>OY986062.1:14186230-14830801 GCA_963920205.1 Stenodema calcarata | reverse complement strand
CCGTACAGAGGCGTGATAAAATCACTTGGACGGGAGAGCCACTTACCAGCGGTAACCCATCCAAGTAACAACCACGCCCGACGCTGCTTAACTTCCGTGATCTGACGAGAACGGGTTTGTTGCAACGCCTTGATTCGGATGGTTTTTGCGTTCCTTATTCAACACAAAGGGCTATAAGAGGATAAGAGTATTCTCGTCACCTTGAAAAAGCATTCACCCTGGAAAATATACATTATACATAATATCTATTTGAAGTGCACCAACAGAAAAGTGCTTATGGTGAATCCGTGAACTATTAACTCGATGAGTTAATACCGAGCTCTTGAGATAACGGTACCCAAAACATGACGTGTGGATCAAGTTCACACCCCAGTCCATAAAAGCGTATAATATACGATTATGATATACGATATGATATACGATAATATACGATATATGATATTATCATCTATCCTCTGATCTATCCTCCCATTTTGTGGGCGATCTACTCGAAGTTTTCACCTCATGAATAGCAACTTTGAGTCAGTTCTTGGGGGAATCGGCAGCATCGATCTTCACTGGTGAAATGCATTTAGGGTCAATAATATGGCTGCACAATGGCAGAACTCGATCAGCTTCACCCGATAATTTGGAAGAAAATCAAGGGTAACTTAGTTTTTTGTCTTCCGCAAAACAATGACCGAACCCAAGGGACAAAACCCGTTGAAAGTGGTTAAGGCCGAGGGAATCGGATTTGAAACCAATTCCATCATCCTCTTTTTTTTCAGCCTTTTCGTCACCTATAGATCAGATTTTTTTCCTTTATCGCTAAGGTGAGCAAAGCCCGTGAGTCACTCAGTAATCCAACGTCAATGTCGCGCCCTTTTTCAGTATCTATGTCCCTATCCGATTATTGGAAACGAAAAAAAGGGGGCTCGGTTTCCTTATTCCTCCTGAGATCTTTTTCCAAAAAAGGTTTATAATCGGATAAATCCGCTCTGGGAAGATCATGTTACTCATTTCGATACTGGGACGAAATTATAACGTCTCGTAAAGTAGATATTCGAAAAGAAGGACGTAGAAAGATAGATTGATCCGTCTTAAAGAGAACATCCTTACCAAAACCCAACCTTTCAGAGCCCGCCTATAAGATGACGTTTTAGTCTAACCCTCTGACGATACGGATCTCTCGTTTATTAGCATGTCATCCTTGTTTTTTTCCGCAGTTTGAATTTCGAAATCGAAACTGACAGAATTTGTCGGTCTTCTTCCTAACTAGTACATTTCACTCCCTCTTATTTGAAGTGTACTCCAGCCAAGGCTCTTCAGATACCCCAATTCTCATATTGTTGTGAAGTGTTTTCGACCAGCCTTCGGGTTTTCAACCATGCTTCAAATCCATAGCCAAATGTGTTTACAACAAGCGTCACCTTTTTCAAAATTAATTCTTGGTTATTCTTTGGTCAATCATTTTAATGTAAGAGTCTGCCTATTGATTTTCAAAATTATTCACGGTATAGGACCAAGCCCTGATTACCTCGGAGGCCTTTTTATCTTTGGGCGGTCTGGGAGGCTTCATGCCTTAAATGAGGTACGTCACCATAGTATGTCTCTTGGCAGATCCCTCAGGATTGCGGGTGCGAGATTGTGGTATTCCCTCCCCTTTCGGTGTCATTCATGCCCTCGCCTTCCCACCTTTCAGAGTTTGATTGTAGATCATTTGGTTTCTCTTGATCCATAGTTTTAGCCGTGAGCTAACTTGCCAAAATGGTCACGAAATCGCGTTACAAAAATAGCAACCCCCCCCCCCCCCTATCTTCCGTCCTAGTAAATCTAGAAAGCTGATATTTGAATGGCAGGTTCTATGGGGCATCTGAAATCTGAAGACATTGCACCTGATCAGCCGACTGAGCTCAGGGGCTTTTTCTCCAGTAATGTTTTTTTGTTACATCCTAACTGCTCTATTTGTAATGTTTCTGCCAATAAATGTTCTGTTCTGTTCTGTACATTTGACTCATTTCAATCATCTCGAGTAGAGCGTCGAAGCAGCAGTTTGGAAATATTTCTCGTTTTGGGTTATTTTCTAGATAAGGAGAGGATTTTTATGATGTTACAAATTCGTCCGTAGACAAGTATAATAATTCTAAACCTATTCGCGACCACCCGAAAAAATGGTCGATAAGAGCTGATATTACGAGTAAGATATAGGAGTGAAGTATACCTACTCCTATACCGTTTTTATACGGTTTGGTATCTTATCGAAGCTGGACCCATAGCAATTTCAACTACTGATTTGCTACCAAAAGTGATTATAAAGTCACTTCTCCACCTCTGTTGAGTGAGCGAAAAAACAGCCAGATTATAAATAATATTAAACATTGAGTTAAAATTGGAGATATACTTTTAGATTGGCTATTCCTTCGGATTTTGCAATGTTTATTTTTCTTCTTTTCTTCGAGAGGAGAGTCATTTTTTGTGCATTCACGCAAAATAGAGTTTAAAATTTTCGCTCGCTCGTTTAATTGAGAGAATTTTTATACTGAACTCAGGTTAAGGGGCCCTTTGGGATCCAGATCCTCGTATATCACGCATTCGGCGTGTAGTCCAGGGGGCATTTTATACAAAACTGTACTGGGGTTACCGTATGGTATTTCCAATGGTGGACGAAATCCTGTTACAACAACCAAACGGCCTAATTTCCGTATGGTCTTCAGAGGGTTCCAATGCAACTTCTATAACGAACCGAAACTTGTTTTCGACAAAGGGCGGAAACTAATTTCGGCGTTACTTTGATAACATTACACTTTAAACGGTCATACTCGAGTTTTTCAATACCGTTTGTTCATAATTAGGATCGCGTCTTTTGAACGCAATAAACCCGAAGCCTTTGAATTTCTAGTTCTGCCCCGAATGACAGGTAAATTACCGTCGAGGCCCGTACCCCGCTTTATCTCTCTTCGCCAATTTTCCGCGGTTTCCCTGTAACGCAATATCCGTCGGCGCCCTCTGTAGATGAAATTTAAACAGCCCGCCGTCAACAATGCTCCACGATGAGGCAATTGTAAGTGATGAATGGTTCTTTTACGTTTTATGGGAGCCAATTCCAGCACGCCGGTCGCTCTCTAACAAACTCTTGAAATCGTGAATTTACCTCGATTGAATAGTTACCGGTATTAAAACCTCACCCGCAGCATCAACGCTTTTCAAAAGACTCTCCGCTCCCTTACGACTGCATTAAGAGAAACCTGTACTCAGGCAGTTGTACCGGTTGTAATAATTGTTGTCCTCGCAAACCAACAATGAGTATGTGGGTATTTCTACTCGCATTTTGTGGTTCCCAACAATAATTATGCAGAAATCATAAAACGATCGAGTTGGAATTTTGACGTCATAATTACGAACTTCTCTGTATAGAATGTTGGAATGATAACATGTTTATTTCCAAAAAAACGGGCGGTAGACCTATGGTTCTACCGATAGGTAGATCATTTAATAATGATTAATTTCACGACATTGTTGTCCTCAAAGAAATTTTTTTTAATGTTTATTTCTTAAAAATATTTAATACAAAAAACGTTGACAAAATCGGTCGATGATGGCTCAATTACGAAACGTAGTTTTAGCTCTTTTAGCTGCTGTACCATCGTAAGGTTTAGATTCGCGTTTTTTGCGCCCACGATATTGCTTACTTCTTTGGGCAGCTGTAACATCTTGAGATTTCACATTTTTGGACGATGATGATTGCAACTCTTCAAGTTGAGCCTTTTTCTAAGCTCTGTACCCTTTGTGTCGTTCTGAAGCGCTCGTATCGGGAGTTGCAGAATTTTTCTTGTTTTCTAGATATCGTTTGGCTCTCTCGGCAGCCGTAGCATCATGAAATGGTGATTCGAGTTTCTTGCGATCTCGATATTGCTTATTTCTTTGAGCAGCTGTAACATTTTGAGATTTCACATTTTCGCTCTTTCGGCAGCTGTAGCGTCGTAAGGTTTTGAGTTTTCTCGCACTTTACTTATATCTGCAGGCATAACGAAACTATTTTTCTAGCCTCTTCATTTATATAGTAACTATATAAATCGGTCTCAGTCGGTCTCAGTCGGTCTCAGTGCAACACCACGTATCATACACTTTTGTGAAAAATGAGTTTTATGTATCATTCGATGCGGAATCTCGCGGCGGATCGATTGAACTACTGAAAATCGCCATTTTCTCGAAAGAAAGCGCTGAAATCGCAGTTTGAGCAACACCACGTATCAGAAATGCAACGGTAACACCACGTATCATCACGAGTTCCCGTTGAAAAGTCACGAGTGTCGGTGATGGTCCCCAACAACGTGAGTATTATTTGATAAATTGCCTTTTTCCAGCTGTTTCTTTGTGTTATTCTGATAGATTAATAGTTACTGAACCTGTAGTGAACAAAAACGGGAGAACCCTTTACGAAATTAGCTGAATAATAATAGGGTTAGCTCAACGAGCCTGATACGTTGAGTTGCACCATGTATGATATGTGGAGTTGCCCGCATCAAGCCTTCGAGTGAAGATGAGTTGAATTTAAATTTTATTACCAAAATCATGTGGCTAAGAAAGATGCTGCACGACAAGAAAAAAACAAAGGAGCTGCCTTAAGATCTCATGGCCGTACAACCATT
Source organism: Stenodema calcarata (assembly GCA_963920205.1). NCBI lineage: Eukaryota > Metazoa > Arthropoda > Insecta > Hemiptera > Miridae > Stenodema > Stenodema calcarata. The sequence continues at coordinate 14,826,173 of OY986062.1, read as the reverse complement.
ACCCAGCATACGTGCCAGCGCAGCATACTACAAACTGAAGCTGTGTATTCATAATTATACAGTCTTCAACCGTGCAACGAAGGACTCAAAGAATTACTGGTTCGAGGAAACAGAAGGAACGTTGTGTGCGTCTACTTTTGCGTCGTGCCTCACTGACTACATTGAAGAATTGCTCAATTTGAAAGCAGTGCCTATGATAATTTATTCTGACGGCTGCACAGCGCAAAACCGTAATTCAGTTCTCTAGAACGCTTTGCTCCATTTGAACAAATTTCGTGGTGTCCCAATAACGCAAAAGTACTTGGAACGTGGCCACACGCAGATGGAGGTAGACTCCGTGCATGCAACAATCGAAAGAGCTTTCAAAGACGTTGACGTCCACGTACCTTCAAATTTCACCATGTTAACTCAAATTGCTCGAAGATCACCATTCCCTTACAGGGCTAAACTGCTTGATCACGAGTTTTTCACGGATTACAGTGACACAAAAACCATGGCCGTCTGTCCGACCAGGGCGAAAGACAGGTGAGCCCACGGTCATGGATCTGAGGGTGCTCCATTACGATCCTTGTGGAATCATTAGGTTCAAATTAAACTTCAACGAAGAGCTCCAAGACATGCCCCGACCGAAGAAAATCAATAACCCGACAAATTTCCCCAAACTTCACCAAGGTAGACTAGCGATCCCTTACGATAAGTGGCTTGATCTACAGTCCTTAAAGTCCATGCTACCTCAAGATACACACAGCTACTTCGATGCGATTCCTCACGGTGGAGCAAGCAGACGAAAGAGGAAAAACGAAGCGAAGGCTTCAATGGAAAACAAAAAGAAGAAAATTCAACCTTGAACAATATCAATTCTTCTACCAACGATTAAGACTACCTACCTGCTTCTATAGGCTTTGATTGAGAACCAAAACTTTATTATTAATGCAATTTTAAGCTAATAGCAACATTTTTTTTAATTCTGTTTTTTAAACTAGGTACAGGTTCAAGTTTGGAAAGAATTTTAATAAAACGTTTCTTACTATTTTCATTCATTCGAGTTTCTATCCGCTTTTCCTGTTATTTCGAGGGTCCCACAGCAACACCACGGACTGTCATTTTTGGCCAAAATGAGTTGGTGGTACCATTGGAACCGCATTCTCGCGGCGGATCAGTTAAAAATATAAGTTGGGACGATTTCTCAATAGATAGCGCAGAATACCGAGAAATGTCAAACCAACGGACTGTATTCTTCCCCAGAACTTGAGGCAACACCACGGACTGTCTCAGTTTTCACATGTGTTCAGCGTGAAATCTGATTTCGGTAAGTGTTTGACAGTATAATAAATTATTATTTATTATTAATAATAAAGAACTTATTTTTAATGTTTTCGGTTTCTTCAATAGTTTTTTCGCCTTTATTTCGTTACTTAACTGGTTATGAACATATCAGTCATTATTATTTTCAGTGAATAGGTTTTTGCAAGTGCCTTTTGTTTTTTTTAGCTGAAGTTGGCATTCAACCACCTTGATAGGCACTATTTTAGCGATGATTTTTTTTTCTTTCTTTTTCATAGACACCACGTCTCAATGGAAGACAGTGAATACATTCCCTCAGATGAGGAAGGGACACCTGATGATGGAAGTTCAGATTGTGAAGGGCTTATGCATGTAGATGACCTCATGATTTCAATGGGTATGAAGAACCACGCAGTAGTTGTCCTGCCAGCCAAATCTTCATCAACTGAGCCTTCCCACGTCACGAAATCCCTCCAGTCAGCTGAAGAAGCTCCAACAACTGAATTCACAGTTCTCCCTTCTGAACCAATTGCACTTCTAAGTAGTGAACCTCATTTTTTTCCCACTGCAATCGATGGCAGTGAGTTCCTACTTGAAGACACTGACGTGGTTGCCAGGGATGTGATCATCTGCAGCGAAACAGGAGATCAGAATGATTTTGCTTTTGTCCCAGTCATTGATATTACATCAAACGTAGAAGAGATCGTAGCAAACCCATTTTGCAGCTCTGATGATCCTTCTTGTGTTTTTAATTCCCCGTCTTTAGGCCTTTATGAGGATCCCATCACAGACCCGTTCTATGCCTTTGATCTCCCACATGACAAGTCTTTATCTCCTGATCTTGATCCCCCAATTAGCGACTTCAATCTAGTCAATGACCCAGTCAGTGCTCCAGATGCCCCAGCTTGTGAGATTCATGATGATATTGTTCTCAACAACTCCAACTTCAACGTCACACCAGATATGGAAGAGGACGAGCAGCAGAAGCCTTCGGGGAACAAGCAGTAGTTTCTAGTTCTAAGTAGTTTCTTTTTTCCTAGTTTTCTACTTTTTCTAGTTACTAACCAAGTGTGTAGTTACCTTATAAAATAGGTCCTACTGTGATTTTCCTTATCCATGGAACAATTGTGTTTTGATGGAAGTGTTGTGATTTAAATTTTAAAAAGACTGTGATTAAAATGTTAAAAAGATTGAGATTTAAATTTTAAAAAGATTGTGATTTAATTTTTAAAATATTGTGATGCAATTAAAAAGATTGTGATTTAAATTGTTTGCGTATATCCTAATAACCCGTATGTTTCTCGTCCAGGGTCTACAGGACCAAACTGTGGAAATCGGAAAATATCCATGAAAATGGATGATTATAATTAATTTAATAAATTATTGAAATTTTTGATGGTGAAAATCCAGAGCGAAAAGAAGGTGCAACACAACTTACCATCAAGCATTGACGAAACAACACCACTTACCGTCTTCATTTTCTTTGATAATTTCTTTTTTGGCCTCAAACTTGTTTTATACGATAAAAAACGCTATCAAGAACTTGGAGAACTAGTGGGAAGAGAAATTGAAAAGATATTGTAGAGTGAATTCATTGAAAACCACTCTTTTGGCTCTCCTGAAAAGTTGGCGAAAAGACAGTCCGTGGTGTTGCTGTGGGACCCACGATTTTTTGCTTATAGACCCCACCGGCAACACCACGTATCAGCCTGGCTCTGCGAAACAACACCACTTATCATACAATTCTCCTAACAAATTTAACGTCTACTACATTAAATACGATAAATAGTTGTAAAATGACCTCCTCCACTCATCTATACACTTTTATGTTCAAAAACGCAATCTTTTCATCTGAAAAATCATTGAAAATTGGTTTTTTTGCTCTCCTGAAAAATTTGGAAAATGTATGATACGTGGTGTTGCACTGACTGTTATGTAACGCACACAACCACCATAGTAACGTGACGCTAGCAACGATTATAGTAACGTGATTCAATGTCCACTATGTGGAAATCAAGTCTTGATGGTGCAACTTCTTGTGCCATTCTTCTAGTGACGCTCGTCCGTGATGTGACGCTCGCGAACCCCCTCGTGACGTGACGCTCGTAACGTTCGCAAAACAAATGGAAACGTCATGTTAATCATTATTAAATTATGAAAGTTCTTTACGATAATAATATTAATAATATATTATATAACAACATGATATGCTATGGTACCAGTGAGCCGGAGTTCACCATTGTACTGGTTAGAGTTTTAATACTTATTGTTAGGTTTTGCTTGCTATAGGTTCCGTTGCTTATCTACTATGTCTATTACACTTCTGTATTATATTTATATATTTATCTATTATATTTATCACCTTATCTTGATTTCTTACATTTCGGCTAATTTTATATTCGCATTATTTTTGATGCCCTCATTTGCTTGTTTACTTGTATTGCCCTTATTTGCTCATTTACGTATCTCCATTGTAATTGAATTAATCAATTAGGCTGCAGCGGTAGGCCCAGGCTGCCCTCACGAACCTGTACAGCTTCTTGAGAATCCAATCCCAATCCTTTCCATTGATCACTTCGACCAGGTCCGTCCTGCTCAGGGTGTCAGCCCCTAGATATTCTCCTGTAATATGACAATACAGGGCAGATCGCTAGGAAGTGTACTGAGTCCTCGTTTACATTCTTATTGCACAGTGAGCATAGAAAATTCCTATGTCTGATCCACGGAATGTAGTTTAGGTGGAGCAGTTTACACCTGCACGAAATGCTCCCCTTGTTACTTTTAGGGCCCAAATGAGCAGGTACCTCACCAGATTGGCTCCATACAATTTTGAGGAGTTCATGAGGAAAATTAACTCTATCGTGGTATTTTAGTTTAATCGACATATTTTATACCTTTTGCACTTGTTTTGAATGTATTTTATTGTTTCTCACCATTTTAATTTATTGTTAGTATATTCGTAAGTTGTTGACTTTGCTTATGCACTACGTGCGATTCTTGCAAATAAAAATATATTGATTGATTGATTGATTCATGATCCATGAAGCTTTCTCTTGTGTCAGGCCATGTGATAATACATCGTTACCACCACGCCAAAAGCGCTAATCTGCGTTTTTTGTAGTTTTCGTGCACTAAAACGAAAATGATCAAAAAAAGCCGATTAATTTCATGGCTTGTTAGATATTATATTGTCCAAATAATATTATTAATAATAAAAAAATGAAAAATTAAAAAAAAACTCAACAACCGACAGTTAGCTCTTTCTACCCTCGGAATTTATAAAGAATCCTTCGTTGCCGCTCTCCTGCTGGGGCCATTTGGAATAAGCTAACTCTTCTAAAATCGCGGGCTGTACACTATCTGGAATTTTTTTCCATCCGGTAGTTCTTCACTATTTATGGGCATTCAAGAAGTTTTATTATACCGATTACAGTATTTTATAAGTACATAGTGGTAAGAAAGCCTACGAAGTGTTTCACAAATGTGTCTCTGTTATACGAAGAATCGGGAGTATTTACGACTAACTACTAAGTAGTTACTAAAATTTGTAAGTCTTACAACCCGCGTATGATGATTCACTGATTCGGGATGATTTCAAACGAGCATTCAAACTACCTAGTACTCGTATAATATATTATGTTCCGATTTGATTTTTTTAAACCGTTACCGGCGTATTTTTGATTCATTAATTTCTATTTTTCTCTTCAATGCTTATTTAGTATTTACGTTTCTTTATCTTGATGTTACCTAAAAGGTACAGGTACCTTTTATATAATGGCCTATATATCATGGCCCGAAATAACGTTTGCTCGGTAACCCAGGCGTAATACCTAACGCTAGCAATCTTTTATTCGAGTGGAAGGATCGTATATTTTATGCTCGCAGTTCTTTCTTTAAGACCTCATATGAAGTTTTATGAAAATAAATTCCATTTCATTTGCTTAACCCACAACCGCGACCCCTCAAATAAAACGGGGTTGGACCCAAGTGCGCTCTTTACATCACATGATATTGACGTATTTTCTTGGTCTATTTATGTATTTATTTGCTAATTTGCGTGTTTCCATTCCAGGCGCTACTGAGAGGTGCGCTGACCCAGCAGAGTGCTGCCATCTTGGTATGCATGGCTGTCGACAGATACGCGTGCATGTTGCACCCCGCCAAGTACCACAAACACTCAACGAGAAAGGTATTTTGATGAAATGACAGTGCGATCTATATTATATTTCGTCGGCCTATAAGTGGTACCACGGAAGTGACAAAAAATGCGTTTTTGATTCATTTTGGCTTCGGTGTTGACTGTGGAACGTGCATCTACGAGCGATTAAAGTTTACAAGATACGCACCCTGGAATAATTTTATGGGTGGTTTCTAACCATCATACGAGGTAACATTACTAAGTACTAAGTCTTATTGCATCCAGGGCCTGATAGGACCCATAGGCATAGGCGGTCATAGGGGCCCGCACCACAATTAAAATTACAAAATAATGATTATCGGGCGAGATAATACAGAATATTAAATATTAAATATTATTCCAGGGTGGGTATATTGTAAATTTAGCGCAAATTCACTTAAAAATTAGTATTTTGCACCTAATTTTTCAAATTATCAAACCACGGGCCCAAGGCCCGTTTCACAGAAGCCTGTATTTTTTAAACCCGGTCCTGATTGCTGTTCAATTTAACCCTTCAGTACTTGGAATGCAGTTTGTCGTTATTTAAGGAATAGGTACGGGTATCCCATAATATTATAGAGAGAAACCACTTGTTGAGTGGTAGAAATAATGCTTCGAAAATGAGCCCGGAGGCTGGAACTAGATAGGACATAGATGAGTTGAACTACTCAGATTTGGTTGAGTATAACAGGTATATTCGTCCTTTCCTACCAATCAGCACCCTCTCAATCCACTAGCACAGAACCATTAGAGACTGGTGATTGTGATACAGAAGATTGGGAGATTGACGATTGGGGGACTTGGAAGAAGAGAGAAAATGGATGAGATTAGTAGGTAATACCTGAATAGCATAAGCTATAGAAGTGATACCGCTTAAGTAGAACGAAAAAGTGAGGTTTTTTCACATACAAGGTATCACATCTAGGCTGACGATTTACTGGAGTTTTTCTATAATGAACCAAAATAATGATTATACAATGTATATGGCATGTAATCGTCAGTGATACATAGTAATCTTCTCACACTAATACTATATAGATATGAAAGAAGTAAGATGAAATGTGTAATTTTGATTGTGTAGCAAGGAATTGCAACTTGTTTCTTGTTTCTTCAGCGGTAGAGTAAGAGAAGGCCCCTTAAGGATGCTCTTAACCGACCAATAAATCTTCCAATGGGACCAAATTTTGTAGGTGAAAACAGCGTTTTTCTGGCTTCTAAATGGTTTGACCTGTCTCTCGACACCTTTACGGTGTGGAAGCTACGAAAATTTCCCATTAAACCTCCGGAATGAACCGACGTAGACGCCCTAGTAAATTATGAAGTGAGATCGTAAAATCGTACGGGTTGAACGTTCCTAGACGCGTCGGTAATTGCCATTCCAGGCCCGTTCGAAATACTGAGAACGTAAGGCCGTCTCCCAAGCAATGGGAGAACGTAATTCTCGATTTACGTTTGCGGGTGTAAATCATGAAGCCCCCTCGACGGCGGACGGGGGCCGTGTGATGAACGGCGGAGCTGAAGATCGTGATATCTAGTGCTGGCAGAGATTTGCGTTGGGTTCTAGCGAAATCGCTTATCGGTGGCCAGACCCAGATACCGCAGTGAGTACATCTGCTTTTGAGGTCTCGAGTGAGATACCGATCGTTCATGTCCTGTTTCGTCCTTCGGTGGTATTATTTAAACACGAGGTCTAAATGTATGATTTAACCTTTAGGGTTAACCTCTCACATACAACCCTTAAGGTTAATTCATAAATTTAGACCTCGAGTTAAAGACTGCGGACATCCATCAGTTCTGGGTATCACTGTTCACTGAAAATGGCGGGAAAGAGTCAGGTTATGTTTGTTTGTACTACCGGGAAAGAGCTGGCAGGTCACAAAAATTATTCATCATCAGTGCTACCACTATTGCATTTAACATAGTTCAATTAAACATGCGAGTGCTAACTACAAAAGACGTTGTTTAGGGACTTTTATTTTTGGGTGGCCCCTCATATCTGTACAGCACTTCGTTAGGTTAAGATTAAACTTTTTGTGTAAAAACATCACGAGTGTTACCATTACGAAGGTAGTAGGAGTACGGAATTCCCTTTTCAGGATGGATGAAGATGATGAAGCTGATATAGACTACACACAGAATTTGGGAGTGCTGCCTAATCCCAAAATTGTACTAAAAGGAAACAGTTTTTCATAAACTCCCAGGGATGGTTAAAGTGAATCAACATGAACTTTTAGACTTATGTACTTTGATGAGACTGAATTCGTTATAAATAACTAAGGAGATTTGTAATGTGGACCTACCTATATACTTAGTAATACGATTTCAAGTCATACGAACACAGGTTACCTACTTTTATTAAAAAATGTTCAGAATCAAGAATTGTGTTCTTCAATCTACTGCAAATGTCACGAGTGTTACCGTGAATAAGTCCCTATAACAGATTTTGGATACAATAAATAGATTTAAATCAATTTGCGACAGCTTGTCTTGGTATTCTAAATTTAGTTTACAAATTCATAGTCTGCTGAATGGTTTTCAGAGCACGAATACGTGTACCATGCAGCATTTTGCTCCATTCAGCCTTTTTTTATACAGTAAAACTCGTAACAAAACTTCTTTTTTGAGTTCAATCGTTCAAAATTGATGAAAAGAAAGTAATACTGAAATAAACTCACAACTGATGCTCAAATTTGTTATTCTCAACATCTACAGTAACATTCTACAGCTCTCCAGATCAAATTTTATTCAAAAAGTTGCTTTATTTTTTCCCCACATTCCAGGGTCTAGAAAAGCCGAATTGTCAAATTATATGAGAATGACCCAAGAGCGTTTTCCTCATGTTGCATAATCTCAACAATACCGTTTCTGTATGATTTCAGTGTTTTTGTCAAGGGTGCATGACGGTCTTGAGTATGACCCTGGTCGCATCTCTGACCGTCTACTCAGCCGTCGTCCTCCCCAAAGGCGGTTACTATTTCAACCAGAGCGGCCTTTCGGCCTGCGATCCTTTCTACACGAGACCCAGCATCCGCATCTTGGCCGCCTGCTCGTTCTACTTCCCCACGACGATGCTCCTCATGTACTGCTACGGTTCGGCCTTCCACGCCAAACGACTCCGGATTAAAGTCGGAACGGCGAACGATATCACTAATTCCGCCATGATCAAGGTAAGTCGGATATTGCTCGTCCTCAGTCAAACAGACTGAAACAAACGCGATTCCGCGGTCTGGCAGACCTCCCTCGCTTTAATACAACAAGGAGCTTTGAGAGATGATACGACCATAACGAATTAAACGGAAAAGCTCAACTTCACTCATTCGTGTGTGATTGCCCCATTTTAATTAAACCTGGGATGAATACCGCGAGCTTGAGGCAGCTTCTGAATGAACCCCTGGGCTATCAAATAAATCAAAAGCAATTGGTGGGTTTATTTACGTTTCATGATAAGTACATAGAATCCGAAAATGAAAATTTGAACAACAATTCTTGGACGATGGTTTATCATCTTCGTTGCAAATCATGCATAAGTGATATATTGAACATTTTATATTTATTTAGCATTGAGTAATTTGTATTATTATAATTCTGGGAATTTGATGTACCTACCACCAAATATTCCAAACCACCTTCTTTACGGAGACACGAAAACAAACTCGATATCTCAAAACAGTGCTTTTAGTATCAGCCAGTACCGCACAGACTTACCGCCTGTGCGTTTCACGCTCATATTGACTGTTTATTGGCTCAACCTTTGAGCCCTCATTATGAACGAACCGCTGGTCGTATGGTCTTAAAACATTCTCTGCGTTAAATTCTATTCAAATGTTTTCCGTTTAAAATGGTCGAGATATGACGTTTTCAAAAGTTCAAAATTAGTTTGAAACCCTTCCTATTGACCTAGGTTTATGACATACCCGTAACAAAAATTTCATCATTTTAGGAGAACGCTAAGTAGGAAAATGGGCACATACGACGGACGGAAGGATTTTCTGAATCTACGTATCTTGAAACGTAAACCCACATATTTTGAGGAGGGTGATGAAAATTATTTTTCTTTTGTCGATTCCAATGGTTCATAACTGAAGATAATAAACCAAAAAATGCCTCAAATGTTTCCAAAACCGATTATCATTTTGACATTTTCATGTCTTTCATATGGCACATAAAATAAAAATCGTCACGAAAATCGTCACGAGATTTGCTAACGAAATTTGTCCCAAGTCGCCACAATGATGATTATGACCATCAGAAGTGAAGTTGTTCGTTATTGGAATTAGGTAGGTACTTTACAGTTTGATATTCTGATGATTTTCGCTTACAACCGATTCGTTGCTACGGAACTTTATCTTCGCCAGTTATCATCGTACAAAAATCGTTCACCACTCGTTGGATAGCTCTCAATTTACCTAACCATATTACGTTAACCACTGCGGAGTGCGTGGCCGACAAGCTGAAGTGAAGCCGACCATCAGAAGTGAAGTTGTTCGTTATTGGAATTAGGTAGGTACTTTACAGTTTGATATTACTTCCCAGTTTCGGCCCTGATCATCCTAGAAAGCTGATACTCGGTATACAAACTCTTGAGGGAACTCTAAATTCGAATTATGATATGCGCATGACTTGATACGAAGTTTGTTTGCACACAACATGAAAATGTCTCAATTAGAGTGTTGCAGACTCGTATGCAAGCGTTTTAATAACAACTCGACAACAATGTCAACATATGTTTCGAACAAAATTTGAACCCAAGTTTACCCCCCACCTGGCGGTAGGGAAAAATTCAAATGGAATTATACAAAATTACTAAGTGATGTTTTTTGTACCTACAAAAACCTTGGTTGTACCACGGTTGTGGAAACATTTGAATTTATAGGGTAACTAAGGATTACGCCGCTTAATAAGCAACACAGCCTAATCCACAATTTGGACGATATAAAGTTAGGACACTATCTTATTCTAAATTTCTCGCAGTATAGAATCTCATAATAACAGCCGCTAAAACCGCGAAAATCACCCAAATGTCTACACCGCCTTTTTGGTTTATTTTAACCTTTTTTTGGTCAGTTGGGCAACAAAAATTCCTAATCCATCCTTGTGCAAATTGGAGAATGCAGTGTTCTTAAGAACATCTTTTTTTTCCTTCATTCATGCCATGGCATTTTGAACAATGTAACTATTTTACAGTATTTTCTGGATTACTGTTTCAAGCAGGTACCTGTTAAGGTAGGAAACTCTAAAAGAAACTTATAGATGACGTCGAAATTCCGGAACCAACACCACCAATGTCGCTTAAACTTCACGTTTCCAGCATTAATTCATTTTGAATCATTGTGGAGTACTTTTGGGGAGCGTACAGTGAGCTAAAAGTAGGAAATCTAGTGTGACATTACTGTTAGTTTGTAATAAAACAGTTTTTTGTTGCTCCTCAAAAGTTCGGAAAAATAGGTTAGGATGTCTTGTTCCTTAAGAGACCAGAAGAAGAAGACGAAGAAGAAGAAGAAAACGTTTATTGAAAAAAATACATACATGTTGAAATACAAGAAAATCAAGTGAATACACTGTAAGTCATTGGAATCCACCATTCGTTAGTGAGGAAAAAATGAGAAATAAAGAAGATTAAATTTGTAAAATAAATAAAATTGCTTGAAAATAATGATACTATTATCTTGAACAAAACTAACTGAAATAAAAGAGTTAAACATTAAGTTACCTGACTAGGGTGCCACTAGGTTTAAGGACTCTGCGCGTACCCTGAAAGCTCATCGGTCCACACGCAATGGCACGCAAGCATCACGCACCAAACTGGCGCAGTTTTTTTTTTTCTCTCCTCAAAAGTTGGAAAAATAGGTTAGATGTTGCTTCTTAAGAGACGATTTACACAATAATTGAGTAACGGAAACAATGATTGTTTCCGTCGAGTATCAGAGTTTTGTGAGACTTATTTGGCAACAGGCAGGATGGTCTTATGGTGTATAGTAGCTGGTGCATGCACCCTCTTCGCTCGTAATGAAGCTAATGGGCGGGGTAGCGTTATATTCTTACTTTATTATCCGCCTTCCAGGCGGGCTTATGATAATCGGGGACAATGTAACCGCGAAAATCTGCTCGAAATTATAATAAATGCCTCCGTGACACTTTCTAACCGTTTCATTTATTATATTCACGTTCACTCCGTCTCTTTTTCATGTTTACAGCTGAGCTCCACCGTCTCTTTTTCCACGGTCGACTTATTTAGTACAATCCCCATCCTTCTAAACCGCCTCATCCCAACACCGTATACCTACCCGCCAACTCCTTTTTATCGGCGAGCCTCCGACGCTTATTTCCTTATAAATCCCTGGGACCACGCACTTTCTCCTGTCGACGTGCTTCTCCCGTGCGTAAAGAGAAGAAAAAACGGCTTTTTCCCTACTCCCACATTCGCCACGAGTCCTATTGAGATTCTCACAGCCAGCGGTTCCCAATGTGTTCGTACGTCAGGTTTACATTTTATTGCGTTCTTTCTATCACTGCTGTAAGTAGATTTTAGCCTCATCCCAATTTTTTAAATTACTTAGCAGCCAAATAGAACAGCATATTCACAAATGGAACTTCTACGCCACTCAATTCCAATTCAAAACAGAACACCTTTACATGAATTAAATTTTGTGTTTCGACGGTGTTTGAACTGTTCAAAACTATAAAAGCAGATGTCGACCCGAAAAACAGCGTGTAAATATTCCCTACAAAAATCACACTCCTCATCGACCTACTTTATCCCAACGTCACCATATGATTATGTATAAACCTTGGACTCTGTGATTTACTTTTGACTATTTTCCCATTCTGGGACGTTCTATCAAGCACTATTTCAGTTAGTAATGGTTGGAGAGCCATCCAGTGCCGTTCTACGTGATCTTAAAAATGGATGAATTTGTGAACCTGGAGTCATTGTGGAGTTTATTGTATAGTGTTGTAAGCTGACACACCTGTAGCGTGACCAAAATGGAAAAGTGACTGTGCGTCAGTTACATAAACGCCAACACGGGTACGGGTGACGAAAGGAATAACACTTGTAACAAATAAATGGAAATATATTGAACTCAAGAAATACGAAATATGAAACAAATGAAATATACTCAGCTTGGTGTAACTTAAAACCAGAATACGTCTCAAGTGACGTATCAACTTAGTATATCAACTTAGAGTGACTTTTAAATGGGGCCAGGGCTGTCCATATGAACAGGTCCCTGGGTGAATGAGCAAATGGAAAGATATGAATGAAAGATTTACAAAGGTATGCGTAACCGTCCTACTTGGGTTACGTGTAGCTTGATGGAGGTGACTCCTATGTGTACTCAACGTCCCTATCTGGCCAGAAAAGGTGTAAATATAACTCACAGTACTGAGATCTTGTAACTGCTAGCACTCGGACGGGCTGTTCTTGCAGTTCACTGTCTGTACGCGTAATGTCACTACTGTCGTCGTAACTGACGCTTCTACTCACAATCACGCTCGGAGGGCGTCTGTAAAACTGAAAGGGATTCACAACTGCTAGCACTCGGACGGGCTATTATCGCAAGGAGAGGTTTTGCTGGACTCTGTTGTTAGCCCTCAGCGCTGGGCTTAAATAGGTCGCTGGAGGGGGAAACGTCTGGAGGCGATCTGTGGTGGGGGTCGCCTGGTAGCCCTCATCCAGTGGCGCTGTTCTGGCGGCCGCGCGGTCTATTAGTCTGACGGCTTACACTCCCCTCCCTCCTGGGAGCCGGCGTCCTCGCCGGTAACCATAGATTCCCCGAAGATTGGTGTTGTCGTCGATCAGTGCCCAAACAAGTGAGTTGAAGCGAGTTAAATTTTAATAGGAAGGCTAAATCAAATAGTTAAGTCGCTAAATTTAGTTACAATTGTTAAATTGTATAAGTATATGCACAAAAGGTAAGTACTTTTTACATTAAATTTGGTTATAATTAGCAAGTTTTACAAAAAAAATATGCACAAAAGGTAAGTAAAAGATTACAAGAATTACAAGAATTGCAGGTAGCAGAGTAAGATATAAATCAGCAAGTCAAGGTCCCGAGAGTAAGCTACACCAAGCACTAGATAGCTTAATTTCTTAAAATTTTACTAAATTGTAAAGTGGTTCATATATCAAGAAAAAGGGTGTATGTACGTGTAATTAATTACAAAAAGGTGTATGTTAATTAAAAAGGTGAAAAAGGTTAATTAAAAAGGTGGAATTAAAAAAAGGTGTATGTTTGTGTAATTAATTACTAGACAGGTTAAAGGTTACCGTCTTCCTTTTTCCTTCCCCGTAGTCTACGGCGTCCCCTTGGGTAAACAGTGTCCCGTGTAATTAAGTTGTCGCAGCGTTGTATGGCTTTAGGGTTACGCGTCATCGTATGCGTACCCTGTGTCACCGGTTCGTCATATCCATGTATAGGTGTAGAAGTATGCGTCACTGGGTGCGTCACTTGCGTCACCGTCACCACCGGCGTCACCTGTGTCACGGGTATCTGGGGCGTGTAGGTAGTTCTTTGGGTTGGCGTCACCTGGGGCGTCACCGTCGTCACTGGCGTCACCTGTGTCACGGGTATCTGGGGCGTGTAGGTAGTTCTTTGGGTTGGCGTCACCTGGGGCGTCACCGTCGTCAATGGCGTCACCGTCGTCACCGGCGCCACCTGGGGCGTCACCGTCGTCACCGGGGGCGTCACCGCCGTCACCGGGTGCGTTACTTGCGTCATTGGTCCTTGGTAGGGTTGTATCAACTCAGGAGCAAGCGTCACCGGGTGTGTCACTTGCGTCTCTGGCCCACCATGTGTGTGTGTTGGGTCAGAAGTGACCGTCACCGGCACTCTGAGAGAAAAACCTTGAATGGACTCAATAACCGTCGCTAAGCATTCTTCCATCACCTCCTCGTTGGCTGGATCTTGAAAGGTGATGCTTGCTGTTGAGGCTCGTGACTGTGGGCGTCCTCCTATGGCCAATGGTCCAGTTGACACGTTTCGTACCCCAGGTGGATGTGAAATGGGTAGAAGGCTCCGTTTCTTGATACAGTCAATCTCGAGATGTTCGTGTACCCCACAGTAATTGCAGAAGATAGTCTTCTGTGGGTTGTGACTGCAGTCCACGGGGAAGTGTGACATGTCCCCACAAAACATGCACGGGAACCTGGGGTTAGGTCTTGGCGTCTTGGCGTCACGTCGTCCCGTCATTGTCTTCTTTGGGTCCCATGGATCTATCTCCATGACCATAGAACGCGGTATATTCGTCCCCCTGTAATCACTGGCGTCTGAGTGTAACCTGGGCCCGTGGTCAAACAGGCGTGACAGGCGGATCAATGTAGCATTGATTGTGTCCAGTACGTCGGGTGACGAACCGTTCCCCCCGTTCCTCTGAATTCTGGGCATAGTGAAATGTGTGATTTAAAATGAGTGACTGAAGTTATAGGGTTACTGTCCCCCCTGTTGCAAAGTAAGATTGTGTAGTGTAACAAGGAAAATGTGTAATCAAAAATACGTCAAGGAAATGACGGTGTATGATATTCTGTGTGAGTGACTCTGTTGTTGTTTTGCTTTCTTCTCGTCACCTCGTGTCGGCGTAACTGGATTCGTGCCTGGGCTTACCAGACAAAAATCCCACAAGCTGCCACCAATATGTAAGCTGACACACCTGTAGCGTGACCAAAATGGAAAAGTGACTGTGCGTCAGTTACATAAACGCCAACACGGGTACGGGTGACGAAAGGAATAACACTTGTAACAAATAAATGGAAATATATTGAACTCAAGAAATACGAAATATGAAACAAATGAAATATACTCAGCTTGGTGTAACTTAAAACCAGAATACGTCTCAAGTGACGTATCAACTTAGTATATCAACTTAGAGTGACTTTTAAATGGGGCCAGGGCTGTCCATATGAACAGGTCCCTGGGTGAATGAGCAAATGGAAAGATATGAATGAAAGATTTACAAAGGTATGCGTAACCGTCCTACTTGGGTTACGTGTAGCTTGATGGAGGTGACTCCTATGTGTACTCAACGTCCCTATCTGGCCAGAAAAGGTGTAAATATAACTCACAGTACTGAGATCTTGTAACTGCTAGCACTCGGACGGGCTGTTCTTGCAGTTCACTGTCTGTACGCGTAATGTCACTACTGTCGTCGTAACTGACGCTTCTACTCACAATCACGCTCGGAGGGCGTCTGTAAAACTGAAAGGGATTCACAACTGCTAGCACTCGGACGGGCTATTATCGCAAGGAGAGGTTTTGCTGGACTCTGTTGTTAGCCCTCAGCGCTGGGCTTAAATAGGTCGCTGGAGGGGGAAACGTCTGGAGGCGATCTGTGGTGGGGGTCGCCTGGTAGCCCTCATCCAGTGGCGCTGTTCTGGCGGCCGCGCGGTCTATTAGTCTGACGGCTTACAGTGTGTAAGTAATTGTAGTAATTGTAGTATATTTTTCTGATATTGTATGTGGGTTACAATGTTGTTTAGATGTTCATATTCATAAGGGAAACATTTTTCTTGAGTTCAAGATACTCCTGCGTTCTTGGGAAGTGCATTCATCAGTGCAATGCCATATGCAAGTGCCCGGCAGGGGTATTTTTGATTACTTCAGTTCACTTGTCCTTCTCCATCAATTTGGTTTATTGTAAAGAACATTTTTCATTTCAAGTCAGGCTTTTCTCTTCATGTTGCTCTCGAAACGCTTTTTGCTAATCCGCCAAGGTATTACGACTATTGACTTGAATGTAAAACCACCAGAACCTAATGTTCTTACCGACGAAGAGTCTGGAAATGAAGACGATAAGAGTGCAGACTTTCGTCAATTCCCACGAAAACAATCATTGTTATTAATAACAATTGTTATTAATTTTTAAGCTAATAATTATTATTAGCTACCGCCGACTTAATAATGGGCAGTCTATGGGTTGGTAGCGTTAGGGAAGCTGATAATCACTCCGGAGAATCTCTGATTGAACTACCAACATCAGCGCAGTGCAGTCGCCATCGAGATTCCTCCGATCAAAACACCGTGTTTTCTCTTGGATCCAAAATTTCTGGACACTCACCAAAAGAACGAACAAGATGTAGCAAGTACAATTTGGACGAACATTAGCAGAGACATAGCTTACAAAGTATACTGTTTCCAGAAAAAACGATGGACCTTCTGGAAGGTTTATGTCGTCATCCTGAGGTTTCGACGACATAAGGTCGTTAACCCTCCAATTCCCATAGCTCCTGTGGGAATGTTTTTCTCAAACTTTTTTTTTTTACTCTAGGGGTCCTAGAAAGACTGATTATTGGCAGAAATAACAATTTTGTCATAATGGGTAAAAGGTATGGTATGATCCCCTCCAGGGGACCACACTCAAGATTAAAAAAAGGAAGAGAAGCGTTGGTTTCAACTGCCAGACTCAAGTTAGAACCATGTGCCAGAAATGCAATGTTCGATTAGACATTGATTGGTTAACGCTATTCCACTCCAAGCTTTGAATAATTTTGTGTTATTCCAGTTCACTGTGTTTCCATTTCCCTGTTTCCAGTTCCCTGTATTTTCATTTTATGATTTCGTCCTCAAATGTCGAATGCAACTAAATTGTTTCTATAATCAATGTATTTTTCATGTGCAACTAGACCCCAGCGTCGCCATGAATCGAATATTGTACATCCATACGTACATTCCATCACTTTGGCACATGCCAGTTTTGTTACATTGGCGATAGTTGGAATTTATCAAACATTTTTCCCATTTCCCTGAGACCCAATTGAACAATGTCTCACATTTTTATGGAAAAATTCGAAAATATATACGGGCGCTAGGAATAACGGACGTATATCTGCCTGATATTACACAGGAACGACTTTCGTGATCAATAGCCTCCCTTGTAGAAACACGGATGACTTCCGGTAGGACGTCCACTGATTCAAAGCCTGCAGTTGATGAATGAGTTGGGCCCGGAACTTCGTCCTCTTTAACCCTCGACACCGGTTATGGGCCTAAAGGGACACCTACCCATCCTCCTGCCACTTATCTCTCTCAAGTGACGTCCAGCTAGGGAGCAGAACTTCCTCCCTTACGGATACTTTTTAAATATTCCAAGAGAAGGAGGACCCTTTAAGCCTAGTAAGCCCCATCTTGTCCAGTCCGAACCATCAAGTCTGTCCCATCGTCGTTTTTGTATTTTTTTGTTTTTTTGTATTTTTTATTCCTCCCTTTAGTATCCTCGGGGTACTTTCATTTCCTTTTGAGGTCGTGTTTTCATCCAGTTGCCTTCTCTCAACCTCCTTTTCATTCAGTTCAGGCTCCCGGCTTTCCCTTTCCCCGTGGCCGTCCCCTGCCCGTCCTAAACGTCGTCTTGATAACGTGAGGTGGCTCGGTGAAATATTAAGCTCACCCGAGACTCGTTTAGTTGCTTTGAAAATCCGCCTTCGCCCCATTATTGGCAACTTTATATGCGAGGAAATCGAAACTCCTCGCGCTCGGTTTGCTGGTTGCGGACGAACCTGGAATAATAAATTCGAGGGTGAGCTTAATGCAAACACCGGCTGATAAACTTCAAGCGAATGGACAGTGTAGCTTTCTATATAGTAACATTATAACAGCGTTCATGGCTCTACTATCGATCTGTCGAGAGCCAAGGGTTTGGCCTGGCAGAAAAGTTACATTAGCCGCAAATTCCCCTCCCCTCTTTCAAAGACTATGGACAATCTACTAGCGTCGTCGTATTTAACTATTAGGAGCATCATTTAGGTGTAATAAAATAAAAATCTACTCAATGAGACTTGGTGCAACCTTTTGCCCAGTGGTTGAAGATGTAATGTATGGCTGCTGAGTGCCCCTGTTCAAGGGAGGTTAGGCAATATACTCACCCAGTGGATATATCAGGTCTGTGCTTCCACAGAACCGTATATCCCCAGAGCGGTTAAACAAAAATATCGAGAACAGGGGCACAACAGCCACCACAAACAACACCATTCATCATAATACTGTAGGTATCTGTTTTTTCCTTGTATTTTATCAGGTTGGAGGTAGATCGTAAAAAACTACCAGATTGGTTATAGATATTCTAAGGACGATCTTACATGTAAAACGACTGGGGGTCAACACAATAGCAGGAAAATCTGCTAGGTAGGTGAAGTGAGAGGAGTACACAGGTAATGGACAAAAAAAAATAGGTTTTCAATTGTGAGACCGGTTTCGGGAACTTTTACAGCTTCAAATCACACATTGTTCCAATTATTCACAATAGATTATTTACGTTTGATTGTTGGTGGAGATTTCAATGCTAAGAACATAAATTGAGGGTCATGACTAACTTTGCAAAGAGACTAAACTAACTCACTAACTAACTAAACTAACTCTCCAAATGGAATGCCGGATCTAATAGACTTATCTATCGCCAAAAACGTATCGTCAAAATATACCCTTGTGGAAAGTAACTGCGACCTGAGCTCGGATCACTGTTCAGAACTTACCACCCCGCCCTGGGTAATGACAAACACAACTGGGAAGGAGTCAAAATTGATGTGTGCAAAGAAGTATGCAAAATTGATGTAGTGTCGCGACAAAAGAATACAGTGACAAAAGCTCCCAACAGTCAGTGTGGGGGGGGCAGTGTTGCGACAAGAGAACAAAGCGACACAAGGTCCAAACTGATAGGGGGGGGGGGGGGTCACGACAAAAGTTTCCAAGTGATGGTTGGTGAGGGGCGGGGGGGGGGGGGATAGTGTTGCGACAAAATAGCAAAGCGACAAAAGCACCCAAGTGATGGTGGTGATGGGGGGGGGGGGTAGTGTTGCGACAAAAGAATAGAGCGACAAAAGCTCCCAACAGTCAGCGGCGGGAACGGTACAGTGTCGAGACAAAAGAACAAAGAGAAAAAAGCTCCCAAGTGATGGAGGTGAGGGGGGGGGGGGTTAGTGTTGCGACAAAAGAACAAAGCGACAAAAGCTCCCAACAGTCAGTGGGGGGGGGGGAGACAGTGTCGAGACAAAAGAACACAGTGACAAGAGCTCCCAAGTGATGGTGGGGGGGGGGGGGGGTGGAGTGTCACGACAAAAGAACACAGCGACAAAAGCTTCATGGTTAGTCTGTTCTAATCTGATGACGGAATGAGTTATTGCAATTCTTATCGCACCGTCGTTTTTGGCGTTGAAACGTCCAAAAGCCCATAAATGAAACAGTCTCACAAGTGAAACCTCATTTTAAAGGTTTTGGTTTATTATCTTCGATTATCTTATTATCTTGTCGGTTTACGTTTCAAGATACGTATATTCAGAAAATGGAATAAAAATCTCTGCAAATTTTAACACAACGGTTTATTATCTTCTTTGTACAGATCACCCTTCTGTCTAGATTACTGAATGATAGATTAATTATTATTATGAATTTTCATTCATTATTAATAATTATTATCAAGTAGTGTAAATTATTAATATTTATTGTTGGTTATTAATAATTTTGATGCTTCATTATTAATAATTATTATTAAATTTTATTTATTACCTCGATATTTGAAAACCATGGGCTGTTTGAATCAGCTGAAAATGGACCCGACAGGCTGCCCCTCGATTCACTCTCATGTTGACGATTTTCGATCTGCTCCAACTTTGAGCCGTTATTGTGAACGAACGGCTGGTCGTACAAAGCTGTGGATGGTCTTAAAAAATTCTAAGAAATAAACTCTATCTAAATATGAAATAAAAAACATACCGTTTGATGGGAATTTTTCGAGTTTTGAAATTTTCAAAATTTCAAAATTCGTTTTGAACCCCTTCCCCTTGACCTAGGGTTATGAAAAGTTTCGAGGATCATTGTGGCGTCGGTCGGAACCCGTAACAACGTATTCGATTTTCTGAATCTACGTATCTTGAAACGTAAACCAACAAATGGGGTTGACATGGGGTTAAAAAATGTTTTTCTTTGGGCGATTATCGAAGAACCAAAATACCTTACGCAACGGTAAAAGAAGTACAAAAAACGATTAAAAAAGAGATAAATCTTAAGAAAGCTCCTGGTTTCGAGACTCCGGTATTTTTGTGTTGATGACGGTATTAAGATTTTTGAACGTACGGAGAAAATACTTTTATCATCTACTTAAAGCCATTTCCAGGGGAGCAAGTGAATCCTGAAATATTGATAAACCGATTCAGGAAATGAGAAACGGGAGGGGAAAACGGGGGTCTCTCCGGTGTACGAGGAAGAGTTTTTGTGACCAGGAAGAGGCGGTTCCCTCGAGTTGAAGTTATGGCGATCTTAAAAGTTAAGTACATAAAATACTGTTAGGAA
The DNA here is from genome assembly GCA_963920205.1 of Stenodema calcarata. Taxonomy (NCBI): domain Eukaryota; kingdom Metazoa; phylum Arthropoda; class Insecta; order Hemiptera; family Miridae; genus Stenodema; species Stenodema calcarata. The sequence goes on along the minus strand of OY986062.1, from coordinate 14,805,440 downwards.
ACATATGTGGGGTATCCTCCAGGCTGTTATTATTGCCCGAGAGGGGACTTGGGATTTCTGTGAGGGTTCGAACCAACGTAAACTTGTCGATGCCGTAAGGGGAAATTGAGGGGGCAAGTTCGGGGAACGAAACTTTTATTTCCAGGTTGTCCGTTTCAGTTAGTGAACCGTGGAGGTACTAGGGAGTTGTTGGAGGTTACTGAATTTAGAGAAGACCAGCGTGTTCTACAATAATACGTTTACCTCTTCGTTATTTTAGCAGTTCTTGGCCTCTGTACAGTTTTTTATTCATTAACATGGCAGTATACATACATAAAGAGGTTTTTTAGGTCCTTTCAGTCTTCAGATGGTTAACGATTTTTGTTGAGCCACAGTTTCGATACCTTGGCCTAGAACTAGATTAAAAGCTAATTTGAAGGAGCTGTATTGAAAATATTGTCCATACAACAACATTCCGTCTTAGCAGCTGAATTTTTTGCTCAACAACAAATCACCTCAACCACTGCACCTAAAACTACGAATCTCCCTTTCTGTTATGAAATCCGTCTGTATGTACCGCTGCGAGTTGTGGGGATCTGCTTCCAAATCCCAAGTAATGAAAGTGCAGACTGCGCCAAATCGAGCCCTAAGACTGATTACCAATGCACCATGGTACGTCAGAAACGCCACGCTCCATGCAGATCTGAACATCCCCTACGTCACAGGTAATTATGAAGGCGTATGGAAAGCTTCACAGCAAAATGTTGGATCAACCAAACCCGATAATTCCCCCGCCAAAACGGCCACCCAACTTACCATAATCTACCAAAATCTGTTCCTATAATTTATCCTTCAATCTTTATTACTCTTGATTAATTTTGTGTTCTCATTGTTATCTAATAATTATTTATATTCGTTATGCTGTGTTGCCCTTATTATTTGAACATCAAACTTGCATTATTAAATTCATTAGAACTTAAGGCCTATTGATGAGTAGCTTCTTGCATCGAGAGTCATGTTAATTAAGGTTACCTTACTATAAATTATAATATATATTATATTAACATAACTACAATGTAATTTGTCTTACAATAAAGTTTTCAAAATTTAAAAAAAAAGTTTCAATAAGTACCTATTTTTGTTATCATTTTCAAGGCCTTTGGAAAACAATTACACAATCTACTACAAAACCGGAAATGTCATTCCATATAAATCTTTCCGGAAGCGCTGGTAATGTTTTATTGATAGCCAATCTCCGACAAGAGATTTACTGAACTGCCGCGATTTTGAGCCTCACAAAACAAAGAAAATATTTTTATGAGAAAATATGTTGATGAAAAAATCACGGTGAACCGGTAGAAGCGGTGAAAACACATTCGATTTTGCCTATTTGATCAATTCGGCAATTCACGTTGTATTTTTCATGGGGGAGTGACGTGGGAAAAGATACACGACATCGCCGCTGAAGATCCTTCGACACCTTCATAAATATAAATCGCCCGGACCGGCATATTTCCTGATGGGAAATCAGGGAATCAAACCCTTCTCTCCCACGACGTTTGTATTGACATTTGCGCATCCTACTCCATCACTATCGGCGGAAACATAATGTTCCGAACTTACGAAGGTATTTAGAATAACTACTCTGCAATAAAACTACTTCACACTTGTATTGGACAGCCCTGATTTCATGAGAAAAGTCGGTGAAAATGAAATTAAGATCCCTAATACATAGTAACAGATACAGATCCGATGTTCGAACAACAAAAATTCTTATACATGGTGGAACCGCATCAAAAATGTAGTGCAACCCCTTTTAAACGTCCTATCTCCGTCTGTTCAAGAGTTACATGTTTTTTCGACTTAAAGCAAACTTTCGTAATAAAATCACTATTTCTCAACTTTTGCCTCACTTATTTCCATTTAGCAACTTTTCGAAAATGTGTTGTTCCTGTTGTTCTCGGTCCAAAATTTTTTAAACTCGAAATTCCGAAAAATGTACCAAAATCCGTTCCAGACCATCCTATATTCCCTTCCAGACGACTATATATATATTTGTGTAGGTATCATTCCAGATGATAGCTCTCGATAGAATTAAGATAAGGAGTTCAAATTTGCATCTAAAATCTGCCTTGGCAATGGAAAGGCTAAGTATTGGTCTAAGCAGAATCAGGCCACTCTAAGGGTGGCTTTGGGGAGTTTTAGAGTCGGGAAATTACCCATAAATTCCAAAAATCCACAGTCACGCAGCATAGCTATAAAAGCGAATTTTCCAAGAAATTACAGTTTTATGTATACCTATTTTTTCTCTTTTCTTGCCGAATAACCCCTCAGTTTATAAATTTTTCAACTCTGAACACGACGGTGAAGTGGGAATGGCGATCACGTTTCGAACCGTTGCGAACCAGGTTTCTTCATCTTCAAAGTGCTCCAGTTTGAGAACGGAGTAAGATATCGCAATTCTGACTTCACCATCTTGTTCAGCGTTTAAAATAAAGTTAATGCTAAATTCGAAAATCAGTTGGAAAATGGAAATACGTGACGCACAAGTTGATAAATAGTGATTTTATGGTCGGGTTTAACCGAAGAATCACCAAAACAAATTCATAACTCTCGTGCAGATAGAGATACAACACTCGTTCGGGAGGGGTTGTACCTACTATTTTTGATCCAAATTAACAGAAAAATTGTCGTTATTTATCCGGTTCCACCCTGTATTTATTAAGTTGAAGAATCGCTTGCTAAACGTAGATCTTATCGATTTAAATTAGTAGCAATCCAATAAGATGGTGATAAACTCCGAATATTTCGTACTAAAACAACCTCCATTTCACCACTTAACCACAGACATTTCGAGGAGATTTGATATTGACACTAATATTGATCGGTTAATCGACTCTATGCTTTTGCAGTTTTCTCATCTTTCATCTTAAATTGATAAAAGATATTTATTTTTTAAATAGCGTTAACATTATTACGTTGGCGGGGTCTACAGGTGCAGCACTATCACAAATACGCCATATGCGACGTCACTGAGAAAAATGGTTTTCTCCTCAGGAAGACGAAAAATAAATTGATAAACTTGAATCGTTTTCAATCTCCCCAGACACTGATCCTTTTTTCAAAACTCCGATCGCCTGTTTTTCCTCACATTTTTCCCCGTGTTTTTTTTTTTTGTTCTCTGTTTTAGGGTCGTAAATTCAATTTGTCCACCCTTCTCGCCCTTGAAAACTTGGCTTTCAAAGTCCCGTTATAGTTTCCGGACAATCGTATTACCCTCGTTACTGATTTTCGGTCGTTAAAAGTCCTTGGGGCGTCGATAAAGCTCCGCGAAAAAAAATGGCACAGCTCCAAACTACGTGGGAGTTGACGCAAATCGAGTTGAGACCCCTCCATCGTATACCTTGGGGTTACACCAAACGGTGGTGTGGTGAGGGGGTGGACGGGTTTATGATCCGAAGTTAAATTTAACAGGGTAATTGTGTACATACGTTCAGTTTTCATTGTTATTCGAGGGTGTTTACAGAATTCTAAACGGGTGCTTAATGGGGCATTTAACGACCAAATAACGGGTTTAACAACTACAAAGTCGTCTGCAGATTGAGAACACAATTTTGATTAGTTGATTTTATTTTACAGAGGACTTTTTATTGGTTATGAATATATTTTCAGCGGTAGTTTAGTCCCTCACCCATCTAAGTTACAGGAAAATACAATTTGGTGGAAAGTAATATTACAATAAAAACATGGCACGTAAAGCAGTCTTCTTCTTCTTCAGTCCCGTTTTCCGCAATTTATCGTATCATCGTCTCTTTGACCATTCGCTGATATTTCGTCTTAATTTAGGCGTATCCACGAAAATATTCATTATTGGGGAGTATTTAATTGACCACCGGTGAGACGAAACTGGGTGAATATGAGCGACTATTATTTAGTTGCCATGAGGCAACCTCATCTCATATATGGTACAATGTATTCAAAATCAAAAGTCATGCAGCATGGCTATAAGAGCAAATTTCGGAAGAAATAACTGGTTTTATGTAAAATGTGTCCATTGAAGAACATCTTAAGTATCAACCACGATTCTTCCTCTTCAAAGTGCTCCAGTTCTGATTTCACTGTTCAGCGTAAAAACAAACCTTTAAAATGAGTGTTTACGTGTCAGACTGTTACATTTTGGAAATTTATGGGTAATTTTTCCCTTCTAAAATTCCCCAAAACCACCATAGAGTGGCCCGATTCGGCCCATCTACGAACTTTGCCTTTCGATTGCCAGGACGGATTGTTTGTGCAAATTTGAACTTTTTATCTAAATTCTATCGAGAGTTATCGTCGATGTCAAGGGTCGGTCAAATGAAAATTGATTTATGTGCCAACGTTTCGAAGAATATATTTCTTCATCTTCAGGGCAGTAGTGTACAAGATGGAGTTGGACTCCAACAGGGAAGTTCTTGCCTCCAGATCACAGAAGTAACATTGGCCCATAAATCAATTTTCATTTGACCGACCCTCGACATCCCTCAACATCATTCATACTGACGGTCAAAAAAAATCACACACATATAATATATTATAGTCTTCTGGCAGTGAATTTAGGATGGTCTGGAACGTATGTTGGTTTGAAAATGTTTCGGAAATTCGAGTTTTAAAAAGTTGGACCGAGAACAGTACCATCATTTTCTTCGACAATTCGCTAAAAACGATTCTTGATCAGATGAGATCATGTATATACTGATATGAGCGCTCCTGGTTAATAACTCTAAACCCGCCAATTGAGGTAGGTCATGTTGACGGTTAAGCGTTGAAAAATAGTTTGGGGACTCTTCAGATGGATTGAAGGGGCAGGATTGTCTTAAATCAAACGAAACTGTTCGTGGAAGGGATAGTGAAGAGTGTAGTTGAGTATGGTGAGAGAAATAGTGTGGTCGTGGGAGAAATGTGATTAAAGGGCTAAGCGTGCTGATTGAATCTTGAATCCGGTCGGTCAAACGGTTTATATGGTGGCCAAGTATGTAGATAAAGGGACAATCATTTGAACCGTCGGGTGAGTATCTTGGTTCCCTCAGAGAGCGCATATCCACCGCGTTCAAAACCTTCTGTCCGTCGTAAAAGCTGTCACCGTTTCAACGGACGCTCGACTTCTCTGTTTGATCCGTTTGAACTCCCACGAATTGGCTCATTCGCCCGTTGCAGTCGTCTAATTTAAACAAGCGATTCTCCGGGGCGGCGCGAGGCGACGCTCAGATGCCCGTAAACTCCTGATGATGCCCGTCGGGATGGCAAAGCTCGTAATGGACGTTGGTAATTGAATCAATCGGTGGCCTTGTTGTACTTGAGTGAAAGTGCAAACGGGACTCGCAATCCACCTGAATCAATATGAATTGAATGGAAACGCCCGAGTAAACGGTTCACCACCTCATACACGAGTCTCATAACTGGATTGATTGCTTTCACATCACACAGCGGTGGGCGGTTCAGAGCCGTCAAAACAATCACCTGACGGACGTCTCTATCTCTCATACAAATACGACTCGAACGAAAGTGAATTATTACACCATTCTAATCCAATTTGAAATAATAAATTATTGATTTGTGAATGAACCGCGCCAATCACTTTTTGAACATCGATTTATACCGCGTTCCTGACTTTAAATCAAACCACGTTCACATTGAAAGACCAGGACGTCCTCGTGTGTCTAAAATGGCCTCTTTTGACTCGTTAATCTCTCATACACAATATAAGAGAATGGACTGAAAGAAGCATGGGGGTGTGAGCTATTTTTTGAGCTATAGAATCTCACGCAATTTTGGACAGGATTTGGCTATTTTCGCTCATACCTGGTCAAGATTGGCAAAATAGATGATCCGACATGTAGATGTGCGACTGGATGTAACGACGTTTTCCACAGTTTCTTCGCCTGTCCTCGATGGGAGCAGCAGCGAATGGAATTAAGGACTATTATAGGGGAGCCAGAAACCATTATTGGGAAGATGATTCGGAACAAAGAAGCATGGGATGTATCTACGAATTTTGTAATCAGCATTTTGAAAAATAACGAGGTGGACGAGAGGTGGGAAGAAGGATGAAAAGGTCAGATAATGAGATTAGAATGAGAACTGAATGAGATGCCAATAGGCTATGATATGACCCCACTCTGAAGCAATGCCGAAAAGGCGGTTCCAGGGTAGGGAAGGCTAATACGGTTATTTCTTGGTAATAGGTTATCAAGTAACAGCGACCGTCTGGTAATAGATTGTGGTATTCGGTTATTTTGGTAATAGGTTACCGGCGATTCGAGAACCTTTCCAGCGCCCAACGCGTTTCCAGTTGGGGCGCTGGAAAGGTTCTCGAATCGCCGGTAATCTATAACAAAAAAAAACCTAATACCACAACATATGTATTACCAGACGGTCGCTGTTACTCGAAACTAACTCAATGCTTACTCACATAATAGTCATCATCGCACACCTTTCACGCATTTTTCCGTAACCTATTACCTGGATTAGTCCCAGCCAACCTATTATCACGGAATCCCGAATGACCAAGAGGCCCTCAAAGGCCTTTCCCCAAGTTCTCAAAACAGTTATTTCAGTAATAGGATTTTTCTGGTAATAGGTTCTGTTAGTTGGTCGGCCTACAGCCAATCAAACACTGTTGGAGGGTGCAGTCCCTCCTCCTTAGTTTATTTTTGAGTTTTCCCACATCCTTCGTTAGAACAATTCTCATTGGTCAATTCTTTCCTTGGTCAATTCTTTCTTTGGTCAATTTCAAAGGTTCATTACCGAAGATAATAAATCAAAATATTTTCAAGTCGTGTGGAATTCTTTAACCAAATGTACAGATACAAATTCCCTGTCATTTTTTTTTTTTTTTTTTTTCAAGAACCACAACGTTATTACAGGAAACCCGATACGTTGAAATGTCAAGGACACAAACTGTATAGATACTTGAAACATTCAGAGGAGTGAAACTTATTACCAAGCCCAAACGCACTAGGGTGAAGACTATAATGACGGCTTTACGGGCCATCAATATAACTCATCAATATAACAACTACAGCTCTATGATATGAACATTACAATATTCCTTCTATTTGGAACGTCAAATACGTCGGTGGAAAAAAAGGGTCCGTGGAAAAATTCCACTGGGACAAATTCCTACTAACGAGCTACGAATGTTTTTTAAACCTCTGATCCCGGGGTTTTGCACGAATTAAACCTCCCATTAAGCCCCGCGAGACTAGAAACAACAGAACTTCGTTTTGACGGCTTAAGATGACGGGCTTTTAGATACTTAAGCTGGAAGCTCCCTTTAAAAATGTTGAGGTGATCCAACCAGACTTGTAGCTGAAAAAATAGAAACTTTTTGTGAACATCCTTTAAGGATTTAAAAAAAATACTGCTGGGTGATCCAGAACCCCAGATTATTACTGTTTGGATCAAGGGTCAAATCGAAGAATCATGGAACGTGTTTTTCGTACGAATGTTTATTTACTTCGAACTGCGTAACACTATGTACATGATATTTACTATACATATGTATTTAGTATGTCTATTACTATGAGTTTTTCGACTATTCACTAATTGCCAAAAGTAGTGAGTGGTAACTGGAATAGGAAATATATCTATATATCTAGAAGTATATATACCTACTTCTTACAATCTACTGGTAAATTTCTGGTAAAATTTAAATCAATGCAAGTACTCTGTAGGGATATTTATCTAAAATATTCGAGTTGAATCGAGGTCTTGTCGAAGGTACATTTTATTCTAAATGAAAATCTCGGATCGATTTAATCAAAATATATTTTTCGCGTTTTTACAACCTTTTCGAATTTTGAAATTTTCGATCAGTCAATCCAACTACATTGTCGTTCTTTATCCAAATCGGAAATTTTTTCGAGGTTTTTCGACGTTTTTGAGTCGAACATTGGTCTTGTTGAAAGGTTATTTCATCCTAAAAGGACATCTCGATTCTATTAAAAATCAACTTTTTTTCGAATTTTAAAAAGTTTTCGAAGAAGTCTGAGATGTCTTTCTCTATCTACATAAAAATAAACTTCTTCGTGTTTTTTCGACGTTTTTGAGTCGAGTCGAATTTCGAAATTTGCGATGAGCCAATCCTACTCAATAATTGTGTTTGTCTAGCCAAATCAAAAATTTTAAAAATTTACGAAGTTTAAAAAGGGTGTCAGTAATTGGATCCTTACACTGTCAGTGAATGCTGCATGCGTGTCAGTATTGAGGGAAAAACATATACCTATCCGAATTTTAAGGAGAGAAAAATGATTAATTCATCATTTTGACATATTTAATCAGCAGAATGGAAAGAACGGAAATTGGCCTAACAGAAGAACTTTGAACTGTAAGGAATAAATAATAGAGAAATAGATGAAAAACCCCTAAATCTTCGTTAAAGTGTCAGTAATTGGTGCCTTTACCCTAGTTTTTGAAGCAGCGACAATGGAACTCCGATGTTTTTCCCTCACATGGGAGTTCCAATGTGGGCAAGGACCACAATCTACACCTATCTGACGAGAAATTTTATTATCAACCACTTGTATCACTGTTTCAAGAATGCTTGACTCCAATTGCCCATTTCTTCTTGTTTCTCTATTACGAGAATGTTTCGAAAAAAACCGCTTTGTCAAATAAATTAAAGTTTCTGCGCCAACTCAACGTGAAAGTGGTTACAAACTGTGGCTTTTAGTTGGTGGAAGTCATTTGAAGAGTCGGAAGCAACCGCTCGACCGCTAATAGACCAGTAGGAAACTAACACAGTTAAAACTTGTTCTCTTAACCCTTCCGCAAGACCAATTCTATCGTAGAGTTCCCTTCGGCCCTTCACTTCTTCATACGTACACTCTCTTAATTGAATAGATCCCCCTCAATTATTGTTCGGATGGCTACACGGTCAAGTTTTGAGATTAGGTAAAGTATGTGAAGCAATTCGGTCGCCACTTCCAGACCATATCCGCCCGAACCAGAGCTACTTGGATTTCTAAATACCAAATTGAATTCCTCTCCTACGTCATGGACAATGGAAACAAACACTTCTCATCAGACTTTGGTACCAAGACATGTTTGTTGGAAGTTCTTAAACGTACAACTCCAATTTATGACGTTATTTATGGCCTACTGTTTTGCATTGTTACATTCCAACATTTCACCTTGTACTCTACAATTCTTGTATCCATAACTCCCCTGTTATCAGAACTAGTTATTCACTTTATCCACGAGTTTAACCTACTTCACATAAAACGTTCCCAACTCGTATTAAAACTCATCTCACAAGGCGGACGCCAGCCATTTCGAGATGCCTTCGACGATTCAATCCCAACTCCTATTACCACCCTTTCACTGCCAACAACTCATGTCAGACTAACTAATTGATACGGTTTCAAACTTTATGTCTTGGTTGGTCTCCATTTTCATTAATTTCCTTATTATTTAAATTCATGGAGTGGAAGAACAGTGTAATTTAAGCCTCTGAACAGGTATAAAATGATCATCATAGATCAACCAATTACTTCAGCAGCATCCTTATCCTTTATGCCATTGAGGCTATTAAACTCCATAGGAGTCCATGGCACTACTTGTCCGAAAGACGCCTTATCGTGAAAATAAAGGGTGACCTGTTGAGGCCGTTCATTGCTAGTTCTGGGTTCCTTGTGGATCCTGATGATGATCAATGGTGTTCGGTCTTTGGTCAGGTAAAATGTCTTTCATTTGCCGATTATTTGAAGTTGTTCTCATACTACATCGAATCACATGCTGACTGAGGCTTCAGAGACCGAGTTTGTGACTGGTGTGGGCTGAACAATCTGTTCCTTAATGTACCTAGATAAGTGCTCAGATTCCACCTTCAGCCATACCCACAGCTCCTTAACCTTCGCCTACCAGCTTAACGGTACCTACTACTCTATCAGGGATGAATGTGGTTCGAGACCTTGGTGTCTTGTTCGATTCCGAACTGACCTTCTGCAACCACATTGACCGTATTGCGGGTAAGCCAATATACTTGCCATCGTTCTTCTGTATAGACCCTGGTGCTCCCTGTCTTCGAGTATGCGTCCGTTGTGTCGTCGCCACATTATAACTGCCACATAGCCCAATTCCGTTCCAATTGGGCTATGTGGCAGTTATAATGTGGTGACGACACAACGGACCCATACTCGAAGACAGGGAGCACTAGGGTCCAATACAGAAGGTCGATGGCAAGTATATTGGCAAGTATATTATCCCTTCTGATGAGGTTGATAACAACTCAATGTTGCGCGTGTGCAGCCTGCTCTCGCTCGAGGACCGGCGTAAATGGACAGGTTTTTTTTCTTAATTCTTTTTGTCTGTATACTTTATATTTTATTATTAAACCAATTGTAATTGGGCGTGCCCGTATTTTTAACAAATAAACAAAATACCACAGCTGCTACTGCCCTCGATAGGCAGTTCGCATTAACATTCTCAATTCGGAAAGTTTTAACATTTTTTCATGTTTCAGAGTCCGTGAAATGGTGCAAATGAATATTAAATCATTAGGTCTCTAAAACATCGCTTTTCGAAACGTTAAACTGAGAATTAGCTGATCTCCGCTTTTCCGCTCTGTTCGGTTAAGTACTTAACTACTTGCTGTTTCCATTCCACGATTTTTATTCTTTCGTTCTTGAATCAGCCGAGTAGGCATAATAAGTCAATTAAAATCTTTTCAACCGCTTTTGCACTCGCTGGCGGTTGAAAGTTGTTTCAACTCTTTCGAAGTTTCTTCCCCCGTCAATTCTGCAAAAACATTTAATGTTTCCAGTTAGCTTCGGCCTGGAACTGATGAACCGTCAAATTTCCAACTCGCTAATGCAAGTGGCATGTTTGGATGAGTTGTTGCATGTAACTTTTTTTTATGAAACACATCTACCTACGAGTATTAATGTTGATACCGCTTTCAGATGCACTCGAGTATTTCACGAAACATTCGAAGAACTACGGAATTGGATCGGAGATTTTTTAATTAAACTGGGCTCGACAGTGGTTATCAAAGGGGATTTTTTCTACAATCTCAAAACAACTCAGGATATAAAAACTAGGATAAATATGAGTGGATCTGTTTGAATTGAACTCCACATTCCTCAAATGTTTTGCGCCATGGCGTTTTTAATACTACACTAAGTGTCTTCTATGTACTATATGGATATCGACGGTGAAGATCAGAACCCTCGTATAGATACTCCAAAATCCCAACTTTTTAGGGTAGCAAAAAACGTTTTTGATCCCTATGACCCCTTACGACCCTTATGACATCCGGTCTGGGTTACTCGTACGAATTTCAGACGAGCAACCACGTCGAAATATTTCACATGCGATATCTACCGGGTCTATTCCCAGAAACTAGGTCTTATCGTGTTTCTGGCTGTGATACGTCTCACTTGAAACTTGCAGGGACAGGCTGTGAGTAACATTCAACACGTGATGTTCTCATGTCGAGTTGATCGGCCAATCAGGAGCTCTCTGTGGGGGCCAAGAACCTGTTACAATAAGCACGCACTCCCTTTCGATGCGATTTCCGTGTGTTGTTTACTTATGTCTCCCATGAAATCCGTTCCTATCGTGTTTCCTCCTTTTCAAACCTTGAAAAGGATTCGGGAACAGGCTTGATGCTGTTTGTCCATTTAACCTGAGCGGGAACGAGCTGCCCAAACGACCAGGTGCTCAGTTCACAGTCACAGTTCACAGTTCACAATCTTTCAACATTGTCGCATTTATCCTGATACAAATCGAACCCCAAACCCCAAGGCGTCCAAACGGTCTTTGAACAGTAAACTATTGAAGTTCCTAAAAAGTATAAATTAATTTAAAAAACTTCTTTTAAAAATAGCTGATTGGCCAACCCCTCCAGTTTCATTAGATCTTTTGACTTTATTATCTCCTCTTTCGGGTTTGTTCTTGAACGACGTCAGAGTTTGCTACGTCGTTTATTAAAAGTTAAGAAAGTTCAGGGATGCGCCTTCGACATCTAATGAAGGCCTAGTATTTGATCTCAGCCTGCGTATCTCCTTCGTGAACCAACATCGGAAGTTGAAAAGGAGTTGAATGAGTTACGAGTTTGTTCCGGGCTTAGCGTTGATTACCATGATGATTAGGGGGCTGGCGCTCTTTGTTAAATTTCGTTGTCGTACATTATTTCACGATTAACTTAATTGGTATTAGTTTTAGATAGATTAATCACTAGATTATTAAGTTACCTATACCTAAATGAGTACACTTTACTAAGAATTGAGAATGTATGTCCTATAGTATAATGAAATGATCGAAGGGTATAAGCTAATGTATTAACATCATTGTAAAATTAATCATGAATAAACTCTCTTCCTATATGTACATCAAGCCAACTAAGGAATTTGTGGTCGACAACTACGATCAAGTAATATATAATTTAAACATCCATCCAAATTCGAATCTAATACGGGGAATAGTGTCGATTTCATTCATCTAGTGCGCACAGTAACTTGACCGAGTTGAGGTCAGGTTAGGTTAGGTTAGGTAAGGAGGGAGCCTTAAGATTCCGCCCCGTGTTGTCATTAGCTTAAGGAATCTTAGGGATCTTAAGGATACTCCAAACTGCCCGCAGGTAGTCGGGGCGGACTCTTAAGGTTCCTTTAAGCTGCTCTGATCCTTTAATGACAACACGGGGCGGAATCTTAATTAAGCCTCCCGCTTAAGGATAGGTTAGGTCTGGATGCGAATCATAATGTATCAAAATAAGAATTGAGAAAGGCTTGAACAGACTGTTATTTTGGAAGCGTAGCTGAAATAATCTATTAGGCTCGATCAACGTCAACATTCGCAAATTCAATTCCTTTTGTGATTTTGCTTACACTGAACTGTCCTTACACTGTTCAGCAGCTCAAAAATTGACACCAAACGAGATGTGTACTTTTAAATGTGTTTTATGTGTTTGTGTTGACACCTGCTACGTGTCATCACATTTAGTTAGTGAAAATTTGATCACGACCTTATGAGCAGCTGACTTATTCTTGAAGGTAGTACCGTAGCATGCTGTTAAACAATTTACCCCATTACCACTCTTATTGATCAGAATTAATCAAAAATTGAAAAGTAAATAGATAAATAGATCTAACGTTACATTAGAAATGTAAATTTAACGTTTGTAATTTCTGGCATTAAAATGCCTACATTTGAGGTGGACAAATAATCCAGCTTTATTTTTTTTATGAAGGTTACCACACTCATCTGGGATCTATTATTCATTTCTGACGAGAATGAGTGCATCTAGTGTATATCTGGTCATATTACAAACGGCTATTGGCCCAAATAAGACTGATGGGGTCCTACAATGCGGTCCTCAAATTTGGAAAGTAGAGCCTCAAGATTAACCCAAAAGAGACCGGTGAGGACTGGACACTTGGGTCCAACCAGACGCTCTACCACATCCTCTTTGAGTGCCCTTTGTACGCATGCTCAAGAAAAGCCATATTATGCCCTTATCTTCTCTACCCCGAGATAGCCATCATCCGATCACCCGGTTTGAAAGATCTCTAACGACTCCTCCAATTTATAGGCTCGATCTTCAAAACACGCAATTTATGTCTGTTCGACTGATCCGGCAACAACAGCACAATATAATAAAACGAGTAATAACAATGAATAGCAATAAATAAATGAAAAATTAAAATACGTGAAAAAATAAATAAATCAACAATGCAAGAATACTTAAGCATTATAATATAATATTATTATACTACATTCCAAAAATATGGATGTTGAGTAGAACTGTATCAACTCTACTTTAAGTCCTCAGAAATGATTTTATTTATACTTTCTTTTGTTTGTATACTTGCATTTTCCACTTTATCTTGTAAGAGAAGTAAGTAATTAATTGAAAATTTGCTGCTTGTAAACCACCCTTATGTCAGCAAATGACAAATAAAGGTTATTTTGAACTTGCACTATATCTGGTCATATTAACACTTCTACTTTTCAATTCTTAGGTTCCTTTCTCTCGATTCATAATCATGAAATCATTTGAGAGGCAGTTGAAACTCACCGTTGAAAGTATTCACGCGGTTCGTGATCGTTGATGCGATATCAATATTTCCGTAAGGTGCCACCCAATCACCATTTAAATACCAGATTGTCCCCTTGTTTTCCTTCACTCAATCAACAACAAATTCAACGGCTCGTTGAGACGCTTTCGAGACATTTCTACTTGATTTCTTGCCGCAGGAAATTAGCCTTTCTGCCACAAGACTGATGCTCTTCGAGCTGAGGACGGCGGAGGGACATCTAGAGAAATGGAGCCGGGCGCGGCGATGATGCTATCTGTATATATCAAGGGTTATTTGCTGGTCTCACTTTTCCGAGTCGTGATAAATTGGAGGGAAAACATAATCAAAAACGCCCGGAGATTTATTATCTGAATTTCCTGTCGGGAATCTCCGCTCGTTTTCTTTTTATAAAAATACCGAACGTAGATGGATCGTAATGGGTAGAAATTAGAGGAGGAAGAAGGGTTTTGTTGATGGGACGGTTAATGTTCGAATGTTCTGGTGGTGGCTGGGTGAGAAGGAAGGGAAAATCTTCTGGGGGTAATATTCCCTGTGGAGGACAGCTGATTCAAATTGTACTTGTCATGCTGACATCGAGCTTCCAAGATAATTTTCTTGTCTTCGGAGAGAAGGTAAAATTACAATTTTGCTTGATCAAAATGTACCTACAACATAAGTTACGAGATGAACCCACTCGTCTTTATTAGGCCCCGGTTACGCAGCCAGGGAAACAAGAATTCAAATCGAAGTCTAACATTTAATATCAGGAGAGGATGGGGGTCCAAGTGAGCATCCAGAGTGCTTGGCAACGCATTGCTCATCACACGGTCCCCCATCCTCTCCTTTTAATATCGCTTTAGACGATCTACGTTGAACTAAGTTTGAAATCTGCAAACTTTGAATAGTCGGTTATCGATTTGAATAACTGGGATTTTGGGGTAGGTCCCTTGAAACGTGAACCACCAAGTTCTGAGGGGGAATATTTCTGTTTGATTCCAACGATTTTTTTAAATAATAAACCCAAATCTTGTTTATTGTGACCACTGATACAAAAAGTATCGGTTATTCCAAAGCCAGAATATTTAAAAACCTTTTTTTTCGAAACTTACGATCCTCCATATGGTCCTGCCAAATAAAATTCCACTCCTCTGGCACCAATTCTTTTTCTCTATATTTTTTTTCTTTTATTATTCTCAGGTGAGCGTTCAATCAAGTTTACGCCTTTTCGACAGCTTTCACAACTCCCCTGCAACTTCGCTAACTCAATCTGCAAAGTTACCCCGCCGTCGACCAGGTCGATTGTCGACTCGTTTGCCCTCCCTACCAGCTCATTCGATATTTTCGCCGATTGAGCGGAAATCACTCGAACGCTGAAAGGTGTTTTTCTTTGATTTCTTTCGATTTGCCGGAAGAGGTTTATGAACGAGGTTTTTAATGATCGCCGAGTTTCACTCCCCTCTTGATTTTTACCTCAGTGGCTTGGAGGAAATGGTGAAAGCCCCTTGACCACTAACGACCCGCACTTCCAATCATTCGTCGTGCATTTAATCGTTAAGAATTATTTCCTTCAATCAACGCAATAGATGCTGAGCAGTTTAACCATCAATCAATTCGTTCTAGATACTCGTATAAAAAACGTGAAATTTTCTCGTTCTCTAGGACAATGCGGACGAGTCTACTGAGATTTAAAAGAAGACGCATCGAATGCCAGTTTTGAGTTTCTTTTGGGAAACGGTCACAACAATTTTGTTCCTTTTTGTAACTTTTGACGTTTTCTGGGGAGTTTACAAGCCATTCATCAGTCCACAATCCATTTAATAATCTACAAGCCATTTATTAGTCTACTAGCCTTCATCAGTCTACAAGCATATTAAGAGTCTACAAGGCAAGGCTTTTATTAGTCTTTAAGCCATTTATTAGTCTACAAGCTATTCAGCAGTCCCCAGGACATTTATCAGACCACAACGCATTTAATAGTCAACAAGCTTTCAATAGTTCACAAGGCATTTAATAGTCTACATGGCATATATTAGTCCACAATGCTTTTATTAGTCTATAAGCCATCTAATAGTCAACGAGGCATATTATATTAGTCTACAAGCGATTCATCTGACCACCAGCCATTTATCAGTCCACAAGGCATTTAATAGTCCACAAGCCATTTAATAGTCTACAAGGCATATTATATTAGTCTACAATCCATTTGCCAGTCCACAAGGCATTTAATAGTCAATTAATTAACACACATTCTCCAAATCAAAATCCATTTATCCCTAGCCATTTATCAGTTCACAAGGCATTTGATAGTCTAGGGGACATATATTAATCCTCAAACAATATATCAATCCACAAGCCATTTATTAATCCACAAGGCATTTAATAGTCTAGGGGGCATATTTTAGTCCACAAACAATTCATCAGTTCGCAAGTACCTAGTTTAATGGTCTACATGACTTTTATTAATCTATCAGCCATCTAATAGTCTACAAGGCATATTATATTAGTCTACAAGCCATTTGCCAGTCCACAAGGCATTTAATAGTCAATGAATTACCGCACATTCTCCAAATCAAAATCACTTCTATATAGTGGCTATCAAAATGGGTATCGGATGTTGTGGGGGGGTATACCTTCAAAATGAATATGTATGCCTTCTCCGGATGTTGTGCGCAAATGAACAATTAGGTTTCGTATAACGTGCGCTGTATTGATCAATAAAAAAAACGAGTGAAATCTACCAGTTGATTTTGTTGTGTCGGGGGATTTGTACCTTCATGTGGTGAGTAGGTTTAAATTGCGATGAAACCGACCGTCGAGTTTTAATGTCACTTGGGGTTCAAATTCCGCTAACGAATGTCAACGTGGCACCGTTATCTGACGCCGGAAGTTCCAACTAAAACCTGTTCGTTCACGTGATCACATGTTAGGAGATTACGAGGCCTCGGAAATTAGTGGAGGCCCTCAGGTGAACTTTCCAGACTTTTGCCGCTCCGTTCGTTTATGCGGATTTCCACTCGTTAGTGGGGGAAGGAATACGGTCGTGGACCGAAAGTACGACCGTACTAAGTCCCCTTGAATAGGTGAGGTATATCAACGTATTTCTGAAGATACGCATAACAAGGATATTACGGTGTTAGGCCTTTAGGCTGGCTTTTCGCCGGGTTTGAAATTTATTTGTTCACCGTATGGAATTTTAGCGTACAACTAGTGTGCTTCGGTTTTTTTGAAAACTAATCAATTAACGTGAATATACCATAATATACAACTAAATATTTACTATTTACGGTATATTACAGTGGGCTCCAGATGGTTCCACTTACAGATCGTGATAATCGCTCATTGGTTAGTACAACATGTTGTCTATAACAGGCATTAAGGATCTACTATTCCGTGTTTGTTCATCTGCACGTAATTTCTTTCAATCAAGCGTAAAGACCGTTGTATTCCCTTCTATCGACGTCGACATGAGGAATGACAAACCATGATCGTTCGCCTCTCTCGCATTCGGCGAACTCCTTGAATAATTTGCCGCTCCGATCAGTGTTGTATTTCACCCTGTACGTTTCCCGCAATGACGAATGGAGATGGAATACGCGAGAGGGGAAAACGTTCAGATAGCAATCGGATCGGATGAACGCTGTTCCGTAATGATGGGGAATCAGATTCGCGATATTGATTCGAGGAGTGGAGGACCTAAGTAGAAATAACCACTTGTCTAAGAACATTTTCCACGAAAACATCATATTTTTGGAAATCCGAAACCTACCGATTCAAGAAAACACTGTGTTGTGAGCCAGCAGCCAGTATTCCTACACTATTGGGAGATTAACAACATAAATCCCTAGTTACGTCCCATTACGTTATCATTTAGAGAATTTTCGAATTGTCGCCCATAAAATCAAAAAACCTCTGCAAATTCTTGACAACGCTTTATTATCTTCTTTGAGCAGATCACCCTAATCTAATTAACGAAATGATAATGAAACTCTAGCTCAACATCCAAATTTAATTTGTTAAAACAAATTGGTATTGTTTAAACAACTTAACAGGCAAGAAACTGAGTGAATATTGCAATGTCATCCATCTGCGACCCGTTTTGAAAATTTCAAGACTCCAGCTCATCATCAAAATTTAATTTGTTTAAACAAATAAGTATTGTTTAAAACATTTTACAGTCAGGAAAGTCAGAGAATATTGCTTTGTCATCCATTCTCAACCCATGTTTAAAATTTCAAGTCTCTAGCTCAACGTCCCAATTTAATTTGCTTAAACAAATAGGTATTGTTTAAACAATTTTACAGGCAAGAAGCTGATTGAATATTGCATTGACATTCATCTGCGACCCATGTTTAAAATTTCAAGTCATTAACTCAACATCCAAATTTAATATGTTTAAACAAATAGGATTGTTTAAACAATTTTACAGACAAGAAACCGAGTGCATATTGCATTTTCATCCGGATGCTCATTGGGACCTTGAAAAACAAGTACTTAGTGAAAATTATTATTGATTATTGTTAGTTATTAGTAATGTTTATGAACTATTTTTAATAATGATTGATAATTATTATTAATTATTATGAATTAACTCGAGATCTGAAAACCATGTGCTATTAGAATCTAGACTGTACAGGCTGCCGCATGATTCACCCTCATGTTGGCGAATTTTGGTTTGCTCCAACTTTGAGCCCTCATTGTGAACGAATGGCTGGTCGTACAAAGCTGTGGATGGTCTTAAAAAATTCGTTAAAAAAATTAACTCGATGTAAATGTGGACTAAAAACTATACCGTTCTACATGAATTTTTCGATTTTTGAAATTTTCAAAATTTCAAAATTCGTTTTGAACCCCTTCTCGTTGACCGAATGTAATTTTTTTTTTTTTTTTTTTTGCCGATTACAAAGGTTTATTATCGAAGATAATGAACCAAAATGAAACAGTCTGACATGTGAACCGTCATTTTAAAGGGATTTCTATGCTGAACACGATGGTGAAGTCAGAATTGCGATATCTTACTCCGTTCTCAAACTGGAGCAATTTGAAGATGAAGAAACGGAGTTGTTATTTGAGCAGTTCTTCACGGTTCCTCTGCCCTAATCTGATAACGGATGAGATATGTCAATTTTGACTTCACCATCGTGTTCAGCATTGAAAATTCTATAAACTGAGGCGTTACTAGGCAATAAATAGTTGAATGAGATGTTCCATACACCAAATTATACGTAAAACTAGTTATTTCGTCGAAAATTTGCTCTTACAGCCACGATGCGTGACTGGGGTTTTCACTGTTGTTATGTTTTCATAAGTTGAATCAATTTCAAATGTTCTGACCTTCCCTTGGATGAAGTTTAGCACAGGGAATTGCCAGCAAATTTTTGTTTATTACCAAATTATTATTAACATTGTATCGAAGGGCAATTTAGAGGCAATTTAGAGGGGTTCTTCCATTGGACATGATGAACTGGAAACGAACTTGAGAACACTCTTCGGCGGAAAATAATTTAACCAGGTGGCCGAAACAGTGGTTTAATAACCTAGAACGGAAAGGAATTTAATTCAAATTCTTGAGCAAAGGGGTATAATAAAGTGGCGGCAAAAATAATCTCCTTACCCGTGCATCAAAGTGATTTATTCCGAAAGGAACTTTTAATAAGCTCGTCTCAACTTTCTCTTCCACTTTATATCAGATCCCATACCTTTTCTCATAAGAAAAAAAAAAACAATCCCACAGCTGTACTTCTTTATAACACCTTCCTTAACACAAGAAGTAGTCCATAGCTCCAGACAACAAAGAAAAATTGCGCCAAAGTACGAATCAAGTCGGCCGTGAAAGTACCTGCCTTAAGAGGAACGTTCTTCATGAAAGTGCATCATTAGGGGGCGTCTTGGAAATCTTTTCTTCGGTGGTCTTTTTCACTATACGGTCAGCACCAACTAGTTCTGGTTTCTTTGACACGAGACCGGAAGACTTGGAATTGAGTCCGATTTTTCTCTCTCTACAAATTGATTTCATTTTTTTGTCGAACACTACTTTTTTGTCGTCCAGAACTGGGATGCATTAGGAATTAAAAGGGTGTGTAGAAGAAGGTATGTTAAAATGTATGTTAAAATTTTCGCATTTTCTACTCGCTAATAATGGCCTATTTTAATTGACGAATGAGGAGGAAGTGGTATTAATATCGTCAGCCACCGGTAGATCGTAGTAAAATGCAGTCAAAATGAAAAAAACTCTGCAAATTCTTGACATAAGGGTTTATTATCTTCGCTGAACAGATCACCCTAATCCAATTAACGAACTGTTAGATGAAACTCTAGCTCATCATCCAAATTAAATTTAAAATGTCATACGAACTTATTTCATATCATATCATACTGTACTATACAAAATCATACATACAATAATATACCATGTCATACAAACCGAGTGAATATTGCATTGTCATCCAGTTCTGACCCATTTTTGAAATTTCAAGTCAATAGCTTATTATTACAAAATTTTCGTGAAAACGAAAAAAAGTTGACTTCATATCGACTCGAGGGGTTTATTCGAGTTCGAATGGACCTTCAAGAAGAGCAATTGTCGATCAAATACTTCGTGAAAACGAAAAACAGTTGACTTCATATCGACTCGACATGTTTATTTGAGTTCGAATGGACCTTCAAGAAGGGCAATTGTCTACTCAAATACTTCGTGAAAACGAAAAAAAGTTGACTTCATATCGACTCGAGGGGTTTATTCGAGTTCGAATGGACCTTCAAGAAGAGCAATTGTCGATCAAATACTTCGTGAAAACGAAAAAAAGTTGACTTCATATCGACTCGAGGTGTTTATTTGAGTTCGAATGGACCTTCAAGAAGAGCATTTGTCGACTCAAATACTTCGTGAAAACGAAAAAAAATTGACTTCATATCGACTCGAGGTGTTTATTTGAGTTCCAATGGACCTTCAAGAAGAGCAATTGTCGACTCAAATGCTTCGTGAAAACGAAAAAAAGTTGACTTCATATCGACTCGAGGTGTTTATTTGAGTTCGAATGGACCTTCAAGTAGAGCAATTGTCGACTCAAATGCTTCGTGAAAACGAAAAAAAGTTGACTTCATATAGACTCGAGGTGTTTATTTGAGTTCGAATGGACCTTCAAGTAGAGCAATTGTCGACTCAAATGCTTCGTGAAAACGAAAAAAAGTTGACTTCATATAGACTCGAGGTGTTTATTTGAGTTCGAATGGACCTTCAAGAAGAGCAATTGTCGACTCAAATACTTCGTGAAAACGAAAAAAAGTTGACTTCATATCCACTCGAGGTGTTTATTTGAGTTCGAATGGACCTTCAAGAAGAGCAATTGTCGACTCAAATACTTCGTGAAAACGAAAAAAAGTTGACTTCATATCGACTCGACGTGTTTGTTTGAGTTCGAATGGACCTTCAAGAAGGGCAATTGTCGACTCAAATACTTCGTGAAAACGAAAAAAAGTTGACTTCATATCCACTCGAGGTGTTTATTTGAGTTCGAATGGACCTTCAAGAAGAGCAATTGTCGACTCAAATACTTCGTGAAAACGAAAAAAAGTTGACTTCATATCGACTCGACGTATTTATTTGAGTTCGAATGGACCTTCAAGAAGAGCAATTGTCGACTCAAATACTTCGTGAAAACGAAAAAAAGTTGACTTCATATCGACTCGAGGTGTTTATTTGAGTTCGAATGGACCTTCAAGAAGAGCAATTGTCGACTCAAATACTTCGTGAAAACGAAAAAAAGTTGACTTCATATCGACTCGACGTGTTTATTTGAGTTCGAATAAACCTTCAAGAAGAGCAATTGTCGACTCAAATACTTCGTGAAAACGAAAAAAAGTTGACTTCATATCGACTCGACGTGTTTATTTGAGTTCGAATGAACCTTCAAGAAGAGCAATTGTCGACTCAAATACTTCGTGAAAACGAAAAAAAGTTGACTTCATATCGACTTGACGTGTTTATTTGAGTTCGAATGGACCTTCAAGAAGAGCAATTGTCGACTCAAATACTTCGTGAAAACGAAAAAAAGTTGACTTCATATCGACTCGAGGTGTTTATTTGAGTACGAATGGACATTCAAGAAGAGCAATTGTCGACTCAAATACTTCGTGAAAACGAAAAAACGTTGACTTCATATCGACTCGACGTGTTTATTTGAGTTCGAATGGACCTTCAAGAAGGGCAATTGTCGACTCAAATACTTCGTGAAAACGAAAAAAAGTTGACTTCATATCGACTCGAGGTGTTTATTTGAGTTCGAATGGACCTTCAAGAAGAGCAATTGTCGACTCAAATACTTCGTGAAAACGAAAAATGTTGACTTCATATCGACTCGACGTGTTTATTTGAGTTCGAATGGACCTTCAAGAAGAGCAATTGTCGACTCAAATACTTCGTGAAAACGAAATAAAGTTGACTTCATATCGACTCGAGGTGTTTATTTGAGTTCGAATGGACCTTCAAGAAGAGCAATTGTCGACTCAAATACTTCGTGAAAACGAAAAAAAGTTGACTTCATATCGACTCGAGGTGTTTATTTGAGTTCGAATGGACCTTCAAGAAGAGCAATTGTCGACTCAAATACTTCGTGAAAACGAAAAAAAATTGACTTCATATCGACTCGAGGTGTTTATTTGAGTTCCAATGGACCTTCAAGAAGAGCAATTGTCGACTCAAATGCTTCGTGAAAACGAAAAAAAGTTGACTTCATATCGACTCGAGGTGTTTATTTGAGTTCGAATGGACCTTCAAGTAGAGCAATTGTCGACTCAAATGCTTCGTGAAAACGAAAAAAAGTTGACTTCATATAGACTCGAGGTGTTTATTTGAGTTCGAATGGACCTTCAAGTAGAGCAATTGTCGACTCAAATGCTTCGTGAAAACGAAAAAAAGTTGACTTCATATAGACTCGAGGTGTTTATTTGAGTTCGAATGGACCTTCAAGAAGAGCAATTGTCGACTCAAATACTTCGTGAAAACGAAAAAAAGTTGACTTCATATCCACTCGAGGTGTTTATTTGAGTTCGAATGGACCTTCAAGAAGAGCAATTGTCGACTCAAATACTTCGGGAAAACGAAAAAAAGTTGACTTCATATCGACTCGAGGTGTTTATTTAAGTTCGAATGGACCTTCAAGAAGAGCAATTGTCGACTCAAATACTTCGTGAAAACGAAAAAAAGTTGACTTCATATCGACTCGAGGTGTTTATTTGAGTTCGAATGGACCTTCAAGAAGAGCAATTGTCGACTCAAATACTTCGTGAAAACGAAAAAAAGTTGACTTCATATCGACTCGACGTGTTTATTTGAGTTCGAATGAACCTTCAAGAAGAGCAATTGTCGACTCAAATACTTCGTGAAAACGAAAAAAAGTTGACTTCATATCGACTTGACGTGTTTATTTGAGTTCGAATGGACCTTCAAGAAGAGCAATTGTCGACTCAAATACTTCGTGAAAACGAAAAAAAGTTGACTTCATATCGACTCGAGGTGTTTATTTGAGTTCGAATGGACCTTCAAGAAGAGCAATTGTCGACTCAAATACTTCGTGAAAACGAAAAAAAGTTGACTTCATATCGACTCGACGTGTTTATTTGAGTTCGAATAAACCTTCAAGAAGAGCAATTGTCGACTCAAATACTTCGTGAAAACGAAAAAAAGTTGACTTCGTATCGACTCGACGTGTTTATTTGAGTTCGAATGGACCTTCAAGAAGAGCAATTGTCGACTCAAATACTTCGTGAAAACGAAAAAAAGTTGACGTCATATCGACTCGACGTGTTTATTTGAGTTCGAATGGACCTTCAAGAAGAGCAATTGTCGACTCAAATACTTCGTGAAAACGAAAAAAAGTTGACTTCATATCGACTCGAGGTGTTTATTTGAGTTCGAATGGACCTTCAAGAAGAGCAATTGTCGACTCAAATACTTCGTGAAAACGAAAAGAAGTTGACTTCATATCGACTCGACGTGTTTATTTGAGTTCGAATGAACCTTCAAGAAGAGCAATTGTCGACTCAAATACTTCGTGAAAACGAAAAAAATTTGACTTCATATCGACTCGACGTGTATATTTGAGTTCGAATGGACCTTCAAGAAGAGCAATTGTGGACTCAAATACTTCGTGAAAACGAAAAAAAGTTGACTTCATATCGACTCGAGGTGTTTATTTGAGTTCGAATGGACCTTCAAGAAGAGCAATTGTTGACTCAAATACTTCGTGAAAACGAAAAAAAGTTGACTTCATATCGACTCGAGGTGTTTATTTGAGTTCGAATGGACCTTCAAGAAGAGCAATTGTCGACTCAAATACTTCGTGAAAACGAAAAAAGTTGACTTCATGTCGACTAGACGTGTTTATTTGAGTTCGAATGGACCTTCAAGAAGAGCAATTGTCGACTCAAATACTTCGTGAAAACGAAAAAAAGTTGACTTCATATCGACTCGACGTGTTTATTTGAGTTCGAATGGACCTTCAAGAAGAGCAATAATTATTGAAGAGCAATAATTATTGAAGTGCAATAATTATTGTCGCCTGAAATACTTCGTGAAAACGAAAAACAGGTGACTTCATATCGACTTTTTTTGGTTGGCCAGTGTTCATTTAACGATACGAGAAACATATAGTCATTTAGTCATTTAACGATACGAGAAACCTGCAACTTCGCAAGTTCTGTAACTGTCTTCGCCAAATAGAGTTTAGTGAATTAGGGAATATTGTTGTCTAAAATAGTGATCAAAAATGGGGGGTTCGTGCAACGTTTCAGTGACAGAAATTACGCTCTGGTAAGAGCCAACTTTATAAAACCAATGACATTTTCCAATTACTTCGTGATTAATTCATTGGTTGGGGTTGATTGTAATGTCTGTTGAAAAGCAGTTTTTTTTTCTGCTGTTTGATCGAGACAAATAAAGTGAAGAAACGAGCGAAACAGGGCGGATTATTTGGAGAGTGAAATGAACTCCGCTTTTGTATCGCTCTCGACATTCCTGACTCGGTTCATTTGCGTTAAGCCTGTCGCGGAAAAGTCGCAAAAAAAGTTTAAACTACCCGATAAAACCAGCAGTTCGTTTCCGACCCCAAACCTACGACTGGGCGTTGGTCTAGTCCACACCAACTTTGATCACCGAACTGAAACTACTTTAGTTGGGTAATTCGATGTTCTGAAGAATGCTTTTCGTTAACAATGTTCTGTTCAAATGCTTTTCGTTAACAATAACCCTTCTACACGCTATAGCGAATTTTAGCAAATTCGGTCGAAGAAAAGGAAGCTATAATAGTTCTCGGTCCAAAATGTTTAAAACTCGAATTTCCGAAAAAGTGTTATACCAAAATCCGTTTCGGACTATCCATATTTAACAGGAGGAGAAATTAGGAGAGATACACTTAATATATTTATTAAATATTATGTAATCGGAAAACTTACGGAAATTTTCGCCCTATGGCGTCATTAGCCCGACACTCGAAAATTTCCGTTTTAGGGGGATAAAATTACCCATAAATTCCCAAAATGAAACCTGACTAGTGACACTTCATTTAAAGGTTTTTCACGCTCAACATGATGGTGAAATCAGAATTGCGATATCTTATTCCGTTCTAAAACTAGACCACTTTGAAGATGAAGAAACGTGGTTGTTACTTGAGATGTTTTGCACGGTTCATGTGCTCTAGTCTGATAACGGAGTGAGATATCGCAATTCTGTGTTCAGCGTTGAAAATTCTATAAACTGAGATGTTACCCGGCAAAAAAGGAGACAAACTTTGTTATAAAACCAGTAAAAGAGTGACATTTTACATAAGCCAGTTATTTCTTCAAAAATTCGCTCTTATAGTCATGCTGCGTGACTGGATTTTTTTCTCTTTTGGAGCTTTTGTCCACTACCTTGAAGCAAGTCCTTGAAGTATGGCTGGTAGTTCAATAACTTGCGTTTTCAGGAAAGACGTTCTTTCTTCACTTCTTGGACGTCAAGCGGTTCCTTTAACGCCCTCAAAAATCGGTTAAAAAAAACGTATTTGCTCTAACTTAGTATTCAGTTGACCAATGACTGGATCCCTGAATTCCTAGTTCATCTCGACCAACCCACGGTTCATTTCCTCAGAGGTTTCCAATTGACCACTTTTGGCAAAGTTTCGCCGTCTCTGCCCCCCTTTTCCCCTCGTCTGCCCTTTGAACCGGACTTCTTCATCACTCTGCCACTTAAGAGTGGAACAGGAGCCACTCAGTTTATTGTTGGACAACCCACGAGTCCGTGACGTTGGAGGGGGTCCGTTGGTTTCTATTCGACAACTTGGAAAGCTTTAAATGGAATTGTTCAGACTGTGCGGTTCATTATTTCTGGTCTTCTCAATTCTCCCGTCCACTCAGCCCTAAAGGCAAAATAACAGTTATTTATATTAGAAATAGACGGGAATCTCCTCGCAGCTGTTTAGTGGGAGGTATGGAGATGTAATACATGACTTTTCACCATCCACTATTCAGAGGCCGGTCCAGAATAATCCATATACTCCTAACATAGAAGTAGGTAAAGTATAATATTTATTCTTGCGGTTTCTTAGTGTCTTTTGGTTTATTATCTTCGATAATGAACCATTGGAATCGCCCAAAGAAAAAAAAATTTTAACCCCCCCTCAAAATTTGTTGGTTTACGTTTCAAGATACGTAGATTCAGAAAATCGAATAAAAAAAAATCCGTCCGTCCGCCGTACGCCGTACGCCGTCCGCCGTACGCCGTCCGCCGTACGCCGTCCGCCGTCCGCCGTCCGAGGCACTTTGCCCAGTTAGCGTTGAGTTAAAATTACGAAATTTGGTTTCTGGGTTTGGACCAGCCCCACAATGATCCACGACACTTTTCATAACCCTAGGTCAAGGGGAAGGGGTTCAAAACGAATTTTGAAATTTTGAAAATTCCAAAACTCAAAAAATTCATATAGAACGGTATGTTTTTTATTTCATATTTAGATAGAGTTTGTTCCGTAGAATTTTTTGAGACCATCCGCAGCTTCGTGGGACCAGCCGTTCGTTCACAATGAGGGCTCAAAGATTGTGCCTCACAACACGATCGTGTATCAAACTGTTGAAATACAGGTCCATTTTCATACTAACAAGCTCTTTGGAACATCATATGGCTTAAGTGATGTCGAGTTTTTTGTTCTGAAATACGTTTCGTGCTACGGAAATGAAGGTAATTTCGAATGTTTGTTGGTAGGTACTTCTTTTATAGAAAAATTATTACCGACGTAGTATTAAAAACCCCAGATTATATCGTATTAATTAATCATAAATAATAATAATTATTATTAATAATAAATACGAATTATTAATACCTAACAATAAATTATAATAATTTTCACTAGGTACCTACTTGATAAAATTGTTAATAATTAGTGATAATTGATAATAATAATTAATCTAACATTTAGGATCTAGACATTTAGACCTAGTGATCTAGACAGAAGGGTGATCTGTACAAAGAAGATAATGAACCGTTGTGTCAAGAATTTGCAGAGTTTTAACTAACATGAATGGAAAATATCCACGTTTAATTTTTTATCCACTATTTTGTGCCTGGAATTACCTGGAATTATATCTCTGGAATTAATTTGCCAGGGCTCTCGGGTAAAGTACTACCCCCAAAAACAACTCCGTTGTGAAAACTGGCATGCCGAAAAACCGCCTCAGCCACAAAAAGGAATGATTTCCATTTTGCCCGCCAGCCACGTATATAGGATGCTCGGTGCTTCGCACCTCACTGTTGAGTGTGCATATAGAAACCCGATCCACCCACCCCTTACCTCCTCCACCCATGTTTTCCTGTCCGCTGTCTTCTTCCCACAAGCCCCCATTCACCCTCAGTCCCCCTCCGTTTCTCCGAATATGCTTCCTCTGTTGCATCTGCAGGGAGCTTTTCGTTTCTTTCAATGCTGTCGGCGGGAGCTTTTATAATATAATAATATGATATAAATATAGCATATAAACGCCTTGCTTTTGCGATGTTAGCCTGAAATAGCTCGTACTTTACTGTTGTAACACCTTAAGTACTCATCACCACCACTACTGCCTGTATCATCTAATTCATCTAAGCCTTGCAAAAAGCACCCGCCAACAGCATTGAAAGAAGCGAAAAGCTCCCCAGATTGATTTAATTAGGTACTTGCTGGTATAGTAGCAATTTACTGTGGGTTGTTGAATCAGATCGTTTTCCTACTAACCAGTACATTTTTCTGAATCTTAAATCGAGTTCGTCCTTCTATACATCGGTTTCCCACCTCAGATTGCAGTCGAGAGGTATATCGCCTCATCTTCATAAGGTTCTGTTTGCGATTTGATCTATACCGAGATTACGCCTGTTGTGAGATTGGTGAAGTTTATTTGAATGGAATAATTATTCGATTCCCTCAACTTCATCATCCATTGCTTCGTCCAGCTTAGGACACTGTTAAAAGCAGATTGCAGTTTACTGATGTTTCCAACTAGCAAGAATAGCAGTGTCATCAGCAAAAGTTGCAGTAAGTGTATCCACTTTTTCCAAGATGGAACATGATTAAGCATTCTCATAACTGGCTGAAACCGAGCTTCCGTTCCGATAATCTATTTCTGTGATAATTTCTATGCTAATCACACTATGAAGCTGTTATTTTGCATGTAGCCTCCTTAGCACCTCCACCTTAAGCTGCATAGGGCCAAGATCAGCTGAGTGGCTCCTAAAGCTAGTTTATACGCTATTCACACTATGAAGCTGTAATCTGGACTGTAGCCTGCATAGGATTTGCACTTTAAGCAGCACAGGGCTTGGATCAGCTGAGTTGGTAAAAAATGTTCCATGCTTACAGAAATATAGCCGTCAGGCTCAAAACGAAAGAATGAGGGGGTTCCAGGGAGGACTTGCTGTCATTTGGTGTATATGTTGTGTTATAATGTTGAGAAGGGTCGACGAAAAGTCAAATGGACGAAGCTGAAAGTTATCGGTTGTTATGTGAGCGAACAATCTTCATTTCGAAGAACGACAAGGACTTCACCGTATGAAGTTACTCATCCAGACAAAATACCAAACTCGGGGACCGTATCGCTCAAACATTGGGATTCAGCTTTTTAGAGAAAAGACACTGCGGGAAAGGTTGCAAAAAGCCCACCGGGAAGAAAAGATCCAAGATATTCTTACCTCCTTCGTTCTTCTTTAAATCATGGACGATTTTTCCTTGGGAACAAAAGGAGGGTCTTTGGCTCATGCCCAAGATCCGGACGGGGTTTTTTCCCCGTTGAAACACGCTTGCTGTTTCTATGTAAGTATAACCAGTTGTTTTTATCTGTAGTAGTTACCCTCTCACCCGCGCAGTCTCTATCTCAATCTTCATGGTTCGCAGGGTCCTATAGCGCGAATCCTCTCCTCAAAAACGTTACAGCGCTTCCGTCGAGAACAATGTTCTTCGTGTTATGTTATAAATCCGACTTGAACACGCAGCCCAATCGGATTGAAGGGACTTGATGACAGGATGTCGTGATTGTACTGGAATTCACAACATTCACCTCGTCATTTGGGAAATCATGTCATCGAAACGCTGGGAAAACACAAATACGGAGAATAAATCGAGAAATATTCGAACGAAAAATCGGAATCTCTTGGATTCAAAAACACCGGAAGAAAATATTGGTGGTGGAGGTTAGGGGTAGGAGGATCAGGTTTCTATATGCACACTCAACACCGAGGTGCGAAGCACCGAGCATCCTATATACGTGTCTGGCGGGCAAAATGGATATCAATCCTTTTTGCGGCTGAGGAGGTTTTTAGGCGGGCCAGTTTTTACAACGGAGTTGTTTTTTGGGGGATGTTATTCACTCTATGAAGCTGTAATTCGGCATTTAGCCTCCTTAGGACTTACACATTAAGCAAAATAGGCACAGGATCAGCTGAGGGGCTCCTAAAGCTAATTTCAAGGATATTCACACTATGAAGCTGTAATTTGGTACGTACCCTCATTAGGACTTAACTTAACCCGCAGCCTCCTTGACGAAGCTCCCAGGGCCCTATTTTCTCCTATGAAACACCGAATTACTTTTTTTTAAACGCCACTAAATCCTGATTTGATAACAGGTGGAGAGCATAAAAGTACTCGGTACAACAGAACATTAGTTCGCAAAAACGAGACTTCCTTTTTCCCGAATTGTAACGACTCGGATAGAAAATACTGTTCGATTCTATCGAGACGGAGAGTATATATGCCGTATACGGACAGAAGAGCGTGTCTCGGGAAAAAGATGTCCCGCTATCGATAGTGACAAATCGCCGTAGTAAATATTCAACTCACGGATCCGACAGGGAGCTCTTTCTTTTGCGAATGCATATATTCCAAACCTGCTCGTCGATTCGGATTGTTTTTTATCCGGAGCTTTCAAGGTCGTCGCGTGGTTGTAATGGAATTTTGAAAAAAGGGCGATTCTTGGATTAAGATTTCATGTGGCAGTTATTGCAGGTTACAGAGATGCGTTTTAGGAGAAGCTTCTTCAGAGTCATACCTATTATGGACTTTCGTTTTACTTCATTTTTTAGTCCAACGTGTACATTTAAAGAATCTGTACCGTTTCAAATGTTATACCTCGTTACCAAAAGAAATAAAATTTCGTCCCAAAAACCAATGTTACTAAATCGACGGTCACACAGCAACACCCCACATCATCATTTTTGACGAAAATGAGTTATGCATATCGATGGATGCGCCCTCTCGTTGCACATTGAACTAACTTTCTTTCATAAGTTGCGAAAATGATGATATGGGGTGATGCTGTGAGACCGTCGAAATACGGCATGGTATATTAAATTTTTGGTTTTCTATAACACTGGATTTTGACATTTTATGTCTTTGCTTTGGCACATGAAATAAAAAACTGTCACGACGAGAAGAACGTCGAACCGATTAACAAAGGGAAAACAACGCTAAAACGAAATTTGGCCTCTACAGTAACTGTAAAAAAAAAAGCCGTTAAACAGCGTGAATATCGTATTCGTATGAAACTTCGTATGAGTACGGGTAGTCATACTACAGAGAATGCCGTAAACGAACTTGTAAAAACAAATGCCGATAAAAAGCGTGAATATCGACTTCGCAAGAAACGGTTTATTAAGATTGGATATTATTAATATTGACATAAAATGTCCCAATGTGTTGCAGACTCGTATGCAAGCATTTCTTGATGTGAGTCTAACGTGGGTTTTCACAATTTCGTCGCGAGTGATTTAGTTCGTCATCCCAAGTTATTTATTTGCAAACAGCTCATTATCAGTCTCAAATTGCAATAAGTACTTAAGTAAAAAGGTATGAAAACTATAGTCAAAAAATCATTGTCAGAAAATTGACATTACAGTTGGGCTTAGGTAGGTACCTATTTACATAGTTTTTGACATTTTCATGTCTTTGCTTTGGCACACAAACTGAAACAGGAAAAATTTGTTCCCTTGAATCACCCTTTCCCTCAGATCACGTCAGAACACAAGCAACCGGCGGGCCACTACGTCAGAGCCTATGACGCACAAGCGTATGACGTCAGACGGTTGGCAGGAGGCCAAATAGTACGTCAGAGCCTATGACGCACGAGCGTATGACGTCAGACGGTTAGCAGGAGGCCTACTAGTACGTCAGAGTCTATGACGCACAAGCGTATGACGTCAGACGGCTGGCAGGAGGCCAAATAGTACGTCAGAGCCTATGACGCACGAGCGTATGACGTCAGACGGCTGGCAGAAGGCTAACTAGTACGTCAGAGTCTATGACGCACGAGCGTATGACTTCAGACGGTTGGCAGGGGCCAACTAGTACGTCAGAGCCTATGACGCACGTGCTTATGACGTCAGAGGGCTGGCTGGCTAGGTGATAGCGAAGGGAGGTGGTGATGACGTCAGAGGGGCCAGATGGAGGCAGATATCTGAAACCCCCATTTCTTCCTCACTACTTTCGTGATCACCGTGAAATTTCCTAAAGGATCTCCGTTTTTTTTAAATCTTCAACCTCAATCCCCAATCAGTTTTCCTATAGAGGGACTATGAAGAAAAAATAAGAAAAATGTTGTTCAACAATTAGAACTGGCAAAATAAAATTGGGGTGCTGAGCACTCGACATCCCAGACAAGCAAAAACTTTTTATCTTCTAGATGGCAACCATTTCAAATGTGGTCATACCATGTCATGTGGGCCTCTTGTATATTTGCCCTAAAACACTTGTTGTTTGAAGTCGAATTTGATCAGGTTTGGATATGAATTAGGTAGAGTTGAAAAATCAATTCAACGTTTGTGATTACCACTTGAATGCCCACCATTAGCTGGTTCTGACGAGGCGAGTGGAGTTAAAATGGAACCCCTACTTCAAATTCGTAGTTTAGTTGTCTGGGAAAAATTCGACGGACCACAGATGACCTCACTTCATCAGAATCTCTCCAACGTCTCTATTCCCTTTGAGTAAACAGGTATTGCCTCGAACAAAAATAACCAGTGTCTAGGCAGCCCTTGACCGGTTTAGTTTCTCTCACAACGCGGTATGAAGAAAAGAACACAATTGGAAACTCACCGTAAGAAAATACGCCTAAACAAACATGGCATGATACTCTGTAGTAGGGTCAGCTAAAGAAACACTTTGAAAAAGGTTTTCTCGCGGTAAGCGGCAGCGAGGGAAAGGAGGCTCTCGAGAATCCGGTGTAGCGTGACCTTTCCCTCGGGTGGAAAAGCCACTTTCTCGGCTGGAGAGTATCATTTATCACTTCCGAGAGGTCTTTATTACCTTTTCAATAATGCCTTGCTGTCGGAACCATCTTGAAGGATCATTGATCGGTGCGCGATTATTGGAATGATTTCTGCCGTCGCAATCAGCGATTCGTGTCTTATCGAAGGAGGTATTTATCTCCAAAGCCAATTCAGTTCATTGACGAATGCTCAAATTTACACATGAATAGATTCACAGCAGGAGCGTAACGTCAGGGGAAGCGCAGGAAGGTTGAAGTCATGTTGCGACAGAGGGTCTCCGAGTCGTTAGTGATTGGTTTATATAGAACAGGCTGACACTGTTCAAATAACACTGTTCAAATAACATAGGTCTTACAATCATACAATCAGCGATATCTTACATGATAAGAAGTGAACTTTTGGTTCATTTTGTTCAGGTTTCGTTCATCTTTTCTTTTGTCATGAACAACTAAATTATTTTTCTTGTAATTTAACATGTAAGTACCTAATTGTGATGTAAATTATTATTACAACTCCTCACAGCACAAGTCCTAGTCTTATGGTGGGGAGTAGCATTAAAATTTTTTAGTATACATTGCTCCTGTCAATTCTTTCTGTAAATTTCTTCAAATAAATGCATATTAAAAAAAACTATTTCATACGTTAGGAGTTTCCATTGTTGATTGTAGCACTCGGGCGGTTTCCATTTGTGAGTTTCATTTTCGCAGGTGCCACAGCCTTGTTGACATTTATGATTGAACCGCCCTCCCATCTGACAATTCCCCCCACTCTTTCCTTCTGAATTAATAAAGAAGCGACCCCGTTTCAAGAAGTAAAAAAAACCTCGTTCTTCAAATCAGGCGAAAGGAAACGCGGGATATTTGCGGGCGTTCCGAGCCAAACAAAAATGGTGAAACTCCACATTTTATTAGTACTTGGTTTTACTCTTTTAGTGCGTCGCTCTAATAAAAGAGAATTGTATTTTTACCCTCTTGACACTAAAACCTCTTGCTACGGGTCTGTAAGAACTGTTTAAAATAATTGTCTACGTAAATAAGAATTTCCATATTCCAGTCGAGGTGATCAAGAAAAGTGGAGTTCATCGAGGTCTACTAATTTTGTAATGTTTCGTGAGTTGGTTACATTATTTAACTTTGTGGGAAGTTGCTCTCAGTTTAGTTAAGGAAGTTAACTTCTAAATATTATCCCACGGCTTAGTTCTTATCTGTTAACTACACGTTACCCGTGCGTTGCACGGGTCCACATGCATTGTCGCCCTCTCAGCTGATGGTTTCATGGGGTTGTGTATCGAATTTCAGCGCCCTAGGGTGAACAGGAGAGAATTCCACTGTATCGCTCACAAAGTTCATTTGATGAACACGATGTTGACCTGTCTTTTGATAGTGATAGTGTGTTAAGGGAAAATCGTACACCTATTTTTCCAATATAGCTGAACTTTAAAATGACTGTTTATTTCATGAGAAGGGGCTGTTTATTCATATTATATTTCATTTAGTCAATATTTTACCCAGTGGCTTTTCATTTTCATTTAAATTTTTGTAATTGGGATTGTAATTAAATGAAATCGCAGTGAAGCAATCCCTATCAAAATCGGTTCAGCACCTATAGAAGAAATCAGAGTTTTATAAAGCTTTTCCGAGTCAAATTAAAGGTTTTCCGAAACAAATTAAAGGTTTTCCATTTCAAAATATAGGTTTTCCATTTCAAAATAAAGGCTTTTTACTTTAAAGGTTTCTCGTTTCTAATTGCCACTTTTAATATACATATATTATATATGTATCAAGTAGGTATATATGTACACTGTTAACAATTTTTAAATTTTTCAATTTTTTTTTTTTTTTTTTTTGGTTTCTTGACAACATTGAACAGAACTCAACGGAACTTGATCAAAATTGAACAAAACAAAACTAATAATTTTATAGATCATTCTCAGCTGCTGCTGTAGCATCATTTCCATCACATACTGCGGACAATCGGTTGAGGTAACAGTGGCTACACTACGAGCAATCACTGAAACCAAGTCATGATTCTCACATGGCTCGCTGAGCAAATTCCTTGCATGAAGCTTCACTTTAGAAAACACCTTTTCTGCTGGATTCAGTTGAGGCGAGATATTTCACATGAAGCCCGAGTTCATCCATTCGCTGTTGGAGTGAATGAGCATGATGAATACGCTACATAAAGAAGGGATGCACGCGGGCGATAAGGATAACATAAAGAAGGGATGCACGCACGCGGCAGAAATCTCCCTGATCATGCATAAGGAATAGTCCATATCCAACTCGATAGAGAATGGACAGGCAGGCTGTCCTTGTCATGTTTTCTTTAATGGCCGATTTCACCACCTGGGGATAAGGTTGGTGATAACGTTATCTTGGGAATAGTGCAAAAAAGTGCATTTCACCACTGCGAGGTAGCGCTATCACCAGGAATAAGGCGAGCCGTATTCCCTAGATTTTATTCCCTACTTCATCTGGGGGATAAGGGCTTTTGAACTTATCTTAACGTCCGCTACAGTGAACTTATCTTAACGATCTTTATTTTGAAATGGAAAAACCTATATTTCGAAATGGAAAACCTTTAATTTGTTTCGGAAAACTTTTATTTTGAAATGGAAAACCTTTAATTTGACTCGGAAAAGCTATAGATCATTCTCAGCTGCTGCTGTAGCATCATGTCCATCACATGGTTGGAATAATCGGTTGAGGTAACAGTGGCTACACTACGAGCACTGGCAGACTGGCAGTCCTTGTCTTGTTTTCATTAAGAGTTTGAAAAGTGAACTTATCTTTACGATCTTTATTTTGAAATGGAAAACCTTTATTTTGTTTCAGAAAACCTTTAATTTGACTCGGAAAAGCTATAAATATGATAAAGAGAAGAAGATATCGGCTTGTTGTACGATTTATTGTCACGGATATTGTGACAATATTAATGAGGCGAAACAAAAATGTTTCTGTACTGAATTACCTCGACAATATCAACCTGCGACCCCGACGAAGGAAACTCGACATCTCCCGGAAAGAGATTGAGCAAATGCATAATATTCTCATACCCTTCTCGTATACGGGTGTAGAGCGAGTCATTTCTCACGCGAAACGTCAGCTCTGTATAGAGATATTATTCACAAGGAACATTCCCCAGCTTCGAAAAGGGGACGGGACCATTAATAGTGAGGAGGCTACGTACTAACAGCGTTTAGAGGGTTGACATCACCCTTTCAACATCCCTCTCTCGTCCTTATAAACGTTTTCCCTCGAATGGGGATGAGTGCCCTGAGCCGCCCAGAAGGACATTGTTTTACATAACTCAAATTTACTTCGGTCAAAGTTGACGTTAATTCACTAACTTACTTAGTCGTTGGAGTTTTTAGTTTTCGAAAAGCTCCAGTTTTCGTTGATTGGTGTAATAGAGATTTTGGTTTATTATCTTCGATAATGAACCATTGGATTCGCCCAAAGAAAAAAATTTTTTAACCCCCCCTCAAAATTTGTTGGTTTACGTTTCAAGATACGTAGATTCAGAAAATCGAATAAAAAAAAAAATCCGTCCGTCACCCGTCCCCCGTACGCCGTCCGCCGTCCGTGGCACTTTGCCCAGTTAGCGTTGAGCTAAAATTACGAAATTTGGTTTCTGGGTTTGGACCAGCCCCACAATGATCCTCGAAAGTTTGCATAACCCTAGGTCAAGGGGAAGGGGTTTAAAACGAACTTTGAAATTTCGACAACGTCATATCTCTAAAAATTCTCAGGAAACGGTGTAATTTTTAGTTCACTTTTGAATGACCTGAAAAATTACGAATCTTTTAAGACCAATTGGATTTTTGTGCGACCAGCCGTTCGTTCACAGTGAGCGCGCAAAGGTTTAGGAAAAACACTAAACTTCGCGTCGAAAACGGCCGTTACGTGGGTCCACCTCCAGACGCCCAGAATAAAACTACCTTTTTTCATCTTCCCGGTAAACTACAGACTGGAAATTTTAACCGTGAGTCGGGGATTGACCACATTGCAATATTCACTCGGTTTCTCATCTGTATTTTTTTATGTCCATACTTCTGAGTACTGACGGTAAGGACTCTGTTTGAAACAAATCGGGAAATAGTTGTCTCTCATAGTAATAATTAATCTATAATTTAGTCATCAAGACAGAAGGGTGATCTGAACAAAAAAAATTTTAAAAACCGTTGTTTTTTGCAGTTTTCGTCCTCCAACATCAAAATTTCTTGTAACAGCAAAATCTCAAAAGAACGATCCACCAGCTTCATTGTACGTACTTTTAGGCACATGCAGGTTTATAAACGTACAGGAAACGTAGGTACACGGTATAGAAGAGCTGTGAATAAGGACCTTATTCCGATTAATTTTTGAACAATTGGGTTATTTGTACTCATTAGGTAGTTTAGTTTATCTTACATCGCAAATACGAAAGGCATGAAAGACAATATCAGGATTTCAATTTTGTCTCGGTTATAATTGTGTCTTCACGGACACTGCTTTACACAGCGAGACTACACGGCAGCTCAAATCCTGACCGATACACAAAAGCCCCGTTCCCAGGGGTACAATACAACAATTCAGCTGTTGAAGTGGAAAACTTCGTTAGATTAACCAGAATTTGTTTTTTGTCGGCAGCGTTTCCCTCGACCGTGACATTCGACGTTTATCGGCCTCCTCACGAGGTTCTTATAACGTGTAAAGCCGGGAATACACTTGCGCCGAGGCAGGCCGCGCACCGCACGCGCAGCCTCGGCGCGCCTCGATGTCATGTGCCGCGATGTGATGTGCCGCGATACGAATTTTCAAATTACAGCGAGGCACACAAGCTCGTCCATACTTCGCACCGTACAAGGCTGCCGCGGTCCGTGCTCACTTTGATGGACCGACAGTCGATGAGCCTGTTTGCCGCGGTGTTGGGGACCCGTACACACTTGAGCATCGCGGCGCGCCGAGGCTGCGCGTGCGGTGCGCGGCCTGCCTCGGCGCAAGTGTATTCCCGGCTTAACGTATGCACGAATGTGACGAACTGTCGAGGTTTTTTCTTGGCGTTGCTCTAACCAAGTTTTCCACCGTGGGCTTTTTGTTGTGAGAAAACTGACAGTCTACAACAATAACAAGTCAACAGTGTACAATAACTTAAAGAGGCGCTGCAGCCTGATGATGACTTAGGTATAGAAAATACGATATAAAATACCTAAATAGCATCTCAACACGCCTGGCACATCTGACAATTGCCTACTTTTCAGGAGGACCAAAAAACTGATTTGTACTTAAGGTGGAAGAGTTTTTTCTCATTTTCTCTCTCCTACCCATTTCAATGGTGCAGTTATAATAATAAATTATATTATCCAACAGGTGTTTAAATAAACATAATGCTATGCTGTCACAATTTTTCTCCTCACTTGTGCTGCTTTATACGAATATTACTTGTGCTATGCTGCACGTCTCATTCTCTGTACCTAGTTGTGCTATGTTGAACTTACTGAAACATCTATAATCTAGACTCCAGATTAATCAGGATGGGTAAGTAAAGAGAATAACTTGAAACGCATAATTGATCAAAAAATATAATTTATTTTTCAATTAAGAAAAAAATAGCCATAAACAAGCATCATATCTGCATAATAATATTCAACGTTGCTAAATGGTGTGGAAGTGAACAACGAAAACCAACTATCACGAAGAAACGTTTTCCAAACAGCGCGACCGACGGACTCCTCAAAGACAAACGGACATTTCAAACACCTACAACAAGAATTTTGATAGGTAGTAAAAATGATTTTACTAGAAAAATAACATGAAATCCGATTTCAAACTCATTTGTTACCTGACGAATTGGTGAAAACCCGGACTTTCCTCTGAAAAACCATGTTTTTCATTATTCAAACGTGATTTTCGCCCTCAAAATAGCATTGCAACACTTTTTTGCTTATACCATTGGAAAGCTGATATGACATCTACATTGTAGGCGCAACTTTTAAGGCCTACAGGCTAAAATTATCGTGTCGGATCATAGGGATCAATGAGCTTTTGAAAAAAAGGGTATTTTCACGATTTGACAACTTATCTTTTTCAAGTTAATTTTTCACCCGTTTTGGCGATTCAAAAAAAATTTGTTTTTCATTAGAGGGATAGGAAATTTTGTGTTCTTCCCAACGGTGTAATCAGATTTGAATTTTGACGTGAATTGAGGGAGTTATAGCCATTTTAGTGTGATAAAGCCGAAAACACGAAAAAAACACTTTCGACCAGAAATGAGCTGTAAAATCGTTTCCTAGCCTGTGACGGGTTTGAAATGAAACACCCTTATTATTATTAATATTATTGTTTTTAATTCTGAAAATTGATTAGCCCAACGTGCTTAACAAACAGATACCTATCAAATTATTATTATAATAATAAGTCTGACGAAATGAACATTAGAGAAGAGGGTTATAAGGGTTGGCTATGTTATAAACTTATGTTATAACTTATGAGGGTTGGTATTCAATTCTCACAACATTACAACATAGAGAAGGAGCAGTATCAAATTAGAATTGAACTTCATTTACCGAAATTTCAACACTCTAAATAATGTATTTAGAAAATGGTATAATTAAGACCACTCAGAAAGCGCAGTATCCACGTCCTCTCAGGTATGAGAAGACTGAACGATCATCGATAGGGATGGGTCGAGAAACGAGAAACTAGTTTAAAAAACTAGTTTGAAAAAAATAACCGTTATGACCGTTTCTCAATTTGAAAGAAACTAGTTACAAAAAAACGGCAAAAGTAGGTAGGTGTTAGTTTTTGTAGGTAGGTAGTGTTAGCAAAAGTAGGCAGGTAGTTTTTGAATTGAACTATCGAAAACTTTGTCATCACATTCGTTATTCGTGGTTTGTTCCGAAGCATAAGTAGTTGATTATTAGGTAAATATGACTCGGAACAAACCACGAACAAATGCGCCGACAAAGTTTTCGTTTTTCCTATTACAGTTGAAAAATACAGTTTTTCGTTTTCTTTGTAACTAGTAGTTACTAACTACTAACAACATAATATTATTAGAACACCTGCTGTTTCACCCGTTTTTCATTAAGAAGAAATGAAACTAGTTTTTTCGACAGTTTGTTTTATATAACGAACGTTATTTTACGTTTTTCGAAAGTAACCGTTAATAACGGGTCAAGAAACAAGAAAAGAAACGGGTCAAGTAACCGTTAATAATAGTGACGGGTCAAGAAACTAGTTTTTTTTTGGGATGGGAGAAGAAACGAGAAACTAGTTTAAAGTAACTAGTTTGAAAAAAACGTCATAACTGTTTCTTAGTTTGAAAAAAAACTAGTTGAAAAAACGGCAAAAAAAAACTAGTTGAAAAAACGGCAAAAAAAACTAGTTGAAAAAACGGCAAAAAAAACTAGTTGAAAAAACGGCAAAAAAAACTAGTTGAAAAAACGGCAAAAAAAACTAGTTGAAAAAACAGCAAAAAATAACTAGTTTTTTCGACAGTTATTATAACGAAAGTTATTAAATAACTGTCGAAAAAACTAGTTTTTTTGACAGTTATTATAACGAACGTTATTAAATAACTGTTTCACCTGCTGTTCCACCCGTTTTTCATTCAGAAGAAAAGAAACTAGTTTTTTTGTAACTAGTTTTTTTTACAGTTATTTTAATATAACGAACGTTATTTTACGTTTCTCGAAAATAACCGTTATGCCCATCCCTAATCATCGATGAAATTTAGATGTCAGAAACATCCAAAGTTCTGCCTCTCGCTCAGGACACAGCACCACGAATCTTCATCATGGTTTCAAGAAGCCGACTGTTAGTCGGTAATGAAGTGAAGATCTACTACAGAAATGATCCTGTAGAAGTATGATCTTAAATAGTATTGGTAAATAAGTTCTGGACAACCTAACGGGCGACGTCTCGATGGATCGAGAAGAACGATCGTAGAAGAAGAACGTTCCGAGAAATCTTGACACACAAAAACATTATTGAAGTCGTAATTTTTCGCTTGAAAACGATACAATGAATAAGTTACCCTCCGTTACGGCCTCTAAATACTGGCAAAGCAATACAATTACAGCCGCTAATAAATCACGAAATATCGTTTGCTGTTCAATAACTGACCTGTGGCAGCGCTACCTTTGGAGGAGCTCATCAACTACACACCAGAGAGTTGTCTTCGGACCAACACCAATCTCACTATGCAGTCATCTCAATTGGAAAGTTCTCAACTGTGAATCCAGGAAAACCTTCGCAAGATGTACCTAAATCACCATCTTCATCGAAAAAAAAATATATATATACAGTCATGCAGCATGGCTATAAGAGCGAATTTTCGAAGAAAACTGGTTTTATGAAAAATGTCTCCATTGAAGGACTTGATATCCATGAACATCTCAAGCATCAACCACGTTTCTTCATCTTCAAAGTCCTCCAGTTTGAGAGCGAAATGGGACATCGCAATTTTGATTTCACCATCGTATTCAGCATACCTAACAACTAAAAAAATCCATACATACAGCATGGCTATAAGAGCGAATTTTCGAAGAAATAACTCGTTTTATCAAATGTTTCCTTTGAAGATCATGATGTCCATGAAGAATATCTCAAGACTTGATACTTAGTATCAACCACGTTTAACAGGAGTTTTTTGAGAATTTGGATCGGACAAAATATTTAATATTTTCGCATTCATAGCAAAAAAACTCTGCAAATTCTTGACACAACGGTTCATTATCTTCTTTGTACAGATCACCCTTCTGTCTAGATCACTAGGTCTAGTAAATGCCTAAATGTCTTGTGCAGGTGGGGGGGGGGGGGCAGTTGCGGCGAGGGGGGGGGGGGGGGGGGCAGTTGTGGAGAGGGAGAGCATAAGGAAGACAACTCCCGCCTTCCCCTCATCAAACACCCCCCCCCCCTTCAGGAATCTCATCACCTCACCAACCACCCACATCTGCCCCCCTTTCCTCTTTCTCACCCACTCCCACATTCACCCACAATTTAAATTTAAGCAGTTGCGGCGAGGGATGGAGAGGGAGAGCATAGGGAAGACAACTCCCGCCTTCCCCTCATCAAACAACCCCCCCCCCCCCCTTCACGAATCTCATCACCTCACCAACCACCCACATCTGCCCCCCTTTCCTCTTTCTCACTCACTCCCACATTCACATTCACCCACAATTTAAATTTAAGCAGTTGCGGCGGTGGGTGTAGGGGTGGGGAGGGAGAGAGTGTTTGACTGTTTATTTTGACGACCTGTACCGAAATTAGGGCCATAAGTCCCTCTCTACCACTCTGGCAGGAGACGTGATTTCACGAATACAAAGAAACAAACTTTCTTATAACTAAATGCTTGAATACGAGTCTGCAACACATTGGGACATTTTACTATGTCAATATTAATAATATCCAATCTTAATAAACCGTTCAGTAACAAATTACCTCGAACAATTGATCACAAAACAAGCAGCAGTGTTCACTATATCTATTTATAACATAAAAATATATATAAGTCTGACATAAATACCAAGAACAAATACGCAAGAAATCCGTTATAATTCGAGAGCTTTCGATCGAATGGAGAACGATTTTGGTCCGATGAAAACTACAGAAGTTTCATTTCCCTAGCAACGGCTTGGTTGTAAGTGAAAGTTATCGTAAAATGTAGGTAACGCTTTTCGAGGACACTTTTTCGTGACAGTTTTTTATTTTAATGTGCCAAAGCAAAGACATAAAATGTCAAAAACTGACTTCATTTGCTGCTTTAGCACACCAAAATACATTCATGTTGAATAATGAACCATTGGAATTGCCCAAAGAAAAATTCATATTATGCAGCTTGTTCTATCCGAACATTCAGTCTCAGGTGCCCTCTAGAAAATTCAGAGAACACCCAGTTGGACTGTTTATTTAAGTTTAGTTCTGTTTATTCCAAAGCCTCAACAAACCCGTCCCCCTCCATCACTCTGGCCTCAAGTTCAAAATTTGAATGTTGATGTTTCAGGCTGCAACTCCCATTAAATTGCAACATTAAATGGGAGTTGCAGCCTGAAACATCAACGCGTCGACACGATAGTTCCTCAACGCCCCGCTAAGAGAGCTACGGTTCTGGGATTCACCAGGTCCTCAACCGGCAGGCGTCCCCTGTCCGCTATAACTCCGATTCAAAATTTCTTTTTTCGTCTTAAAGCTGGTTGAATTCACTATCAGAACTCTTATATGAAAAGGTGATCAATTCCCGTAAAATACTCATGCCAGTACGCAGTAATGGTTTGCCATGTTGTTTCCTTCTCGCGTTTTTGATTCCACGACTGTGGGGATGGGTGGCTCTGTGAATGCAGGTTAGCTATGTCTCAAGATAGGCGTAATAGTCTGCCCACCCCTTATCACGGGGTAAATATGGGAGTAATATTCGGCAATAGTAGATAGGGAAATTCAATACAACTCATTACTCTGGTAAGGCAAAGATTCGTCCGATGTGCTTGATACTCCGCACCTCTCACGTCCAGACAAACTGTGTTTGGAGGTGTGGAGTATCAGGCACATCGCCCTAATCAATGCACATCCAGTGAGGTTTACAGCCGTCCGGCTGCGAACCGAGCTCATTTCATTATAACGATGTTTCGTCGTTGGTAATTTACTTAAAATTTAGTAATTACCTACTACGAAACATCGTGTAAAAAAAAAGAAAACATCTATGCATCGACAGGCCGTGTAAAAATGAGGTGACACTTGACAGACCTTTTCATTTTTTGAATTAATGGGTGAACCTCCCCACCCCCACCACAACATCACCAAAAACCCCCTCAGCTTTTGGACATTACAACGGAGAAGTGAGAATTGCGATATCGCATACCGTCATCAGATTAGAGCAGATTAACCCTGAAGAACGTATTCTTCATCATCAAAGTACCTACTCAAGTTCGCGAACGAAATTAGGTATTGCAATTCTGACTTTACGATCGTATTCAGCGTGGTATTTAAAATGAGGTGTCACTTGTCAGAATTTTTCATTTTGGGAATTTATGGGTAATTCCCCCCCCCCCCCTCCCCCGAAAACTCAGCGTGACAAATCACCACAAAGATGACTCAAAACAAAATAGTTCACTAAGGGTACAATTTCCATTAAAACCCCAAGATTTAGCCCGAAAAAAAACATGTTCGTCTGTGCATTCAAACCCAATTTTCTCTCACGAGACCTAATTTTTTCCACAGCGAAAAAAAGTGTTCATGAGTCCGTTAGAAAGCTGACCTTTTGGCGCAATTTTTTTATTTTTTATTTTTTTTTTACCATACTTGCATGCCTATTATTATTAAGATTACCAAACGTTTAAAAACTAAAGATGGGCGATAGTCGATAGTCACTATCGATATATCGATAGGTCAGGACTATCGATAGTTTCATGACTATCGATAATTCTTATTTTCCCCCGTGGTTTTGAAGC
Organism: Stenodema calcarata; assembly: GCA_963920205.1. Taxonomy (NCBI): domain Eukaryota; kingdom Metazoa; phylum Arthropoda; class Insecta; order Hemiptera; family Miridae; genus Stenodema; species Stenodema calcarata. The sequence continues at coordinate 14,761,228 of OY986062.1, read as the reverse complement.
TCTCAGATTATGGAGGTCTGTCGAGTTCTAAAAGCAGCAGCAGCGTTCTCATACATGCTCAACGCAAAAAAGATGAGGACATGCAGCAAAGGACTGGTACAGCAGATTCAATCATCACCATCCAGAATTACTTACAACAACACCCGCTACCGAACAATGCCGATCCACTACAATTCTGGAAAGAAAGAGCACTGTCGTCAAGTGATTTCAACTGCCTACATAATGTAGCCAAGAAGTACCTTTGCGTTCCAGGCTCGTCTGTACCCTCCGAACGTGTGTTAAGTGCAGCAGGTAAAGTTATTTCGGAACAGCGGTCAAGATTAAACCAAAGGAAAGCTGAAATTTATTTCTTTTGGGAAATATGTGGCTAAAGGAAAATGAGCACACTTGAACTATTTGAGAATTTTCTCCTTTTCTAAGATTTTTAATTAATTAAGTGCGTTTTTTCTCGTGATTTGTTCAAAGTTACAATTTTTTCGGAATTTAAATAAATTCGTTATTATTTCTACATAATTTTGTAAATCCTGCAAGTATCAAGTAATAGGCGAATTGAATTGAATTACATTATATGAATTACATTATTGTTTATTGAATAGGTAGGTATGGATAAAAGAGAAGCTGCTATCGAAAAACTATCGATAGTATCGATAGTTTTTAATCGATAGTATCGGTCAATCGATAGTGCTCTACTATCGACTATCGCCCATCCCTATTAAAAACCAGGTGATTTTGAGATTTTGACAAAATTCACTTTTCAGACTCGTCAGTTCCACCTAAAAACAATTAGTTAGGCATTGAAAAGCAGGAAATTGAACGCTCTTTCCAAAGGTATCCTTGAATTTGAATTTCGGTTCAAAATTCAGGGAGTTATGGCTATTTTAGTGAAGTCGAAAACACGAGAAACAAAGTGTAAGAGACACTTGGTCGGAAAATAAATGCAGAAAACATAGGAGAGCTGCCGTACACTATTCGCGTAACTCCCTGTATAATTTGTATACCCTGTACACCCTGTAATAAAAATAATTTGAAATATTGAAAATTATTTTAGTAATTATTACTAATATTAATAAAATAATTTTCAATAATCATTTAAATAATTTTTTCGATTGTTGTCCTCAAAATTACTTTGGCAAAATTACACACTGTGGCCCAGAGTTCATTTTGAACATTTGACGTGGTTGTTAGTGAAGAACTGGGGGCTGATGGAAACCAGTTCTACTCAGTACGTTGTGCTGGTTCTGGTCTGCGATCTCTGCTGTCCTCATTCGAAACTACGAGCTTCACGACCTCCTCAAGGAGCAGCGCGAGCTCCGCGCGTCTCGTCCTGGGGATCGATCCATTGTGCAGGTTTGGGATTAGTAAATTTAAATTTGAATTTAAATTTAATTTATTTTTGTCGACATATTCATAACCGACTCAGACCCGCCTCTCGAGGTGGTTCCTCGTTATCCACAACGTCGTCCGACCGTTGGCACTCGGGTTTCGTTCGAGATCGTTCCCAAATGAAATTGTCGTCCAAGTTTGGGATACCTACATGTTCTTCGGCAGTTGAGAGTATCGCTTCTCGGCCTTCATGGCTAAGATCAAACGCGTAGTATCTGTTCTTATCAGCTTGATCACTGGTACGGTACTCATTAAGTACCTCTGATGATTATCTGAAGTTTTGGAAATTGATGGAATGTTTGGAGCTTGCTCCACTTCCATCGCGGGTTGCCCTGGAATTGCAGTACCTCCAGGAGCGACTCACACTATAAAATGGAACTCTATCATAGGAATCAAATATTAAAGTGAACCTGTAAAATCTCGTAAGCAAAAGTTGTTCTCCTCTCCTGTAAATCTGACTGATTCTACCGTCAAATTTGAAGGTATGGAGCAAAACTTCTGAAATGTCGTAATTTCTGCTTGGAAAATTCGACGTTAGGTAAATGTAAATTTTGATAAGTAACAAAAACGTTTGAATTATGATAGAAACATTATAAACCTATAAACATACTATGTTTAATAATGTTTCTATAACGGGCTTTTACTAGTATTACGGGGTTTTACAGGTTCACTGACAAGAATTATTCTATGATCGGTTTTTGTCCGATGACGAAGTACTATTCCCCTAGCAACGACTCGGTTGTACACGGAAATCGTCGGATGAAAATGTCAAAAAGAATAAAAATTTTTTGATTATTTTGGTTTATTATCTTCGATAATGAACCATTGGAATCGCCTAAAGAAAAATTTTTTTTCACCCCATGTCAAAATTTGTTGATTCACGTTTGAAGATAGTTAGGTACGTAGATTCAGAAAATCGAATAAAAAAAAAAAAAAACAATTTTAAAAAAATTAAAAAGTAGTATTAAATAAATTTTATTTTTATTACTTGACAAGCTCATTTCAGTCGAGACCTCTTCCCACGCCGCTTCTGGTAAAAACCTATTTTTGTACTGGTTACTTTTCTTGTTCCAAAGCGCTTCCCTTTTTTGGATTTCGCTAATTAATAGTTCAATACTCATTCCAGCCATTTTCCGGGAAAAAATGAGAGAAACACGGGGACAAAAGGTAAACATAGCATGGCTCGCTTTGGTCGCCCACGTAGGACACGGCGTTACAGTAGTTGTTGTGGAGGAGTGGAGAGGGGGTGTAACGATTACAGTAGTTGTGGCGGAGGAGTGGAGAGGGGGGTGTAACGATTACAGTAGTTGTGGCGGAGGAGTGGAGAGGGGGGTGTAACGATTACAGTAGTAGTGGCGGGGAAATGGCGAGAGGGAGGGACAGCGTAAGCAATAAGCGACAACTCCCGCCTCCCCCTCATCTGCCCGCTTTCCTTCTTCTCACCCACCTCTACGTTCTCATTCACACACAATTTAAATGTAAGTATTTGTTGCGAGGGGTGGAGGGGGGAGGGAGAGCGACAGATTCAGGACAACTCACGCCTCCCCCTCATCAACCACCTACATCTCCCCGCAAAATAAAGGTTTCATTAAGTATATTTAAGTATATTAAGTTTATAGACCATGCCTGAGCTAGTGACGCCTATTCAAACCATTTGTTGGCCCATTCCTCCAATTCTGGATATTGTATGCAGATCAGTGTGATCTACACAGAAAGGTGATCTGAACAAAGAAGATAATAAACCGTTGTGTCAAGAATTTGCAGAGTTTTTTCGACTATGCCTGTCTTGCCTACTGTGATCTCACTTCTGAAAAAGTTACACTGTTACAGCGTGCGCAAAATGCAATTATACGTTTCATTTATAAATTGCCGATCGATGAACATGTGACGAAATACTACGTTCAACTAAAATGGCTAAAAATTGCAAAACGCCGTGAGCTAGCTTTAAGTGTAATGGTGTTCAAGTTGATGAAGTTTGACAACCCTGAGTATTAGAGTCGTAGCATTCTGAGAAGGGCACAAGTACATTGTGTACCGGCTAGATCTGCTCGTAACACGCTCCAAATTCCTTCCCATAAGACAAATTTCTACGGAAAATCATTCTCAGTATTGGGTGCTAAGTTCTATAACGAAAATGTTATGTTGTTTAATACTGATCAGTCTGTTAATGCGTTCAAAAATAACCTAAAAGATAAATTGTTAGCCAGGTACGTTTCTTAATGATAAATAATTGCCTTGTCCCAAGTTCATGTAATCTTCATTCTGCATAATTATATATTATATTAAGTTGTTTCCTGTAATACTGACTGACGATTAATGCTGTTGTCTTATGCTTTCTGTATGTATTGGAAGAGAGGGCCCCATGGTCCTAAATATGTACAGAATAATTTAATAAACGAAGTCATTCATTCATTCATTCACTAGGTCAGGCATGGTCTATAAATTATTTATATACTTACATGATGAGTGAAACCTTTATTTTGCGGGCAGATGTAGGTGTTTGGTGAGGGGGAGGCGGGAGTTGTCGCTTGATTCTGTCGCTCTCCCTCCCCCCTCTCAAAAAAAAAAATGAGAATCCGTTTGTTACTTTTCTGGTAGGTACTCGTATTTTTGTAGGTGCCTACTGTTTTTCCGATTTCAAACTTGTATTTCTCCATGAAATCGATAAGGAATCACAAAGTTGACGATACCATTAGAAAGCTGATTAAATTTGCAAGTTTTCCTGAGATATTACATCTTCCAGCTCGTTTTTTTTTGGAAATTTCCAAAAAAAAATGGATTTATGCAGTTAACGTATAAGTATTTTCATAAATTTAATTTTTGTTTTAAATTGTCAAAGCTTGAACTGCAATTGTCCTTAGGAGTTCGTTTTTGATGACGAATGTGAATTAGGCGTATGTATAGGAAATAACGTTTAATCCGAAAATGTGGTCAAAAGTAGAAAAAAGTTGTTTTAAAGTGATGAAATGTGGGTAGTACTTATGGCAAAAACGTGATTTTCTTTTAAAAAAACTTTAAAAAATCATATCTTGAGAACGGATTGAGATAGAAAGGTGCTGTTGGTGGCTTTCTACTCCATTTTCAGCCTTGATTCAGATCCTATTCGGATTCACACCTGTGAATCCAAATCATTTCGGATTCACATCTCTGAATACGAATCCGTTTGGATTCACACTTGGATTCACTGAAAAATTCAATTCAAAAGGCCAGTACATATAAATAAATAAATAGTTGTTTGTACCTCGCTACCTCCCTCAAAGAAAAAAAAAAATCCGTCCGTACGCCGCACAGTGGAGCCGAACGGCTGTTGTAAATTACGTATTTATTCACAAAGACAACTTGTGATTTTTTTTCGGCTGTTTTGCGGAAAAACCCTGTAAAAACTTTACTTTCACTTTCAAAAATCTGAAAAAACAGCCGTTTGCCCCACTATGCGGCGTACGGACGGATTTTTTTTTTTAAATAATAATAATTGTGAATTCGAATAGATTCATATTAAATTTTGCAAGTGTGAATCCGAATCCGAAATTTGGATTCACACTTGTGAATCCGAATCTGTTCGCAATTATTGTGAATACAAATGTATTCGTATACGGATTGACACGCTAAGGTGCTGTGAATCGGATTCGGATTTACGAATACGAATCTGCCCATCTCTGGTGAAGAGGAGGAAAGGGAGCAGGTGAGGGGGAGGCGGGAGTTGTCCTTACGCTATCCCACCCCCTCTCCGCTCCCACGCCACAACTACTGTAGGTGTAACGATTACTGTAGTTGTGGTGGTGGAGTGAAGAAGGGGTGTAACGATTACAGTAGTTGTGGCGTGGGAGCGGAGAGGGGGTGTAACGTTTACAGTAGTTGTGGTGGTGGAGTGGAGAGAGGGTGTAACGATTACAGTAGTTGTGGCGGAGGAGTGGAGAGGGGGCTGTAACGATTACAGTAGTTGTGGCGGAGGAGTGGAGAGGGGGTGTAACGATTACAGTAGTTGTGGCGGAGGAGTGGAGAGGGGGTGTAACGATTACAGTAGTTGTGGCGGATGGAGTGACGAGGGGGTTGAGAGAGCGTAAGGACAACTCCCGCCTCCCCCTCATCTGCCCCCTTTCCTCCCTCTCACCCACCTTCATTCTCATTCATCCACAATTAATAAACTCATGAAATACCGTCTACGCTTCAATTTCAAAGTTCTTCGATTACTTATTCCTTAAAACTTGTAAGCTCCAAGATACGAGGGCATAATCACAGATTCTATCATAAAAGACATTATCATTTAGGCTTCTAGCGGGCACAAATTGATTTCCCTCCGAAATTTGAACCTTCAGTCAATAAAATACTAGGTTTTCATTCAGAAAATGAAAGAAGACAAAAATTGCCATAAATAGAGACGCGAGGTTATCATTGGGTGCCATCGATAAGGCAGTATCTGGCGAAGAGGATTTCATGATATTATGAGTTAGACCTGAAGATACCCTTAGTATTATACTACTATAATAGGTTTTGAGGAAAAACTACTATAATGGGGTTTTGAGGAAAAAATGTTGGCAGTCTCTCGCCCTCCCACTATCAAATCGCTTATCCTATTTTCTTCCTCAATTTTCATTTTTAATTCCAAATTCTGTTCTATATTAAATATACCGGGTGTCCCCAAAAACGTCCCCCACCCCTGCTAAAATGGTTATTGTTGGGCTAAAAAAAAATTTTTTTTTCAAACTTAATGAATTTTTGTAAGGATCTCAGAAATGACAAAATTGCGCAGCGCGCACTTGCGCAACCAACATCAACTTTGTTTTTTCAGTGAATTCTTCCTTTCTTCATTTCATCATTTCCACATTCATCATCAGGTTTGAGTTCATGTTATTTGTTTTTAACGGAGATTCTTTTCTTTTATGGGCAGAAGTGGATTTTATTCTTATTTTTCCTTCCAAGTACAATTGATTTTCCCTTATTTCGTCTTATTTCATTTTATGCCCAGTTCATTTCCTTGTGTACAGAAGTCTGTAATAGATATTATATGGAAAATCATAGGTTTCCTGGTAGCAGAGTTGAATGATTGGGAGATAACGATTACATGTAATGAATGGTTGGTCGTTATCTCCCAATCATTCAACTCTGCTACCAGGAAACCTATGATTTTCCATATAATGTCTATTACAGACTTCTGTGATGATGTATGATGAGTAATAATGATCAATAATAATGATCTATAATATGATGATCTCACACAATATGATGATCATAAATATGAAAACCGTAAATCTTCTTTCTATGGCCCCAAGCTCTACTGCGCGAACGGTCAAGGGGTTTTCCGTTGTCTAAAAACCCTTAAAACGCGATATAAACGGCCATTTCGTCGCTTTGATCCCGCGATAAGATTTCCTTCGTGGGAGTGAGACATTTATTTCCGCCCTCGTCTCGAACCGGAGCTGCGGGGGCAGATAAGAACCGAGTTGTCGCGGTATATCACGCAACAGATGGTGAAACAAGGCGTTTTTCTCTTCCTCCCTTGAAGTTTTTATGGGTTTCGAGTCGCTATTTCATTGTACGGTTTTTCCATAATTTCTTGGAAGACAAAAGGTGCGTAAATCACGTCGGTTTCAACCTGATTCTGCGGAGTATCGGATTCGTTTCAAGTTCGTTCATTGGAGCTAAACCTCTGAAAAGCGGTTGGGCCGTTGTTTCCAATTATTTACTTTTCAGACGCCCACCTTTTTTTCTTTATCTTGTAACCATAAATCACATTTATCCCCCACTCTTAGAAGTATTGAATTAAATATGGCGAAAAAGGAAGCTATTGTTCTCGGTCCAAAACTGTTAAAACTCGAACTTTCCTTCCAAAATCCGTTTCAGACACCAAAAATCGTATGTATGTTTATGTATATGAGGCGATAACTCTCGATAGAATTGAGGTAAAAAGTTCAAATTTGCACAAAAATCTGTCTAAGCATTCGAAAGGCCAAGTTCGTCGATGGGCAGAATTGGGTCACTCTAAAGAAGGAGTTTTAAGGGTGGGAGGGATTACATATAAATTCCAAAATTAAAACAATCTGACAAGTGACAACCCATTTCAAAGGTTTTTTAACACTTAACACGATGGTGAAGTCGGAATTGCAATGCCTATAAAAGTAGGAAAATCTTTAAAACTCTCAAAACTTAATACAAAATTGTTCGTAATTATAGTGGTACCTAATAAGATTTTATAATTGACACAAGCGAAATTAAGGGAACTGGAAGAACCTTTTCTTTCCAAGATGACAATTAACCCATTAAGAAGACAATTGTAACTACGTACCGATCTCTTGTCAGAGAGCACCACACCTGATGGATACCGAATTAACCGAATAACTTCACACTTAAATACCTATGATTACCCAATAAGGTTAGGATTGCCCATACTTGAATGATAAGTTCCAAACATCACATTTGACATGAAATCAGGTACCTATTTCTTCAACAATTCGCTCTTATTGCCATGATGCATGACTGTTTTGTTGTTGGCCAGAGTAATCGACGAAGATCTCGTATCAGGCACCTATTACAGATCAAGTCCTTTCAAAAAGCCAGTGTGCTAGATGTTTGCATCATTGGCAGGTTACACCTTACTCTCTTTTTCAAAAATTCAGTAGAATCAACCCGATTTTAGCTATAAGTGACGTAAAAACCGCTTGACATAGTGTTTTTTTGTTAATTTTTTGTGCCAATAGTACCGCTGTTTTCCGTGGAATGGAAGAAGATAGCTAAAATCTGGATTCAAATTCGGATTCTGCACCTCGAAATACATACAAAAAGCTAGGTATTTATTGTAAGAGCAAGTCGAAAAAACTAGACGATTGCGAAAAATGGATTTCAGATTTGGATTCATCAAAATGAAAAACCCCAACACCATATGCAGCAACATAATATTATTATGTTGCAGGGGAGATGAGGGTTGGATAGAGAAAATTGTCAAAATAAACCAGTGGGGTGATCAAAACAGTTAAGCATTACAGCATCCGCGTAAGAAACGTTATGCTTAAGAAATGTAGGAAATTTCGTTTACTTTAATTTTTTATGAGATGAGTTTGTCGGAAAAACATTTTTTTTTTTTTTTTCTCAAGATATAGACCGAAAACTGAAAAATGTGTCAAAATGTTGAAAAAACAACTTTTGGTCCAAATTTTAGCCCGCAAACTTCAAATTCGTCTTCAGCGACCCAAAAACAAAGGCTGAGGAAATCGAAACTATAGCAAAATTTTCCTTTGCGAATCCTGATATGCCTTGAGGCAATTGCCTATTGGGCCTTTTCCATTGTTACATACTCCTAAAAAAATCCATAACTGTAAAAAAATGTTGTTAATGAAATACGTCTTTGTGCTAAATGACTGGAAATTCTGATCCTCCCGAGAGGGATTAGCCCTAACCAGTTATGTCCACTCAGTAATTCCCTCGTCGTTTCTTGTTTCAGATGGTGGCCCACGAAAGACGACTGAGTACAAACGCATCGCGCACAATGGCTGCCATGTCACTGGGCTTTATCGTCATGGTCACTCCCTGGACGATCCAGGAAGTTGTTGTCGCTTGCACTGGTTCTAAGGTGAATTGTCAAGTTCCTACCACCCTATGTTGACCTGATACGGCTTTTCCGATCGTCAATTTCAATTTTTATTGGGTTCGCTTGTTAATCAGGTAGAGAAACTTAAGAGTACCAACGTTAATGAGCAAAAATACAAGTTTGGAAAACTTGTTTTTGGAAAAGATATTTCCCTGGTGTACTCACTGGAAGAGTTGTCCTGCTTCACATGTTCATTATTGTAATTTAGTACAACTGTTATTGTTATTTTCTTGGTCACTTCTTCGTTTCTATTATATAATACCACTTCAACCTAGTTCAGGGGCAAACGTAGAATTTAAAGCAGAAGACAACGCTAGGTGACCGTTATTTATTCAGTGATACATTTTACTGAATTTTGGAAAGAAAAGGAATTGCTTTCGGTCCAAAATTGTTAAAACACGAATTTTCGAGAAATTTCATACCAAATTCCGATACAGACCATACTGAATTCAGTGCCAAAATACACCAAACATCATAAGTAGGTACGTAAGATTTGTTGTGTGAATTTGAGCTTTTTACCTCAATTCTATCGAAGGCTATCGTCTGGAAAGCTCAAATTCGGGCAGATTCGGGTCACCCTAAAGGGAATTTTGGGGGGTTCTTATGGGAGTGGGGGATCACATATAAATTCCAAAATTGAAACAGTCTGACAAGTAACGCTGAACACGATGGTGAAATCGGAATTGCCATATCTCATCCCGTTCTCAAACTGGAGCACTTTGAAGATGAAGAAACGTGGTTGTTACTTGAGATGTTCTTCACGGTTCATCTGCTCTAATCTGATAACAAAATGAGGTATCGCGATTCTGACTTCACCATCGTGTTCAGCATTAAAAAATCTATAACGGAAGATGTTACTCGGCAAAAAATGTAGACAAACGTTTTTATAAAACCAGTAAAATGTAGACATTTTACATAAAACAAGTTATTTTTTCGAAAATTTGCTCTTATAGCCATGCTGCATGACTGCGGTTTATTCAAAATAATTGTAGTTCATTTTCAAATGAACATAATATCATTGATACACCATTACGTAAATTCATCTCAGAACGTAGAATCTTATTAAACCACATTCCCACTTCTACCATCCAACGTAAACGAATGTACAATAACTTGTCGTTGCTCTCATTTCCAGATGCCAGATTTCCTGGATTTTATCGTTACGTGGTTGGCGCTCAGCAACAGTTTTTGGAACCCGTTCCTTTATTGGTTGCTCAATAATAATTTTAGACGGATAAGTCGAGAATTGTTCATGACAAAGGTAAAGTTGATGGATTCATTTCTACGTCTTTTTAAACAGATTTCAACATTTAAAAGCATTTCTAGTGTGATTTTCGGTCGTCAATCTGCGCAGAACTCATTCGTCCACAAATTAGGTACTTATGAGTCTATTTGAACCAATACTACTCAGGGGCGGATCCAGACTTTGAAGGTGAGGGGGGGGGGTCCAGGAATTGCTCAAGTTTTTCAGCGATTTAATTCTTGCTTTTGCATATAGAGCGTAGAGGGAATCACTGACAATAACTGAATTTAAAAAAAAACTTCATTTATTAATGTCTTAATATTTGAGAGGAGGGGGCTGGCTACGCCACTATTGTTGCTGAGCGATTCTGCTGTTTTTGCACTTTTCGCCCGCCAACACCGTCCATGTTCGAACTCGGCCTTAGTATGGACCTACTGTGTAACCCCTCGAAATTTGAAAGGTGTCACTCTCTTGATAATGGAGATATCCTACCGAAAAGTTAACGGCCAATGAGCAATAAAGCTGGTCTTCCCCCAGACAAGTGCTGTACTGCTGTGCTCAGCAAGAGTGTAGTAACTCCACTTTTTGATGGTTTTGACTTGGAACGCTCTGGAGGTTTGTTGGTAGGCCATATATCACGTGGATGAGAAAGTTGCACGTTTTCCCGCTCAATTTGGTTGCGATTTTTGCAGTAAACGCCACCTCCGTAATGAAATGGTAAGTTAAAATGCAGTACCCTCCATTACTACGCTTGATTGCAGTATTTCCAGGCCACATTTGTGGAGCTACTGCAGTTGAGGGTAGCAAAGGCATTTACTGCGAATTAGCTTACTATGCCATCATTTTTGTGGCACTTACTGCGAAATCTTGGGAACGATATTTGTGAAAGATACTGCTTAATCATCCACAATCTACTGCCGCTGATTCCCGAAACCAGGCATGCATTTTGGAACGGCCTTAATGTCTCCAGCTGTACAACGTCCTGATCTGAGAACATGTACAGAAAATTGACTCCCAATGTTTATAATTTGGACCTTCTCAATACTTTCAATAAGCTGCTACCAATAATAATTCAATGAATAATATGCTATTTCTTGAGCATTAATTATATTATTGTTATTAATTATAATTTTCACAATTCATTTATTTATCTATTATTTCTTTTAAAGGAAGTCAACATGTTTTTAAGAATGAGAGTACCTAACTCCGAATTTTGATGTTTTGCATGCAGCAAAATTGAAAATCGAGGGTCTCACGGCAACTTCCCACATCGTCATTTTTGGCCAAAATGAGTTATGCATACCATTCGATGTGTCTTCTCCCAGCGGATCGACCCAACTAAGTATAAGTTAGGTACCAAAATAAGGTAATACGAAATCTCACGATTTATTTTACTGAATTACTCAGTAAACATAGTCATTGGCAGATGGTTTTTTGGCTCTGCTGAAAAGTTGCCGAAATGACGATGTGGGAAGTTGCCGTGAGACCCTCGATATATTACTTAATTGTTGGCTGAAAGCGCACAACTCATTGGGGAACTGAAATGCAGTTGTAGCGACCACTTACAAGAGAATTTACCGCAATATAGAGTAGAACTTAGAACTAATTTACTAAGCAAGAATGCAGTATCTGTCCCTGTACGGAGTTACTGCAATACAGCGTAGTAACATGAATCCAATCGTCAAGGTAAGGTGCTGTATCCACCATCCCATTAAAGTGGTTCCAAAAATGCAATTTTTTTAAAAATAGGACCTTGGCGATTCAGCCGTCTATTAGGGAGCATGTGGCCCTTTTCTTGTAGAGAAAAGAAGGTTTTTAAAGACGGCAAGGCACAAAATAGAAAGAACGATTTGTCTTTGGTTTGAAGTTTCTGGAGTTACTGCAATTCACCTTAGCAGGGCAGTATACTATTGCCGATTTGTGGCTCTCGGGGGGTAAAAGTTTGATTTCTTTGGAACATACCTAAGTAGTAACTTGTGGCGGCTACATAAGTATTGATGAACGATTTTTCACCAGGAGGACCATCGATGACAGTGTAGCAAGGGGACTTTGTGGACAACTAGATTAGTGGGTCATAGTTACTTAGCAGCCTTAAATGTACATACGTGTTCATACTGTTCGATTCTCGTTTTAAGTGTCTCTACATCTTTTTTGCCGTTTCTCTAAAACTAGAAAATATTTTGAAAGGTGCTGTGCCGTAATAAGAAGACGCCCCCTGGTGGGAGCCTTCAATGCTGCTCACTTCCCGGATCGGTACCGACTCCCCTCACCAGAGACCTCGAAGGCCTCAGCGAAAAGTACTGGGGCGAGATATTGGAGCGGACTGTGTCGTCCAACAGCCTTCAAATGCAAAAGGTAGGTAATGTCATTTTTGACCACCAAGTGTGATCTCCATATTTCAGCCCTCATGAGGAAATTAAGAAAAGAACTCCGATTTATGTTTCAATTTTGTTATTGAATTTCGTCGAAAACTCTTACTTTAGTGAATCTTTGGCAATCTCGCCTTTTATATTGTCAAATGATCGACGAATTCGAATCATTTAGGCGTTAAAATTCGACTGAGATTTTCGTCCCCAGGCTGAGAAGAACTCCGTACATTTTGCCAAGTAGGCAAAACCTACTACTCGAGTCGTTTCTCGTTGGCCGATTATTAACTGTCTGCTGCTAGTGCCTCGGTAGTGTTTCAGACTCGATACATCGGAGGGCCGTCCTATCGCGATGAATTGTGATCAGTGCGAGTTGGAGTTATCTCCTAAAAGGAGTTTGGAAGGGTAAAGGTGTATGAGAAACGCAGTTCGATCCGACGTGTACAAGGTTGAAAACTTTGGACAATTATAGAAAGCTCGGACAGAGGCGATCATTTTGGAAATGTGATACGTGTGTAATATTCGAGAATTTTTCCTATTTTTGGATTCCTTAGGTTCCGTCTTTCAGGGGGGAGGTACTCAGGTAATAAATCTTAACACAATCAATAATAATAACGCGCATGTAATATAAGAAAATGAACAACATTAAGTAAAGACCCAAAAGAAAGATAAGAACGTTTAACCTAAATAATGAACATGAGATAATCAAACGAAACGAATTAAACTAATTTTAGAACAAAATGAACAAAGATGAGATTGTTAAAAGGACAAAACCCTTTTTATGTCTTAAAACCTTAATATTCTCTTATTTGAAACTAACTCTATTTAAACATTAAAATGATCTACCTTATTTCTCAGCGACCACAACTTATTTCGTAAACTCCCGACACGAACAACACTAATCGACTGTTCACTCGACTGTTTTCTCTATTGGACAAAATCACGGTCCTCGTGGGTAACACGTGATTGTTGAGTGCTCCGAAGATAACGACTGGCTTCAGCGGTTGTCACAATCGCGCTTGGAGTCTTCCCCACCACCTCCTACTCTGCCTTGCGTTTCCCACTCCTCCTCGAACTTGAAAGGGAAGACGGCACCGTCTGTGCCTGAGGTGGGGGTTGCAACCCCTGTTTCCCCCCATTACACGTGCAAGAAGATAAAGAAGAAAAAGGAGCTTGCTGGAACACCCCTTGTTTCAATCAATTCATTATTTTATTTTTTCTTTAAGTGCCAGAGTCTAACTTGCGTCTACCCCAACTCAAGAGGGAGCGAAGCAGCACTCATAACTAGCGCCACAAAAAGACGAAGTGACGGAGCCCAAGCCCACCAAGAAACCCAGTATTCGACACACGTATAAGCACAGTAATCGACGAATGTTGCGGTGCTGGCTCGATTGCAGTCAGCAGACGGGTCAGAGCGGCTTTTCATCTACTAGTTCCTCCGCCACAAGCCCACCAGCTTCCTCTGGGCCACCTCTGAATGCATCAACTGGAACACACTCTGGAAGAACACCCTTGTCTCACGATTTCCCAGAGCTTACTTTACTATGAAGGTTATATCACCACGCCACCCCTTGCTTACCGATCAACCCTTGTTTCATGTTCCTGGAAGAACAGGGAGAAGAGCTCCTTAGGAAGAACCTGTACGGAAATTTTGTGATGCACATGTCGTTGTTGTTATATTATGGCCTCATTTCGCCTGTGACTGTTTTCCATGTGACGGGAAAACTGCAAGACATCATCCAATTCAATCCAGACATCCACAGACAACTCCAGGAGTCATGGCAGCCATGATGATGCTCGACGAATTCACTGAAGTCAACGAGGGTGAAAAAGAATTTATGAAAATGTGGAACCACCATTTTATGAATCAACGGTCAGCGTTTGTAGGTGACTGTCAGGTGCCAATCGCTTGTTTCATGTTCCTGGAAGAACAGGGAGAAGAGCTCCTTAGGAAGAACCTGTACAGAAATTTTGTGATGCACATGTCTTTGTTGTTTGATTATGGCCTCGTTTTGCCTGTGACTGTCTTCCTTTCCAGACGTCCCATTCCATGAAGTTTCACTCCAGAAGGAACACGGGAACAGGGGCGACTCAGCAAACCATACATTACAAGTCTCAGACTCATGCTACGTGTTCAGTATGTGTCAACCAAATCCGATGATCGAATTTCTTAATGTTGTTTCTTCAGGTTTACCCGCCGCCGCCTCCTCCTCCCCGGACGACCAAATGAGTTCCGGCCCCCAAGATGCCGGCCACGTCTTCCTCCTGATCAAACGTGAGACCTCAGTGTAGGTAAGGGACGGTTAAGTATTATGTGGATATTACATCCAAAAGACCTCCCCAGACATTATACAGGGTGTTTCTTTTTGTGACGGTCACAGGCTGGGAATCACAGCTAATTTCAGGTCGACAATGTCCTTTTTTTGTTTTTTTTTTTTTAATATAAACTTCATTTGTACAATGTAAGTTTGTACAATAAACTTACATTTTAGTTTTGCTCACATGCAATATAAGTAGACAAAGTCTAATTCACTCGGAACGTGGCGAGAGATATGTGTCCATCGATTCGATTATGAAGTGTCTGCACCTTTTTTAGTTGGCTATCTGAGGCTGATCCCCAGACCTGACATCCATACTGCCAAATGGCCCTGATAAGAGAGAGGCACCACCTACAGCAATCGCTTCGTGTGAAGGGCTGGAGTAGAGGCATGAGATCGTGCATCCTAGTGCGAGCTTTCTTGATGATTGCGTTCAGATGCTCGTGCCAGATGAGTTCAACTATCGTTTTAAGAGTTCAAAATCCGTTTTTGACCCCTTCCCCTTGACCTAGGGTTATAAAAATTTTCAAGGATCATCGTAGGTGTTGTCCGAACTTGTAAACCAAATTTCGTAATTTTAGCACAACGCTAGTTGGGCAAAGTGCTATGTACCTACTTGTTGAAACTTGAACTGAAATTTTTCGCGAAAGTTGCGTGTTTAAAGTTTCAAAATTCATTTTGAACCCCTTCCCGTTGATCTGGGGTTCTGAGAAGTTTCAAGGATCATTGTGAGACTTGTGTGAACCCGTGAACCGAATTTCGTAATTTTTACTCAACGGTAACTGGGCAAACATATACAAATACATATGAAACTTTTTCGGAAATACGAGTTTTAAACATTTTAAACATTTTCGAAAATTCGCTAAAACGTGCCAGTATTTCATTATTTAGCTCATGTTTTTGTTCAAAAGCTACTGCACATTATTTGTTAACATCTGTATGTTCTACCATTATACAAAACCTTGTTGCCCACAGGTCTGTGATTCCCCCTTCCGCAAGAAGCTGAAGTTAGTTACTTGATGTGGTCCGGTGCCTTGGGATCGTCCTCTGCACCTTTTGATATATTGGCTCATCTCCAGTCAGTTGGAAGAAACCCCAGTGCGTTCCCGTTCCAACCTCGGAACGCCAATTTCGTCGCCAGTGATGGCCTTTTAATCCGGAAATTTAGTTTCCTTAGGCCTAGGATGAAGATGTTTTAGAACGGAAAATCATACAGATATTGAAGAATTACTCGATTTGATAGGTATTCGAAAATGTCGAATCGTTAACTTGTAAGGGGAGACAAAAAATCTATTTCGTCTAATGAATGCGTTTGTTGTAGAAAAACAATATTTGCCTCGCTTGCTGCTTCTGTGGAAATACCTAAAGTCACAATGATCGAAATGTAAAATGGACTAAGTATGAGTGTTTAACCACAAATTGTTGAAAAACATTTCAAAATCTCTGGGAACGTTGAATTCACCTCATTTTGTAGGTTGTAAGAAAATAGAAATGGGACATAAACGCACATTTAATAAATTTAAATGTACTTATTTATTTCTTAATCGTGTATCTACTAAGTATGTATGACAATATTCCACAAGTTGAAAATAATGTGTAAATTCTTCGTTGGGTTCTAAGAGGGAGTAATTTTAAATGCACAATTTGTAATTTGGATAAATTAGATTGGCATTAGCAAAACTACTTGAAATTTAATGTTATAAGTAATTATTGATATTCCCGTTTGTTATGATATAATAACCAAGTTGTGTGTATGTTGGCAGCAGAAGTATTGTCTCGGTTTGATGAATTGTTTGCTGAACAAGGTTTACCTTGTAAGTAAATTTGATTGCTATTGAAATGTTACTAGTGAATGGGGTATTTGCGTCAATTGTCGATTCCAAAATTTGGGATAGTTAATATCATCCTTCTGTAGCATAGTACAGCCATAGAAAACGTGTATTGCCAGCGATATTAATTTAAAAAAATCTTATTGAGGAGAAAACTTGTAATTGAGGAGCGCAGATTGAAAATCGAGGGGACCGTATGACGTCACAAACAGGACGAAACCCCCACTAGGGGCGCTGACATCGCGGGGCTTCAAGTGGGCGTCACGTGACGTCATACGGTCTTCTCGCTCTCGCGGTCTTTTTCATACGCGGCCAGCTTCTCTAAATTCCCTAAATTTTAAAGAAGACTTTTCAGGCAGCTGATCACCATTTTCGTTATTCTTCTAGCTTGTACATTGGAGAAAAAAAATTAATTAATAAAATTGACGCCAATTCCTCATGACGCATGGTTTGAGTAGTGAAGATTTCTTGTTTGTGTGGAGTACGATCTGAAGCTCACACTTGGCCAACTACAAAGTAGCAGCTACACGTATGACAACCTTGATTTTATTAAGGATGAGATACCAAAACTTTGGATGAAAATGTAGGTATCGACATATTGAAGAAAACTATTGATATCCAATATTATCAAAAGAAATTAACCAAATAAATTTCATGACATCCAAATCATGTACCTACTTAGGGGTCACTAGTGCTATTCTACACAGAAGCCTGGAAGGAAGCGTTGAAATGTGAAACTCTCAAGGTTTTTCCTTATATTTTGATAGAGGCAATTCTGGTTTTGAAACAATAATTGTAAAACAATAATAAGAATTATTCTGAGAGACTTTAGAGAGGAAGTGATATTGGTTCATAATTCACCAGTTGTTTCGGTATTCATCGCAGTTTTTACGGGATTTTCGTATATATCCACAATTCATTTCAAGTGGCGACGAGGTTGTGTGTAGGTTCACAATTCAGCAGTGTGAGCTGCAGATCGGACAGAATTAACTGAATTATTACGGTCTAGGTTTCATCAAATTTGGTACTAAATAATTCAAACAGCTTCATCAGTATGGGCTGAAAATGTATTTCATTATCGTAACTCTCTCCAAATGGATTTGTTCTGTGTGAGTTTAGTACCTGCCATTAGGTCGCAATTCTGAACGGATACGTTCACTTTCAAGTCCTGTCAAATCATCTTCATTTCCAACATTCCTTTAGTCATGATGACGTTACTTCCACCAAAAGTGACAATCTTCTTGGTCATTTTCGTTTTAGAGCACTTTTGGGTACTCTGAGTTGGGTACACTAAGCCAGAGCCGACATATCTGTAGATACACTAAAACGAAAATGACCAAAAAAGCAGGTCAGCGTTTTTGGCGCGGTGGTAACGATATGTTAAAATTTCCTGTTGAAAAATAGTCGAAGAATGATTTAATAATGAAATGGTGTAGGTATCGCCCAATGGGAAATTGTAGGTTTTCGTATTGAGATGATTGGGGACAATAATACTGTCGAGTTAAAAAATTCCGGTTGGTTAGAGGCGTCGTTGCCCAACAGCAAGCGAGACGAATATTGAGTGAATTGAAAATGGTACCTATTATATGTGATTTTGATAACTTAAATGTACTAATTGTTTACTATAATCTACGTATAATCAAGTATGAGTACAATTTATGAGTACTAGTTGTAAGGGATCGGTAAGCGGTGTCCATTGTAGAGTAACCCACTAGTAGACACTCCTATTGTACTGTCTCGTTTGCTTACGACCTTGTTTTGTCAATTTGTACGAGGTGAGGATTTTATCAACCGACACCTTATTTGATTGTGTTTTTCTTGACCCGAAAAAGAATTTGTACGGTTCGTTAACACAAATTAAATGGGCAAAACGCAATTAGTGATTTATTTGGAACCCCCTTGAAAAATCTTCACAGTTGGAATAGATTTCGGCAGATTTGGCGGAAAATAAACTCAAACCAAGAGGAGTTTCAAATGTATGTGAGTATTGGAGAAGATAAAGAAAACCAGTCATGCAGCATGGCTATTAAAGCGAATTTTCGAACCCCTAGAACTCCCCTATACCCTATCATTTGGTAGAAATAAATTCCATTAAAAATCTAAGCTAAATCACAACTTGACGAAATAGCAGCTCAAATCCGACCAAGTAGAGTCAACATGTGTGCGGAGGGCCCTTTTTGAAAGGAAATATGGCCAATTAATCAAACTGGTCACCCATCAAGTTTCTACTGAAACGAAATTTTATTATTATTTAATAACAAAGTTCAAAGTTCACGTATAAAATATGCAATAAATAACACAATGTATTCAGTTGTCATCTGCATACATAAAACAGTATTGAGTTAATGTTAAGTAGACAGATAATAGAGCATAATCATTAGAACATGAGTTCCAAGTGGAAAGATCAACTGTAGAATTCGTATCAACGCAATGACAAATGCTTTATACAAAATCTTTAGTGTATTAGACAGAACAAAAGTAAAGGGGAGTCTGCTGGCAAAAATTTCGAAGTTGGTGGAACAGGTTGTTAGGGGTGCTGTGGGATGACTTTGTCAAGATTTACAATTCGAGGACCCTGCGAAACATCAAAACTTTGAGGTTATCCATAATCTTGAACCTCAATAAATAATAACCAATCAATGAATAATAACTAAGAACTAATTAAAGAATAATAGTTAATTGATAGGGGGCCAAAACCTTCGTGTTTTGCCTTTTTGAGGAAATAGGCTCTAACTAGGTTCTATACAGAATTGAACTATCTAAAACTTAGAAAATATACGTTTAGGTCGATAACCGCTTAGCTTAGACGTAACGAGCGAAAGACTGAAAAAAGTTCAAAAAGTTTGAGGTTTTTTGGTTCTCCTCAAGTTAGCACAGAGTCCTCGAGGTGGAAAATCTGACAGAATCATCCCAAACAACCTGTAAAAGTTCCATTAACTTCGGAATTGTTTTGCAGGTACAATGCAAATATCTACTGGGCAACTTAGCAACCAGCCAGCAACTATTTGTACCACCAGCCTCTTAATCGGCTCCCACGGTTAGCGAACCCCTTGAAGCCTCAACACCCGAAGTGGACTTTTTCCATAGCTCCCTCCAATCCTTCGGTCCCAAGCAGGGTCAGCCATAAAACTCCTCCCCATCTAGTTCTCAAGCCTTCACTTTTATCTTCCTTTCTCATTACACCTATTACACGTACTCTTGTTTCCTCTCCTAGGATATATGGAATATGTCATATACAAGAGGAAGGATTGTCATATACAAGAGACATGTCAGGAAACAAAAGTACGTGTAATAGATGTAATGAGGAAGACAGATAAATACATTGCAGTAATACATTGTATTTAATTGTAGTAACTTGATGTAATATTAGTGTAACATTTGTATTGGGCAACTCAAATAAACGAATAAACAAGTGTGAAAATCTTAACGGTTATCTCGAGGTATCGAAGTTGGAATATAAGATAACAGTTATCTTATAGTTACTAATATAGTTCTATGTGATGAAGAAGAACATTGAAGCAGATCTCGCTTTCAAGGCGGATATCAAAATTCTTCAAGAATTTTGAAGAACGGAACGAATCAACGGTGTCACAATTCAACCTTCGCTTGGCCTCTTCGACCACTTTGCACAACCAAGTTTGCAAGAAGTTGGAGGAAGCTGAAGAGAAAATGTCTTTTCTTCGTGATATGAAATCCCAAGAAAAGAAGCGTTTCGAGAAAGATATCGATAATCTCAATAAGGAAATTTCCAAGCTTCAATTGGTCAAGGCTTTCATTGAGGGCCTAGGCATAGATTGTTATACATTACAAGAAACGTTGCCAGAAATTGAAAAGAAATTGTCTGAGTATGAGAATTTGCAAACTAAGTCGAGAGAAATGGCAGAGAAGAATGAGGAGTTGGATTAAGAGTGTGTTTTCATGAACAAACAAATTGAATTCATTGAAACGAGGAATGCTGAGATGTTCAAACAGAATGTGGAATATGAATGATTGATTCTATGTTGTTTTACCCACAACAGTTATCTTATAGTTACTATAATATATTATGTATTAGACTACTTGGCGGCGGTCATTTCATTAATAATTTCTACGAGGTCGGCAATGGCTGGAGTGTAGACAGTTGGGAGCAAATCCGTTTTTCGAGACTTTTCGTACTCTTTTAGGAGTTTTTCGTCGGTGACGCCCGTCAGGACGAGGAGAGTCTTCATTTTGGAGGAATTCCCGAAGAGGATGTCCGTGTCACACCTGGAAACAATGATTTATAAGATTACGAGGGAGGTATTGGTAGATAAGGTGACTTGAGCGAGCATCAGCTGTGGTAATCATTAAAATAAGCTGTAGTGATCATTTTCGTACAGAATTTCCCTGCAGTGCCGCATTTCTCCTTATTTTTTCTCTTCCTATCGACCTTCCGGCTCAAATATTTTGTAGTTTAATCGATATTTATTACCTGTCACCGATCATAAGGGATCGCTCAGGCTCAAGGCCACGGGCTCTGAGGACGAGGTCGATGGCGTACGGAGAAGGTTTGCCCATGACGATAGGATCCCTTCCGGTGGCCACGGCTACAGCCGCTACAAAAGAGCCGCATCCTGAAAAGATGAAATAATTATTGGGTATCCGAAATCTTCACTGGACATTATAGCTACATCACCATAATATCCCATGAATGGTTTGCTGAGTTACCCTCGCTCCCGGGGAGATTAGGCAAATATGCAGTTAGGCAGAACTGGCTATCCTCCAAGCGGTCGAGCCAAAACGTCGGGAAGGGGTACTCAGCAAATCATTACACTCCCACCTTCAAACAACACCTGGTATGCCAGGTTGTAGTTGATAGAAAAAAAGGGGGACTAAAAGTAGGTAGTATAGAGTTCCAATCCAGGATGAACAACTGGAAAACTCCAACGTATGGTTAACCTCCATCGTAATAGTACTACAGCAAATTACTACTTGTGGAGAACTATGCTCCTACAAGCATGGATATTGGCAGGGGTGTTATAGAAATAAAGACATTTGAATACCTACAGAAAATTGAAAATAGGAGATCACCCAATGAATTATAAAACATAAAAAATTAGAATGTAGAAGATTGAAGGAGAGAAAGAAATTGAATAATACCAATATAAATACGTATACGCAAATTGGTATGATCCCCATATTATAATATGGGAGTCCCTTCTGGGAAAGCTCCTTAGAGCTCCGAAAAAATAGTGAAGGAGGTACCGAAACAAAGCCAGCACGTATGTACCAACCTCTGCTACCATGTAATGTATGGTTTGCTGAGGTATCTTTGTTCCCGGGGTGGTTAGGCTATTATGCCCACCCAGAGGGTATCCTGGTCTGCATTTACAGGTGAGTCCATACATAAGTGTCAATACAACCTCCTTGAAAGTTCAAGTTTCCCCTAATCATTTCCAGATTAATACAATAATACAAGAACGTGTGTACTAACCAGGAGCGAATACACCTCCAGGAAGCGGGAACCTCTCGTCGGTATTCGTAGCGATGAAAAGGCACTCGGGGTCAGCCAAATAGGTGCAGGCTTTTTGGAGCTTGGGATATGAAAAATGCAGGTCGTATCCGACAACGACGGCTCCGACGCCTTCTTGGATACCATTGATGGTACTCATGAGGTCAACAGTTTCGGCCTGCGGCTGTTGAAAGATGTCTGGCTAGGAGGAAATCGATGAAATTGATTAGTACAAGCTGCTGAAACAATTGATTCAAAACTTTTTTGAGGGCAGGACTTTTTGTTTACAATCTCATTCAACTGGCCAATAAGGAAGAAGATGAAGACTACAAATTTTGGTTAACAATTTCCACAAAGTGCTAATTTTTGGACTCGTTTACATCCTATCGGTGGTACCAAATTAATGGTCCATGAGGTGGCCAGGTAACCCAGTGACCGAGAAAATAGTGACTCCACCTCGTGCATTTCAGCCCTTTCCAGGGTTTGTTTGATGTGTAGTGTTTGAGATCAGGGGAAGAGGCTTTTAATATACAGAAGGATTGTTTTGGTATTAGTAGTTTAGGTATCGAAGAAAGGTACTTACTCGTATAAATTCTAAAACACAGACTCAAAAGAAAATGTATTGCATACAACAAAAGTATAATAATCGGCCTATTTCCAATAAAATAAAATATAATGATCCTTGGAAGGTTAAAATTAACATAATTGAATAGTCAGTGTGATGAAGTGATGAAGTGTGATTTAGCCAAAGGGAGGTCCCTGGCTTACTCGGGGGGGGAGGGGGGGAGTACAGTACAGGACCTGTCATGATTACCACAAGAAAAGAAGTTCAACGAAAAATACGTAGGTAAATGAAAATATGTAGAGATCTCTAAAATGCTTACTCCGACTCCGAAGGTTTGAATTCCGTGGGCTTCCAGCTCTTTCCCGAGGGACGTGTGACCGATGACGTAGGCCTTTTTGTTGAAGTTGATCGCCTTCAAGTAGAGAGCAGTCAGCCGAGCAGTGCCAATGGCTTCTTCCTGAAAATAATTACGAGGAAATGAGCGGAAACTCCACTGATTGAACATTTAAGAAGAAATCACTACGATTTCATAGCACGACGACAGCCTGATCAGACTTGAAGCGAAACACGAAGGTTGGTTTTGAATTTAATCAACTAATCACTCAGAAATACCTCATCATAGTACAACTGTCGAATAACACCTCCGCTCAATAAACTCAAAGTTAATCATAAATCTGTGTCACAAATAGAAAAACCAATATAGAGAGTGATCTCACAAAAAACACGCCATTTCACAAGATTGTTAAAAATAATCATGAATAACGTTTAACCTTCTTTTGTAGGTGCATAGATTACTTTGATAGGCTTCTGTAGGTGCATATCCCTTCTTTAATAATATAAAATAAATATTCAATAGCACAACTCTTTCTGATAATGGAACGAATCCTGTAACGCTTTGGTTGGGTTTCGAGAAGTATTTTCCATCAAGGATCTCGTACCATTGGGTCTCAGATACACGTAGAATGTTGATTTTCATCCTTTCATTCTCCTTCACAACATTTTCCAGTCTTTCATCTCCTACCACTCTTCACATTCTTAAGAGCTGAACCAAGGATTCTTCCCCCTTGTCATTTAAGGACCATTGAAACTCGCGGTCACTGATGAAGTTTGTCCAGCCATGAAGATTCAAACTGGAATAAGGTCATAATATGATCTTATTATGGTAGTAATGCGGTGGTTTCCATATCGCAATCACGAGACCAGTAAATGGCTGCAGCCATCTTATCTGACCACACCGTACAAAAGTCCATCTTCTCCACTGTGATTAGTACTGTCCAGGCTGCTAACAGGGATGTTTATTAGCCTTCCAGCCCAGGTCCGTAGTGTTGTGCTGATGGTCATCTCGAATAGGAAATAGTTCTTCAGTACGCAGTACGGTGTTGTTTACAGAGAGGCTAATGTCAGACTCGGAGATTTTGAGCGCAACATTTGGACCACCAGTATATTAGGTTCATCATATTTTTAGCTTAATATTGTATTAGACACAGATATGTTGTAGCTTTTTCAGTTCTCACTAGTCAAGATGGCGTACCACCACTTGAACCGTATACACCATAAATCTAAGCCCTGGTGTATCTTTATTTGTAAACGTTTCTGAATAAACTGCACTGATCCACTTTAATCCGGCGACTGTGACCAAATTAGAACGAGCATCAGGGGTGCCATCACTGACTCGATTCGATCCAAGAAACGTTTCGTACGAGAGCACCACAAATTCCACGTTATTACATGTTTGACTGAACCTACCCAAAATCAAGTAGAATTCTTAGAAACCAAGTTCGGATTTTATTTGTTATGAGCAACAGACTCAGCCGCGAGAGTACTCCGGAATCGTTTTATCAAAATAAGAAACAATCTCGAAGTCAATTTTGTGAAATATGTTCATACGTCAATTATTTAGGACACTGTTAAGCCGTAGTAGGCATCCCTTCTATACGCTACATACCACTCATAGCAGTTGGTAAAGATTGATTACGCACAAACTACTTGATTGTTGATACTTACATTTGAATTCTAGAGTGTCATCAGGCAGCATGATTAACACCAACAAAATTATCGTTAGAAAAATTACAGAGTTGAAAAACCCAAAAAACAGATGCACAATAAGGTGGAGATAATCGCATGATTTCGATAGGGACGATTAATGCACTTATTTTTCTAGAACTGAAACTAACATAAGTAACGCGATTATTTTCAAAGAACCACAAGGATTGCAAGATTGGTTCGGAAAGAAACTCAGGGTGGTCACACGTTAGGCGAGGAATCGAAAATTCCTACAAACTGACAAGTGATTAAGACAGGAAATCTGCCCGGAAAATAATAAACCGTAAAATTAAAGTCTGATGTACGATCAGATGTACGATCAGTTTCACCTTTCAACCGATGCCATAATAGGGAAATCAATTCAAAATCTCACCTCGTTCGTATTGAACCCCATACCGATGCACTTCTTCGTAAGCTCTGCGACGCTCTTCGTGCTGTTGTTGGTTAAAAAGAAAATGGATTTGCCCAACTGTTTAAATCCGTTCATCACCTCCGGGGCGCCAGGGATGACTCTCGACCCCAACCATAAAACCCCTGAAATCCAAAAAAATCCAGTCATGCAGCAGGGCTATAAGAGCGAATTTTCGAAGAAATAACAAGTTGTATAGTCTCCATTTTACCAGAATGTCTCCATTTTACTGGTTTTATAACGACGATTTTTATCTTGACTTTTTGCCGTGTAACACCTCAGTTTTTCATCGCTGAAGTCAGAATTGCGATAGTTCATTCCGTTATCAGATTACAGCAGATGAGCAGTGAAGAACATCTCAAGTAACAACCAGGTTTCTTCACTAGACTTCGAAGCTCCAGTTTTGGAACGTTAAAGATATCGAATTCTGACTTCACCATCGTGTTCGGCGTAAGAAAAACCTTTAAAATAAGGTGTCACTTGTCAAACTGTTCCTTTGAGCGAATTTTCGAAAAAAAGGAAGCTATTGTTCTCGGTCCAAAATTTTTAAAACTCGGATTTCCGAACACTTTTCATACCAAACTCCGTTCCAGACCACAATTCACTGCCAAAATTCCATATGTAGGTATAAATACAGTTTTTCTATACGACTATAGGCGCAGTCTATCCTAAAAACAAGAAATTTGTACAAATTCCGAGAATGGCCCTATAATAAATGGTAAAACTCTTGAGAAATCCACTCACCGTCACAGTCGGAAACCACCGAATCTAGGGATGCGATAAAGCCTTTTTTCTCATCCTTTGTCAAGGACGACCACTCTCTGGGGGCAGATGACATACTGCGATTCGAAACTGCAAAAACAACACAAATCATATGAAACGCCAAAGTAAACGCTTGCATACGAGTCTGCAACACATTGAGACATTTTCATGTTGTGTGCAAACAAACTTCGTATCAAGTCATGCGCATATCATAATTCGAATTTAGAGTTCCCTCAAGAGTTTGTATACCGAGTATCAGCTTTCTAGGATGATCAGGGCCGAAACTGGGAAGTAATATCAAACTGTAAAGTACCTACCTAATTCCAATAACGAACAACTTCACTTCTGATGGTCATAATCATCATTGTGGCGACTTGGGACAATTTTCGTGAGCAAATTTCGTGACGATTTTTCGTGACGATTTTTTTGTTATGTGCCATATGAAAGACATGAAAATGTCAAAATAAAAAAATTTAGAAATATGTGTGAGACAACGTTGTGTTGTTTGGTGTGTTGGGTAACAGATGCGGTAAGAATCACAATCATCGGATATAGTATAATATAAACATGAAGTCACTGTCTCAAAAATGGGTATGACGTTAATATGTGGATGAACACACTACAAACACGAAATAAAACAATGAAAATGAAACAAAGATCGCACAGGGACTTCAACAAAATTTGTCGTTGTCCAGTTGTAGGCGAGCGATGTGGCGGTATTTGAACAGAATGAAATTTCGGGAGCGGGCGTGACGATGAATATCGCATGACAGTGAATTCTGTTTTCGCGAAGCGTTATTCATCAGCTGAATCATAGTATAGTCAACTGTTTTAGAAATCGACTTTTACGATACTGACATCAACGTAACGAGCAAATTTTACATCGTTTAATTTTAACGGGAAAAAAAATTGTTTGGATACCAAAACGCCTCCCGAAGGAAGAAATATCTACTTCATTGTCACACACATCTAACTGTGCTGTAAATATAAAAGAAAAAACTACAAGAAGTAACACAGACTCTTAACACAAAATGGGGGAAAGAAAATTTAGGGCTTCATTTCGAGATTGAGGGCTTCATTCAGGCGGATTTGGAAATCTTACAAGTAATCTGAGTTTGTACCAGTCCGAGGGTTTTGGTGCCCCAAAAACGTCGAAATTTTTGGAATTTTCTTCAGTTGTTCGCTTACAACTCCTAAACAACGCATCGTACAAAAACCATACCAAGAGACAAATTGAAGAGCTTTGAATTCTACATCGATTGATCCCTCAACATGAAAATTGGGCCAATTAATAAGGTAGTAATCGACGGGTGAAAGATGACAAATTTTCCCGCATTGGCTAAGATGTACCATTTGACTTTCTGTCGTCTGTTGCATCCAAAGTACTGATCCTATCAACTCTTGAAATCAAAGTTGTTGAGAATTAACGATGAGTTGAAAGAATTTGGTCAATTTTAACCATACTTATGTGCTACATTCGAAAAACAGTCATTAATTATTAGTCCTCGTTGAGTGATCTCGTAAAATATTTGGTTGCTCATAATGCCCTACCTAATGCTCTGAATGATATTGGATGTTATCACTCTCTCTCGTATGTCTCAACAGGTTATTTTATGGCCGATTTGAACACATTTCTCTTCAATTTTAGTGCAGTTCCTACTTGCACATACTGATTACACCAACTGCTCTGGTTACATCACTTATTTAGGTGCTTCCTCGTTCAAATATAGAATACCCTCTTTTTGTGGTTACCACCGATTTAATTGAATATACACAGTGACTCCAAATGTAACCGAATAACTTGGAGTTCTAACAGGGAAATGTTTGATGATAAGGTTCAAGGATCATTTTGCGGTTGGTCCCAACCCGTAAACCGATTTTAGTAAATTTAGCACAACGCTACATAAATGAATTTATTAATTTTTTCTTTTTAAATAATTTTTTTTTCCGTTCGGTTTTTTGAATCTACATAATATGTATATTATACTTTGAAATGTAAACCAGCAAATTTTTAGGGGGGTTAACCGATTGATCGTCGACTCATGTTCGATAAAAATCGGCCCCGGAAAATCTATTGTTAACTAATCAACAGTCGGTCCTATAAAGCTAATTTTGAGGAAAACCGATTACCTATCGATTGTCACCCCTACACACAAAATAATTTTGTACGTAGGTATACTTATATCTAAATACTATCTATATGTCTAAATCTAAAGATTTGTGGATGTTGAAATGTTCATTTTTCACTACTAAGATATTTTTCAACTGTAAGGGCAAAAAAAAACTTTGCGGGGAAACATTACATGGGGCAGAAAATTTAACTGTACCGGTGAATGGTTGGTTGCGTACGCCAAGGGCCTTGAGGGATTTTCATGACGTTAGGTATTGACCCACTCGTAAGCACATTGTCACACAATGACCATTCAACCTTTTCATGACATGACCTCATGGAACTCTAACCCAAATCAGTGGGATAGATTTGAAAGGAAAAGTAGTAATCAGTATTATGGCTATCACTACTGAATGGGTGGACCTTTAGGTACCGATATCTATGATCACTTACAAGGAACATGCAGCGGTGAAGCAAGTGTGTGAAATCACAGTGTCGTCAGCGCAAAAAGCGAACTGAATGAGTCTCAAGCGAATGAAACCGACAGGGGAACGTGAACTTTCTAAGAGTAACAGAAGGAGGGGAGAACAGCCTTGAGTCAAGAGATATCTAGTTATCGACCGCAAAAACTGTACGGGAAACGACGTAAATCAGACGTACAGCAGTTTTTTGGTTCGAGTTTTTTTTTTACATACTAGAGTCTCGACAAACGCGGGGTCAATGGTAAGGAGTCACACCTACAACGTGAAACAGGCGAACTATATTTAGAAGGTATAGACATTTTTAGGCAGTCGTCTTGACAGCTTCTTCTGACAGGAGGCAGCTGTCAGTAGCATGTCGGCGCAGCGCCGCCGTACTGTTTTTGCCCAAGATACAACCGCAAAATTTCGAGTAAATTAACAAAACAATTCCAATCTGCAGTAATATTCATGTGAAATCAAGCGAACAACTTTCATAGAACAGGAATATCCAACTGAAACCGTAATTTATCGTGTACATCAATGAGTGGGATTGTGAGGAGAATTATTCAAATAAATGCTTTACCTCTTATCGCAGAAATACTTTTCAGGGAATATACGCAGCAAATAATCAGAAAACAAAGCAAAAATTCTTACTTAGATTCACAAATCGGCATTCTCATTTTTAGCGTGAAATAATGTGGCATAACCTGCACTTAGCGTGACTTATAACAAGCCGAGAAGGTTACAACTACTGTTCCCGCTCGAAATCCCACGGCTCCCGCTTGAAATCTAGTCAGCCGTGGTGTTGGGGGGCGGGAGCGGGAGCGACCAGCTGGTGATAACAGTGATAAATCGCTTCCCATAAAATACACAGTTGAGTTAATGTGCAATTACTAGGGAAATGCTCGTGGAAATTGTCTTTCATAATTGATTGTATAGTATTCAATACGTGTTAATATGGATAACAAGAGGAAAAACGGGGTTTCAACCCCCGGACCGCTGAAGAAAGTCAGGTACCATTGTGTTTTCTAACCGCTCATCAATCTCACGGTGCTATCACACTATTCTATTTCTTATTAACTTTAATAGGTATGATACACTTACCCGGAGTCCATCTGCTTCTCGCCAATACGCGCAGTAACATCATGTTGTCCGAGGGGTTCGGCAAGGAAATATGAAATGAGACAAAAATTATAGTGCAGCGTGCGAGATGGAAGGCAACTATTATGTTACAGCACAAATTACCGCGCGTTTTGAATGTTCGTTTTTCGTACCTTCGCTGATGTGGAGTTCTACCACATAAGATCACTTTTTATCTGAATGCCATTTATAACCACAATTTATAACATCTGAATACCCTACATAATATGTTGTAATATGTCCTTTGTTGTAATATAATATGTTGTAATAATCAAAAGGAGGCTAAAGATGACATAAGCGATCTGATCCATTTGACAACATTTTTCATGTCTACGTTTGTAATTTGAAGACGAGAAAGCTTGCAAGAGTTTTTCACTTGAAATTTGTATTTGGATGCGAAAAGCACCTCCCCTTGAGTATCAGAGCAGAAGCCGATCACATTGTTATGGAATATATATTATATAAGTTCTTACCACATCCACCCTTGGAATTTCACATTCATTCTTATTCAGTTCACTTGTAGTATAGGAAGTTAGACTGGCTATGTATCAGTGGCGGCTTCTGCTCTGATACTCAAGGGGAGGTGCTTTTCGCAGCCAAATACAAATTTCAAGTGGGAAACTCTTGCAAGCTTTCTCGTCTTCAAATTACAAACGCGACTAAATATACACTCGTACGATAGACATGAAAAATGTTGTCAAATGGATCAGATCACTTATGCCATCTTTAGCCTCATTTTGATTATTACAATAAAGGACGCAAACAAAGCAAAATAATTTGTTACCCACCCGACATCCGCAAAGCCAGTCTACCTCTTTTTAATATACGGCTTTGAACTAATGACACAAATCTGGACGAGTTTTCATTTTCAATGTTTGCTGAAGTCCTGGAAGTGGCGGTAAGACACATCTTCCACTTACAAACGGGAACAGTTGAGTTTGATGAAATCTACTGAACTATTCATCGTCGGAAAACAGAAAAAGGAGGATGAATAGACAAGAAAACATCGTACGAAACCACGGAAACGAAAGTACGAACGAATACTGGCTGATTTGAGATAACAAAAGTTGAGGAATTAATGTTCCTCGCTAAAGTTTCGCGCTCTGTGATTGGTCACTCTCACAGGCTCGCTACATTGAAATTGGTAATTGTCAGGCAGAGGTCATGAGAAAATATGAGACATCAGCCATTGCTCCTGATTTGTCAGGCTGGTCCTTCCCTCCGGGTGCCCAGTGTGGCTCTGTTTCGCTAGTCAATTCAAATAGTAAAATCCTGTTTTCTATCAATAACCAACTTACTCTTCAAATAGGATGGGAGAATTTGGTTATTAGTTTTGGTTTACTGGCTGGGGTTGCACATTGGTCAAGGCTCCTATCAGTAGCTGCCACTGCTCTATACCCAATAGCTTTACTACTGAACAGCTCTGGCCGAACTCCGTTTCAAATGTCATATTGCGTTGAAGCCACCAGGCTCAACGTTATGTCTTACGTAACCTGTCAGATTGAGTCGTTTCGTATTTGAAAAATCTCGCCTTTCTATTTCAGAACGGATGACGACGATGAGGATGTTGGTTCGTTCGAAACGACTCTTGCCGCCCTGACCGAGATGGATGAGGATTTCGAGGATTCTATTGGAGATGTAAGAACGAGAAAGCTCTCATTTATCACAGACGAAACAAGCTTAGTTTGTATACGAACCAAAGTCTTATCGTCACACTACGGCCTCTCTCCTGTAGATATGAAAAAAAAGTAGGAGCCACCAATATTCCGAGGCAAATATTAACCATTTTACAATGGCTAGGAATTGATATTTTCAGCTTGTATTGTGCGCTCCTTATTTAAGTGAATAACAGTATCTTAGAATAAGAAGATCGTGTTATAGATTGCTAGTGACGTTTGAATATTTAAGACTTGAACTAAAATATTTAAATTTTCAAGTCTTGAATATTCAAGTGCAAGTCTTGAATATTCAAGCAGAAGATAGCAGGTAGGTCTGATGTACGTGGGGGACCCAAAAGACGGGAATTCCGCCATAACTTCTTTATTGCTCAATATTTTTATACCAAATTTTGATCTACTTTGAAGTATTCTCCCTTGACCAAAATGCTCCTCTGCTAACGATCTTTCCATAGTTCACAACATTAGTTAAATTCACTTATTGGGATGTTCTTTAGGCCTGCCAGCGATTTTTGTTTCAAAACGCTTTCCTTTCATGTCCCTTTGAAGTCTGGGGAGCAAAAAGATATCACAGGGGGACTGATCAGGTCGTTTGGGGTCAAAAACCGATTTTTGTAGAGACCGGTGTGGCCGGCGCGTTGGCATGACGGAAGCGTTAAAGATCTGCCTTTTTGTTTCGGATACTCTCCCTTAATCTTTTCAAAATCCCCGAGTAGAACTTTTCTGGTTAACATTTTGACCCGGGAGAATGAACTCCTTGTGCACAGCACCTCTGCGATCGAAGAAACAAATGAGCATTGTCTTGATGTTAGACTTCACTTGGCGAGCATTTTTGGGACAAGGAGAGTCAAGTGACTTCCCCTGGCTTGATTCCTGCTTTGTTTCGGGGTTGTATTTGTAACACCACGATTCATTACGAGTAACCACGCTGGAAAAAAATCAGGGTCCTTTAGCTGATTTGAACGCGTCGACGCTCCTTTTGCTCGTCTGAGAAGGAGAGGGATGAATTTGGCCATGTGCAAATCTTCGGGTGAAATCCACTCATTTCAGAGAGAACTGACCAACTTTGGTCAATGGTTCGGCGACTAGAAATGGACTAGAAACATTTCCAAGGACGAACCAGTGTACTCACAGCGACACAACTTCCCACACTAACTCAGGAGACGTCTTTCTAACAGACACAATGATTATCCCTACTTTCCATCTTCACCGATGCCCAATTCCCGTTACTAATGGGGACCTCCTCGTACTGCTGAACAGTGGATCCACGGAAATTGAGCCAAACATGAATTGATCGTGAGATTAGCCAATCATACTCATTGAAGAACGCCAATTTAGGTCCAACCATCCTCAGGAGCTTGTAATCTTCAAACTTGTGATTCTGTATCACCGTTTACTTTTGAACGAAATGTGATGATTAGTCAACATGCCATGGTATGGTTTATTTCCAAATTAATGGAACTCGTCCACACGTTTTGAAAAATTCAGTACACAAAGGTGCAGGATCACAATTTCCCCTTTGTGAAGTGGCCATCCATCAGCTTGGACATATCTGCAGTCACTTTAATCTGACTTCATCCCTTGAAGTTATCTCTAATTAATATATCGTTTATGAAATATCATTTAATCGTGGATGTCTGCCTGTCACCGAGTACTTGATGCTTATTGGACCTGGTGAAGAAATGTGTCATTTTTCAATCATTTCTTGTTTAGCCAGCTCCAATGGACTTTATCACTTCCAGAGTAAGTTAATCCACCAATGAGTTATTTTTTTGCTCTCACAACTGTGTGATATTGATAACTCACATAATTTAGCTTTCTTTGTTACGTTTGGCTTTGTGGAATGGGTGTTTTTTTCTTTTTTCATGTTTTTCATCTACCTCAAAATTATTGCATAAAAATTAACAAGTACAAAGTTAAGACACATTTCAGTAGAGATAACCTTACAGAAACCTTATGGTGACGTAGAGGTGCGGTCCCATAACCTGTACTGAAACCCTATACTCCACAGCCTTCAGAGCAATTGACCCCGTTCCATTTCGAAACTCAATTTTGGTTACAGGCTGTTCGAAATTATGACGTCACGACCTTACGTCATGAATGAAAAAATTGTTTGTTACATGTGCTCACTGCCTAGAACGAACTAGTACCACAAAATCGAGGGTGAACTGGCAACATTGGCCAAATTGAGAGAGTTTCAGTTATAGTTAGGTTCACCACAACTCCGTTGACTGTACGAATAGCAGAGCTGTGGGCATAACATTTTTAATTTTTTGTTTATAAACTATGAAGCTGTAATTTGGTATGTAAATACTAAAATTTGGTGTTTAATAATTTGGTAGGTACCTATGTAGCCTCCTTAGGACTTCAACTTGAGGCTGTCCAGGCACCGGATCAGCTGAGTGGCTCCTAAAGCTAATTTCTATGCTATTTACACTAAGGAGCTATAATTTGGTATGTAGCCTCCTTAGGACTTCAACTTAAGGCTGTCCAGGCCCTGGATCAGTGAGTGTCTCCGAAAGCTAAATTCTATGGTATTCACACTATGAAGCTGTAATGTGGGATGTAGCCTACTTAAAACTTTAACCTGACGCCTCCCATGCCCCGTATAAGCTGAGGGGCTAGGACATGTTCCATGCTTATAGAAATTTAGGGAGAAGTCAGGGGGTGGTGGGCTGCACCCCCCCCCCCTTTTTTTGAAGCTCTCAAGGCTGAGTTTTGTGTCTCCCTTAAAATTTAGGAAAATGAGTTAGGTCATGTTGCCACTTCACCCTCGAGATATTGCGATTCTGACGACTGCACAGATAGACATCAATACGATGTTCGTACGTGACGTACGAGTTGATTGTTGCAATTTACTTGCATCACTTATCACAGTTAGTTTACTTTTTGAAACAATAATAGTCCTATTGCCTCAGGTCTGAATGCGTCAAACCATCAAAATACTGCGTATTCGAAATCAAACAATCATGCCTTGACACCGAAGTTGTTGTATTGCAATAGTTACGTGATCTACTTACTATTTAGAAACGAAAATCACCACATTATCACCGTCAATTCCTGTGCACTTAAACCCCCCATTCACTCTGTTGGCTCGTACACTTCTGCCAGTTCAATTCCTAACGCTCTGCTTTAACCCTCTGCTCATGTGATAACTAACTAACGGAAGTCGCGTAATGAATTCATTGTGGCCTTCGTTCCCTCCTGAAGAGGTACCTCTCACTATAGGGCGCAATATTTACTGTTAACTTAATGCACTATCTACTCACACCTTATCTGCATTTGAACGCGATAAGAAATCTGTTCATACTGTTTGCAATGCAGTCGTCCCCTCAACAAGCGATCATTAATTTGGAATCACGACCCATGTACTTATGGACCCATGAATTTGTAAGGGATTTTCACTTTCACCTCCCTTAAATTTCCTCCTGAGTAAAATGCTTGAAACTTGTTCCTATAAATGAAAATCTTTGTTTTATTCACAAATTATGTGTTTTTTGCTAATCTGTCAAGGCCACTGCGAGGATATAACCCACAGAGATCCCCCCCCCCCCCCCCCCCAATAAGTAAAAAATACTCTACAATATACCATTAAATTCCAAATAAAGTATTCCCCTAAAAGCCCGAGTTAGGCAGCAGAGTTTGGTATATATACAGTTCTTAACAAATGACTTTAATTTGAAAAGTAAGTTGTTGGGTAAGCTTTTGCCCCTTAACTAACAATACAAAAGTGGCTATTTCATTTTTAAATAAACTCATTATCTGCCGGTCTACGTGAGATTTTATTATTTTATTCATTGAATTTTTGAAAGATTTGGCTTCAGAATATCTCTGTTACTATCAAGTCCGGCAGTTGTGGCGCAGCGGGGTTACACTTTAAATTCTTGAGTAGTTTTTCCTTTTTAAATGCGATTTCTTATGGTGTGTGCTCCACATAACTGCTATTCGTTACAACCCTCATCATGGCTTTTTGAGTCCTTGTCGGGTCTAGCGTGGTAAATGCACCGCGGTAATCCTGACGAGGATTTTCATTTGCTCCAATAATCACTGTTTTGAATCATGGATCATCAATTTGCATGTTTACACCCCATTTTTTTTTCATTTGGAACTTTTTTTCACATGTAGATATTATTCTAATAAGTAAAATTTTTGTCTTTATGGTCCACATTAGCACCCTATAGATTAGACTGTAGCAGGCAATCAGGATGGGACCGATCCCTATCTGCCTCGCTGAAACCTAGGCTTACTGTGCGGGACGTTGCCCTGTAGGCCGACCAATAGGCTCTGGTTTCAATCCACTCCCTCCACCTGACTGATGATGTTTGCCGACACGATCTTTTCCGATACTAAAGCCCTAAAGATTCCATATCATCGAGCTTCAAGTTTTGGACACTCAAACAAAGGCCAAAGTCTGCACAAAGGATCTCCCGTGTGTACTCCAATTCTGTGCAGTTCTATCAGGAGCCCCATCATCCCCACCAGGAGTTTCATTTTCCTCCCTGGCAGCTCCAGTGCTTCTACAAGGTGCTGCCATTGTCAACTTCCCAATGTCTCCTACGATTTTCCTACACCCACTCGCCCAAGGATCCTTTGGCTATGCCCAAGACTGGCTCCGTCCCCACAAATACTGTGGGGGCCCCTTTAGCACCCTTTCAATGTCTGTTTTATTCATTTTCAGGGACCCAGCGTCGAAGGAAAGTATAAGAAATGGGCCAGGAAAGACCCCCCAGAATTGAACCCTCGAACGGACACAATAAGCTTCCAGCAGTTGGAAATAGATCACTACAATGGTAATATTGTTTAGCTTCTTTTTTTTTAAATAAATGGTTAAATTAGGTTGCAGACTAAATTTAGAACCTGAAAATGTTGCCAGCTCAACCACTGCCGGGTATGCCAGGAAGCCAGTTGGGGCCTGTACCGGTCATGCGGTTGTACGGTGTTACTATGGATGGGAATTCTGTGTGTTGTCACGCTCATGGCTTCACGCCATATTTCTACGCCACAGCTCCAAACGGGTTCTCTTCCACGAATCTGCACGATTTTCAAGTACGTTTTCGCTTCTTCGGCGTTTGTCCCCTTCAAAAGGCCACTAGGTCTTAGTGGATCGACGAATAGTCTTCTGTTTCAACACGCCTTAATGCTGTTTACACTATTTCAGGTCGCGCTGAACAGTGCCGTCATCTCGGATCTGCGGTCTAACAAAGAACAAATCCAAGAGGCAGTCGTTATGGTGGAATTGGAGAAGAAGCAAAGCATTTTCGGCTACGGCGGCGAAAAGCTGCAGAACTTCTTGAAGATATTTGTCGCCCTCCCGCGCCTCATTGCTCCTGCAAAGCGTCTTTTGGAAAAGAGCACAGTTTACACTGCGTTTCCCAATCACATTTATCTCATATACGAGGCAAATATTGATTTTGACATCCGGTATGTAATATTACGATGCATGTCATTCCAATAGATATCGTAGAATTTGAATGATGGGATTAATATTAGGTACTGTTAATGGCTCATGACGATGCAAATGCCTGAGATAATTGATGATTCTAGGCACATTTCAGCATATTTCATACCCTCAGTATACTGTAGGAGTTTCCCAACTATAGAGTGGGCCATTTTCAACCTTTTTCGTCCGAACGAGCTAAGTGCACCAATTTTACATAAATATGCATAATTTCATGTAAGCAAGTGTTCTGTCCCTGCAACAATCTAATCGACTCACTACTTGGAGCTCTTCATATCGTTCATGAACAAACCTACTACTACTACCTAAAATTATTTACAGTGAGACTACCCATCAAAAAAAGTTTCAACGACGAATTCACTGTTTGCAGGTTTATGGTCGATTGTGGGATAACCGGCTGCAACTGGGTGGAGCTTCCACCTGGCACTTGGACTAGGAGGACGGTAAATGGAGGCGGTGGAACTCAGAGAGTCACTTCAAGGTGTCAAATTGAAGTAGACATCGCCTTCAACAAACTCGTGTCGCACGAGCCTGAAGGCGAATGGGCGAAAGTTGCTCCATTCAGGATTCTCAGTTTTGATATTGAATGCGCTGGACGGAAAGGTACATGATACTCCACATCCCACCTTCACGCATGTTCAATACCCGGTTGGGAATTTCTTTTAAAAAAACCTCCGAATCCACAGGTGTGTTTCCGGAGCCGAACCACGATCCGGTCATTCAAATTGCCAATATGGTGGTCAGACAAGGGCAGCATGAACCGTTCATCAGAAACATCTTTACACTGAATTCTTGCGCCCCAATTGTTGGCATTCAAGTCATCTGTAGCGAAAGAGAAGACGACATGCTCGAAGTAAATATAATTGTTTCATCACGTTTCAAATGTATCAGAATCTCTCACGTCCAAAGTAGTCATTCAACAATGTTTTGGTTGTTACAGAAATGGGCAGAGTTCGTACGAGAAGTCGATCCCGATTTATTTACGGGCTACAACATCAACAACTTCGATTTTCCATATCTCATAAACCGAGCCAACCACCTGAAATGTCCCAACTTCACTTTCCTTGGAAGAATAAAAAATATTAAGTGAGTTTGATGATTTCAGTTTAGTGATAATTTTCATGAACTTTGATCAGTGATTTCACGGTAGTTTGATTAGTTAGATGAAATTACCCATCGATACTATTTAGTTGTGATATCATTTATGATGTTTTCCAGTCATGGACATAATTTCCCTGTGTCCCTCCTTGCATATCAATTCCACTGTAGCAACTAGAGGTATTGCTGATACCAGTAGCAGCCCAGTTCTCTCCAAAGATTCCTCCTGGTCCCTATGGACTCTTCCTGATGATCATGTGGTGTGAAATAAACCTCTGTTTCCACTATTGGTGGATTCATATCAAATGCTAAAAACTTCGTTTCCTGAAGGCTTATCGTATTGTGTTTAGGTCTGTCATCAGAGACTCTATGATTCAAAGCAAGCAGATGGGAAGGAGAGAGAACAAAGTCGTCAATTTTGAAGGCCGGACTAGTTTCGATTTGTTGTTGGTGAGTACCATTAAATGTACAAATTTTGTACCCCCTGAATTCTTCTGTACCACATATTTAGTCCCTTAACCGATATCAGCTCGATATCCGTCTCGTTTCACTCTTCCCTTGAAACTAGACGTACAGAAGAGATCAAGCCACCAAGTACAAGATGGCCGCCAAGGCCAGTAATTTAAAAATCTTTTTATTTACACCTCGTGTTCTTTTCAGGTACTTCTCCGTGACTATAAATTGCGGTCGTACACTTTGAATGCAGTGAGTTACCATTTTTTACAAGAGCAGAAAGAGGACGTTCATCACAGTATTATCTCAGATTTGCAAAACGGAACCGACCAAACGCGAAGAAGGTAAAGTTTCAGTAATCTTTGTAACTAAGTATCCCCCCAAAAAATTATTATTAAGTTATGATTTATTATTATTATTAAGTTATGATTTATTATTATTATTAAGTTATGATATCCACTTTCCCCGCCCGCCTAAAGAGATGTCCTAACCGCGGGGTAGAACTAAATAACACTGAACTAAGTATGAACGATATAACTTTATGTAGACAGTGAGTGAGCAGAATCTGCTGATTTCGGATTCAAAATTGGAACACGAGGGGCTCTCAACAGGGAGAGGTTAGGTACAGGAAGCCCTATCAACAGGGAGAGGTTAGGTACAGGGAGCCCTGTATCTAACCTCTCCCTGTTGATTGCCCCTGCGAAATTCATAACACCAACACAGGGTGAATCATAGTAGATACATGGATAATATATGCAATCACGCTGGATAGGTAGTAGACCTGTACTGATTGTTGAACGGGCTTCTAGGTGAAAACTGGGCAAAAACTGAATTTATTATCTTAAATCTAGAACTGGCTGCGGATCCGGTGACCTACTTGCATTGTTGTACATCAATTGGTTGATTCCATCTGGGGCGAGAGTGTCGTCTCCAGCGGTGAGCTTGTGAACTACCTGACTCTGGGGGAACTAATGAACCAACTGGGGACACCCAATGCTGTGAAGCGGAGCTGAACAGTGGTTGTATACTTATTCACATATTTTCCAGGCTGGCGGTTTATTGCCTGAAGGACGCTTACTTGCCTATTAAACTAGTCGAGAAGTTGATGTCGATCATCAACTACATGGAGATGTCTCGTGTCACAGGCGTTACATTCAGTTCACTGCTAACCAGAGGACAACAGATAAAAGTCATGTCACAACTTCTTCGTAAGGTGGGTATTGAATGTAACAGGTACTTTAGTGCGTTCCAACTTTGAAGCGACTGAATCGTGGAGTTTGCAGAACTGAGAGCACATGGAGGATTTCATAACCTGTTGATAATGAGTAGTTACAGGCATGTCACGACTCCATGTTTAATGAGCTTTTCCGTTCTGGATCGTCCTGGTACATACCTACATGTTTATTATGAATATCACAACTGACTTTTTGAAAGCAGATAATCGGTGAAGAACAAGATTAACAGAGATCACGCATGGATAGTATGTACCAGACATCACCTACTCCCATTCTTCAATGTTCCATTTCTCATCATCATCTTCCATCACAATTTCCCCCCTTTTCTTTGAAGATTACTAGAATTATCAAATCATGCTAACTAATTGAGTACCCCCACAGACAAGGGAAGCTGGCTTTCTTCTACCGACTCAATCCGTTGGGGAAGCTCAGGACCAGTTTGAGGGCGCTACCGTCATAGAGCCAATGAAGGGCTACTATAATGAGCCTATAGCAACGCTCGATTTCAGCTCACTATACCCAAGCATCATGATGGCTCACAACCTGTGTTATTCGACGCTCCTCACCAAGAAATCGATTGATGTCTTAGGCTCGCTTCACACTAGCCCGGCAGTCGGGTACACGACGCCGGGTACCCGGTTGATGGGGCAAGGGTTCAGTTGGACGTTTCACATCAAGCCAGCAAATGTCGTGGTCGTCCAACCGACAACCGGCAGCCGGGTGAAGGCCGAGGGGGCGCCGGCCAGCCCCATAGCCGTGGACGGCTGTCGTGTCGTTAAAGAAGTCGGCCCGGCTCAAGGGTCATGTGGGGGGATGAAGCCGTTCTCACTTACCCGGCAACATTAGTATCCGATTTGTTTTCTTTAAGTAACTTTGCCGGGCCCCTGTCGTCCTATATCCTGTCGTCTATATGTGAACGATACGACAGTGTCGTTGCCGTGTCGTTGCCGGTCGGGAAACCGGGCACCCGACAGCCGGGCTAGTGTGAAGCGAGCCTTAGGGTGAGTTTGTTCATCATGCAATATTGTTTAAGTTCATAATAATATTTAAGTTCCAATTTTTGATGGACAATTTCAATTCTGTATCACCGGTGGCTTCCA
This sequence comes from Stenodema calcarata, assembly GCA_963920205.1. Taxonomy (NCBI): domain Eukaryota; kingdom Metazoa; phylum Arthropoda; class Insecta; order Hemiptera; family Miridae; genus Stenodema; species Stenodema calcarata. The sequence continues at coordinate 14,720,527 of OY986062.1, read as the reverse complement.
TGCAACTGCTCTAATTATAATTCATTATCTTCCCTCTCTGTAGGTTATCTAAGGACCAGTACTCGGAAACTCCTTGTGGCAATTACTTCGTTAAAAGTACAGTGAGAAAAGGTCTTCTTCCTCTCATCCTGGAAAGCTTGATCGGTGCTCGAAAGAAGGCTAAGAACGATTTGAAAGTTGAAACAGATGTTTTCAAAAGAAAAGTGTTGGATGGTCGACAGCTAGCGCTGAAAATAAGCGCCAATTCCGTGTATGGGTTTACTGGAGCACAAGTTGGAAAACTGCCTTGTTTGGAAATATCCAGCGTAAGCCCTGATTTGTTTTACTTTAGAAATCAAGTATTGATACAAATTATCCATTATGTACGTTTCTCTAACACAGACTAAACTATTGATTTGTACAGAGTGTGACAGCTTATGGGCGTATGATGATTGAACGAACCAAAACCGAAGTCGAGCAGCGCTTCTGCATCGCGAACGGGTTCGAACACGATGCGGTGGTCGTGTATGGCGACACGGATTCTGTTATGGTGAAATTCGGAGTGAAAACTTTACCGGAGGCCATGAACCTCGGCCGAGAGGCTGCTGAGTTCGTTTCGTCGAAATTCATCGCACCGATCAAACTGGAATTCGAAAAGGTAACTCAAGTTGAAATTAAACCTCAGTAATAAACGTAAAAACTGACGGATTTTATTAATTTTGTCATTTTTGTAGGTTTACTACCCGTACCTGCTCATAAATAAAAAGCGGTACGCTGGCTTGTATTTCACGAATCCCGACAAATACGATAAAATGGACTGCAAAGGTTTGGAAACTGTTCGTCGTGATAACTGCCCTCTGATCTCAAACATGATGAACACCTGCCTACAGAAACTTCTTATTGACAGGTGAGAGATTTCATATGCGCGCAATGATTACATGATCCTTCGTATATGAGGGTTTTTTAATCAAACGATACATATTTGGCTACAATTTTGCTCAACATTATGATTGGTCATTGTCGTTGCAGCCAGTCTAATTTTGGTAGGGATGCAGAATACTATTCACCTTGTTAAGGAGGTCATCAAAGGAATCGAAAGACATTCGAAAATAGTCAAAGAACTTTTTCTCATTCATTTGAAAATCGTTGTCCACCCAAAAACTTCTATCTTTTGAAAATATGATAACACGATGGTTCCAGGTACGGGGAATAGGGTGGGTGAGTCACAATTTCCAACCTAAATGAAACAAGCACTCGTATGAAGCCCTAAGAAACCTCCACCTGCAGAATCTTTCTTCCCTAACTAAGCTAGAAGAGAACGAAGACGTGCACTAAGCTGTAAATTGGATACCCAGTAATATAAGAAAGCAATAAGAAATTGTGTATAATTGCGGGTGTGTGTTTCTGTTACAATGCCAAAAAAATTTGAAAAAACAAAATTCCCTCAAAAGGTCTTCTATTTTCCAATATTTCATGTAAGTAATACAACAGAGGGTTTGAAGTTGTCAGCAAGTGGGATTTACTGAGTGGCGCATAGCAACTGAAATCGAAAAATTTGAAAACAGGTGTCACTGAAATACGAGGTGTTCAGTCCAGGTGAAGAGTCCATTCCACTCAATTCACTTGGGAAATATTACTAATTTACTCCTCACTCAATTGAAATAATCGAATCAATCGAAAATATTCTCTTCAGGGACCCCGATGGCGCGGTTGATTTTGTCAAGCAGCAAATCAGCGACCTCCTCTGCAACCGCCTGGACATTTCGCAACTGGTGATAACCAAAGAGCTGGCCAAAACCGACTACGCCGCCAAACAGGCTCACGTCGAGTTGGCCAACAAAATGAAGAAGCGGGACGCCGGGTCCGCCCCGAAGCTCGGAGACCGAGTGCCGTTTGTGATTATTGCCGCCGCCAAAGGAACTCCGGCGTACATGAAAGCCGAAGTACGTTCACACGGTAGTATCATAATATTATTTTCTTAAACGAGGCGTTACAACGGATTTCAATAATACACGTTCAATTTTCAGGACCCGATTTACGTACTGGAAAATAACATACCGATAGACGCTAATTATTATCTGGAGAATCAGCTGTCCAAGCCGTTGCTGCGAATCTTCACTCCCATACTTGGTGAAAAAGCTGAATCCATCTTATTGAGTGAGTCCAAATGGTTACTCTCGCCCTGTGAATAGAGTACATTCCTGACGGTAATAACGAAAGGTTACCTCACGAATAAACCACCCGTGATGAAGTCGTGGAAAGCACAATATACGTGATGAAGTCGTGAATATACAATATCGAGGGTGAAGTGGCAACATGACAACACATTTTTTGGCCACATTGAGTTGGAGGTGGTTCTATACAGCAAATTTCTTGCCGAATCGATTGGCGACGTTAGTTTTGAACGTTCTCTCGCCTGAAAAACAAAGGAAACGAGTTGGATCAACACTGCCTATTTCAAACGTGGTATCAACATGACACATCTCACCTGTTTCATATAGTAAATGGCAACCTGCTGCAGCGTCTCACAAAAACGAGAAATCAGTTTTTTGTGTCTATGTAAAATGAGTTAGGTCACGTTGCCACTTCACCCTCGATAAAAGAAGTTTATTACTTATAACAGTTTCAGGACCTTCATACAGTCCTTACAGCTCATACCCCTTCATTATGGTGAGATGACGTGATGTATTGATTACAGAGGGTGACCACACGAGGACGAGAATAGTCGTGACGTCCAAAGTCGGGGCTTTAGCGGCTTTCACGAAAAAGAAGTCTGTCTGCCTTGGCTGCAAATCCGTCCTTCCGGCGTCCGAAGAGAACAACCCGCTCTGTCGATTCTGTGAGCCGAAGTACCCGGTACTCCTCCACACCGAAATGAACAAGTGAGTTCTGGGATTTTGAACCCCCCTGAGTTCTATTTGTATTATGATCCACTAACATTTCATCCTGGAACAACTCCAATATTATCAACCTCCATCTGTGTTATTGACAATACGATGTTCAACAGGGCCTGCGGACACTGTCACTTATGTCAGGGGTTGAAATCTGACCACTATGGAAATACACCCACATCTACATCTCTTAGTTTGTGTAATAATAGAAAACGACAAAAACTTTTATGTACCTACATTTTTTCTTTTTTTTTTAATTTTACAGATACAGAGACTTAGAAGAGAGATTCAGTAGACTGTGGACTCAGTGCCAAAGGTGTCAAGGGAGTTTGAACGAAGAAGTTATTTGCACTAGGTAAGAGGCAATTTTCCTAGACTTATCCTCCCCCAGGTGAGGAGAAACGAAACCTCCAGCTATACTGCCGTTTGAAAGTACATAATAAATTAATTTTTCGGACGTCGAAAGTTTTGCAGATAAGTCGTTTTTCCTTGAAACGGCAGTATACAGCATGACCTAATGAGCGAATTTTTTAACTGTCGGGTCAGTTGACCAATACTTCACCCATACCTGGTATTGAAGTGTGTAGTCTCTGGTTCTGCCTAGTTCGGAATGTAACACATTGTAATGTAATTGTAATTTATTAGTAATATAATATATTATCGTATTATTTGTATTGCCAGCCGGGACTGTCCAATCTTCTACATGAGGAAAAAAGTGCAGATGGACCTTATCAACCAGGACAAGATCGTCGAAAGGTTCGGTTGCCCTACCTGGTGACGGGACGTAACTCGAAAGCATCATGTGGGTGAAAACAGTGATTCAGTCCATTTTGAGGACCTGAATAATTATTTTTACATTTTACGAGAATCTGATTTGTACTATCTGTTGTAAATACTATTTTTATTGTTTAAGTGTATAATTAAAATACCGTTTCGCCGAAGAAAACGAGTTTTGTATCACAATATAATTTGCAAGCAATCAGCATTTGCCGGTTGCTATGCGAAATCCCCGGTCCTTTCGTTATTTGGATTTCATCGGGGCCTTTTGTCAGCTTTTGGGGGAGTTTCCATCCTTGGATTTGGGTTGTCGTCCGGTGGGAGCGCAGGAAAGCGACAGATTCGCGTCGCTGTCGTAGTTGACGAGGCACATTTGAAGAAGGGGGATGACGTGTATGGATGATAGGTCCGCGAGAACAGACTGAAAATACGAGTAACTGTTAATGTACGGTAATACAGCACCTGTGAAGTATCCACTGAATAGACCTAAATAGAGCCACCGTTGTGTGAAAACCCCATTTTTGTGGTTAAAAAACGTAAAAACAATTTTCCATACCTCTTGCGGTAAGCCCTAATCTGGACACCCCCTCTCTCTTTCAAAATTCTGGTTACGTCACTGTACAATTTTGAAATTTACGCGTTAAGGGTTGAAGGAAATCACTACTTTTTGGTACCTATTTTAAAAATTATGAAAATGACTGATAGCTAACCTCGAAATTCTGTAGCGAAGTGACAGAAAGGAGATTCTCCCTTCTGATGCTCAGGATGTTGACAGCGAGAAGTGGAACGATTTCCATGGAGTCGTAACCCAATATGAGATCCCACAGGTAGAGGACTTGCTCGGGTGGAAGGTGACCACTGAACGTCCTCATTATCCATTTGAAGGCCAATCTGATTCTGGATCGTATCGATAGAACCACGTTTAATGTTAATCACTTAATTATTTGCAAGATTTACATTTATTACATTATCGAGTTACATGACCACGCTGATATAAAGCTTCCAAGACCCCCACTCCATGGGAAAATCTAGTTTCCCAGCCCGGAGTCGAACCCGGGCCCTCTGAGCCTAGAAAGGTCAGCATCTGGAATTTATTATCGTACCAATGAAATTATCTACCTACACAAATTTAAAAAAATACTATTATATAGAAGTTCAATTCACAGGACGTGAAGCTAGAGACTGTTCCTCCACGACCCATACCTTACCTGTTGCATCCCTTCCTTCAACCCTACATTCAACTCGAGTTTCAAGTATTTTTGTTCATGTTTGGTAAACACATACCCAGATTGACACTTACGGTTGTACTGAGTGCTTCTTGAAGTGAACCCACAGTTCCGGCTCGTGCTTGTGCAGGAGCCTCTCGAAGAGGAGGCACATCGATAGAACTCCCTGAGGATGAGACGACACTTCGTGCAGCCTGAACCAGTACCTCATGTAGAAAGCCCGGAAGACAAAGTATAGTTGAATAGGATCATCGTACAAGTAGCAGAAAGGCGTAGCTGTAAATATCGACAAGTTTAATATGCACTGTACCTACTATTCTACTTGGACACAATTATTTGTCATATTCCTCATCTTGTTCCAATCTTTTTTTATAACAACACGGCATGCAAAAATCGACCACAGTAGAACCTTCTCCATGACGATATCACACAAGTCTCAGCAAAACATACAAAAATATGACTGCACCGTTTGGACCCTCAAAATTGCAACGTTTTCATTCCGTCTTGAGACTACAAAACGCAACGAGTGGACCAGGCTTAACATTTATGGTTACAACTCATCTTATGCCATACATTCAGTTCACTATTACTCGTGAAATTGACTCACTATAGTCCAGTAAAATAGTGGTTTTAGCATGTACGTTTAGGGGTAGTTTTGATTGTATACGTTTATTGGGGCGCTGAATCCGAATCTGAGGCTTGCTAGGTAGTTGTACAAGAAGTACGGCTCAAATGTGGTTTCCTCATTGGGATTCTTTCGACTTACACTGAAGCTGTTCGCCTGGAATCATCAGCAATCAACGGCAATCCGCTGAAAGGTACACCCAGTACGATACGGAAGGTGTGTCTAATCTCACAGTCAAGTGCAAATACGCCAATTTGAAACTATATTGTGAACCAGAATGGTTTGTAGGAGATGAAACTTGAAATAGTGAAATTTTGTGTACTTCCATTTTGTAAATGTAGATCATTCACGAAAAGTTCATAGTTTCCAAGTTATAAGCAAAAAAACCGCCAAAAATGTGATTTTCGCCCTTCTTTTGCATTTTTTCCAATTTTGCATCACGAAATTTTGTTAGCAAACCTCAGATTCGGATTCAGCACCCCCAAAAAAACGTAGAACATGAAAAAAATTTTCTCGCTAGGGGCCCTTTTGAACACAAATTGACTGTATTACTTACTGGGATACATGAAACCCGTTTTTCTTACCGTACATAGTGAAACCGTGGTATGGGGTGATGCCGTTGGGCGGGTAAATCACGGTGTTTTCCAGGACGGGCGTCTTGCCTTTGAGAATGCCATGGATCGGTGTCGCGCAGCTGTGTTGGAACACGTCCAAGACGGCAGTGTCCCTCGAGAAGCAGAGCATGACCTGAAATATTTTCAGGGATTCGGTAGCTGCTACGTGATCTACCTTGACTTTTTAACTAATTACGATTCAAGTCCATCGATACCCCCAAAAATTGAAAAAAATTAAATGAACCTGAATTTCCGCAATATTGTTTAAATCCACCGATAATAATTAGAATCGTAGTCCTTGAATGTGGCCCCTAGAGCTCTATTTTTAATTAGATTAATGTAAGGTTAATGATTGGTTGAACCGGCAAACCAGAGAAAGTTATACTGTTGGAAGCAAGATTGAGCCCTGGTTACGATTTTTAAGGTTGCTTACTTGGTACAGAACGTCTTCAAATACGAAATACTGGTGGTCGTTCGAGGCAGTGAGCTGAACGTCCTGTAAGATTAAACAGAGGATCAAAAACTTATTAGTCACTTTAATAGGTACCTAAAGGAGTACTTGCCCATTAGATTCGACTACGATAAGATTTGTTTTCCGTTCAAAGTTCCCTTGGAATTCAGGGCTCTGGAGGGCGTGTAGTTCGGCCGAGTCTGGATTTTCGACGTTTACATCACGCATATTTTGGAAGCTTCCTGTTTTTCATTCGATTATTCTCCAATATTAAAAAGACTGCATGGGTCAAAATATCGTCCCCCTGATTACCTTGATTATGAGCTTGTCGGTCATGAGGTTGTACTGCATCACCAAAGCTTTCAGTCCTTGGAAATACTTTTCCTCCTGAAATGTGTTCAACAGGATACGTTAAGAATGTGTGCTCATGTACTCCTTATTTTTGTATGATTACAGTGAAATGTATCGAATATAATAACAATAGTATATTATACTATATTGGTAAAAGTTACAGGCTTTACAAGATTTCACGAGAAGAGTCGATTGTAATACTATTCCACCTGCAAGGGCACATGCAAAGGTCTTTTTTCTTTCAAGTATCTCATCTCACCTGAGCTCCAGTTTCAGCTCCCAACACTTGCGCCCATAAACGTGCCCTCAACGACCGCGGTGCTCCTTTCTTGAGATACTCCTGCGTGACGGGCGCATGACGACAGGATAATACTGTAAAGTACACACAAATAAATGTACTGATCACTCAAACAAGCAAAATTCCTACTTCCAGTCATCAGAACTTACCTCGTTCTCCTAAAAGAGCTCTCTCGTTGTACGTGTGCTGGTAGTGGGGATTCTCCCCGTTGATATCCATTCCCATCATCGCCTCGCCTCGCGAAAGCTCCTTGTAGAATTTTTTCTGAAACCGTTCACTCTATTGTACATTCAAACCACGTTTCAAATGACTACCTGTGTTTTGTCACGATGTTCAACAGTGTAGCATGACTTGGAGTGCAACTTTGTGTAGAAACGTACAAACTATCTTAAAACATATTAACTCACTAAGTACTACCTCTATCATTGGTAATTTTACGAACTTTTAGATCACTTTTTGTCCAGTGAAATTTGGCAATTTCCTCATAGATTTTCCGAACTATTCATGACCTACGCCATCATTCAGGATTGATCATTCACCAATTAATACCGTTAGCCCTAACAAATAATTGCAATACCCTAAAATCTCACCAGTTCTCTCAGGGTCTTTACTTTGAGCGGCAGGTGTATGAATTCCCAACTCAACAATCCGCTAGAAAATACAAAAATATTGAAATAATTTAAATCCCCAACAAAATCAGCTTGTATTTGATGTTTCAATCCACTTGATGTCAATTGGCATGAATTAAGTTATTCAGAATTGAGCTTACTCAATCGGCTTGTAGTTGGGACTTCGTATCCATAGAAGGACTTCGAGAAAATCTTTCGGAGCGTACACTGGACGATATTGACTCAAATCTTCGAATAAAATAAAAATTAGAATTCAAAGTGCTTGAGTTAGAAATACCGGAGGAGTTCTGGTAGTATTTTAATTTATTTTTTATGATGTGATGTTTAAATTTAGTCGTGTTCTATAAACTCACCGATATCGTAAACGCTGAGTTCGTTCCACTTGTCAATCATTTCCTGTTTCTCCTCAGGAGTCCGGAGCTGAGACAAATTCACTTTTATTTCCGCTGCCATCGAGTTTAGGGACTTGTTTATCCGTTTTTCCCACTGAGCCTTGAAAATGACAATGGACATAATATATTATATGACATATGGAGCTTTCGAACGGTAAAACTCAAGAAACTTCTTAATCGTGGTTAGACATGTCCTTGTCATACCCACTACAAGCCAACCTTTGGCATTATAATATAATTATGGTTGGTACCACTGCAACATGACGGATATCATTTTTCTCAACTTTACAGAAGAGCTAAGAAACTAGTGTAAAGAAAAAATGTGTACATTGGTTTTTGATGTCTCTGATTTCAAATATGACTTTTGTTTAGGTCCAAAAGGCCATGGTCAAGGTCATATCCACCCCTTTTTCTTCCAACTAAAGGACTTTTATCACTACATTAAAAACGTCTCGACATGTCGCCAAGTGGAGATTTCGAAACGGAGGACAGAGAATTTTGATTCGGTTGAGTAGTGAGAATGGTGTCGACGTTCATTCGGTATCGTTGAGAACATTTAAGAAGCATTTGCTAAAATAATGCTGAGTTTCAGAGTAGGTACTACTCTCACAGTAGTTATCATATACTGTATGAGCCTGTTACATGATGTCCATTAAACATTTTCTGCCATTGGGCGCCATGCCCGTTTATAGTGGTAACAAATAAAAAACATTAATATTACAAATTCTTACATATTGAAAATTATTACAGGCACGCTTCGCATACCTGGGCTTTTCTGAGGTATACCAGAGGCTCTTTCACGTTGTTTGGGTTCTTGTGGGATCTGAGCCAGTGGTAAACCGTGTTCCGGAGCTCCGTCTCCAGTCCGGTCTGCTTCATCGCGTCTATTAGGGTCTCTTTGAAATCCGTTTCTTTCACTTTCGACGTTGCCACTAATCTCTGAAACGAGGCGGATTCGCGATCGAAATCTTTAAAACGGGATGAAACGCTTAAACCTACTTATCAGATACCTACTCATGTAAGCCATCATGTAGTTATACGATGGCAACAGCATTGTTTCAATGTTTAAATTGATTTTATTGTGCTTTAGTAATTTAAATAAGCCAAATTAAATGTGAAACATTTAAATCAACATACTTAAATAAATGTGAAACATTTATTTGAGATTTTGAAGTTCCCAAACACATCTCTTTTACATGAGCAAACCTTCCCAATGGGACATCCTACCTGAACTCACTACTCTGAAGGTTATATTCAAAGTGATATTATCCCACTGATTAGATTGCTACCAAATCGAACATTTTTGCTCGTTCAGTAGTTCGAACTTTAACTATTTATAGATAGGTAGCCTATATACTTATAGATAGCTTATATATTTATCGATAGGTAGCCTATATAATTTATAGTTCATCTTCTTGTAGCAATGATCTATCTTTTAAAAGATCTACCCACTCGATTTAATATAGTGATGTAACATGGTTTCACAATATATTGTCTGCGTAGGTACTCCTTTCAGAGTAGGCTGCAAGAAATTCTACTCGACCAGAACCTTATTCCGTATCGACCAAACATATCATGAATAAGTTCATCAGTTTTGAGAAGGGCAGGAGTAAGTTTCTGTGACACGCAAGGTCTAGACGAGGCTCGTTATGAGGATTGGTGCAAACTATCAACTAAGGCAGGTTTGGAAGTTTGTTTCCAGACCGGTAGACACTGAAATCCGTGGAATGAAATCTTGCGATATAACCATCGCCTGAATAATTCTCCATTTTCAGCTCTACCCAGTTAAAAAATTATGCCTGAACTTTAAATACCTACACCGGTATATGGCAAAGGTGCGTATTCAAGTCGATTCTCCTCTGTTAACCTACTAGTAGTGGAATCCAACATTGAAAAGTGGTGTTTCTTAGTTGGAAATGATAACAAAAAAGTCTAGGATTGTGAAGAAATATGTTTAATCCAAACAGCCGATACAGATGTAAGTATCGACCTCATTGTTACTTTGTTTTATCTATAAGGGGTCTTCATCTTTATTGTAAGGTGTAGGTAGGTACTCATATCCTACTTAAATTACCGCAGACACCTTGGAACTGCAACAATTTACTCGTAAGTAGCTTCTCACGAGATGTTCACGTCTGAAATTGAATGAGGATTTTGGTTGGGTTTACTTCGGATAGGTGATCTACTCGTACACTTACTTGTAAATTTTCATAAAATCCTTTATATACATCCATATCTTTCAGTTCTGTCGTCAACCTCTCCGCCGTCAAATGAATACTCATATCTTTGACTTCTGCCATCCTTTCGCGCAGACGCCCGAATAACTGTTAATTTTAGTCGGATAACCGTTGCCCAAAAATTGGTGATGAGGTGGGAGGGGAAAAGAACCAAAAGACGGGAAATATTACTGGTGGGGGGAAGGTTATCGCGTATCGAAATATCTATCGGTTTATTGCACCGCGATCAAGTAGCGTCACGTAGCTAATGGGCGAAGCAAATGACTTTTCCGAGTGGTTTCCGAGGATATTCGCGTCACATGTGAGTAGCACATGGTCCAATGTAGTTGTCGGATTTCTGGCGATGAGGGAAAAATGATGTCCGACCCGTAGTGAGCTCTACGGAATACTAATATCGCTGACTACCTTTGTAGGGGAGTTTTGATATTACTAGGCAACGTGACTCTTGGATGGGTGGGGGTAGGGGGGCTTGAGAGAGCACACGCTGATTATATTTATAATTATTATATAATATAATTATATCATTCAAATAGAATATCGAATTTAAATAATATATCGTTACCTACCAACACACCAAAAGCGCCCATCTGCTCTTTTGTTCATTAGCGAATTTTCAAAGAAAAAGAAGCTTCCCGGAGCAAAATTTTTAAAACTCGAATTTCAGAAAAATTGTCATACCAGAATCCGTTCCCGCCCATCCTGAATTCACTGCCAAAAGACGCCAAAAATCATAATATTCCAGACGATAACTCTCGATACAATTGAGATGAAAAGTTCAAATTACACAAAAATCCGTCCTGGAAATCGAAAGGCTATGTTCGTAGATGAGCAGAATCGGGTCACTCTAAAAATTACCCATAAATTTCCAATATGAAACAGTCTGATAAGTGACGCCTCATTTTAAAGGTTTTTGACGGTGACGACCGTGAAATCAGAATTGCGGTATCTTTATTTCTTCCTAAAATTTGAAGGTGAAGAAACCTGGTTGATACTTGTGATGTTCTTCACGGTTCATCTGCTCTAATCTGATAACGGAATGAGATATCGCAATTCTGACTTCACCATCATGTTCAGCGTTGAAAAATCTATAAACTGATGTATTATTCGGCCAAAAAAAGGAGAAAACATTTGTTATAAAACCTGTAAAATAGAGACATTTTTTTATAAAACGAGTCACTTCTTCGAAAATTCGCTCTTATAGCCATTGCTGCATGAATGTGGATTTTTTTGTTTTAGTGGCATAGTGTGCCCAAATCAGGGAACCCAATTAAGGGTAGGTATCTTAAAGTGCGCCAAAATGAAAATTACCACAAAAGCAGATTGCCGCCTTAAAAATCCTTAAAAATGCAAATTTCTACTTGGCATTTCATACAATTTTGTTCATTCGTCTGTTCGGCGAATTACTACCACCGTGTATTTTGGGGTTGTGTGCTTTCAATTGGGCTCCCATGATCCTAATACGAAATCCTACCTACTTCAAACTGTCACTGATACTGAAAGATATTTATTGATATTAAAGAGAATGAATGATTGAGAGATTAATAAGAGAATTATTGAAGATTATTTAAGATACGTATTCGTCTGAGCTTATGGTGGGCCTGATTGGTGGTGTCGGACTCATTAGATGCCCTCCGAATGAAGCATTAAAAACAACCCTGTATTGTCCCTGTATAATTAGGTACCTAGGTTATAACTCAATTTTTATTTTCAAGTCATTCATACGCTTTTCACACTGTGAAAAAATTTTGTCTGAAAAACTGTACGTAGTGACCCTTAAAAAATGACTAATTTGATACGCCAATACCGTTGTGGGGGGAACAAAATACTTTTAAAATGGCCTTTCGTCGCTTTTCTTCTCCTCAAAAGGCAGTTTAGTGTGAAATTCCTTTTATAGTGAAACGCCGAACTCGGTGTCGAGGAAAATAGTAAACAGGAACTGGCGAGCGAGAGAGTAAATACAGCGGTAAAATCGCTTTGTGGGGAAAAAAAAAGAAAATACCCCGAGGCCCCGAAAATGCTCTCCTGGGAGATCCTGGGGCCTTAGAAAAACAATTTGTTGGGATCCCTTGGCGATTGCCCCTGGGCGGGTTTTCATTGTGGGCGCATCCGTTCGTTCTTCTTATGCGTTTTGGCGTGTCAACCTCCCCAGGTTACCTGGAACAGTATTGGAAATCTTCTGGAAGGAAGTCCGCTGTCAAACTTGTCAAGGTCGGGGGAGTTGTCAAAGTAATTTATGGGAATTTTTTCCGGTAGGGGTTGTCCCGTAGGGTTTTATTACGTTGTTTCCTTCAGGGTTTTTTTGTCCAATTGTTTGGCAGGTTAGTAAACAAGAGGATTGGCTTCCTCACTTCTTTTTTTTCTTGAAAGGCGTGATATCTATCGTCATTTCCTCCAAGCGCGGTCTGATAATTAGAAGGATAAAACATTTTTTCTAAAGAGCAGCAAAATTGAGAAACTACCACATCCCAATAGGACACTGGAATTGTAATAACACCATTCGGTAGTAATTTACCATAAAATGAGTGCGTACACGAGATTATAGAAAATTGAAATCGCTCGTACATCACAGCTGTCCGATGCCTGTTAAGACTCAGGAGCTCAAGTCATAATCGGAGACAGGCACAACGCGGCACTTATTTTGGCCAAATGTGGCACTAAAACGTGTGGCAATAAGGCACTTATACTGGGCACTTTTAGGGACATGTATGGCAGAATATAAAACTTTTTCTCACCCTTCTCCACAACCCCTTTACGATAGGAAATACCAGCACTGCTCACACTAGCCGTATTTTACTTCATATTTCATTCATACAATCATAAATAAGATGTATACATTATATTTATATTGGGTCTAGAAAGTTATTGCAGTCCAATTAGAAGAATTTACATTGTATAAAAGTATGAGGTGTGCCACTAAGTTTTCCATTGTGAAATCGAGTCTTCTGTCACTCAAGACGTTCTTCATAATATGAAATTTTAATATTTACCTAATACCTAAGTTCTCGAGTGGTAAAAAATCATTAAGAGTGGATATGACCAGATTCACCAGTATTATTAGTGAATCTGGTTGAATCCTGACCGAGAACTTTCACGATTAATTCCCAAGGTGAATTCCCGTTTAATTATCTGCATTAATTCCCGTTTCCAGGAACAGCACATAGTTAGGGGTGTTGCTGGGTAGCTTTAACAATTTCTTAATGAAAAAACAATGTAGCTTTTCAAGTTGCTCATATTCGTGGTACCCCCAGCACTGTGCCCCAAAGCAGACAGTGGCTCTCGTAACCGCGTTGAATACCTTGATCTTTGACGAGACAGGCACAGGGTCGTGTGCTAGTCACATTGGTCACCAAAATACGTACAGTTTTGTAACCCTCCAAAATCCCGTCATATCTGGACATCTGACCGATATTATTAGTGCTAGAGAAGAAGAGGTATAAAAGCTGGAACTAGAAGAAGCGGGAAATTTATTTGAATTTATTAGAAAATTAATTATAATTTATTAGACATTTAATTTGAATGTGGTGATCCCCAGCTGGCGGTTGTTACAACCATAGCTGTATGGGTGGAGGCGTCGTTAGAAAAAATGAAGAAAGAAATAAAAACGCTTTTCCTATCTATCTGTCTACATATCTAAACCCAATGCAGGAAACCAAAAAATGTTGAAATGAGCTGAACACCGTTGTGAGGAAAAAAACAAAAACCTTCGTTGGTCCCATCCCCAGAACAGCCTTTAAGAAAAAACTTGTAACATCGTTCGTGCGATCACTCAAAAGGTCGAAGATAGGATTGCCTCAGTACCGTCATAAATCACAGCAGTCTTTACTGCCTTTCTACCCCAAACTATGATAGCGAGAGTGAAAGCCTTTTTGAAGTAATTTCCTCTGATTCTTCCATACACATCGGTACCCTGGCACGGCTCTCTCCGTGGGGAAACTCTCAAGTCGATGATGAATTGGGCTCTCCCTTTCAATTAACGCGGCAATTCGTGCTAACCAGCTTCAATGGTGCACACCTATGCAGAAATTGTGGGATGAATCCATCATTTCCTTACAAGTTCTTCACTTACAAAAACACGCCAGGGAGTTCATTTGGGAGTTAACGAATTGAGGGAAAATTTAGGGAAAAGATTGACATTCTTAACCATTTAGTATTTAAATTACATTATTCTGTTTATTTTTCCTGTTTTAAATAATTACAGGCGGAGTTCCAACGAGGGAAAGGTTTTAGAGAGGTTTGAACTCCAAATAACCTGGAGGTGCTGTCCTCTCCAGGTGTCTAATCAATTTGCCTAGTGAGCCAGTTTAATCTATCTGATAAAATGCCCTATAAAATGTCCTATAGATCTTGAAGATTTTCTCATCGGCATAGAAAAAAAGTGTATATAATCATGATGTAATACGATGTTTGTGTCATGAATCAAGCCCTAGAAAAATGAAGTATTTTCCCAATATCCAATATTTATGCAGTTTCTTTCCATTCAAATGCTACTCTCACTTCTACGTAAAATTAAATACGACGAGTTTTATGTAAATCACATTGTAATAGTTCAATGGTCAAGTCCTGAATCGGTGAATTGGATGCCTGTTATTTACAGCTGCTCGGAGTGATCGGACGAAGGGAGGCGTGTCTTTGGATAGACGGGTTGATATTACACAGGAAACAACAGCTTTATCTCCTTACTATACCTAATCTATGACGAGTAGGAGTGGGTTAGTGGGATAAGCCGCTTATAACGCGTTTTATTATAGCAACGTCACAGTTTCCGCTTGGGCTCGTCAAATCGGCTGAAGAGAATGAATATTTCATCAATAGTCCAGTCAAAGGGACGAACTAACGAAATAAGGGTGGTAATACGGCCAACATTCTCTTCAAAGCGTAGAGCCTGAGAAAGTAGGTCTATCTACATATCTAAATATTTTCCATGTTTTCAGGTGGTAAACTTTTTTATCTTTGTCATTTCATGGGTATAATGAACTTTTCTGCCTATTCTAGCTCGAACCAAAACCCAAGAAACAAAAACTAGACCATTTCCTTTACTCAGTCTGTTCAGCAGTTACATCTTCACACTTGGGCAATTCTTTCGTTACTGGTTCAGGAGTCAGCGTTTTCTCAACTTCGACAACCTCCTTGATGGCCGGCATATTCTCTTATATATGAAGATAGCGGCAGTATTTGATGTGAAAATTTGTGCAGCTTTTGAAGGATGTCCACAAAGAATGCGTCGGCCTGACCAAGGAGGATAAGGGACCATTCATTCGACCCAGACGCTCAATTTAAAAAATATTTATTCTTTCTGTTAACATGATTATGTTACTAAATCCTTGTCAAAGAAAATTTCATTTCAAATTGGGTAGTTACTATTTTTTACAATTTATTTTTATTTTTTCAACGTTTGGAGAAAAGAGTTATTCATAAAGCATTCAATAAAACGTTCTTTGATCAATAAACCTAATGGGTGTTTGCCAAACTAGTTCATTAGAAAAATTGTTAGGGGCTCACTAAGATTGGCCATAATACCCTCATGGCTGATGAGTGACCATATTAACTACCCCTTTCGTGGTCATATTACCAACTTCTTGGTTTGGGGAATTTCTGATTTGAATTTGAAGAAATCTGATATTTGGAAGAAAAGTGAGTCGGATCATAAATAATTATTGGGAGCAGTATCATTTGACACCAAAAACGTTTCCTTCGATTGAATACAAGGCCCACAACAGCCTCCCAAAGTTTCGGTGGCTGTTTACCCTCAGGTACCTTACTCACTGAATATTTCATTCGCATTTTCAAATCGTCAGAAACAGGGTTAAAGAACATGTTCCTTGGATGCACCCTTGGAACGTTGATATTGCATTCAGAGCAGTGACTAGACAGGAAATGATCGAGGATACTGAATCACTGGACAGATTCACGTAACATTTCCCAACTACTGCTCGCGTTTCTTGGACCTCTCGATCATCAGATTCCTTTCTGGGTCCCTCAGGTTTCAACATCCTCTGACTCACAGCCGGACGTTTCCTGCCCAGACGGTCGTCATATCATTCCCAACTGTCCCCGTATTGAAACTCGGCGTCTCCCGTGCAACGCACGGGCATCCTGGAAATTCCTCCACCTCGGCAACCCCTCATTCATTTTTCGGAGGAAGCGGCAAAAGGCGTTTCCTAATCCTGGCAGCTGCCGTCTCTCCCCACCACTGGTCGGCTAACTGTCCGCGTCTTTTTCCCAAAGCCGGGTCTACGGTCTCCGCCAGTTTGTGTTCGACGCTCGCTCGTTCGAGGTTTCGCTCGTGCCCTCGTTTCTGTTGTCGATCTTCTCGTAACTTTCATCTTCGACGCTCTCTAACTGTAAGTACAGATTTCATTACACGTCAATCCACGAATTACTTTCCAAACCAACATGACAGCAAATATTTAAAAAAAAACAGGCAAGAATCTCAAGTTATTGATGGATCACTAGACCACAAAATTCTGACGATCGCCAGGTGTTTGTTCTACCACCATCAATAATCAACATTCCCCCCAAAAAACAACAGTCCCACTCATCAATTTTCCCACTGTTTAGTGGAGGAAAATAATCGACCTCCAAATTTTACGCATTAGAGAGATTGTGCCTATTTCATTGGTGAATTGAACTCCTGTAGTAACGTGATACATTTACAACTATTCGAGGTGTCCCAGGAATTCACTAGATTCACCAGATTGTACAGGACACTGTCACACCGATTCGTTATCTACATACAATTAATAATGGACTCCTGTGGGTCTAACACAAGGTCTAAAGCATAATATCATGTGTGAATTAAAGGTGCGAGTTTCATTGTCAGAGTAGGTCAAAGTGAGTGGCGAAAAGCACTGTGAAGGAAAAGTGCGTTTGAGATTCAGTGAGACAGGAGTAGAGAGTTTCGAACGGAAAATCGCCATGCTCCGTAGTTTTTTTAATTATTCTCAAAGTGACCATTATAACGTCTCAACGCCAATTAACGAATCGTTGAAATAGTAGGTACTTAACCAGAAAGTGCAATTATCTTTGGAGATACCTACCTCTGCAATGACCTCCAGTGAAACGTCACATTTACTCACAATGTCACTTTTAACTTACTAGTAGTGGTAACTCTCCAGTGGACACTCCACAACTCAAACCTCGAAGATTTCCCTGTTTCAACATTTTCAACTGCTCAGAAGTAGCGAAATATGGCGTTCGAAGGAAGATTTGGACAGTTGCCGGTGGCCTCTGAACCCTTCAAATTGTACGCATTAGGGAGATTGTGCCTATTTCATTGGTGAATTGAACTCCAACCTGATATATTTACGACTATTCGTGTCTCAGGAATTTACTGTATTTCGAGGTAGTACAGGACACTGTCACACCGATTCGGTTCATTCATCAATTAATTATGG
This sequence comes from Stenodema calcarata, assembly GCA_963920205.1. Lineage (NCBI taxonomy): Eukaryota > Metazoa > Arthropoda > Insecta > Hemiptera > Miridae > Stenodema > Stenodema calcarata. Next base: position 14,702,663 of record OY986062.1, on the reverse strand, counting down.
ACTCCTAATTAGTGGGTCTAAGAACACAAGGTCTAAAGCTTAATAATATTATCATGTGTGAATTCAAGGTGCGATTTTCATTGTCAGAGTAGGTCAAGTGAGTGGCGAAAAGCACTGTGAAGGAAAAGTGCGTTTAAGAGTCAGTGAGACAGGAGGAGGAAGTTTCGAATGGGTCAATCAGTTTGGGAGTTTGGGAGTTTTCTGATTATTCCCAAAGTGGCCTTCATAAAGCCTCCACGCCAATTAACGACTCGTTCAAATCTTACTTAAGGGCTTGCAGGAGGCTAGGTTAGAAGGTTTTCGAAGGATATCTCAGGTTGTGAAATGCAGGCCGGGTGGGGGGGTGTCTGCCACTATAGAAGCACCAAGACATCCAATAAGAAGAAAGTTACGAGAATTTTATCGAAAATCGAAGAAAAATCTAAATATATTTGAGATCCTCTATGCTCATGAAAAACGCCTCAACTCTAAATAATTGATTTTTCAGAAATCAGCTTTTAGCAGGACATCGATTGATGTTCAATTAGATCGATGGGTGTGAATGATCCATTACATAACAGTTTTTCAAATCGATTCACGACTTTTGAGACGTTTATCGATTATTTCTGGCTGTTTTTTCCCGAATGTTTGTTAAATAAGAACACCTCAAATCGAGTTGAGGCGTTTCACCTTCACAAATAGAGGTGGATGTTTTAGAAAAATATTGATGAAAAACACCTCACCTGGTAAGCAACGTACTGAAATCACTTATAAGCTTTCATTTACATACATAAAACGCTTCCCTGGCGCCATTTGAAACACCTCAACTCTTCATCTGAAGCCAAAGTTTAAGGTAAAACGCCTCAACTCAGTTTTCAGCTAGTTGAGGCTTTTTTCCTAAAAAAGTAACATTAAAGCATTCCAGTTAAGGTGGTTCAAAAGAAGCTTTGAGTTGTTTCTACTCAACAAACATGCAGTTGAGGCGTTTTTCCCAAACATCAAGCTTATTTGAGATTTCAACCGCTACCGGGTGAAATGTTGACATTTCGACTCGACCATTGGAATGGTGAGGTTGAATTAAGGAGGGGTACCATGGAAGAAAGAGGGGTTCCATGGGAGGGGTACGTAAAAAGCCCAATTTCGACAATAATTGTTGTTAAATAATTAAAATTATTTTTGAGTTCAGGCGTTTTTCATTAACAGGGCAGCTTAGATGTAAGATAGGTACATTACTTATATCATATTATTTGAGAATGGTAATCACTGTCCAGAGTTACTACTAACTAGCGTGTAGATTCGTATTACAGGGAAGAAATGATATTATCATTACTTAATAAGATTACTTATTAAGTAATCTTGAAATAGCTTGCTCAAGCACAAATCAGCCCCAGCGAAGTCCCCTTCGAAATCATCTATCAATCAACCAATATTTGATGTAATTATATAATTTTATTTGGAGAATGCGATGCTTCTAGGAGTGGTGCGGAAGCCTCGAAATGTCAACAGGCTGAAATTTCGTAACGTATTGTTGAACTGTGAATTGAACAACTTCGTTCATAAAGATGAACAATCGGATGGTGCAAAACGTGATTTTTCCTATCGAGCAATGAGGCACGATGCACAGGCAAATCGTTCCGTCCGATCCTCACGAATTCCGACGTTTCCTTATTTTGGTTTGAGACCTCAAACAACAACAGGTGCGTAGCCTGCATGCGCCGTTCAGAATGAGACAATGAGGAATTGTGAAATCGAATATTACGAACGTATTAAGAGTTGTTATTTTTAAACTGTTCCGGGAAGACTGAAACTGCTCCGATTTGTCATAATATAACGAGCTACGGTTTGTTTTGTTCCAACTCCGTTTCTTCATGTTAACGAGTTTCTTGTTTTACGTTCTAAAGCCGCTCAAATGGGAAGAGCCCTTCACGGAGTCAAAACACTCGAAACTATTCAAAGGGTGTAAAATGAGCTTTGCCAGTTGAATGCTTTTTTTCCTGAAGTTTTTAACATAGAAATTTGTTGTAGTCAACTCTATACACACTACGGTGATTTTTGTATACCTACGCCCAAAAAACAGTTTTCTGGTTAACAGTATAAAACCTTTACACTCATAGAAAGTTCTGATTCTGCGTTCTCTTATTCGAAACGTTGAGAAAAATTCCCTTCGTCAATTCAATCCAACGCTAATGCTTCTTTTCTCTTTTCATGTGTTATTGTGCTAAATATTTTTCATACCGTGGCATATACTCGCTTTTGTGTCTTGGTTGAACTGTGGTCGCATATATTTCGTTCACTTGCCACACTTTCTAAATTATTTCTTGACTGCCCGTGTTCGAAAATCAGCTCAATAGGTTGTGCAGTGAGTGTCGTTTAAATTCGGTACCTGTAACATATTTTCAAGAAGTCTGAGAGAAGCGAAACGAATTGATGTGGGAGGTGTTTGATTTTTCGTAGGGGACAGTGAGTTGTAATAGTCACTATTTAGGAAGAAGAGCAGTCTGAATACCCGTGGTAACGAGTAACAATTACTAGTAATACCAACATCAACTATAACAAATAACACCTACCTCAACACTTGATCACGTGAATCTGTTTAGAAATGTATGGAGCAGTGTGGTACTGATCATTAGGCTGTAAGTTTAGCGGATCTGGATTGTCGCTGACTCTCACATCTCAAAACTAAGAAAAACATACTGAAACGAATCAATAAGTTACGATCAAAATCAACCAATATGAACCAAACAACCCCTACCTCGTAATTTTTCACCTGCCGAAAGGAGAATTTCGGAAAGTTCCCTTGACTGACATTGAGGGTAGTTGCTTTATTCTCCTACACGTGCTTTGACTTCTGAAGAACAACAGAGTTCCCGCCGTCTTTAACCTTCATTCGTGGGAGTTCTGACAATGAAATACGCGTGACAATAGGTCATTAATATGGGCCTGGCAACGCAATGGATTTCGAAAGCAGGGCTTTCAGGTATTTTCCTGTTTCGTGGATCTTGGTGCTGAAATCCTCATTTTCGCACGTCGACTAAATTAAAAACTAGTATAAACCAGTGTATTTTACAACGATTAACTTATAAGTGAGAAAATTCAATGACTTACTCAACTCCAAATTCAATGACTTACTCAACTCCAAATCTCCAACTTACTCAATACTTGTACTTTTCATCAGGCTGCATTGAATTGTTTGAGTGACTCATTCAATCGTCTTCAATAGTTTTAGGGTTCAAGTCAACACATCCAGAAAACAGAGCCTGAAAAAGTCCAATAAAGAATTATCATCTCCCCATAAATTGAGATATCAAGATCCTCAACTGAAGAGATAAACAAATATAATCATACCGAGAATAGTACCGGTTATCCATTTTGCCAGTACTTGGTAGTCTATTCTGACGAGATCTTCAATAGAAAACCTTCTAGAGCTCTCACCTGGAGGTGCGGGGCGAGGCGTTCGTCACGGTGGTTAACCTTAGAACTATTACTCCTGAAACAACTGGAGCATAGCAAATGCTGCCTCTCATTTGTGAAGACGGCAATGATTTTTATTTCTTTGATGCGTGATGATTTTAGAAAACGAAAAAAAAGAGGAGGCGAAGGGTCCGAAAACGCCGAAATTAGTTCTGGTCAGTGGTACCTCGACCGCATCGTGGATTCAATGCCCTTTGAAGGCTTCGAATGTTGCCAACCGAAAGATCTGTTGGACAACAACAGGATTCAGCTTACTAGTAGAAAATCCCCATGGAATACGAAGAAGACCAAACCGTCGGTCCCACTGCAACAGTGGCAACTGATTTTCACCAATTTTTCAGGAGGAGCAAAAAACTGGTTTTCAATGGTTCATTTATTTTATTAAATTTGGATGATGAGCTAGAGTTACATCTATCATAATGATAGTATCATTTAATTGAAAATTCGCTAATGAAGGAAGAATACAACGAATCGGTTGTAAGCGAAAATCATCAGAAACTCCGTTACATGTCCCGCGTTTCATTCCTGCGTTACATTCCCGCGTTACATTTTCGAGTTTATGTAGCAAAGTAAAGACATAAAATGTCAAGAAAAAAAAATTGATGTGGACATGTACAAGTAGGAGTTAGTTCAGTTATTGACAGTGATTCCCCAAACGCTCTGTATGCAATAGAAAATGTTATGAACCTCATGACCCCCCAGAAGAGAAAGAAGAAAGATTGATATTTCAATCGCTCCAATAAAACATTTTTGTCAGTTTCGACTTGAACGGAGTTAGACAGGTAGAAGCGTCTAGAACCGGTAGAACCGTACGCTTTTTTTTTAATCTCTATAATACAATTTTTTTAATCACCGCCTCTCAAGTCCTCAAGTTGTTCACAGTGTTCAAACCTCCGGCGGAAAAGGTCTGTTGCCAGAGGAAGAGGATCCAGGTGAAGGCAGGAGCAGGTGAAGAGGGCATCTGTTGTGGCCATTTGCTGGCCTCCCTATTGTCAAGTTTAAACCATCTCGTGCCCCCTGTCCGCCGCACTTTTCAGACTTGAAAAACAGGAAGAAATGCCTTTATTCGTTCAATTCTGAGGTGGCGAAGGGGGGACAAAAATATAGAAATGACGGCGAAAATCGATTGTTGTCGAAAATCGCCCGAACGGTCCCTTTTACTTGAAAGCGGATCGGGTTTCGTTGAAGTTTCAATACAACCATAAAGACCTCATTCACCGCCGTGACCATTTCGTTAGGATTCTTGCAACGATCGGACAATTAAATCGAAACGTTTCAGCTTTTCAACCGGATGGAGGAACCTCGAGGTCAAAAGTCAGCTGTAATTAGAAATGTTTGTTGAAAGAGAGTACAGTTTTGCAGCTCGTTCGACCAATTTCCGCTGAACGTGTGAAGAGTCACTGAAAACTGGCACTGAAGTCTCATGAAGTACCGCATGAAGTACCGCGTGTACCTCGGGTCATTTTTTGTCAAATTCTTATTCATGGTACAAAAATAATCCAATAGGTAACTATTATTTCAGTGGCACTTTGTAGGATGACTTATTTCGACTTTACCTTACACTTGAAGCTTCAACCCTAACTACATACCTAACTACTAAAGTGGTTTTTATGAACGAATTGAGAAAGACACGGGACACCGGCGGTGCCCTGTTTGATGAATGAGGACGTTCGTCCCTTAACAGGCTTTAATTGAACGAATCAATTCTTCTTGGGAGAAGTCAAAAGTCAAGTGACGACTCACTCCGCTCGCCCGATAAAGGGGCGCAAGAACGGGTTCCAATTTCTGGCAATCAACCGGGAATGTGCATGACTAATTGCGGTAGTTTCAGAAGAGAGCACTTAGAAAAGACGACCCCCTCCGGTTAATAACACCTATTTATTGTAGTTTTTTAGTCGAGCTAATATCTGTTTGTGGGGTATAGAAATTCTTTCGTCAGCCAACCACTAGTGCATCCTGCAGTCATGCTTGGAAATCAACCGACCGTTGACGCTTCAACGTCTTCATTTTATCATTCTCTACCATAGAGAAGCTTATGGATGCTTATAGACATCCACCACTAACAATAACCACTTACAGTAAAGTGGTGAATCAAACTCTCAGTTTTGATACGTTCAAGCCAAGTTCGTAGTTACACAATTCATCATTCGCCAAATTCATTTCAGTAATCCAGGTTATCACGTAATGTAGTTATTCCCATAGAATAATGTCTTCTGATTGCAGTCTATTTCCCACATTCGGGAGTGATGCGATTCAAACTGGCGTATTCTGACTGTATTCCTACTGGGTGGAAACTATTTCTACTTCATGGAACATTCTTATCATATACCTGATATTCTACCAAACTCTTCGTGCGACGCAGTAAACATTCCGAGTATTACGTCTGTTAAGATCCCACAAAGTCTAAGGGCGGAATTCATAGTCCTGCCTAAAGTAAAGAAATATCTAAACTTCCGAAAGTAAAGAAATATCTAAAGGAAATGCTTAGTCTGATTTCTAATTCATAGTCGTTGACTTCCGGAAGTCAAGAAAAATCTTTACTTTAGCAAAAAAAAAACTTAACTTTCGTAAGTTAAGAAAAATCTTTGCTAAAGTCATAATTTTTCTAAATACTCTTGTTGAACCTGAAGTTGGCAGCTCCGACGGTGGGTAACCAGCCAGAAGGTTGCAATTGTGTTTATATTTTGTACGTGATTTTATAGGTTTGTGACATTGAAAAGAGTTCAATTTGGACAGTTCAAACTTATTATCCCCTTAGGAACTGTCTAATAGTGATTGTGGGGTCGTCGAACTGTACTCAAGAGATGAAATCATGGGTTTTCCCAAATCCTTCAGCCCCGAGCATTACCAGTCTTCAAATCGTCGTCACCTCGATTTCAAACCGTTTGTTATTCCTGATTTTAAACATATTTGGCTTTCTCGACCCTGGTTTTAAAATATAGGGGAGAAGTGGAAAACAAAAAGGGCGATGCCGTGTCTGTGATGAAAAAAAGAAGGCATGGGAAAAGATAGCCGAAGAGTTCAACTGCTCGACAGGACAACGCTGCCAAGTAAGTTCAGCATTCATCATCTTTTTATTATAATTTAGGTGATAATAATGATTAACAGGACGTTTCCATTTGTTTTTCGACCGGTCACGTCGAGGCGAAATTGCTTGGTTAAGATGTTTTCCTCATATTAGAAAGAAAGTTCCTCGATCGATTTTCACAACCGTCCCGTCACGATATAATGAAATAGCGTAAAATTAATCATTATCATTATGATCTTTATGATAATGATTATTATCTTCACCTCAATGATAATTATTATCATTATGATCTGACTGTAGAACCGTAGGTCTACCGTTTGTTGTTAATGTTGTACCTAGTGGTCTTTCGTCGAATATGATACATTTATCTTCCATTTATTCTAGTAATGTTTCAATAAAACGAAAGGGTAGGGTTTTGAGCCTGTAAAGTTGTGGTTGGTTCTATGCCGACAAGTCTAACGTTATGGATAAAAATAAGAACTGTCACTTTTCTTCTATATCATGCGTAAAGCGTCCGAAGATAAGAAAAAAATCATTAAAAAATCGTGATTTCCTGGACATTTTTCATTAAATAACCTGGAAGGAAGCATTCTAGACCCCAATATGGGGGTATATTCGGATTCGTTGTTCAATTTTCTATAGAAGACACATTTTTTGGGAATGTTTTGAGTTCTTTGGAAGGCTACATATTTTTTGAATTTTGGTCATATTTGAATAAGATATTCCAAACATCACAATCATATCAAACATCACAATCATATTCGACGAAAGACCACTAGGTACAACATTAACAACAAACGGTAGACCTACGGTTCTACACTCAGATCATAATGATAATTATCATTGAGGTGAAGATAATAATCATTATCATAAAGATCATAATGATATGGCGAAGATCATAATGGCGAATTTTGGAAGAAATATCTGGGTTTATGTAACATGTGATGTTACATAAACCCAGATATTTCTTCTAAAATTCGCCTGTTTAGCGTCATTCCTAAAATTTTGGACCCATTGCAAATTCGATTCAATTCACTCACTCATTCATTCACATTATAGATTTTAAAAAAAAAATTAGTGTACTTTTAAACAAAAAATAACATAGTTCTCAGTGGTAATTTAATAAACTGTTGCAGGAAAGAAATCCAGCATGGATGACTTCGAGGTTCGCATCAAACAAAACCAACAATTCATGGAGCATGAGTGAAGGCGGAAGAACTGAAAAATGAGCTCTTCCAAAATCAAATCCGCCATGAAGAGGAACTTTGTCAATCAGGAAAAAAAAAAAAAATACTCATAAAAAAATAAATAGGTTAGAGAAGGAATCAGAAATGTAATTACTTAACTGAAAACTGTAATTATACCTTGTTATTATACCATATAACTATACTTTATTACTATATTACCAGCATTATACTTCATTACAAACTTCATAATATGTGAAGCATATAATATATTATTATTATTATGCAAGTAAGTATATATAAGTAAGTATATAAGTAAGCAAGTATGCAAGTAAGCATATTATGTGGGATGTAGAGGATCTCGAGGTTCGGTCACAATTAAAGACGTGTTTTCCTACGTTTCGACTATTTATTCAGTCATTTACAAGGGCTACGACAGAAAAGATAGCACAATCCGGACTTAATAAAACTATTGGCTTAATTTGTATGGATGGGTACATGTAGCTAATATGCTAGGCGATTTTGTGTTCTTACTTACAGAGTGCAGGCTTCTTCCAAGTCGGCAAAATGCACCATTTACATAGCTCACTTAGGTTTAGGAGAATTACTAGTTAGGCCAACTAAAGCTGTGGAATTTGGATGTTTCGTGAGAGTATCAACACTATTTTTGTGAGGATTCAGTCTCAACTTGAGGTGGGAGTGGCCTATGAATGTTTTCCCACATTGACAAGGCATTTGGTATAGCAAATCTGATTTCATTGATGACACAAAAATAGTTGGATATGAAAGCAATAAATTTAAGAGGGAGATCAGGGAGATGATATTGATAGAACGAACCAAAGAATCAGTAGTTAATAAGAGATCAGATGTAAAGAATTTGAGCAAAGTATACAGTAATGTCATTCATACTAGTTTTAAGAAAAATCCTACGAGAACCAGTGTAAACCCTTGACCCAGTCATTAGTATACCTACCTACATATCTACAAACAGTACCTTTCTGCCCAACCCCCGCTAGTTTCATGTACCTACCGTTAGGCCATATATACCGTTATCCTCCAAATATCAGTGTAGTCTTTAGTTGTATAGTGGAATCCAGAGGCACATGTGCTCTGTAAGTACGAACACAAAATCGCCTAGCATATCAGCTACATGTACCCATCCATACAAATTAAGCCAATAGTTTTATTAAGTCCGGATTGTGCTATCTTTTCTGTCGTAGCCCTTGTAAATGACTGAATAAATAGTCGAATCGTTGGGAAACACGTCTTTAATTGTGACCGAACCTCGAGATCCTCTACATCCCACATATATATATCGGAATATGGTCGATAACCTTCTCCACACAAGTAAGTATATTATATACTTGTAGGTTCCTAGTTATACCAGTTGAATTATAATAAACCAAGCGTTACATTGTGTTCTTGTTTTGAATTGCATCAACTCAATTTGTTCTGTATTTGAAAATTGGGCACCTACTTAATGAATCATACAAGTTATTCACAAAAGTTTATTTACAAGAATTTTTCAAAATTGTTCTCTTTAAAAACTAAATAATGTATCTTACATTATTCTCAAAATGTAGGGCTAGCATGAGGGAAACAATCATAACCCAACATGAATATTTTTTCTCGGCATATGAAGATATGGCATAAAACCACAACCCTACCAGAACTTGTGTAAGGGAAAGCCTCTGTTATTTGGCGACCATGGATAATGATAGGTAATGATCAATCACGGTATCCTTCCGAAAACGGAATCTTCCCCTGAATTGCTCGTCGTCCAACATTTCCATAGGGTTCTGTGCATCCCGTATGTACCTATAATAGATCAAAATATTTCACTTCGTTGTATCTGCCTCATTAAAAATACCTACATATATTTGAACTTTCTATAAGTATAAAAAAGAAACACACACAAAAGCATGGAAAACAATTGATTGTTTTCCAATAAAGGTTGGAAAACAATTGAAAAAAAACCACTTCGCCAGGTGTTTACATACCTTCGGGGCCTTCGAACTATCGTAATACGATCATCCTGGTCGTCGAACTCATCCCACTCATCATACTCGAAAATGTGTTGATACTCCATAATGAAATGAAAATGCGAAATGAAATGAAAGTAACAAACGAATGTAACAACGGAGATCTCCGTATCTATACTAATCACGATGACTTCAGTTAAGGAAATGCTTAAGGTAGGTTCCGAGCTACCTCTGATTTCGGTGCGAAAATGGGGCTGAAAGTAAAGTAACGACTTGACTTTCGGTCTATGAATACGGCCAAAGGAAATGCTTAAGCATTTGCTAAAGCATTTCCTTAGTGACTGACTATGAATTAGCTCAAGTCGCCGTTTCTCCTCACATCGTCACTTAAGCATTTCCTTTCAACTTAGTGAGGACTATGAATTCCGCCCTAACTCACTTTTCCCAACTTTATTTATTACGATATAGCTCTTATGGATATTACGAAAACTTGCAAATTCTTGACACAACGGTTTATTATAGATAATTATACCGTTGTGTCAAGAATTTGCAGAGTTTTCTCAATATATATTGTAATAGCGCTGGTAAATGAACGATTACCAAGTTCTAATTTGAGCTTCATATCAGTTTTCGCGTGTAAACCTTATACCTACCCTGTGTTCAGACATGGTTGTATATATTCTGACTGTAGTGAGTAACGTCGTCCCTAGAGAAATGATATACCTACCTACTATACATAGCAGCAGTTTGAAGTCTCATTCACTGAGTATAACTCGAACCGTCTAAACACAGCAGATGACTACTAACGCATAAACGGTATTTACCTAAAATATTTTCCATTTCCGGGGAATGTTTCCCACGTTCTAGAGTCGAGTTTACAATGAGGGTATTCAGGGCGACATATTCGCTTTCGTAAGTGCACACATTCTACTTACAACACAAGAGTCTCCCCTCCACCAGACGACTGGAGGATATCTAAACACAGGTTTCGCGTGGGAAAGAACGTATTTATAACGACTCCGCGCTGAAGAGGGGAAAAATGAGTAATTAATTGTTCGTATTCCGGTGGAAAGGCATCCAGGAGGTCCTTTCTATTTTGAATGGGGTATCCTGGGCATTATTTGAAAATGTCCTGCCCCCCTTCATTCTTTCAAAGTTCCTGTGGCTGAGTCTAACTTCCTGGGTATTGTTTTGCGGGGGTCGAGGCGGGGAATCAGGGTGCTCAGAACTATAAGAGCCAGAATAGTATTGTGACAGCTTCCCAAGCGGATATCGATATCCACCTGTCGCGTTGATTTCCTTGTTTGACTGTTGTGAATGAAACGTCGAGTGTTTATTTATTTAAAAATATCCAACAATTGGGGAAGTAGGTAAGTACTCGTATGTAGTAGAGTCGTAAAGTTATGAATTGGAAGAAAAACATTGATAACCAGATAATTCAACCTGAACCTAGTTTGAGTTTGCCGTTTGCTGCCCCTTGAGAAGCGTCGTTGCATGGCTGACCTCACTTTGCTGTTTAAACTCATAAACAATCCGGTCTCCTGCCCTGTTCTTCTATCCAGAATTAATCTCCGGGTTCCACGGTTGTCTGCACGTTCGTCGCCGCTGTTTGGTGTTCCTTTCTCGCCGACAAATTACCAGCTCAACCGCCCCCAAGAACTGCAAATCTCTTTTTGAATTTGAATCCCGATTTTGACTTTTTTAATGACTCCCTCTCGAAGTTGAAGGCTGTAGTTTGCAATACCCGTGTTTGCAATACGGATGTTTCATATCCGTGGTGCCTAAATTGTAAAGTTTTTATTTAGGCACCACGGATTATAATTATTATAATCTGTCTGTATCACTGACCATTAATGTAATTGGGCTTGCCCGTAATAAAGAAATATATAAATAAACTGAGGGTGCAGAAAGCAACGTAAGTAGTTGTTTTACCTACCTGATTTACAAGATTCATTCAAATCGGTATTTACTAAATCAACTCCATTTTACTGGTGGTTTCCATTTGAGACATTGAGCTGAAATTTGGTATTTTTTCAAGTCTCCATAAAGGTAACCTGTACAGGGTGTATCGCAAGTAGATGAGAATACGCAAGATGGGTAAACTATATCAAAAATGTAGTTAAACGCCACCAACCGCATGTTTCTATCTCATTCCGTTCCACAGATATGCCCTTTCGAAGGTTATTTCGAGAAAATCGTGTTTTTCATTGGAAACTTCAATTTTCTCTGCTTTCCCACATTGTTTTTCAACTTTCCATCCCAGTTTTGAAATCAGCATTTAATTTTCTTCAAGTCTAGTGCACTCACAATGTTCACAGGTTTCTTTTTAAACCGCAATAACATAATAAAAACGCAATAACACAATAATGCGAACATAGTCTATAATAAAAAAACAAAAACTTAATTAAAAAAATCATGCCAGACGTTCCTCACGTTCCTTCAGGTTTCAATCTTTGTAATTTACATGAAAAATAAATTAAATTTATTGGAAAATAAGATCCAACAAAATAAGCATGATATCTATTTTTTCCCCATTCCAATTGCATTCCAAAATTGAGGGATAACTGCAATTTTGAGTAGGAAATAATTACCTATACCGTTGGAAAGGTAATTAAATTTTACAACTTTTGCGAGATTCGGCAGCTTGCAGGATTTGTTTTGGAAGAGTAGTGATCCTCGAAACTTGGTCGCTAACTACACTTTTTTCAAAAATTGTTATTTCTTGATCTCTTATTGCGGCTTAAAAAGAAACCTGTGAACATTGTGAGTGCACTAGACTTGAAGAAAATTTAATGCTGATTTCAAAAACATGCGGTCTTTATCGAAATAACCTTTGAAAGGGCATATCTGTGGAACGGAATGAGATAGAAACATGCGGTTGGCGGCGTTTAACTACGTTTTTGATCTAGTTTCTCCATCTGCATACTGAATTTCATCAAAATCTGAGAAGGTGAGGTTAAAATTTAGTTCACTGTGTTGATTTGAGAAGGAATGACCCGCTGGTTTGACAAAACGAGGGAGAGAGTTTCATTGTGGGTCACAAGGGGATTCGGCCGTTCGAACAATATGCAGTTGTGGTCTGCTCGTCTAGTTTATTATCGTCTTTGAACAGAATTAAGAAAAGCGACCATAACACTGAAAGAAGCAAATTTCTGTACGCGCATAGTATTTTAGAGACGCCAAACGTAATTTGAACCAAAAACGGACATCTGCTATGCGTTTTCCGGTTAGAGGCTCAAAGCGGATGGGTCAGTCGGATCGAACAAGCGTCCGTCGGTCCTAAAAGGCGCCTGCGGGACGTGACAGGCGCATCACCGTCTGCATCCGGCGTTTGAGTAACCAGATATCTCAGACCAGCTGGTATCGGGATAAGAGGACCTCGGGGACCCCCGTGTTTGGACATCCTTCACTTATTTACGGTAAAGGCTTTCTATTCAATGGTTCCCTCCGTCCCCGCCCGTGGCTGAAAGGAATAGGAAAATGCGTTTCCGGGGTTTTGGACTGGAGAATGTTGTGGATAGTTGGTAGTGTTCATACGAGTATTTACCATCCCATGCGAGGAAAATCCTCTGTTGAATCTACGGTGCGATCAGGGCCAAATGTGTGAGTACTTTTCACGTTTCCAAGTGCTTCACAGCGGTAAAACTCATTTTTTTGAACCTTCTAGGCAGCTGTTATGCCTTAAAGACTGGTTTTTGGCTTAAAATTTTACATTATTGAATTATGACTAAAATACAGACGTCAATAAGAAATTAACTGCCTTAACTAATCTCAATTCGGCATCCCTGACGTGTACACAAATTAATTAGTGGCGGTAAACTGACTAAACAGATGGTTCCAGAGACTGGGACGTGGGTTCGGACGATTGTATTTAAAGTTGTCATTAATACCGGCGGTATCCGGTCACGCGGGAAGACCTCCCCCAGATGGGAGGCGATCGACTGAGGGCAGGAAACGCCGTATGACGCAGTTCGGCAGGATAGCTGCCTCAGCTCGAAATAGACCAATCGCGAATATCGTTTCCGATCCGGTGCCCCACTTTGCGACGATCTATCGCTGAAAGGCGACATCCTGTTATCAACGAGACCTGCTGACTGCGACTAATCAGAAAATACTGAACCGTTTTCAAAATGGTATATTCCCACAGTCCAATAGTCTAGATAAGACTTCAAGATTACTGAGGTTTCCAATTTTGTTTAAATTTATTATCCAATACAAAATAATATTATGGTAAATTTATACAATTTATTTCATATTAAAACTTGTACACGTTCATTGTACATAAACATAAATCACTTCCTAAATATACCCCCCTTAACTTAAGCTCGTAGCGTGGTGGGGAAGCCAGAGATGCCGATCCATGGATTACTTTTATTACAATCTCCCTTCAAACAAAAACACTCCTATAAAAATCAAATGAAAATTCTTCAGTTTTCATTTTTCTATCGACCCATTTTTTTAAATGTATCACCTTCCATCCCATCCTCCAATACATTTAATATTTTTGGTGCGATAGCGAACCAATTTTTGTTCCCCAATAAGGTATTCATTTGTAGAACGCAAAGATTCTCCTTCTTTGTGGTGCCAAACATTGTATGACTACCTATGCCTTAGGTAGGTTATGAGCTGATGATAGTTATTCGATCCAAAATTGAATGATTCACAACTCATTCTGCATATGGAAGTCATACGTGTAGTGTCTATTGCAATAGTTGGTAATGTAACTTTTTTCTCGATTATTTGAGGTTATAGCTTAGTCAAATTACCCAAATTAATCGCTAACAGTGGACCAAAATTGCAAATAGGAGAAATTTGGTACAGTCGTTCAGTGGAGAACCTTGTACAAAATGTTTTCCTGTGTATACCATTTATACCTTAGTTATGAGATAAAATTTGTGTTGTGTACTTTGCATTGTAAGCAAGTAAATTATGTGTCAATTGTTTACTATTAAATCCATAATTTTCTTATTCTAAAAGATTTCCTCTTGGTTGACCCCATTCTATCTTCCAAACCGTTTGAAATATGACAAAAATGAACTGCACCATTTTTGTAGAGAATTTACTTTACTTTAATTTTTAATGACGCCAATTTGACTCTAAAATTTCTAAAATATTGTATTTAATACAATATTTCTTGAGGTATTTAGGAGAAACAAAACAAAATCGCCCTTACATACCCCCGCCCTCGGGGACTTTTGGTATTTTGTACAGGGTATTCCACTGAGCAACTGCGCTAAATTTCAGCTTTCCGCAAATTTACCGTAGATATTCGGAATAATCTAAATAGTTTGGTTTACGAGTACAGGCCGCTGTGAGGGTTTCGCCTACGTTTCAGTTTCCAAACGATTCTCTGGCCTACAAAATTGAGTGGGTTGTGCCAAATATTTTACTACGGTCTTTCGGTACAAGGAGGTAGCTGAACAAGACCGTAGTAACCCTATTCCCCACGTATGTATTCCCCACGTCCACCTAAAGAGAAGAACTGATGGCAGACTCACGCTAGGCCTGTTTCTATGTTCTGTGAGCCAGACGCAGGAAGAGCACAACTGGCGTATAGGTAGTTGATGTAGATACCCCCTTCACCCTTGCGGAAGGAAACGTCTAAACAAACAGCGTTTCCTGCCCGTGGACTACGGATAGGAAGCCCAGGAGCAGCATATGCCATCCAACCAACCCCTCTGCCATTGAGTAGAAATGCGCGCATCTCTTCTTCCCCTTTTCTTTCCTGTTAATTACAGGAACCCTCCGCCTCATCCACTACATCACCACCCCCTAAAGACTAATGGCCGTTTCCGCACTCGAAACACACGCCTTCGGGTCTAAAAGCGACCTCACGATAATTCACCTTTTCCCTTATCCATTTAGGGTCTCCGTTGATGGGTGTCACGTAGGTTTCGACGGGTGTGACATTACAAACCAGCTTCTCGTCTTTCGGCTGCGGACTTCCTGTGCAGCGGCGACTAATGAGGGTTAATACTATGGGTTCGCCGCCCACGTATGCCGTGAAATCAATCATATATTGAATGTGGGGGTTCTCATAAAAAGAATTTTATCGGTAATTGTTCTCAATGATTGGGAACAACCTTAGTGGACTTGGTAGCGCTGAATTCTAACTTATCCAACTTGTTATAAAAAGTGCACTGATCCAACTTGTTATACACTTCATACCTGTAATTTACCAAGTACAATCTAAATTATGAATTATTTTTCCTTTCAAAAAGATAATCTGTTGTATTCTACTCGTTACTTTCACTCAGCAAACTAAAAGTTGAGGAGAGACCTTTTGCTTCAAACGTAAACATACGTCCGAACATGGGATAGCCAGTTAAGTCCATTGTGGCATGTAGGTGCACATCATGTGGCACGGCATCAGCCACAGTGTGGCACAAAGCAATGACATTCATGTGTCACACAAAATGTCACTCATGTAATTTGGAGAAGCTATAAAGACTGCAAATTTTCCAACAACGGTTTATCCTCTTCTGTCTGTAAGACCCTTGTGTAAGCATACAATATACTTGTCCCACAACTATACGAAATAAAATTTATTTAATAAAGTAATGAGCTGAAATATTGTTCAATAGCTCCTTTTTTTAAATATTTTCATTTTTAGCGCATTTTTGAAGAAGAGGAAGCTATTGTTCTCGGATATATACAGGTCTATTAACTGTAAGACCTGTATATATCTCAAAAACTAGACCAGATAGCTAGAAATCAGTTTCACATTTGGATTCAGCACACTGAAAAATCCCAACACCGACCCATATCTCCTCTGCACCAAACAACACCTTTTTTGTTGGTTGGCCTGTGTCATTTGTATACTATAAGGTAGTTCTTGATAGTGTTGTAGTGGAACCTTTACGGAAAGTTTTCCAAACTCCCGGTGAATGATCCGGTGAATGGTGAGTATTCTGGATAACTCACCTTTCTCGCAAGCGAAAAACCTCGACTTTCACCCTTTCATCCTTCATTGAAGAAACCGTTCTTGATTCGACACGCGCCAACTATTCATCACGAATCGCGTAGTTCGCCTTCGCCGGTCAACCTTAATTTACCGAATCTACTTTTTGAAAAATCCCGTCAGGAACGCGTTGGACCGAGCCTGCGATCATCGGCCCGTCAAAAGGATTCACCAGGATGGTTCGTTTATCCAGTATCTACCGTTAGACTTTTAATCCAGTTTCACGCTCCATAAATGAACGATTATGCCGGATGTAAAGCGATTTTCCGGTCCCTACACACGGTGTAATGAACGGATGCAACACATTGCAGTATAATCTCCTCGTACGGGAACGTGGAAGAGCAAAAATGTATTTTTTGGTGTGATTTAGTTAGACATTCAATTATTTTCAGTAGTACTATGTTCTCATTGACTTCGCATATATCGGAGAATATCACTGTACGGGAAAAATTTGGTTGTCCAAAGTCAAGAACTGTATATCTGTGAGGGTGATGTGACTCCGACATCAGGACCCACAATAATCACAGGGTGACATATGCCGCCCATTTGGTGTTTCCCTTTGTCAAAGGACTTCCGTGAAGATTGGTCTCTTCCATCTTCTGCCATCAGGTCCCCCACTCATCCCCATAACGAGATCCTCCTGATATATCGCCCATTGTCAGGGGGGACCTCCTAGGACGCTTTTTTTCCTCCTTCGACCGGCTCGAGATGGTTAGCTCACCAGGGAGGAAACAAACTAATTGGATAGGTATTGTTAAGACGGATTTTCGAGGTCTCTCTGTAGCTTACTATTAGTTTCTTTTCTTGACGTAGTTGTTCATACGACTGAATATATCAAATACCTACAACTAGAATATTGTTGCGAGTCCTAATCTGAAAGAGTAGAATCCTGATGCATTAAGAAATCCTACAAGCATTGAGGAGGCCTACAAAAAAGGTTTTTTTTACGATGACTGATTTTAGGCTGAATTTTATGGTAGAGATTCTAATGGAACTTGTTACGTTTAATCGTCATAAAAATAATGTAGATATATCACTGGGGGAAGCCTTATTGATTTAGATTACATTTACGTATGTTAATGTACGTAGAGGCCTACTTTTAGTGCGAATTAATGCCCGAGAATGACACGCGGTTGGTAACACTGTACGTGTTAAGATAGTTGCGTTATTGTACAAAAAGCCAGCACAAACCTAAAAAGTTCCAGCACTGAGAATAAGGCATAAATTGAAAGAATAAGGAGAATAATGAATGATGAGCGTGGGCTTTAGTAAACCGCCCTTGTTTAAGAATCTAACCCCCCCCCCCCCCCCCCCTCCGTCATGAAAATCCTGAATCCGCCCTTGATCATCATACGTACTCGTACAAGTGTTTTAATTGTTACTTTACTCTTTGTTACAGATCAAAATGCAAACCGAACTTCTGTCCAGCCCCAACTACTACAACTCATGGAACGGGTCAAATACCTGTGAACCCAACATACCGAACGGTACGTAAATCTTGTTTCTTGTCTTCGCTAATATCACTTCTATCACCTTGTCAAAATTATTATAGACGCCTCGGTACGGCTCCAGTACATATATTTTCCATTTCCAATAAGCACCAAAATGACCAATTCGTTTGACGTAGAACACAAGGATAAATCTGATCCGAAACCCGATTCAAATAGTTGCAAATGAACTCTAGGAATTCGTATAAATTTATCTGATTATTTGTTTTGTGCTCAACAGATCCGAGGTATTGGAGCCGCGCGGATGTGGCGACCTGGTTGAACTACATGGCCACCATGCACCAGTTGCCTGCTGTCCCCAACGACAGGTTAGTTCAAAAGTGCTCAATCCCTTGAATATTTAAGTGACTTATGAATACTGCAACACGGTAAGACCAGCTCTTCCTCGAGCAGTCGTCATGAAGAGCTTTGACCAGTTCCAGCCCGGTCTGCAGTGAGATTTGGCTCAGTGCAACGTCACACTTATTATAGCAACAGTGACGTCATTACACCTTCGATAGGTCAAGGACTAGAAGAACTTGCCTCATCGTCAAGTCTGAAATCACCCTTTATCACATCTAACGTCGTTATCTTTCCTCAGGTTCATCATGAACGGGAAAGCACTGTGCCTGATGACGGTCTCCATGTTCCTCGACAGGGTTCCTTTGGGCGGCAAACTCCTCTACAAAGATTTCCAGCTCCGACTCGCCAAAGCCATGTACCTCAGCGATATGTCGAGATCCTGCTAAAATGTTGTTCGTAACCTACAAACGGATCGCGTTGTTAAGGAGAGTAATGGCGGAAATCTTCCACCAATGAATTCCGTACATGAACGTCAATCCTGTACAATTTCAAGTAACACTGTATTTATAGATAATTTATATGTACCTACCTATTTATTACGAATTAGAACGTACGAAAAACATGCTTGGGGTTACGTAGCCTGTGCTTAAAATTCGCCTTGTGAATATTTGCAGTAAACACCGCACTGAAGCATACAGCCTGAAGTCAATAACAGCACACCACTAACTCTACTGTAGAAATCCACATTTTTTTATGTGAACCCATTCGACATTCTTGTCCCCAAGTGTAATTCGTCCATTATTCTAAATACTTGTATATTTTCTTAAATTTATTTTGTACAGTTATTGTATAGCAGGTGTGTAGTGTAGTTCATAGAGTAGATAATTTTACTAGCGGAGTTCCCTTGTTCAACCGGAAACTTGATTTCACATCAAATATGGAAGAGTAAGGAGAAAATTGTTATTTTACCAAAGAATATGAATATGTTGAAGTAGAAATACCCCATTAAATGTAATATGACTTGAACCCAATTTGGCCCAACCCAATTTGATGTAGCTGGAATTTATCAAGTCAACCGAAAAATGGGGTTCTTAAGGTCACATTCATTCCAATATAGAACTAGGTAGTTTGTATTTAAATTGATTATACAAAAATATTTATACAAGTGTGGTTAATATGTACATAGATGTAAACTCGATACCAAAGGAAAACAAACGAGAGGAAGGCACAGTATTGTAAAACTAAATATTAGAATAATTAAATGTTAAGGAGTGTTATCAACAAGAACTTGTTTTGATTGGTAACATGGATGATAGAAGACGTAAATTACGTTGGGGGAGGAAGTGTATTTAATGTATTCAAGTATCGGGAGGAAATAAATTTTATGTGAGAATATGATTTTGATGATTTTTCCTTTGATTCTTTGGAGTTCAAACCTGTAGAAGAACAGTTAGTTGATCTTCAGGAGAGATGACATCTTCTATATTGTAGGTACCAGCGTGGAGGCCGACGACGAAACAGGAAGCACCTGGAATTGATGAGATCAATTGAAACTTTTCATCAGAGTACAGAGTATCAGAGTACATCAAATATTGAAATGTGAAGTAATACGTATCCACCCTAAAAACACTCCTTGTCCACACAATTCTTAAAAAGCTGAACACTGAAGGAGGTTTTTAAACAATTTTAGCTTGTATAATATGGTAAACGATCTTCTCGCCATAGCGCCTTAGGGAGATGTCGAAACGGGACGGGTGCTTGTCAAGTGGTTAGAATAGGTCTTCAAGGCGGGCGGGGAAAGTGGGTATCATTACTTTTTTCGGCTGCTGTAGAATGATATTTTCGAGGTCCTTTTTACACATAGTGTTTTTTGGGGGGATATCAAATCGATTGGTCCTGTTACCCAGGCTGTAGACTAGTCAAAGTGGACAATATTAGCCTAAAATTTAGTTTTTTTTTTGTTTCTACAATTTTTTTTGGTTGAGATGATGGATTTAAAAGAAGCTGAAACGGAGATCTGTGCAAAATTTTAGGTCAATCGGTGTAGCTTTGCCTGTCTGAACAAGAAGACACAGGAGGACAAGAACAAGGTAAGGGCAAAAAACAGGGTTTTTGAAGTTAACAAACAAAGTTTTTGAACTTCGCTCCCTTTAGTCCTAGTGTCTTGAAACTCTCAGGGTTTTCTATTATGAATACCAAGAATATCCAAACCGAATCTCAAGTTGATCGGTGAAAAAGAAGCTGAGATATAGATACCTAAAAAACGCGTTTCGTGACGTCCGGTAAACATACACTGGATGCCGTTTGTTTTTCGTAAGAAGGTTCAGTTAAGAAGCATTGAAGGCCACCGAGGCAGCTCTGTCCGTTGGGAAAATTATAGTGTTGAATATGGGTATTGAATTTGGGTAACTCACACTCCAACTCGTGTGATCAAAGCCTCAACACTAACGAACTTCCGATTAGAAAATTTTCCTCGTTGAAGGATAGATGGTGGTGGGGGGGGGGGGGGTGTTAATTGGACATCTTTTGGGCTTTACGTATTATTTCAACTGAATATCTGTAAACAGATTGTAAGTAGAGTAGCGAAGCTCACAACGGATGAATTTCTGTTCACGAATTGCTCATGTTCATGAATAACTGTTTACTTGAACGAACCGCTGATTTACTGCAAATTCCGTGTCACTTACCAATAACCCAAAACACGACCTGCCCCACGCCTGCCCAATAGTACACGGGGAGTGAGCAGATACCGACGAGTCCGTACTGCTGATGAAGAGTTATTTCTTTGTTGCCGAACAGCATTTTCTTCTCCGCATTTCGCAAAGACAGGAGGTAGCAGGCGATCAAACTTGCGGCGACGGACAAAAGGAGAAGAGGCGATGTCAACCTGAATGAAATGAAGGAAAAAAATCGATTAACAAAAAAAAATTTAATTTGTTGGAGTATTTTCCTTCTACACAGGGTAGGTAAGTAGGAGAAAAAGTAGATATCAAAATTCTATATTATACTGCTCTTTACTATTCTATTTGGACCCCAAATCTTTACCTATGAGTGATACCTCCTAAGTGAGAAAAATGGGTTTTTGGGTATTTGGTTGGACACGTATGATTCAAAATCCAAATTCAAAAATCCGGACAACATGACGACGATATCTCCGAATTATGCGATAAAAGGTAAACAAATTACTCAAAACCACTACTTATCTCAGAGGCCGTATCACCTTAGGCAACGTGGAACAATCAGAATGCAACTCGTGGCTCATTTGAAGTGGGCAGTTTTTGTTGGTGAAACAAGGAGGTATTAACGAACGGATGGACCTCTCGAGGGTTAAGAGCTTTCATCATCGATTGAATATACTTATGTTCGAGTTCTGTGAGTGTGACGGTAATTCACGGTGCTGTCCGAATATTTTGATGCCGAGAAACACAAGAGGGAAATTGTTTCAATAGTGTCGTCGTACTGAAGAAAAAAAAAAGTACTATGGTAACGAATTGTGCTGAAACTCCACAATTTTATGGACATAAAGATGTTAATCCAAGTAGTAAGAACAGGTAGGTAATGTAAAAGGTTGTCATAGACCATGTAGCAGACCTCTGAATCGGATTTTGGTATGAAAATGTTTCGAAAATTCGAGTTTTGAAAATTTTGGACCGAGAAACCACTTACAGGCAGTACGCCATCAATGTGATGCTGATCACGATGTAGTTGCCCTGAAAATATTTAATGTTGTTCACCGCCCTCTTCAGCAACCTCGACAGAGTGGGGGGAGCCTTGAAATTGGACGTGTTGACGAAAGTGCCCCACGGTCTGATGCTCTCTTTGCTCGATTTGATGAAATCCTGGAGGGAGGGTATCCTGTTGAGTCCAGGGTAGCTGAAGCCCGTGCTGGAAGTGATATCAGGGTTAAGACACATTGAAGGTGAAATACGATAATTGATTGAGCGCTTGCTGAAGGTATCATAACCATGAACACCTCGGAATCTCAAGATATTTATTTTTTAACAAGAACAGTATCGTCATATCGTCATCAATCCAGTCTTCAAAGTGGTATTGTGATTCTATTCTAAATTCACATGAAAAATCCCAAGGCTGAAACATATTGAGAGGTCTACCTAATTTTATCCCCCTTTGCCTCCAGAAACGACTATAGAAATTGATGAATGGTCCTGATTCTCATATATGAATGCTCTTTCAGTTCGCGTCATCAGATAACTGCATGTTCTCCAACATCCTACTCCTGACCTCCAACTGTTCATGACCTCATCCGCCTACCCAATGACCACCAAGTCAATTTAACTCATCAGCGAGTTATAAGCAAAAAAAAAAAAAATTGGATTTAGTAGTTCAAACATTTTGTGATCTTATCCTTCATAGTACCAATGTATACTAATGCATTGGTGAACACCCTACAAGGATATCCATATTGCTATATTTCATAACTTTTTCGATTTTTTTTTTTTTTTTTTTTTTTTTGTATTAAACATGGCTGGTCAGTGGTTCTTCATCACTGATGAACCAAAAAGTGCAAAACGAAATGTCTGAAAACATTTGCTGCCTTCTCGTCACCCCGCATGTGGCACAACGATTGAACAAGCCTATTCCTTGAGGTGTTGTCAAATCGGAGTTTTCCTTCTAGATTTAGGGGGTTTTCTGTAAAGGGGGAAATCTGGAGGGGGGGAAGTTTTCTAGGGATTTTTAAGGAAGAACAGCTCAATACAGCGAAATGCGAGGAAGAATGGTTCAATTTAGCGACGAAAAAGTGGGGTGCTGTTGTCACCACTGAAGCATTTTGGGCCCAAGTATTTCTCGATGTGGATAGTCCCAACAACCCTCGCTTTCTAAGTGTTGCAAGAAATTGAAGAGATTTTGGAGAGGGGACTGACTGCAGCGATTTCATAGTATGATAAAAATGTAGTAATAACAACTAATATAAAGAATTGGAGCTATTTATTGGTATGTTCATTTAATTGGTATTTATTTCATCTTAACTCTCAGGGTTCTTTAAATTTCATTTGGGGGGATTTTCGGGGTTTTTTAAATTTTATTTGGGGGAATTTAGGATTTTTTGTGGTTACCTCAGGGGTTTCTTATCGTACGGGTTGGCAAATCTTTCTAAAACTATCAGCCAATTTCCACACGAAGGAGCTATGGTTGATATGGAACCTCAATTGACAACGACCCCAAGCACATCTTCAAACAAGCGGTGCGCTTTTTGCCCTTGGCATAGCAGCCTAAGCAACAGCAACCGCTCAATTTGCAAAATTCGCCTTTGTGAAGAGCACAAAAGAATTGTCATCCTCTTGTTTGTCAAAAGTGTCATCAAACGAATCAGGAATGGACCTCTGTCAAAAATGAAGTTGCGTTGGTTTTGTGGAAGGATTCATGGCTAAAATTAATTCACTAGTCATTCTTGTTAGAGCGAAATTGCACGCTCAAAGTGTTATTTGCTCAAATGTTTTTTTATTAATCTAAAAAAGGCTCAGTTATTTACCTAGAGGTTTTAAATGTAACTGGAGGAATTTTGAGATATGCTCGGTTCAGGATACAATGGTTAAGGAATTTTGTCTATTCTGTGATAGGTATCACTGATTTATTTTGTAACCATTTCCAAAATTTCAAGTTCATACTTGAAAGATCCAGAATAATTCATTAATGAATTATGAAGAAATAATGAGTACTTAATGAATATTCTATCATTCTATCAAATAATGAATAATATTCTATCAAATAATGAATAATATCACAGAATAATGAATTATTCTGGAAATTTTCAAGCCTTTAACGGAGTTTTTTCATGGCTACCCCATATTCAGGACACAGGGTGGTTTGGAATGCGTCATGAAGCTGAAGGGTAGGGGGCCAGGGTTATCGAAGTATGCAAATTGGAATACGAATTGTCAATAAACTTGCAGACAGCTGCCAAGTTGGCGTAGCCATATTGGAACGTAACGTTTGACGTGTACTGCATTACTTTCCAAAAAGGTGTGACTTGGGGACGTACAAACCCCAAATATACTTCGTAGGAGTTCAATAGAACGTATAGTTGACAATAATAGTCGTAAGGTGACGAAGTTGGTAAATGAAATATGAAAACGGACTCAAGAGGGTTCTCTTGACAAGTAGAACACGAAGGAGTGGTGATAAGGAAAGTACACAAAATGTGTTTTAGAAGGCGAAATGAACAAAGCATTTTCAAAACCAACTTACCCGCCTTTATCCAACGTTATTGGAGCCGAGAGTTCTCCAGACATGTCGATTGCCGCGTCCGTCATTATCGCAATGATGAATGCAAATGATGTGAATACGATAAGTTTGAAAATATTTGGGTGAAGAAACATTGGAGGTTATAAGTCGGGTTACTGATAACAGAATGTGAAGGCTTCCAGGTAGCGGGGAACGATCGCTGACCAGTTTCAGAGCTCGACTGAAACTATTGACAAAACGATTGAGGCCTCAAATAAATCCTACTTGTTTTACTCATGTAAATACGTGGCCAATGTTCTCAAGTGATCGCGACACTCGTTCTTATCGGGTAAGTAAACAAACGAGTTTAGTTTGGAATTAAAATTAAATCAATTTTAGAAAGCCGTGGTAGAAAGAATGTGAGCGTGGGAAACAAAATTGTGTGGGATTTATGTAGAAATCCAGTGAGAAATATCTTTTAATTGATGGTTATCATGGTTCTCGTAGGAATCTGATTTGATAGGTACCTGATTGTGTATCATTTGAGAGGAGTATAAAATAGTTTGGTGGACCAGGATACTATGGAATCCTTTCAGATGAATAGAGGTAGTTGAATAGATTGGTGCCACAAAAGGTAGAATAGTAAACAAGACGTAGGTATCAGTCACTTTTTCAAGTATTTGTCATCGGGTTTTGGAATTTGGAGGGACAGTTAGTACGAACGGTTACCGCTAGAATGCTCTCACCCTTCCAAACTAAGTCGAATTATGATAAATGATCATTTCAATGTTATATAATATATCCCTAATATTATCTATAATAAATCCCATAGGTGTAATGATTAATCCGAGTACAATTTCATCAGGGCGAAACGTAACATACCACACAACTGGTACAATACTGTTTGTTTTCCGACTTGTGGAGGAATCCGCTGAAGAAAACTACCTCGTGTTGTTTGATAACACTGATAACAAACTGATACCTCGTGTTGTTTGATAACAGTTTTACTTCCGATTTTTGCGTTGACTGGTGATATTTTCCTCCATCGATCTGATTCCACTGAAAAAGTTAAATGTGAAAATAGGGAAAAAGGGAGAATTTGAGCTGTTCCAGTTCCATCTTGACTTGTGGAATCTCTGCCATGGCGGATTCACTCGAAGTGTGTACTCCGTTGTAAGTAGTTTTGCGATGAATTTCATTTATTAGGATGAAGTTTCATCATACAACTTAATAAAATAATTACTTACTTCCAATTTGCTCTTTCAAATTGGTGCTTATATTGCTTTTATATACTTGTCATAATGCTGAATCACTCGTTTTCATCTGTCGAACAGTTTTCAATGTTTTACTTAATGCTATGTGTTTCTGTGGAAAGGATCCTGGCATACGTCGCCGCATCGGGTCCCAATGGTTGCCTTAATGACGATTTGGAAAAAGGCGTGCCGAACATAAGTAACGAAAATCGAGTCGCTGCCATCAACAACCTCATTACGAAGGTAGACTCAACTATACAGAGTCTTTTATTATTACAAATCGTAGAAATGGTCGGATGTTTCTTCAGGAGTTTTGTGGCCATTCAAAATTTCCTTGTTGAAAATCCTTTGACAATTTTCTTGCTGGTTGTATTGATCAAACAACATCTCATGAACGAACGAGAAACGAAAATGTTTTTTGGAACAATCAGGTTCAAAATTTTCACTTGAGGCGATAGTTGGGAACGTTAAACATAGATTTGGAATTTGAAGGTTTCGCTGAACCGAAACCCTTGGTATAAGTTTGACGAAACTTGGTGAACTAGTATCACAGTCAATTGTATCAGTCGTTGAAGTTAAATCCTGCTAATTTTCAGTTCCGCCTAACGATAAAATCACACATACCAGTTCACCAACCACCCAGTTTTGACATATAATATAAAGCACACAGCGGCTAAAAGTGTCTTAACTTTATTTTGTCCAAATTATGGGTTAGGCTGTGTTGCTGGTTAAGTGACAAAATTCTGAATTAATTTAGTACCGGTAGGTACGAATAGGTTTGAGGGGAGCCGTCATCTCAAAATCTTTCTAGTTGAATGTAGAGAACGTAGGGTGGCTGCATGTCGTCATGAAGTTTGGCTGATATGTATAGATTGTATAGTGAGAGTTACTATTACCTTGTACGTTTTACAGAGGCTGATCGATATTTACCAAGTTGGCACGAAACTAGGATATAAAGTCAGACCCCAAGACAACGATCCGGCCGACCTCGTGAACGCCGATACCGAAGAGAAGATCGTTTACGGAGTCATAAAAGAAGCCGGAAGCAAAGGGATATGGATGAGGGACATTCGTCTCAAGTCGAGCCTTCAGCCGACGGTGCTCAATAAAGTTTTGAAAAGTTTGGAAAATAAAAAACTGATCAAAGCTGTGAAATCCGTGTCGGTGAGTATGTTTCTTACATTTCGGGATTGATCGAAAAATTGGAAGCATCTGACTTGTTCCAATCATACCACATTAACATCAGATTTGTGAGACAAATTGGAGACCGTTTAGGTGTACTCAAGTGACACCAGTGGGGCTAAAACCACCGTTCTATCAGCCATTTTAAGTTTGGATGCTCTATCTGCTCTATCTATAGTGCCAAATGGTCAGATGTTTGATTGCAAACGAGTGTATAGCATAGATCACTATTTAACACTGTTATTTCTATTTTTTTTTTTTTTTTGTAGGCGTGCAAAAAAAAAGTGTACATGCTCTTTGAGTTGGAACCTGACAGCACTCTGACTGGTGGCTCGTGGTACAGTGACCAGGATTTCGAATCTGAATTCGTTGATGTTTTGAACCAACAATGCTACAGGTATTTTTTCGAAACTTAGTGAATATTTTGAGTATAAGATTGAAGAACTGGAATTTTTGGTTAATTGCATCTGTTCCATGTTTGCCCAAAGGAGTGTTTTATGGTGGTGAGCAGAGTAGGAGCTACAACTTTGATTGAGTATAACTCCTAAATCTAGGATTTTCTGACAAAATTGGCAGTACCAAATGAAGTTTTCAAGTCCACGGCCAAATCTATTTACCTACTTGAAACTTTGCTAAATCAAAACGAAATTTAGTTGTAACTATAGGTCAAAATTGTGTATAATACGAAATATAATTCGGATATTTCTCGTAATTTCCGTTCAGATGTAACTGAAAAAAAGAACTACAAAAGAATTTTCAATATCTTTATAATATTGTAAATATGTAACTATAGATTGGATGCACATCGAGTGGGATATTGTATTCATGGACCAACTTAAACCTCTCAAATAATGGTAGATACCGTTGAATATCCTCTGCATACATCACCTTGCGTGTACAGTAGGTGTTTACAGGGTGCTTCCTTTCATCGTTTCCATGTTTCGTTGAAAACCGTAATTCGGTTTCTTCTGATTTCTGTAAAGCAAAAGTTCTGAATGATGAAACATGCTGGTAATATAGGCAGATCTGAATTGAATTGACATTACGTGCAAATCTACGATTACAATCTTGCGTACAATCTTGACTGTGTACTCGTAATGACTTTCTTCTACAGTCTTAATGGTTGAATTGGATGAATAATAATGAAATTCCCTTAAATGATTATTATATTGTGTCTACGCTCAACAGGTATCTTTTGGAGTTGCGGAATAAACACGAAAATGATCAGGCAAACACGAAGAAAGGGCCCTTAGCGATGTACAATCTGTCTTCAGCTAATTCTGGACAAGTTTGCAAGTTCATCACCGACTTGGGGATCAGTAAGGTACCTACGTAGTGTTTATTGAACTGTGGTGAAGTAGAACCTGTCAGCTAATTTGGCGCTCTTGGTGTAAACAATCAGTTTGAAATCCAGTTTGTTGACTGTGGATACTATGGGTACGTTTGTGGAATCTACGCTCATTCGATGCAGTATTCACCAGCTGAGGCTCTGTTCCTTAGGGGATTCTTATGTTCGTTGAGTGATGTTGCTCTGATTGGTTCTTCTCTTTGAATCATTGAGGACCAATCAGAGGTGGACGTAGTAAAGTGACGTTTGAGTGAGGAATGAGCCTGCCCCAATCTCCCATCGGAAATCGAACCCAAAACAACAACGAGGGTAGTTTATGACCATAATTAGTAACCATTGGTCCCCTTACTTCAATTGAAATAAAACCTCTTGAATGAACTAATCACTAGCAGTTCCACCATAGTTCCACATTTTCGCCCTTTTTGTGGTGAGTTGGTACAATATTCTAATCTTTTCAGGTACCTCTGTCTGAAGAAGACATTCGGACGATCCTCGACACCCTGCTGTATGACGGTAAAGTGGAGAGAAAACTCACACTCAACGGGGAATATACATATCGTGCTGTGAACCCCCTGGTTGAACCACCTGGTCTGGTTATGCTACCCTGTGGCGTTTGCCCGGTTATCAGCGAATGTCACTTGAACGGCAACGCTTCCCCCTTCTCCTGCCCGTACTTGAAGAATTGGGGAACTAAACCGATCATCAAAGTGCAGCAAGAAGACCTTTAAAGTCACTGACCGTATTTGTAAATTATTATTCTGTAAATAGATTTGTAACGTCATTGAATTTGACACTTCTTGTACACCGTTAACTACTAGGAAATTGAGTGCCGATGTTGCATTGCTATTATTTTATACCACTTTGAATATAAAGGGCTTCCTACGATATGCACCAAGTGGATGTCTTACTCATTCGGCTCTATCTTCTGCGAAAAGAAGAAACTCTCGGTTTCTTCCAGGTATTTCGCTTTGAGAAGGAACTCTCGCACAAGTGGGCTCTCAATGAGATCGTAGGTTGTCGCCGCTTGTTGCCAAATTTTCAGGGACTCTTTAGCCGCTTCGAGGTACAACCCCTGTCCACACTCTTCTTCACTCAGAGGGTGAATGAGGGACTCAAGATTACTGAATTCTCCTGACTCACTGGATATTGTATTCCTGAAAAAATGGTTATAAACGAGTGGTTATTAGGGTTGTAAGAAATAATCAAGTGAAGTAAGCAGACATTCCAGGCTGGCTTCTGAAAGTACGACTGTGGCCAGATGTCCTCCCAATCAAAATTTCTTCTTATCATTTCGCTCTATACTTCCACCACTTTGAGTGGATATTTGGAATTAGGGATGGGATATTGAAATGATATACCTATGTGGAAAACCCTTTCATGAGGCTCCAGCATTGGGAAATGTTCCTTTCAAGTCTTCTTCCTGGGACATTACATCGTAAAAAAGTAGTAAAGTAAGCAACCATTTCAGGTTGAATTTTCGTCCGACTGCCGTTTTTTGGCGTCGCGGACGTCATCGGCTGTCCACCTAGGTGGATCAGAATTGTTCCGATGATTTCGCTTAAAGCTACTCATTGCCTCGCCCCCTTGAGTTGAGAGAGGATCGCCGTACAGAAGCGTGAAAGATTACTTGGACGGGAGACCCACCTCCTGGCGGTCACCCATCCAAGTAACAACCACGCCCGACGATGCCCAACTTCCGTGATCTGATGGGAACGGGCTTATTGCAACGCCTACCCCGTACGGCTTGGGACATTACATTGAGATAGCTTTATTACAAACCTAAGCTTCTCCAGTATGATAAAGACTGCCTCTTATTCCAGTGCTTCACATTCCCAACGCGCGACCGCAAAGGTCAGCGGTCGGCCTCTTGATCTTGAGTCCCTTACAGATCAGGATCTCACATATCGATATCCCACCCCTAGCTCAGTTTCGAACAAACAATCTCTGCCTTTGTCCCAATCCCAGCCACCAAGTGGCAGCGCCATCCCATCAGATTATTAAATTTTGTTATGGATTGTTTTATGTTTCGAGCATTAATTCCTGGTATAACTACTTGGTTGTTTCTGAGGCGAGCGATCCTCCTGCGGATTGAGTCCTCCACATTCGAAGTCGCTGCCTTTTACTCCACAGCGAGGACGTAAAAGAGTGGTAACTCTTCGAGCCGCTCAGGCAACTTGCTTTTGGCAGATGACCGATCAGACCGTATATTATGCACCTGATCGAAGGCAAGTATGGAGGAGTTCTGCTGAACTTTTCAAACATCTTGCAATATAGAGGCGTTCTAACATCTTTGTACAGTTTCAAAAGAGTATTCAATCTCCTAAAAGACAAATGCCCACGAATAAATCAACAAGCTGGTATACAAAACAATCTATTCTGTTTATTAAGTACCTTACTTATATTTCGAGTAATGGTGTCTCCGCATGTATGCCCATGTATTGGTCATTCGATGAATCGCTGGCATTGTCAGTCCGTTTAAAACGCTGTGTGTCGAATGCATATTATGCAGACGGTGGAGTTTGTCTGCCACGTTTATGTACTTCCCAATCAATCTTGACCTCATCTGTAAATAACTACGATTTGTATACCTGCCACTTTTGAAAGAATTCCATATTGCTGTACCAATATGCATTGTATTTCTGGTAACTGCACCTTGAGAGAATCCAGACGTACGATTTCGGTCACAATCAAATTGGCCACCCTGTCGGAAAAATCCATCATCAGCCTCAAGTTTGGGGCGTTAACAGATGATTTTTCGCTAGTCAACGTGTGTAGTTCGGTTGGAGGGATCTGCACAACATAACATCACCACGAAGAACTTGATGAAGAGATCGATTTAATACATTGAAACTATTAAATATATTGTACAAACCATCAAGAAAAAGTCTCTGTCGAGGAGTGTGAGTTGGTATGCGAGGATAGTTGAGTCGAAATCCCAGCTTGATACGGAAATGTCCATTTTGAGCTGTTTTCTGATCGTGTTGTAGCTCCCTGAAATAATACGAATAATATCACAAACTATGATTTAGCAACACTTACAGACGGAGTTGTGTCGTGTAATGGGAGTTGTGTCGTTATGTCTGTACTTCCCCCAATATATGTACCACTATTGCAGGTGGGCGAACGAGGTTATTTCACGAGTAAGTTAGAAAAATACTCAATTTGTATGTTAGATACGTGGCTCACTGATGACTGTACTAACTGACTGGTTTCACAGCCTGATGAATTGAAGTATCTTTTTTCGTTGTGTGCGGTTTCTTGATTCGCGTCCAAATCGATTTCTTCTTCTTCGCACCTGAAATACTTCTACTCATCATTTTAAATTTACATTTCCCACTCGATCGTTTAATAAATACAATCATTTGATTGCTCGGTTGATCGTTTTACCGAGGGTTTTTTGGTAGTCGTTGATATGCACCAAGTGCCTCCTCAACGTTTTATAAAGTGATGCAGACGGTTTCGTATACACGGGTTCGCTTTGGCTCCAATATAATACTCGCCTGAAATTGAAATAGGCAATTATTGTGCCTAATACGCCAAAATATTGGACCAAATCCGTCCGAAGATATAGCTTAAAAAAACCACTACATTTTCGCACTTTGTTTGGTTTTTGCTCACTATCTCATTACAGGAAGGGTCTGATGGGTATGGTCACCATATACACTCTCAAACTAGACTAAATTTTCTACAATTTGAGACCAGAGCTCTTTACAGCGATTAGTTCCTGAGATACAGCTCTTCAAAAACAGGTCTAATTATTGTGGATTTAAAATGCAGTAGGTTCGCACCTCTTAATTGAAGAATCATTATATGATTGCCTTACGGTTTCTAATGGAAGGGTTTTCTGAGTTCAAAACCGAAGTAGAATGTTGAGCAGAAATCCTAAAAACACATTTTTTGAGCGCTAACTCATCAAGTTGACCCCACCAATTGCCTGAATTGTTGAATACTAATTTTGATTTTTTTTTTTCAAAGTGCTTAAACAACGTTTGAAAAGTAACAGATTCGGCCTGTTTTGAGAAGGCCAATATTCACTAAAACTCGAATGATTCACTTCTACAAATTCATCTGAAATAAGCAGAAAACTGGCCTCCTGTGCGTGACAATAATTTAATTTCGAGATCATGATTCAGGTTGAAAAGGAGGTTAAAAAGTGCCAAAATTTGGTCAAAAGGGTCCAAAAGACAAAGTTCCTGGCAAAACGTTTGCCCGCACACTTCAAATTCGTATTCAGCGACCAGAAAATCAAATCAATATGATAATGCAAGGATAAGATCTGACAAAATCTCAAATCTCCCTCATAAATCAGTGGTAAGTAGTAGGAAAAAAATAGAAAATAGCGCTGACCCAACCGTTCTGTTGTATCTCCAACTTCGGCGAACAGGCGGATCGTCCGCGTACTCCCTTTCCCGCTCGTAGAGACAATCGCAGCTCACGCTGGACACGAGGAGCCTTTTCGATAGTTCGGGCTTCACTTCCTTGGAAACTTTGGATAAATTTACTTCGGAAGCACATTTCTTCAACTGCAATTTCATAAATTAGTTGGACGGAAATAGGACGTTTATACGTTTAAGGCGTTTGTAAGGTATAAGAGAGTTCATCACCCTTTTAGGAATAAGCTGCTTGTGACCCGAGAAGTCGAAAAGAAAGTGAAGAACATTATCGGTGATGCTAAATGGTTAAGCTAAAAGTATAGAAGCAAATTATCTGGTAGAGAATTTCTTGGATCTGGGCACACATGTCTCTCATGTGCCATGGGTTTCTTTCATCTGCCGACAGGTTTTTTTTGCTCTAATTTTTAATTAATTAATAAGTGCCCTTTCTGGGAAAATGACCCATATGCATCATGTTCCGCAAATTGTTGCCAAATGAGGAATTATAATATCTCACATACTGGTTCAGGAAACACGTTGAAATTTTGATTTAGGACGATAATTTTTCTCTCCACGCACAAAAACGATCACGGTGCAACCGCAACGCTGATTGACTGATAATTATAATTAATTGCAATCAATAGGCTCCTTTACTACCTGAGCGGACAAGAGGCCACCTCTTGTGATTTCAATTCTTCCGAGACCGGCCAGATGATTCGGACAAGGCACTAGTCCTGATGATCGTCTGTGTTTCTTTGGGGGCGTTGAATTGTCCCGGTTCCTCTCCCATACTCGAACTGCCTCTTCCGTGAGGCACAACATTTGGTAGCACGTCGTTGCACTTTCCTGTTTTTCATAAATTAAACGAATACGTTGCGGAAGAATTCTGAAGAAATATTTGGTTATACCTACAGGGGAGGGATTAGAACGCCTCATTCAGATTAAACACCGTTTTTCGATTTTTGACATGTAAAATTTCGTTCATTCTGTGATAATTATAACACACTCACAGTAATCAAAAGCTCGCCAATAGCAGTGTTGTTGAATCTGTTCCAACAAATGAAATGTTGGAAGCTGCGATTGCGACATCCACGTTAAACTAGACTAAATGGGCTACAATTTTAGACCCTCTGTACTACCATTAGTTCCCAAGAAACGGCACTTCACCAACCGCCTAAATAAAATACCAATATGTTCTTGGGAACTAATGGTAGTACAGAGCTCGGTACCTAAGGTCTTAAATTGTAGCCCATTTAGTTCGTATTGTTCGTATTATGATGCAGGAAAATAATTGCACAAGTGTTGGAAAAACCAGACTCAAAAATGTTGAATGTTCGTTGAACATCGTGCATGGGACTTCAGTGGCATATTCTGGTACTTTTTCTGTTTATACCTCGTCTGAAGTCCCAGACGTGGATTTGGGCCTTCGGAAATCGCTGTATACCAACGCTGGACCCGCCGGCAGATATAAATTGGTCTCGCAATTCTCATCAATGCCAGCTCCGAACCTGTAAACCCTTTGATAGTCGCCAGCAGCCGTCCTAAAATTTATTTCACTGTATGTACTCTTCATCTGTTGAGATATTGATAATGTAAATAGATACGCTCAATACGGGCATCAAACCCGCTTTGAACACACTTGAACCAAATGTTGAATTTGGATTGTCACAATTTGCGGTGACATATTTTGATGGAAATGAAAAAAAAAAATTTCTTTGGTCGATTCCAATGGTTTATTATCGAAGATAGTAAACCAAAACACCGTATTTGAGTGAAAATTTCACCTATTTGACTACATACTTCTAATTTCTGATTCTGACGAGCAGGCAGTAAATGGAAGGTATAATAACTGATTCAATAGAAATAATATTAAATTTACTGTTAGCTTACATCTGATGTTCGTACTTCACATTCAGGCTCTCATCATCTTTCCCATTCAAGGATTTGTTAGTGACTTCTCTAGCATGAGACATGGATTGTTTGCTCGGGCATTTAATCAGAATTTCGTTATTCATTTTGAGGTTGTCTCCTAAATACAAGTTCCTTTCTTCCCACTAAAAAATAAAATAAATCAAACAAAATAAGAGATAAATGTACAGTTTTCAGCATCTTCTACTCACAGCTCTGGGCACCGAAAACGACCTAACGTTCAGATCGGAGCTCGTGGACGAGGACGACGAGTTCACATTCCTCTCGGATGAAGCTGTTGAGTCTTTGTCTTCTTCAGGGCACAAAAACTTCATCCTTTCGCACCATAGATTCCAAAACATCTAAAAGCGATTGCGTGGTGGTTAAAATTTTAAATTTGGTTAACCAAAGAATGTAATCAGGAAAATGTAATTAAAATTTAGTAAATTTAATTAAAGAATTAATCAGGAAAGTAACATTTAATGTCACTTTAGCGCGATTTGGTAGGTGTCTATTTCTTTTGATGGGATGACCGATTTGGTATTGTAATAATTACAATGTTACCAATTATTGGTAACAATGTTATGTCATAAAGGAAATCTTGAATAGAAATTAATTTGTTTTTGCAGTGAAATAAAAAAAACTTTAAGAGGGGTAATTTTTGAAATTTAATTCTCATGTGGTTAAATGAAAGCTGGCCATTAGATATTTTCCTACTCAACTATAAATTCCGAGCCGGGTGATGTAGCCCATGGATAAGACTAAAGTTAGCCCCAAAATATTCGAAATATTAAAGTTAGCCCCAGGGGTGAATAATGTTCCTTGAGGTGAATAATCAAGTTAGAAACATCCACAGAAAGGTTGGGATACATCAAAATCGCTTGCCTCTCTTCTAAAGCTTGCCGCCAATTCGAAGTAAACGACTTGCTGGTTGCAAAACCGAGCTTTGATGGTATTTCGAGTTTTCCTTCTGTACACCGATAGATTGACGAATTCAACGGGCAACATCGAAACGAGTTCGAGGGTTCCAACGACTGGGTCTTCTTTGCAAGTTGGGTCGTCTTTCCATTCCAAGTAGTCTTTGGCCAGTATTAATTTCGTGGGCGTCAAACCTGATTTGTGTGAATGGGCGAGTTATGAACAGCGTTTTTAATTAAGTAGGTACATAGCAAGTTTTTGGTTGTTCTTTAGGGTTTCCGAAAACAAGAGCTACCTACATATAAGTAGTATAATATTATTAATAAATTAGGTATGTTTGTTGAGCTTGAGATGATAACGCGTCTGAAGCCTTATCATACTTTACATTATGTAGATACACACGGAACTTTCGCTTGATAGTTGGTCCCCTTTCTTCCACTATTACATAGAGAAGGAATGTGGTGGTGAAGTGTGGAGTCCCGCTAATTCGAGTTTTTCGTTCGCCCTGAGCGAGATTTTTAACGGAGGTACCTATAGCGAATAAAGAGTAGGTACATGTGTCTAATGTGTCAACTACATGTATCTAATGCCGAAGATCAATAACTTAACAATGTATTATCAGTAGGTAATATCTCATTAATGTAAAAAATGACAGCTATCGCCTAGTCATTGGCATCGCGTTGAGAGGTGGTACCTACCGCCAAAATCAAAGTCACCGTGATGATGTGAGTTTGACGCGTTATCCGACCCTTTCATTACAAACAATTGGACAACAATGAATTTTTTCAACCTTTCATCTTACATAATGTGTAGGTACGTTTTTCCCCAATTGATCCCACGCGCAGTAGGTTACCGAGATTCACACGTTTTTTCGTTTAGGTGGTCCTTAACGTTAAGGAACGTTTAAATCGATCGCAAACGGGCCAGTCAACTCAACAGAGGTCAGATTAGGTACGTAAGTTGAATTTTGTCGCTTTCGACCGCGTGGAAGATTACTGGAAGTAATAAAGTGAGAATGAAATGAAATAAAGAAACATACCGAGGCTCTCGGTTATAACTGGAGAAGGTTAAAGTTGCTAATAGTGATTAGTATCATTCTTAATTCATAATTTGCACGATTATTGCATTACCTACTCAAATAATTGCTCATTGGGTCAAGTTGAAGCCTTCAACTCCGAACTGACTTTGAATACCCACTATGCAGTTTCCGCGGATTCTGTTCCGATTCCCGTGCCGTTCCGGCTTTTAGAAACTAATTTTAAACCTAGTTCGACCGGATATTGAAGACTCTCTGTTACATTCATCAATACGCTCAACTCAACTCGAACGATTTGTACGGGGATGAAGTCAATTTATGACTGATTGGGCTGACATACTGGCAGTAGGAATTGGAATTTGTTTGATTACTTAATTATGACGCCCCTTTGGTATATCTATACGTGTAGGCTCTAGCTCTTATCTCGAAGCGTATCGTCATTCCAAAATCGATGATTGTACTGCTCATTTGATACTCATGAGTGAATTAAGTTAAATTGAATTGTTGAATGGATCTTCGATAATGTTTACCAATATACAACTGTTGAATCCCTTCGCCGTCCCGCGTCGTTTGCGCGAACGGACACTCAAGAAGGACGTGGTCTTCAAAATCGCTGTATTCCGTGAAAAGCAGCTTTTGAATCCTATTCAAAGTCATCACTTCCCTTCCGGTGTCCGAGTCCTACCTTGACCTTATTCAATATTGTTGCTATAATACTCGTAAATTGGTTATAGACACCTGTTAGTATTAAACCATATTCATAGTTTCCTATGGAGGTGCCGTTTCGGGTTTAATAGTATTGTGATGTGGAAGTTTTTGTCAATTCATGTAATGTAAAAGGTTATTGTCATTTTAAAAAAATCATTCTACAGCAGCCGAAAAAAGTTATATTATCCACTTTCCCCGCACGCCAGAGATGTCCTAACCACTTCACAAGTACCGTACCCGTTTCGAAATCTCCCCTTGTTTCTTTGTTTTTATTATTACACATCAGATGTGTGTATTAGATTCTAATACATAGATGTGTAGTACCATGTCTTACCATGGCGCCAAGGGGAGATTTCGAAGCGGGTAAGGTGCTTGTGCACAAGCACTTCATGAAGTGGCTAGGAGATCTCTGGTGGGAGGGAAAAGTAGATATCATAATTTTTGCCAGCTGCTGTAGAATGATATTTTTACATGAAGTGTTTTTCGGATGATAGGTCTTTTGGTTGTTGTAGTTGGAAAGACCTATGGAGGCAATGTGCAAGAATAAAATTTATACCGGAGTGATTATTGTAGAATTAACACTTCAGCTGTTCGCTCGTGTTTAGGAAATGACCGTTCAAAGCGCAATCAACAATCAAGCTGCATTGTTTTTTTCCGATCCATCCTGTCGGTTCCTATTGTTTTTGTTAAAACTCAAACCTTGACCCACCGCAGCTCCACAAAGGTTTAGATAGTTAACCTTCGTTCTAAACTATCGTTGATTTTCCCGATAAAACCAAACACCAGGTAAATCAGGTTCATTACCAGCCCAGATTTAGGTGAATAACATGAATCACCATTGAGTTTGGGGGGTTTGACCAGACATTTGAATAGAGGGTTTAAATTGAACAAACACCTTTTTCCAGCAAATAAATATATATTTTTATTTTACAATGATTGACATACACAAATTTACATTATCAACTTTCTCATCAACAGCTAACGATCGAACAATGTAGGTACTGATTGCATCTTGATTGAAACTCTCTGATATTACACTGCTTTTTCGTAATGTGCAATAATAAGCTTATCATAATAAGCTTAAAGCTGTGCGAACGTCATGATTTACTTGACATAAATTGGTATTATAAGATGGTCTTAGCGATTAGGGGTGGGAAGCTTACTGTTAAGAGTGCATTTACAACTAGAATCACATTTTTCCTCATGACATCCGTAATCAAGATTGATTATGATCTATCACATCTATTAAGAGATAATTATCTATCTTAGCGGGTAGTGTACAGGTATTTGAAGTTCATATCGTCGGTTATATGATCGACAAATTTCCTAATTACTTCATGTTAGGCCACAAGTAGGTGTATATGGTAATTCAGCACTTTTTAAATACCTATGTAAATAGATACACATTGGAATTCAAGTCCTAAATACCAGTAACATCACGGAATTCAAACAGAGTAGGAGATTATGTACTATTATGTACATAAACAATTTTTTCACTCTTAAAAATGCTGAAATGCAAGTATTTTCGTTGAAATTGGTTTGTTGTCTGGATTTGCTTGGGAATGGGTAGCTGATATTATGCTTGATTCACGCCAAGGGTGGCTTCTTGGTTTGGAACATGTAGGTATGGGAGAAGCAGATTATTAGACAACATAGGTAGAGTCAAGGCATAAGGACAAATAAAGGACTAATTTCTGGGTATAT
This sequence comes from Stenodema calcarata, assembly GCA_963920205.1. Classification (NCBI taxonomy): domain Eukaryota; kingdom Metazoa; phylum Arthropoda; class Insecta; order Hemiptera; family Miridae; genus Stenodema; species Stenodema calcarata. The sequence goes on along the minus strand of OY986062.1, from coordinate 14,663,655 downwards.
AGACGTAACAAACGTCGGTAACTTTGGTATGATCAGTACGAATAGGAACTTGAGGAACTGTAGTAAAAATACGAGACGTGAGGCCTTTTCATATCACTGGGGTCGGATCGAAATACAGTTTGTCTGGCATTGGGATAACGTAGATCCCAGTGTTCTTGATCGTCGTTCCAGGAGGACCCGGCAACGGTGGAGGCATAAGCTGGTCGTTTGGGGCCGGCGAAGGAAGGACTCGCCCATGTCTGTGGTATCCATGATCGTGTCCTGGGAAACCCTTCGTCATATACCCGCCGGAAAAGCCTTTCCCTAAAGGGTACCCGGAAAACCCCTTGTCGAACCCGGAATAGCCCTTGTCGAGGGCGAAACCCGAATACCCCTTGTCCAAAGGGTACCCGGAAAAACCTTTGGTGACCGGGTAGGAAAAACCTTTGGTTACAGGGTATGAATATCCAGCGTATCCTTTGTCCAATCCGTAGCCGTTCCCACCAGCGTAACCGCGGGCCCCTCCGTTGTATCCTTTATAATTGTAAGCATCTCCGTAGCGTCCGTTGTTTGCGATTGCGTTTCTATTTAGGTTAGTGTCGTGGTATCCTCCTCTATTTGCGTTTCCTCCTTGGTCCCTATACCTATTTAAACAAAAATAATCATCAACATTTACCACATCACAGATCCAAGTGGAAATTAAATGGTCTTAACAACACACAACATTCTCACAAATCTCTGCAATTATGAAAAGATCAACTAACAGATTAATGTGACAGGAGGAAGGTACAGATCTATACTTCCGGTGCTCTATCTACGATGGACGTCCAGAAAGTAAGGTTACAAAGGATTTGTCATGCAGCTGTGGCACTGTGAGCCACTCAAGCAGTTGGAAAAAACACCAAGGACGATAAGTGATTTTATGGCTGAATTTTTCAATTAAAGCTTTGTTTTATTGTTGATATTATATTGAAGCAATATTCTGATGTTTGTGGACTCAAACTGGCTATAAAAAACCGCCCTTGCTTAAGGAATACTGACTCGTGGTGTGTCACTTCTTCATGACAATGCTAGACCTCATATCGCCAGCCTCACTCAGGACCTATTTGTTTCATTTGAATGAGATATTTCGACTCACCCTTCCTTCTCCTTTGAGAGTATATTGCCCTCACTCACGATTATGTAGAGAAATAACGACATGTTTTGACACTTATCTTGTTGTAACCTTACTTCCTGAACCTCCCTCGTGATAAGGCGGTCTATTTTGTGGTAATACTATACCATGTAACCAATTCAAGATAATCTTCACCTCGTTTAAGGCCTCTAAACATCCATAAACGTCGACGGTCCCACAGTACATACATACGACTGTCACAGCTATCAAGGTTTGACTTGAACCCTACTGCCAAATGAGGATTATTAATAACAAACCTTGAATTGTGGTATTGCAATGAGATGTTATCTGATTCATTTTAGCAGTTTTTAATCATTTTACAATGTAATGTGTATAATTTCGGTTGACCAAATAAAGTTTCTTATCGTGTCATCTTGTAGTGTGTATGAATGTGAATGAAATTCGTGGACAATAGTCACCAGATCGTAGGAACTGAGGCATTTAACATAATTGAATTTCATTATCAGTCGCGGTCATATTGTATCGGTCCACATGTTCGAGTGGTAGTTTCAAAAAGGTTTTAGGGAAAACACCATGTACCTATTCAAAAGTAACGGATCTGTAGAGGAATCCTTGTGTCAGGGTAGTGTTCGGATCAAGTTTAGTTTCCTTTTCAATTCTGGTAACGTTCCCTTTGCCTTGTAAAGACGGGCTGGACAGGATCGTTATGAACGCGTCAAGCAGTCCTTCCACAGTATCCTTGACTGCGTCTGCTCCGTTTTGAGCTGGCGTTTCCCTGCCAATCAATAAATTCTCAAACTGGTAATGTTTTAGTGTGGAGCGGTCTTATAAATTATGGCGTGTTGGCCAAGACAAGAGTAAAGTTTCGTGACCTTTTCCCGGAACAAGTGTTATGAATTTAGAGATTATGATGCCTACTGGTAGCCTATAATATTCCATTAATATGAATAGTTTCGGCGCTTTCAGTTTCTTCATAAAATTGAAAAATCCAACAAGTAGTTCTGATGATGTAAGGCTACCTCTTCAATATCCACAACAAACTTTAAATGCATTCCCAAATCCAATCTTTCACTGTACTTATTACTGCAGTACTAACTCATACTTGAAAACCTCCTATACACCCAGTTACCTATAATTCGACAGATAATGCAGGTTAGGTCCGATAGCTCGATCTAGCTCCAAGTGAAAAGTCACTTAATAGTAGACAATACCGCATTTGCAGAACCAGGTTACTCTGTAAGATTTCGCGTGTCTTCCTCGCCCATTTCCGGTGTTCAAAACTGCTGTTTTGATGTATATTGCTCTTCCTTACTTAGGTGGGTTCTCCACATCCTCAATTACGAAATATCTAATCCATAATTTTATCTGGACCTACACGGAATACTACACAAGTAACAAGCTCATCTTTCACACGAATCATTAATCTTACACAGATTCTGGAATGTACCTAATTGGGGCTTGGGTGCCAATTACACGACTTACAAACAATAATTTTTACGTTATTTTGTGGACTGTGTTAAATTGAGACTACGATCTTATCATCAAACCCCTCAGCATGTAGGAAACGATCTGAATTTTAAGATTATTTTGAAATATATTCCTAAATTGCTTGGTTCCATTCGTGGCGCAATAAATGTAGTGGCAGTTTGTCACCTAGTCTTTCCTAATCATCGTCAGTTCTAGTAGGTACGTTGATAAACCAGAAGATTCGCATGAACTCTACATAAAAAATGTCAATCTTACCTTGCGTCCTGTGCAACGTAATTGATCTTGGCGTTGTGTCCCAATCCGTCGTCGTAGTAAGTCGAGCGGTCGCCGCTTTCGTCTTTTCTGTAAGTATTTGAAAACCCTGCGGCCTGGTGCCCTTTGTTCCGCCCAGTGAGGTCACGATACCCTCCTCCGACTACTGAACCCTTGCTGTAGTCCTGACCACCTGTATAACAGCGTGATCATGCACTTATAAGAAAACATAGGTAGTTTGAAAATTGGTGATATTGATAAAACGGGCTCTTCAAAGTCAAGAGCACAAAGAAGTTATCCTCTATTTGAGAAATTCTATTCCTCCTCAATGGCTCTGCCGATTTTCAATCTGGTGGTAGTTTTCAAACTGTAACCCTTTCTTTAATGCCTGATTTTACCTAAGAAGTAAGTTTTCTTCCTTCAAAGTGGTGGTGTTTACAATTTAAGAAAATTGGGGGGGGGGGGGGGGGACTAGTTTCTCACTAGCCAAATACTAGTGTATGCCCTCCTAACACTTTCCGCATTTATTGGTTAAAATTGATTAAAATAAAACTTGGAGAACACAATAATTGTGTTGTGTGAATTATTCAATTTTAAAGAAACACTTGCTTGAAGGTTTTTGGGAATAACCTTAGAATGAGAAATATAGTGTTTTTACCTCCAAAGGCTTTTCCAATATCGTAAGCGTTCCTCGTTGACATCAAGTCATCGTAGTATCCGGTGCCGTCTCTAAATCCGCCGGCTCCCTTGTAGCCATCTCCGTAGCCCTGGTAACCTTGCGATGCTGCCTGCGAATACCTGAATGAAAGAATACCAGTTGTACAGGAAATCACCAGATTTTTATTGTAATTCACACAATGTCGCTTGATTTAATATTTTCACGAGATCTCACCTTCCCAGTGCGTCAGGCCATGGAAGCGGTGCTGCGTCAAAAGCAGGTAACGCTACAGGCATGACCGGCCCAACTTGGTAAAACTGGCTGCCGTCAGCCTAGAAAGAATTTAGTCGAAAATATAACATTTACACCAATAATTACACATTTATCCATAATCAGGCTTTGGTTTTTGAGAGATGTGACTCACATTTTTTACCGTGAAGTTGAGGTAAAAAGCCGCAAGTGCCAAATTCAGTAAACTACTAGACGTTCTGTTGCTGGATGTTCGGCCCATCGTGACGTTGCCTGCGCTGATGGGTACGGAGAAGTCAGCGACAGCTGTCGAGTTTGAGGAAGTTGAATTGGAATCCACCTGGTTTGTTGAAAAGAATAATCATTTCATTTACTGGATTTCACTACGAATTGTACAAATCCAAGAGCTCACATCCCTGAACGGTACATTAGAAACAAATGCGTTATTTATCATTCCGTGAAAACTTGAAATAGGTAATGTTAACATGGTTTTCACGAAATCGGCATTGAAGTTTCGATAATATCATGTTATGATTATTATAATATAATATAATGTTAAATTAAGGTTTGCCAAATAAATAAACTTAGTACATGAACTAACTGCCTGATAAGAGCATGAAGGTTCGTTGATTTGCTGCTCAAACAAGGAGACATGCAGATATCAGGAAAGAGATATCGTGATTAATATGTATAATGAAAATGGACAAAACATTTCTATGATTTGATTCAAGTATTATTTGATAGGTAGAAATTAATGTACCTAATTACTTATAGGTACACAAGACTGGTATTTTGAAGTAATGAATGGGCTCTATTATGTACCTACGTGTTTAATTCCTGTATAGATTTAAATTTATTCAAAACTATTTTTGAGCCCTTTAGTAATGTTGATGGTTGCCAGTCCAGTGTGTCCTATGTTGATTTATTGTGAATGCTAATCTTATAGACTTACTTTGACGACTTTACGTTAGTACACCTTGCTAAATCACTGAACGGAGCACTACGATCCACTCATTTCCTCGGACTTAGGTTTATATAGGGGGCTTGGCCGCCCCCTACTCCCAGGGCGAGCTCCGGACCTTGGCGACAACCCCACCGCCCTATCCGATGGGCGTCTGCCGGCTTCCCCTGACACAACGTACTTCGAAGAGGTTGCAAATTAAGGTGAGTACTGAATTTGGAGTGTAAGCTAGAGAAGCGATGTTTGACTGATAACCGCAATTCGCCTAGCTGCACCTTGGACAGATTACATACAATTGTTGTGGTAGGTATGAAGATACTAATAACGTCGCAATATACACTCACTGATTCGTACGAAACTAACTACCATAAAACTATGCAATAGGTTCGTCGGAAATCCAAATGAACTTCTCCAACTGTTTCAATTCGACACTCCTGTAATGGCAGTTTACATGATCAAGGTTTCTGAAGGTGTCCGCATCAAAAAATACCAGCGAGAAGTAATGGGAATACGAGTGCAATTATATCATACATAAATATTACGTATATCATATTTTGAATATAAAAATATTATGTCATCAATAAATTATATTTTACTATTGTTATGAATAGTATTGAATCACGGAGAGCTTTAAAAAAGCTAGAAAAGAAGAAAGGAAGAAAGAAGAAACACTTGCTTGAAGGTTTTTGGGAATAACCTTAGAATGAGAAATATAGTGTTTTTACCTCCAAAGGCTTTTCCAATATCGTAAGGAAGAAATAATTTCTTCCTTATGTCATGCTTTTTTAAAGCTCTCCGTGATTCAATAATTTATTGACGCGTGACGTCATTTGAGGGGAGGTTACCTTTTGGTTTAAATTAGTTTTATTCGGTTCCAGTGGTTCATGAAGATGAACCAAAATCAACCCGATCCACGCAAAATAAAGACAATAAAAATGAGGTAAAATGTTGGGTAGCATCTAGGTACTTATACGAGTATAACAAAGTAGGCGCGCTTGGATGTAGGAGTTGGAATCTTGGAGCTGAGAAGCGATCGCGGAAAAATCTCAACTGATTATAAGTGTATGTTCTTACTTGATAATTTTCACACTAGTTTCGGTAGCTCCTACGCACAAATTATAAGTAATTGGTCTGATCACTTTTGGTTTAGTTTGCATTCCCGTGCAATAACAAACTTGTTGACTTCAGTGTGTTCGCGTTTCCGGTTCATGTAGCCTCATACACATGCATCGAAATGAGCGGTAGTTATCCTCTAGTAAATTGGTTTGTGCTTGCAGGAGGTGAATATCAATTGAGTAAGTATACTCCAATTTCTCTCAAACTCCCTTCGCTTACAATCCTATATGACGTCGGCTTTCTAATACGAGTCCGGCGAGAATCAACTTTTCCCGGTAGATTCCCCGACATTATGCCGCTTCCTGCAATGGATTCCAGTTTCCTCAGTCAATTTGCTCGGTTTGCTACAAGTTCGTCCTGAGGTATCCAGATGATGACAGTTCGAGGAGGCTGGGTCCGGTCGGTGCTCGAGATCATCACGATAGCTTGTCGTTGTGACCCTGATGGTTTTACAATAGTGCTTACATATTACGTACGTATCATGTTTTTGATAAGAATAAATCTATCCATCTGCACCCTCGTGGAAGATGATACCCCCCCCCCCCCCCATTGAACAATCTCATAAAATCGAGTGGTTTGTGGGGAAAAATTATTTTGAAGGAAATGCACGCGGTACCTACCAACGTTTATGATTAAATAATGTAATTTTGCAAAATTGAAAAATTATTTTTCATAATAGATTTACGTCGGATTGTAATAATAGATTTACGTCGGATTGTAAATAGATTTACATCGGATTTACGACGAAACATCGCAAGCAGGAATTTATTGAATAACAGTGCGTAAAATATTAATTCTCGATTCAACGAACTGTTACAGAATCAACCGAATTATACCGTGAAGAGTTTCCTTTCAAGCGATCAATCGCCTCCTCATTGTCGAGAGCAAGGACGCCGTCGGCGGTACGCACTTTGTTCCGAAGATGTGTCAAAGGATTTTTCAGACTGAGAAAGACATCAGGACGGTTTACGGATTTCGTTACAACAAGAAGTTGACAGCTGAATCGAATTCGTAAGAGGGTACAGGCGCTTCCTCCTTCATTATACCGTGTTTAACAACTACCGAATAATTCAGGCAAAGTTTCCACCCTCTGAGAGGAAATGCGCTATTGTTATAAAGAACTCGTGAAAACGTTCCAGTCGTCTCTAATAAGGAATGGAATTTGGATTTTGAGCTGTGGGAGGGATCCCGACTAGTGGTAGGATTTTGGTTGTTTTCGAAAACAAAAGGTTCATGCAAGCAAGGAATTCAAATTAGATTTGATTGGTTCGGGGACAAGACTTAGTAGGTGTTGATCGTCCAGAGCAGAGGTCGGCAAAGTGCAGCTTTCCGACCTCTTGAGTGTTCACGTTGTCTTTCGGGTGCTACTGGTTACAGCAGCTATTTTTTAATGTCTAAAAATATTGTAAAAGGTTACAACATTTATAAACAGATTTGGCTCTCAATTTTTCTTAAATCATTTCAATTTGCATATTTGACTCGTTGGCAAATAAGTTTGCCGACCACTGGTCTAGACACTTGAATATAACCGCTTAAAGGATTTCCATTGTGACAAAAAGCAGTATATATTCAGAATCAGCACCAATGGTTCTGCAAGGGCACAGCTCTGAGTACGTTGACTTTTAACCAACGTTCGAGCGCTAAAATTAGTTACTTAACGTATTTATCTTGCTTTTACAAGTCGTGTCCAAATTTTTTAAGAAATGTATAATATACTTTTTCTTTAAAAATTTGGATATCCTCCTCTAATTTTACCGTGGAATACGCTTTTACCGGGATCAATCCTCCAAAAAACCGTCCACGGGAATCGTTAAAAAATGTTTATGATTTATAAATTTCAGAGTTGTCTAAAAGTGCCCACATTTTAAAGGATACCATTGGCATTACTTTTTACGTGCATACTTTTACACGATGTGTAGGACACGAATATGAGTGGCCCAGTGTATCTATCTCATTTTGGACAAAAATCGACTTTTCCAAATGGTACAGAAATTTCCTTTTACGCGATCGCTATAAAAGGCGAAAATTGAGGGGATCGCGAATATCTTCCAAGTTTCGACTGTTTTTGGTCACGCTCAAATCACTTTGTCTCCCGATTTTTGGTCGAGCCGAAAAAGTTTGACATCCGTCTGGTCAGCTCGCCCTTGGATGTCGGCTCGCCGGTCCGGGGAGGAAGATTTCCATCAATTAGACGCATCCTCCATCCGCCCCACGTTCCTCCGGAGGTCTTGACATTGTCCGCAGATTTAGAACGACGAAATCCGCGTAATCGCCGATTTTCCGGGCTCGGGACAAACCATTTTTCCGCTATTGCCCCCGTGTAAACTGCAGGGAATCGGAAATGGAGACGACTCAGAGGTGATCTTGTTTCGTCCAAGTTGGTTTACCTCTCGGAATTGAATAAATGATCCCGCTTTCCACAGTCCGGACGATTAGCAAGTAAGTACTTACCTACAAGTACGTAGAAGGTATCCACTCTCTACAGTAAAAAATTTGAGACTTCAATTTCAAGTTTCCAAATTCAAACTAACACTTGAATTACTCAATATGAAGCATGCCAACTCGAATCCAAACACGTTCTTACAAGTAAATAGGTTGACAAACCCACCGAATACTGTGGAAGAAGTGTGATATTGGAGCCCCGGGAGCCGCCGCACAGTGGTGTCAGAGCGCAAAAAATCAGATTTTCGAAAGCGTTGATTTCGATGATTTAGTAAGTGATTCTCACACTATACTACAGGATCTAGGAACAGCATGATTTTAACATATTCAAGCCTTCAAATTTCGTACTCGACTAACATTTCATACATTGTAAAGTAAACCACGATACTATGATATAAATCCTCTTTGAGACGCCGTGAACATTTCAAGTCAGTTGGGGCCAGAATACCGGTTTTCCATTTTTGACAAAGCCATTCGGTCTAGAAGCACTATTCTGATCTTAAATTAAAGCGTTTTAAATGGTCTTCTAATCCTTCTCTCATGGCCATTTTGTAGGACCAGTAGTGTGGCCGGCAAGAGACTAGAAAAATGACCGTAACATAAAATTTGCCCTTTTTGGAAAAAATGGCCTGTTTGTGCAGATCTCGGGTTCTACTACCACTGAAATTGTGGAGAATATACTTCAAAAAAGGAACGAATAACTTATTTTGGTCAAAAACCAAAACTAGTGCAAAATGTTCGCTGTTTTCCGAGCACCACAAAGTTAGCACACGGTTTTCTGGGTTGCAAATTTAGGTAATCCTTAGGGGTCCTAACAACATGTTAAAAAATCGCCATCATAAATACGAGTTCGTAGGGTTATGAGTATGAATGAAACAAGTTAGAATCATCGACAAGCACTTTATTCGAAACGAATTTCCCAAGAATGATATGGTGATATCTACTAAAAATAATAATAAGTCTTCCTCAATGCGTGGAAAAAATTCGGCCCTCGTCTTTAGTAAAAGCTTGCGCTAAAATCAGCAACTTGAATACATTTTACTATAAACTCTTCAGTTTTAGGAAGATTTCTTTGGAGAAGGTAACAAAGATAAGTACAAACCGTAAGATTTCATTCAATGAATCCATCAATATTATAATAAACGGCGAAAGCGTTAACCACAATTCTCGGTCGTAAGTCCCAGGAGTACCAGGAGGAATTGTATAACTACACTGCAACAAGTCCAAAATGTTTGGCTCATAGTTTCAGAAACGTTTTCCATACAAATCCATTCTCTGAATCAAACTCACGATTTTAATATTATTTTTTAATATTATTTGTACGCTCCTTTGCAAACTTCACGTTGGTCGGACCATTCCATATGCTATATGACGTCATAACAGGGTGATTCTGAATTTTGCTCAAATGTCAGTTATAATGAAGAAGTATTACAGTGAAGAACGTTCGTTAAAAAATTCGCTCATTGAATTATGAAGGATGAATGAAAATCGAATTTAACATGTGGATTATGATCTGAAAGAAAATTATGGTTTTTCTTCTAGATACAATGAATAAAAAATAAACATTCACATAATCTGCAAATAAAGAATTATTCGTAGTAAGAGAGAATGCAGTTACAATAATTGTAATAATAAAAATTGTATTAATAATAATTATTATTATAAGTTCATTCGATCTGCACTGACAAAACAGTACCGTAAATCGTACGATTCGATAACTCCATTAATGAGTGTGGATCTAAATATAGGTACAATAATCATTAACTGGGAAAACTTGATCGTACAATATCAATGGAATTAAATGCCCAAAATGCTATTATAGAAATAAAAGATCAGTCGTTACTTTCACATTCCCTCTACAATGTATTCTAACCCAGTACTTAGCAAAGAGTCGAAAAGTGCTATTGTGAGATATATTCATCGCATGATGCCATGAGCCCAATGTACGTAGATACTGCGAATGTTAAATACCAGCTGTGATGACTTGACATTTGGAGGTCACATGGTGAGATACGTTACGAGCTGCAACTTATCAGTAAATTACTACAGGCTCTGGTCTTCGAATTGGATTCGTACAGATCTTGGGATTTTGACTTTCTCTTTAGGCATGGAGTTCTAACAACCAATTTGATATTCTAGAGTTGTCCAAGTAAACTTCAATACGCAGAAAGATGAAGACTGTGGAACGTAATCGCACACATGAACCCTTAAGGTGAGAAAGGAAGAGGATCTTAGAAATAAAACTAATACAAGTTATACTGAGAGAGCCACGGATTTTCCAGAGTTTCAGTATGATGTATTTACAACGGATCTATTGCAGGTAACGTACAGCACTTTAAGATAAGCTAATAAATGTTTACTTAGCTATACTATTAAGGGCGGTCTTCACTCAGCAAAAGAAATAGGAACAGAATTTTTCGGTATACGCACAAAACAAGTGATGAGCCGAAATTGATTCGGAGTTAATGATGCTCGTGAAGATGAAAACAAAACTTCGAATAAAAATCAATAAAACGGTATTGCTTAAAGAAAAACTTGCGTTGGTAGAACGTAGAATTGCGTTAACTTTGTGTTTCGAGATTCGCCAAACGTAGTTTCAGGTGGTCGACGAGGTCATTTCGTTCGACTTCTTGTTCGGCCCTCGTGGCCACATCGCGGACCTTTACGACTCCGCGTTTGATCTCGTCTTCGCCGAGGATCACGATCAGAGGAACACCTTGCTCTTCGCAGTGTTGGAGCTGAGCGAGGAGTTTGGGGCTTTTCTTGTACGATTGCTCGACCTAAAAACGAAAAATATACGATTTATTGAACGATCTAAAACGACAATGATCTTATTAAGGGTTCTTGACATCGGAGATCAAATTCAAATAGTTGTGTTCAAATTCTCAACAGGACCTTGAGGGATCAATCAACAGACTGTTTGAATAATTCATTCAATTATTGGTATTTGAATAGAATCGATGCCGAGTTGGTAATAGAATACGCCTGGTCTCGGATGGATCAAAGCAATATCCATAAGAGGGGCCTCAAATATCCTCACAACTCACATCCTCCACGGATATTTGTATTCATGTGATTCCCATTCCAAGGTATACCCAGAATTGTTTTGGTTACCTAATTAAGAACGATGAGTTTGTTTAGGAGTGGATAAATCTCCAGTTGATGACCGGCCCACTGCGCATGCAGCACTGCGACATGTTGACCCTATCATCTTAAGCCCTGTCAACTTAATTTATACGTCCACTAAAAGTGTGACGAGTTCGCTCCGTCAAACTAGTCTATATTTATGTGATCTATTATATTATTTGGGGGATGTTTTCTTGGTGCTTGGTAACAACGAAGTCCTCGCTCATGTCGGCCAGTCATTGACTGGAGGTATATCCTCTCTTAATTTGTTTTAGCCCAAAAATGTGTTAGAGTTCATCGATATTTGAAGCTATACTCGAGTATACAATGCAAACATCAAAGTACGGATGGATATACTACCTACAATAGACTGTTACTTCTGATGTCCCTTATTCAAATTCCCGCATAACATCAATCTTTCTTTTTTTTTCTTCATTTTTGACCAACACTTACTCTTTCTAATGGTCACGACTAACAAACGTGAATTCTATTCGCAGGTACTCACGTTAATTTCAGCATCCCACAGAAGCGCGCACAGTTTGAGCCGCTCGTCTTGCAGATTTTTCTGCGCACTGGCGACGTACACTTGAACGTGGGTCGTCCTCACTTTTTCTGGACTTTTCGCCGCCCGGGCCTCCACGACTGAGAATATCCTTTCTACTCCTATCGAGACTCCTACGCAGGGAACTTGTTTCCCTTTTGGGTCGAACATCCCGACCAGGCCGTCGTATCTACCGCCGCCAGCGACCGAACCGACTTCAGCGCCTGAAATGGAGATGGAAAAGACACTTGAGGATGATGAATTCGATGGTACATAAAAGATCAAATAATGGGGAATTTGCGACAATTTTTTAATTATTTTTGTCGAAAGTAGAAGGTAGGAGAATAACGAAAATTATGGTCAGCTGCCTGAAAAGTCTTCCCAAAAACGTAGGGAATGTAGAGAAGCTGGCCGTATTTGAAAAAGACCGCAGGTCAGAAATGTTTGTATGTTGATCTCACACCATAATCATTTGAGACTCAGTAGGATTTTTCTCTGGGAGGACCTGCGTTCCTTCACAGCGTTGAATATCAAAATGGAATTGTTGAAAACAGTGATCAAAGCGATAACAATGCTTGTTTTAAGCATTAGAAGACAACACGGTATTTATTTATTCAATTTTAACTCCGCCGTAGCCGGTCCCCAGCCCGTGTTCAGAAAGGAGGAGGGAAAATGAATTAATAATGAAATTGTATCAATGTGACGTTATAGTGACTCCCCTTTTGTAGTTCTCTTTTGAAAATTCTACAAAATACTAGAGGTGTGGAGAACCTATTTGTGCACAGAACAAAACCGCACATGACTAAACGATCGAACAGCAGGAGATTTTTCATAATATCGTTCAGCTATAATCATTCTTATAATCGTTCAGGTAGTGATTTCCACTCTCAACTTCTCCCTTGATTTCCAGCAAAACTTTCAAATCGTGCCCCCTCTGGATACTCGTAGATCTCGAAAATAACACTTGTTTCAACTAGTAAAATAATATGTAATACGAATCTGTAACAAGAATAATGGTTTTTATTTGAACCAGAAATTTAAGCGTATATTTTACTAGTTGAAACAAGTGTTATTTTCGAGATCTACGAGTATCCAGAGGGGGCACGATTTGAAAGTTTTGTTGGAAATCAAGGGAGAAGTTGAGAGTGGAAATCACTAGCTGAGGAACCCAGCATAAGTGCTATACAATTATCGAGCCTCGAGTTTTGGCTTTCGGCTATCGCAGACGTACGTAGGAAAAATGCCTACTTGTGATGATTAACACCACAGTTCAGTAAAATCTGTTTGTATTTACCTCATGTTTAATGGAACAGTAAAAGTCAATAGTTGCTGTTTAAAATCAATAAGATTGGAACAGTACAATAATCAATTTGAAGAGATAAAGCAAACTCATGGTAGAATAATTTGTTAATTCTGCAGATAAGGAGGCAAAACCCAATCAAGCTCTGCAAACAAACCCAATAAGTGCCTATTTATGAATCGAATAACTAAATAACTACTCACAGTATAAGACTACTGAGCACAAGAGGTTATTGGTGGGTGTTGCACGTACTCTCAACATATTCTACATTCTTAGTTACATACCAACGAGGACGGCTTCGTAGATAAGTCCAGTGTAATAGTCCAGCCCTCGAGCAAGGGACATATCCACCGATACGTAAGAACTGACCCCTGCAAGCTCAGCGTAGTTCAAGAATAACTTCAACGACTCGATACCTCCAGTCCCAGTTTTGGTTTTCGAGAGACCCTCGTCAGCTGCGAGCCGCTCGAGTAAGTCCATAGTGCCGCTTTGTCGCACGTATGTTCCAATGGCTTCAGCAGCTTCTTCACTCAAACCTTTCTCTTCCACCATTTCTTTTTTAACGTCCTCCCACGGAGACTGAAATGTGTAAGGAAATTGTGACTTAGAAAACCTGATCAAGTTCGCACATTGAACAGCCAGATCTTTCTAGGTCCTTGGTATCACAATTGTAATGTAGGTCCTTGGACAGCCAGAAAGAATTTTTACGCATTATAGGTTTGTGTGTACTTAATATTTTCCATCGCTCTTGAATATTATTTCAAACTACTGAATATGAAAAGGACTTGCGAACTTCTCGCAAAATCATGTAGTACACATCAGTGTAGCATCCATGACACAGTGTTCACCATAAAATCCCCACCAAAATTAACCTGTGCGAACTAAAAGGTACTTTCTGTGTTACCCACAGCCTTCTTCATCTGTTGGTTTGATAATGTGTTTTTCTAGTATGAATGCACTATCTGTTAAGGCGACATTAATAAATGCATTCACCAATTGGATGGAAATTAGTTATAAATGTGAGTAGGTTGAAAAAAGACTTCCACCATAAAAACTATCAAATTATAAATGTGGTTTCCATATCTCTGGAATGAAAAATATATCTTAAGTAACCGAGAAAGTCGCGGTCATACACGTATGCAACAGTGAATAATAAACATGTACCTTATCGAGTTTGTCAACGGACGAACAAATGGTTCTGAACATGTTGCTTGAAACTCCGGCAGCTTCGAATATCGCATCCAAGAGCGCTCTGTGGTTCACTTTGACGACGAATTTCCCGAGCTCGAGACTTTTGAGGATCTCAACAACAACCCGTAAACACTCAACTTCTGGGAGCATTGGGTCGAACTGGCCAGCGATGTCGAAATCCTGGTAACATAAAAAAAAGACCAGTATTCTTACATGTACAAAATTACCTGATGGATTTATGAGGCCTGCCTAAAAAGTATTCGACCAAGTAGCTATTCTTCGTCATCCGGGGCGTGGTATCCTTCGAATTAGTCCTAATTAGATTGAACCACACGCTCCCAAATAGAACTAAAATAGAACTAAAAAAAAAATAAAATAAAAGCCCTGCCTACCAGAATAAAAGTTCTTGATGAACTTGTGCTATCTGGTAGAGTTGTCCCTCACCAAATTACCTTACCCAGTATAAATAAACATAAACCATGTACATACTTATAGAAAATATAAACCAAACGACCAGTGTACACTTACTCCCTAATGAAAATACTGTTCAACAAAAAATTACTAAAATCTAAATTCTAAAGTTTTTAAATTCTTGAACTGGCCAACATCTACTTTATTAAGTGTGTGTGGTTTAGGTTGACCGTCAGTAAGAATGATGTTGAGGGATGTCGAGGGTCGGTCATTTGACCGACCCTCGACATCCCTCAACATCATCTACTTTATTATCATACAAGTGTTTAAGGGCCTGTATAACTGCAGTTCTAGCAAAAAATTCTGTACGAACCACAGGCAATCTAATTCCGCTTGCAGCACGGGTCTGTTTCGCCAATGACAAATACTCACTGCTAATGCCCAACCTGAACATCGCAAAGCAGCGGTGCTTCCACATCTCAAAGCAGTCCTCTAATGCAGATTTTGGAATGGCCTTCAGCTCGCGCTTCGCATTACTCTGAATCGTCTCCAGGTCGTCGAAACGCTTTCCTCTGAGCGCCCTTTTCGAGCCCGAATGTCCTTAAGAATGTTATTTCTAGTGATGAACCATGGGTTTAGGGTTACGAGCCAGAAACTGAAAATATTGCGTGATGTCGTAAGAAGAAAACGGGATTTCTGGTCAAGCGGCCACTGGCTCCTTCACCACGATAACGCCCCAGCCCATACATCGAACCGTGTGCAGCAACTTCTGGCAAAACACGAGATTGTACAATGTCGCCAGCCTACGTACAGTTTCGTCATGGCTCCCTGCAACTTTTGGATGTTCTCCAAATTGAAAATGGCGCTCGAAGGAGAGCGGTTCGACATCATCGAGACGATTCAGAGTAATGAAGGCCATTCCGAACTCTACATTCGAGGACTGCTTTAAGATGTGGGAGCATGTGGTTCAATCTAATTGGGGCTAATTCGAACGATACTACGCCCCGGATTACGAAGAATAGCTACTTTTTAGACAAGCCTCGTATTAGCTCTGATACGATTTAATAAGATGGAGCAGAACAGAAATACGGTAAATTAGGATTCCCTGCCGTTATACGTTAAAAAAAATCTATTTGAGACGAATCGTAGAAACTACACTTACGCATTGGTAGAATTCACGGTAGCGGCCTTTGGTCATTGCAGGGTTGTCCCTCCGATACACTTTGGCGATGTGATACCGTTTGATGTTTGAAATCTTGTTCATTGCGAGGTAACGGGCGAACGGGACCGTTAGGTCGTAACGCAGTGACAGATGTTCTCCTCCTTGATCTTTGAGATCGTATATTAGCTTCGAGTCCTCACCATACTTTCCAGTCAACACTTCCTAGAAAATCCAAACAAAATGAGGCATGAGATTATTCTGATAGCAGGGAGAATAATATTATGTATGAACTAATACCGTTCATTCAACCCCTGATGGTCTCTAACATAGAATAGGTCCCCCAAAAAACACTCCGTGAAAAAGACCTTGCAAATATCATTATACAGCGGCCGAAAAAAGGTTATGATATCCACTTTCCCCTCAAAGAGATGTCCTAACCACTTCACAAGCACCGTTCCAGTTTCAAAATCTCCCTTGACGCCATTGCGAGACGCTTTATAACACATCTACGTATAATTTTATTAGCTGCTTGTGGAAGTTAGTTACACCGAATTTCATGTTGATCGGCTGTAGTCAAAGTGGCCAAGATTAGCCTAAATTTCAGTGTTCTACTCCTAACATTTTCTTGGGTTGATATTGTAATCTTTCAAATCTGTGCAACATTTCAAATCGATTGGTCCTATAACCCAGGCTGTGGACTCATAAAAGTGACCAAAATGGGCCTACAATTTCTGTGGTATTTTCTGCAATTTTTTGGGTTGAGATAATGGGTTAAATTTTTTAAAAGACACTGTCTGAAGTTGAAACGAAGCTCTTTGCAAACTTTCGATTCAATCAGTGAAGGTTGAGAGGCTGTAAGCCTTGCCTAACTGAAAAAGGAGGAGATGAAGAACACGGTAGGGGCGAAAAAAGGGAGTTTCGAAGTTATATAACTCGGTTTCCTTCTAGGCCTAGCGACTTGAAACTTTCAGGGCTTTCTACTATCCACGACAAATTTCATATTGATCGGCCAAATAGGTTCCTGTAACTTGTTTCAATCAATCCTATTCAAACTTGTACTTTTGGGGACCTATAAAAGTCCACTTCTCCGAAATGCACCTTCGGTATTGGGTTTTTTTTAAATAAATAAATTAATGACATTTAACGAACCTTCAGCTCGAAAACAGGAGTGTCGATGGTCTCAGCCCCGTGACGTCGGAACACCTTTATAATCTTGTCCAGGACAGAATTCCGCAGGGCCATTTGCATTGGGCTGTAGTCCCTAGAACCTTAAACCAATCAATATTATTCCATTATGCAATAACAAGGTACATTGCTGTATACAATATATCCAAAACCACCAACTTCTTTTGAGTTCAGTGACAATGTGAAGTAGGAATAAGTAGGTACCTTTAGGGGTTTTGAGGGTGAATTTTCCACCTTGTGCTCCATCGCCAGCCTCGCCGTCCACTTCAGTCAGTTTGGCTTTCAGGGATAACAGTTTGGCCACTTCATCGTCAATCTGTAAATTCATAACAGCCAAGTTCAACTCAACAGATGACACTAAGCAATTTTTAATTAGCATTTTAATACAAACTGTCGTTTCTGAAAATTCCAGTGGTTACTGGAATAGATTGATTACCTCGATTCAAGTTAGAAAGGCGGAGATATAGATTTCCAAATTCACGAGATCATAACATGGAAATGAGTGACGCAGTAGGTCAGAAGTCGATGTTTCATCATCAACCCAAATAAGGCCAAGGTGTCAATGAAATACTATTCGCTTGTAATTATACATTAATTGGTCAGGTGGAATGAATTTAGGAAACGAAAGCTATTGGGATTCTATTATAGTAGTTTAGGGATTGCAGAACGGAGCTTTGGGGATACAATTAATTCAGAGCAGTACACAGTAGGTTCATCAGTTGCCAGGTTGACAAAGATGCAGTGTAATAGTAAATAGCTGTCACTGCCAATGACTTGCAGCAGTATCTCTACCCCACAAACTTCAATTCTTATTGAATTCGACACAACCACGTATATTTCAAGTTAATCTTCATACCTGGGTGATGGATGGGATCAAAACCATTGTTGATGTAAATTGGGACAATCTACGAACAGGCAATGTCAATGTTGTACGCGAAATTCTACCGGGAACTGTGAATAGGCAGCTGATGTAAGATGCAAGTGGATCCGACTGTTGCAACAAGCCAAGATCTGGATCAGTAGAAACACCCTCTAGGGGATGTCCTTGACATTCAAACAGGTCAATGTCACTCTTTCTGATGTAAACCAGTTTGGAAACTTCGATTGGAACCATATTGTTCAGTATACATATTATATTATGGTGACTTATTAGGTAAGTCACATTGAGTTTATGGAATTGTGGATTATACCGGACAGTACCAACCCAAACTAAGAATGCCCATGAGCTGTAGAGGTAGCTCGAGCGGATCCAAAGAGATTTTCTTAACGTGGCAAGAAGTGAAAGTAAACCAAAGCAGTTACACAAGAGGTATTCAATTGTCAGATCACTCAGCTAACGTAACCACCCCAGGGAAGTTGAATTCCTTGAGTCCGAGTCCTCAAATTTAGGAAACAGCGAAGACGAGAGAATTTACCGGTAATCTCACCTTGGGGTCTGTATGTGATGAAATGTTGCAAGTTCTTGCAGCAGACGTACTCAAGATTTGCCGGGTAAACAAACGCAAGTTCGCATATCGTAAGACTACAGAAGTCATTATTGTGATAATTTGATTGAAAATCAACACAAATGTTACCTATGAACGGTTTCAATTTTGTTTCAAGAGCACCACACCTAATTGAACCACGAAACTAGAACAGATTTGATGGGCTAGAACCGAAAACCAAAACCACACAAACTTGGCAATCTATTACTGGTCAGGCGTTTCACTGAACGGCATTGAATCATTTTCGGATGTAACTATAATGAATCGTGATCACAATTTACAGAAGTACGAATGAAAGTGGTACTTCGCCAAATAACGAAGCAAAGTGCCAACATACGAGGAGGTTACACTATGTTCTAACGATATTGGACGTAACAGTCAATTACCTGCGCTTTGTCAGCTTTCTGGGATTTCAGTTTTCTGACGATCTCTCCCTGGGTTTTGATATCGTCTTGTATTTTCGCTTTGGCATCGGTCATTTTCAAATTATCACAGGTACTAGAACGTGGAATGTGAAAGGGTTTCGATTCACGTTCAGGGGGTAAAAAATGAGGTTACACACAAGTTAGCAAGGAGGGGAAGTAGCAGTGCTGCCAACACCGCCCAATGAAATTAAAAGGCAGAGATTTTATACGGTACCCCAGCGCTTTTAGCGGAGAAGTTAGGAACAAGGTGTATATCAGGCGGGAGATTTCAATTATTAGGACAAGTGTAATAATCTCACAAGTTTCCTCTTGTATTTACTTGTACAGTAAATTGTTTCTGTTGATGAAACGAGTTGGTTCCTCTACAAGTCTCCGATTCAAACAGTAACAACACGGGATTTCAGGAAGTAGTTCAGAAAAGCTCCAACAGAGGTGAGACGATATCGCACATTCAACAGTGGAATTCAAACCGATAAAAGACTGTGTGGATGAAGTCGTTCAACTATAAATTAAAGGACATTAGGTAAATGTCCTTTAATTTATAGTTGAACGACTTCATCAAATTTCGATGAAAGTAAATACTGAAAAGAAAGTATAACATTGTGGAAACCACCACCAAAAGTTGATGAGTCAAATTGGAAACCACCACCAAAAGTTGATGAGTCAAATTGGCACCAGTGTTACTTGGCTCGATTCCCACTTGCTTTTGAATAGTGTTCTACGCTTGTGTTTACGAAAATGTTGTGTTCTCTTTTTGACTTTCTCAACGTATGTTTACATTGGAAAATATATCTAGAAGGATGGAATGGTTCGAAGATTGTCTCAATCAAGGTCAGATCAATCTTATCCTACTTGAAATTAACTCAAGCTTCATTTTCACTCGTTGTTTTCCCTGTGTGTTCCAGAGAACCTTTACGGCTCCACAATAAAGCTCCGTGGTGTTTCTTGAATAGTATTGTTTTAGTCCGAAACTAGTTTAATTAAATCGTATTAATCGTATTAAATGGTCGGTGGGGGTAGAAATGAATACTAGTTTGTCACCCCTAACAGTTCTAGTACTGTTCTTCCTGCAATGCCTGAAGAATGACAGCTTGATGACAGCGTTGATGACAGAATGACAGCTTGATGACAGTGACAGCTCGAATTCACTTCAACCGATGCGCGTAAATGGAATGAGACGGTGTCCGTTTGTTTCGAGTAAAATGATTGAAAGACTTGATTATTGTAAAAGACGTGCGCACGCAAGCTTGATTGAATCAATTAACACACAGTTTTAACCCCAGTTGCACGTTTGAGTGATGTCAGATTAGTGCTCTCCATCGCGAACAAGGTTGATCTGGATTTGCACCAGCTTGATGTAAAGACTGCCTTTTTGTATGGGGACTTGGAGAAACCTGTATTCATGGAGGTGCCTGAGGGAGTAGTTGAACTGACTCAGGTTCCACAAGACCTAAAAACTACTCATGTACCTATGTCAGCTCGTATGATCTATCTATGGCCTGAAGGTTTCCCCAAATCTCTGGTATAAAAAAAATTCAGATCAGTATTAGAAAAATTGAATTTTGTAAAATATAAGCTATCAAAAGTGTCAAAAGCTATCAAAAATCAAGTTAGAAGATCTTCTACTGGCAAGAAGGGGAAAAGTACACCATTCTTTTGATTTATGTGGATGACTGTCTTCTGGCATCGAATTGTTTGTAAAGCTAAAGAAATAATCAGTAAAATTGGTGCTGAACTAGAGATAAATGATATGGGATCGCCTATTCATTGGCTTGGAAATTACAAGGGATCGAGCGAATAAGAAATTCTTAGTTAACCAGAAAATTTTCATAGAAGAAATGTTGGGAAAGTTTTTGATTGATCAAGATAATCAGTAATCTCCCCATGTTCCCCGAAGCAATACTTTGACATGTCAATTAGGCAACCTTGAAAACTCCCCTTTAGTGCCGTATCGAGAGGTGATAGGCTCTCTCCTGTACCTTCAAAAATGTACTCGTCCAGACATATCGTACGCTGTGAATTTCCTCAGTAGAACAAATAGGATTCACATCGTACGACTGGGATTGTGTTCAGAAGGTCCTACAATATTTGCGTGGGACATCGAATTTGGGTTTGACGTTTACACGGACCAATGACGCAATAGAAGGACTTGTGGGTGTCTCACTGGGAACCAACAATGCCAATGGAAAATTGACTAAGTACAGAGCTTGTAGTCGAAGCTTTTGATGACCTGGTGTCTTGTAAGTCACAAAAACAGACTCATGTCTGCTTGTCCTCTGCAGAAGCAGAATACATCGCAATGACAGCAGCTTCTAAGGAATTGACAAACTTACGATAATATACATATTATGTGCGAATTTTTGACCAAACTCAACATTCTGCCAACATTGTATTGTGATTGAAGCCTGAAATAGCTCTTGCCAAAACTGATGAATCACGTACTCTCCTACTGCATTTCTTGCCTTTTCACTTGATTTTACCATGTAATTTTGAATCTTCTATACATTTTTATAAAGCCTTGTTTGTTGATTAAAAAGACCAATATTCAGACCACTATTAAATAGTTGTCTGAATATTGGTCTTTTTAATCAACCACTTTCATCATAAAATTTGAATAAGCTGCTCATTTCCCCCCTCAAATTTTGTCAGGTGCTGAAGGTTTGAAACACCAATTTTGGAAGGACAATGTAGTATTTGCTATAAAACAGAAGTGGAGAAGCGAAGAGGGTAAATATCACACCCAAAAAAGAATGTAAGTACTATAAGTAGTGAATTCATATTGTAACAATCTACTGGAATGTGGATACTGAGAGGGCCTTCAACCATGCGTCAAAGGGTTTTTAGTGAAACAAATTTGGTTTCTGGCATCTCCTGTAAAATTTGAATGTTCGCAGTTAGGTAGGTAGGTACCTGTTTTACTGAAGCAGCGATGTGGCGCTCTAAGTAATCTAACCCTTGCTTTGTCAAAGCCGAAATAGAGGTGTTATTGTACGTAATATTCAAAACGAGTGGTGATTTGCCCTGTGATTGGAAGTGAATATGAATAACGGTTGTGTTCTTTGTTCTACCCGATTGAATCTACTCCTCTTTTGACTCCTTTCACGGTTATCACGATATTTTTTTCTGGGCCATCCACACAATACGAAAAAGATAATTTGAGTGTTGCCTGAAAGCGGTTTGAAAACGCCGACAAAGCCGAGCAAACAGACGGCTTGTTTGTTCTTGAGATAGTGGAAGCCTCGAATACAAGCCCCTCCGCCCTCTTGAAACGTAAACCCTAATAAGTAGATACAAACTGTAAATGTAGACTAGGAAGAAGAGTATAACAGTAAGATTCATACTGTGATGATGGCGTTATCATACGTTAGACGATTGACTTTGCAACTCAGCTGTACGCAGCTCACGAATTTAGAGATACTTCCATTCCTCAACAAAATCCAAACAAGAAGATAGTGAGAATGTCACAAAATTTGTGACATTTAATGTTATCGTCATTGAACGGCAGTACTCACCAACCATTGGAAATATTGTACTTGTATACGCGAAGTGATAAGAGCTCTAAATAGAACGATTGACGTCACGAAATGGTTTTCCGATTATTGTTCGAAGCGGGTCGGAAAGGTGCAGGTGGAAAAAAGCACTAACCGTGAAAAAAATGGATTTATCGATCCCTCGCGGAGAGAAAAAAAAACCTTTAGGCCATTGTAGGATGGTAATGAAGTCCGCCCCATCCACAGGGAAGAGATGGAGGGTTGAAGGTAATTACTGCACCGTGTCATCACTATGCGCTATCATGTTTTCTGATCGCTTCCACAACAAACTGTGGGCCGATGTTTACAACGTTGTACGCGTGTACCATTAGCAGAATACGCAAGCTGCGTGATATTTAGTCAAGTAGCGAGCAGCTCTCTAAAAATCGTGTGTGAGTATTTTGTACCAGGACGCCTCCCGCGTCAATTTAGATTATACGATAAGGTTCCAGTCGTCAGGACTTCTCGATGAACTATTACTTTTCCATGGAGCTGGGCACCTTAACCTGACACTAATTTTAGAGCTGATTTTAGAAGAAGTGAATACTGTTCATGTCCCCAAATCATGAGATTTTCCAACAGTATTTTCTTCATCGTTAAGTGGAGTTTTGTTTGTATGACGATTTATCAATGGAATATAATAAGGTTGGCATCACTAAGGTGATTTTAGAAGGAGGATTGAATACTGTTTGTGTAACGGGATTTTCTTCATTGTGATAGTGATTAAGTTCACTTTCTATCGTGTTTTTACACCAATTAACGTGCTTTTTATTCCTTACCACCTAAGGATGGATTTGGTGACAAGTAAAACATAAGTTAACGTGGCATCAAAGCAAGAATAATTCTTCGTCATTTCATCTCCAATAATTATTTCAAATTTTGCAGACTCATCCGAATCTATAAATGAAGATACTCGATTTCACGAAGGAACCGAGTGATTCACAGCTATCCGCCTTCGCCAAATATTACGGCCATCAGGCTCGTGGGTGGAGTAGAGATAAGAAGAAACATTTGGTGTCAAGTAGCTCATCTGATGTCTAGTCAGGTATGTCACAGTGAGTTCAGACCACGGGTCTACAAACTTCGGCTAAATCCGGCCAGTGTCATTGTTTCGGCCCGCTACAACTAATGGCTGATAATAATTCGGTTTTTATTTACCTGCTGTGTAAAAGCTTAATGACACGGAAAATGTAACTCAAGCACAATGACTAACTAATATTTGAAAGGCATCCAACTAACATTATAAATTTATAATGTATATATTTATATACAGGGTTATCCGCTCATAGATGCAAGAATATTTTTCCGTAAAATTACCATCAACAATGAAGTAAAATGCCACCAACCGCATATTTTCGTCTCAATCCCTTCTCGGGATATGATTTTTTAAAGGTTTTCCCCAGAATAACCATGTTTTTTCTGTTTTAAACTCCAATTCCTCCACTAAACTCCGTTCAATTTTAACGTTTGATAACATTTTCGGAATCAACGTTAAATTTGCTATAAGGTATATATACTTTGACACATGAAAAATACCATCTAATGACCATAACGGCGGCACAAACATCGACGAATTTGAAAAAATAAAAATTCTGAAAATCTTTAGAACATCACTACTTTTCAAACAAAAATCCTGGTAACTGACAAATCTCATGAAAACCAGTTTATTCAATAAGCTTTTCAATGGTATGGTCAGTTTTGAGATTATCTTGTTCCTTCGATCAAAAATTTGAGTTTAAATGATGAAAAAGTTACAGTAAATCTACGATTCCAAATTAGCGCATTGCAAATTCGTGCATCCACTGGTTTAAACAACAACGATGATCGAAAGTTATTTCCAATGCAGTTTAATGTTACAAATGGCACGGTCCACTAAGGTGACAGTAGGGCAATTGCGTAAGCGTGCTGGAGCATGCATGAGAAATAAAGGAGGCAATTTGGATGGTTTTCAATTACCTACGCTTTTTGATTTTTTAACATGTAGAAAATATGTTGTTGCCACAATTTTTTGCTATTCTGATCAAACTTCCCCTTTCAAAGTGCCAAACTGTTTTTGAATTTTAACTTGAATTTTTGACCGAAGGAACAAGACAATCTCTAAGGTGACCATAAGATATTATCTTCAAATAACATGAATAAGCTCTTTAACAACTCTTGTTGATTGGAGTGGATTTAGGGTAAAATTGATCAAATTTACTCCAATTTGTTGGCGAAATGAAAAAGAATAGGCAAAAGTATTGAAGGACACTTGAAAAATAATTCGAAGTTTGTAATCAGCATTAAAATGCCAATTTTTTGAAAAATAAGAAAAAACAATCACTACTCCAGGAGAAAAAGTGGAGTTGAAATTGGACTATTACGATTTTCGTAAGAAATGATCCCACTTCAACCAACCTACTCTCCATCATGCCTCCTACATAACATAAGGTGCGGATTCAATTAACTGTGACATCAACACCGCAGACCTGAGTTTAATACCGGAAGATAATACCAGACGAAATACCGGTGATAGAATAAAGTTGAGTAATCCGCTGAGCTAATGACTCTGGCACGGTCAGCACGGTTAGTCGAGCGAGAGACGCCATCTGCAGTAGCACCTGCTCCGGTCGGTCCCATACCGATAGGCATAAGAAATAATGATCACTTGTTATTAGGGTCCTCCTCCAACACCACGCCCTTGTCGAATACTGCAAATTACAACAAATAAATTTGGCTCAAAATTATTTCGTTTATGGCATGAATTTGGAGAGTTTGATCGTAACTTTGGCGCAGTCCGACAAACACCAAAAAGATATTCCTGGTGGATTTGAAGCCTCCGTACATTTTTCAAAGTAGCTTTTCATGACGACCGTATAGATTTCTCCTTATACGCGTCCCCTATTCATCACGCAGTCTCCATTGACCCCGGGTTTACAGTACAAGTTTGTGCCAGTTTGGGTCTGTTGGAAATCACCGATCCTCATGTACTCATACGATTCGAATCAACCATTTAACGCTGGATTTGGATAAATCTATGTAATAATAGAAGGTGGTTTCTGGAATGCGATACCGAATATTATCCTCATAAAGTCGAACCGCATCAGCTCCCTGAGGATTCGACGTCAAAACCACTGCCTCATACCGTAGGTAGAAAGGTAGGTTGAGTATCCCCCAAGGTTTCATATTTCTCAGCAGTAACAAATCTACTACTGTCCCGTTCTAGTGACCTCGTTTGGACCCCAGAGCTTTGGGAACATCCGAGTAACTTTCCAAACTTTACCCCGTAAAACACGCTAAAACAATGTCCCTGGCCACCGGTGTGGTTCAGACAGCGGGCCTACCCTTGTTCTACGGAAACTATGATCTTAATTCAATGTATTATAAGTTTTGTAACTGTCCAAGTATTTCACAAGTAGAAGTTTGTACATTACCGCAACAATTTATGTTGTTATTAAAATCTGCACAATGGACACTCCAATCTGAACACTGGATTTAATAGGAAAAGGAACTACCTGTATTCTGTTGACCATTAAATTCTCAAGTATATCCTATTCTCCCAAGCAAGGGACAGGGATTCACTGCCCTTCAGCCTAAAAGTGCTTTTGTAATGTGGACCACTCGATGTGTGCTTGCAAGGGAATCGAGAGAGTTAAGAGCGGCAAATACTTTGGATTGATAGTGGATGAGAATCTTGACTGGAGGGATCTGATAGGCTTCTCGATTGTCAAAATTAGGAAGTTTGCACATAGATTTTACTTCTTTCACTGTATACTTAAAGCTCGTACAATAGGTGCTCAGCTTTGGTCCTTTGGTGGAGTAAAGCGATCAGTAGTGTACAGGAGCCCCTTGCTGTCATTCAGAAAGCAATCCTCAAAGTCCTACTAAAAACCCCAGAAGGGTCCCCACTGCAGTATTGTTTGCCAAACCCAAACTTTTCACGATCTAGCAAATCACTTTTCACGATCTCTAAATTAAGCGTGCCTTATTATATTACCATAAGCAGCAATACCTATACCGTCCAGCCGCTTACAGTCCACGATTCATTCCCTTACATAGTATTCCATCCTCATTAGCAAATCCTCACTCCATAAAGTGGATCCAAATACAAGACATCGTTATTAACTTTTCTCATCCAATCCAATCCACGAACATGTGATTCCATGACTGTCAGCAAATATACGTACATAATATATTATATTAAATTTTGTACGTTGTACTTATTGTATTTGCGTCATTTTATTCTGTCTTTTTTTCTCTCGTTATAGTGAAGCTAGTTTTGATTTCTTCCATTGGTGAGACTATATCTTGATTGTTCCAACAATACTTGTTAATTTAATTGCAGCCCCCCCCCCCCCCCCCCGATCTATGAAAGGCTTAGTTTCCATTACATAGCAATGATTCATTTTATACATGTATCATGATGGAAATAAACTTTCATTTAAGGTATCGTTGAATTGGATCACTGAAAATGCCATGAAATTCCACCAGGTACCATTAATTGACTGAATTCTGAATTCTACAGGTTTTCAACACAAATTGTCGATAAGTGAGTCGCTCTTTGCTCTTACTGACGAATATTTTCAGCCTAATGGTAATCGTTGGTGAGTGTGGAGGAAGTTGAACAACCAACACATTTCATGGAGAAGAAATCACGTAAGTAGCATCATGAAGAATACACAAATCGAAAATTCACTCTTATAGACTCCGACTTTTATTGCGCCCTGCTGAAGAATAATTAATTGTTTCAGTTGAGCAAACAGCGTATAGTTTCAACTTACTGGTACTTGATCGTGAGTGTGGATAAAAATGGACCAACCAACACATTTCATGGAGAAGAAATCACGTAAGTAGAAACATGAAGAATACACAAATCGGAAATTCACTATGCTTTCCTTTATCGCTGTCGACTTTTATTAACAATTGTCAGTCAAGTAAGATCAAGTTATTTGAAGATTGACAATTTGATGCACAAAATTCATGTTCTTATGCTCGACACACGTGAAATATTTTCAGATCGACATTCGCGTGCCTCCAAATCCTTCTTGGATTCCCCTCTTTTTTTCAACCCTTTTTCAACCCCAAACGTGAAGGACGGCTGTTCCCCCTCGTAACAAAGTCATCTCCGCTTGTATTGACAACTTTATCTGAGGATATGTACGTACTTCTTTCTTCCGTCAAAAGGTTTCCATATCCTCTTCCAAACCGTAATCTGTGAAGGCGTAGTTGCACACAATGTTACGGACGTATACCATTTGCTTCCCCCTTCACAAAAGATCTTCTCCTTCCTCGAAATGTATTTCCCTCAGAGAACCCATTTCTTGAAACCTTTTGGAGCTTCAGGCAGGCACAGTAGGTACTTTACTTCATGTACAAGTAAAACCACATAAAACCTATCACGCGTTTGGTATGTCCAACACAATTTTTTAAACCTAATTTCTTCATTAATTTAGCACGTTTATTACACACTTCATCATCAATACAGATTCTTATTCGTCGCCACTGTCCCAAGTTAGTCAGACGTTAGCCATCATCTTCGTGACATAACAAACCCTTTTTATCAACAGCCGGCTTCCTCCCACCACTCGTGAAACAGAGAGCGGCCCGGCCAAGCCCGACCAAGTCCGAGTGCCATATGCCTGTCACGGTTCACGTAGTGTCGGTTACCGGCGTATCCTTCACAGTCGTTCTTCAACTCGCGGCGTGCCACGTTCCGTCATCTATCGGATTTGAATTCCCTAATTCGCGATGAAATACATTTAATAATATAATTTAGTTTCATTCAAACAAACTAATAAAATAAATTCCACTTCAGGACAACAACCTTGAAAAGTTTGAGTGCGAATCTGTTTCCTGTTTCATTGTTTCTGGATTGAGAATTTCGGGCTTCCATTCTGGATTATACAATTCATCCACTTCAGCCAACGTGAGTAGTCAATTATGTAGCTGAGTACAGTATCAGTATTAATTTTACGACCCACATATGTGATGTTGCACAGTATCATCTGTATCACATGTTATGTCGATCAACGAATTTATATAAATGGGGTCCTGACGAGAGGGAGTTTCCTGAAGGGTCCGGAGAAAGGGAAGCACAAAATAAATAATAAAACGAAATTTGTAGAATAAATTAAACTGAAAAAGAAGGAAGAGCTATAGATTCTGTACACGGGAACTGAAGACGGGATTAAGATTGGAATAGAGTGACTATTTATTTATAATCGGAGCAGCTACAGTTATGGCGCAGTCTGCCAGACCGCCAGCGTTCACAAATAAACCCATTCTTTCAAATGTCGATTCGAATTCAACAGAATTGTTCCGCGTCCTATTGCAAGTATACAATGTTGATGTCTATGAGTCAGAGTGAATCATGGTTGAATGAATCTCGTGTGCAACCTTTCATTCAATCAAACTACTGTTTTGGATATAACCAAAATGTATGCTCTAAATAAACTTATGCATTGAGAATATCGAAAGCTTTGAAATGTATCATGGGTTTTCTGTTTAATGCTCATTACAGTTGGAGACTTACTTTTAGAGTACTAAAATTCTGTGATATTGGAATTTTTCACGAAAATGTAATTATATCGTTACAGCCAAGTAACTTACCCATCCAAAACTGAATATTTACGAGTACAATTGAATTGAATATTCACTTATCGCTGAATATTTTTCATCGAGGATTCTTGCGAATTTGAAATATCCATCACCACCCTCACTCTAAAACCATAATGCAAATTTTCTTATTTCAACATTTCTAACGCTTTCTGTTGGATTTCAGTTTAGATTTTTTTTTTTAGCAAGAATTTTGTTCAATTCAATGCTTTGATACAAGCTAAATTAGCTTTGATGCACGAATATCAGTTTCGATCCGTCATGGGGAAGTGATACATCTCTGATACGTGATTATGATGAATCCCCCATATGTGTCACCATACCATCAATAATGGGCGTTTGTAGATATCTCCGATTTCTGTGGGATTTTAGACGTCTTTGGCGTTTCGTGATTATGTTACGCCTTCAAAACGTCTACTGGGCGGACATGAGGTTCCCCAGAGACGTCTCATGAGGCTTAATTAATTACAAAACGTCTCTAAGATTGATACACGTGTCTCCGAGATTATATTTATCATATGGGGGGACGAAGCTGAGGCATTTCTCCGACGTGTTTGTTCCGTGTGGGTTTTCTCAGTTCAGGCGAGCGCTCCTCCAGCCATCCGTCGAACCTGCAGTGAAGTTGTGGGAAACCAGATCTGAATAACCGTCTTTAATTGCCGTCTCCACGTGATGAGTCAAACCATTTGAACTCCTGTTCCGATTGTCGACTCCGGCGGTCAACCAGACGTTCAATTGCCCGAAAATCTTTCGCGTTCCTGGACGTTTCCGGATGAATTCGGGTAACTTTCGTTCCCTCACATTGTTCAACTTATTATAATTCTCATTCTAAGGCCTCACTATGAGAGAATAAAACTCTGGGTGTATTCATAGAAATGAAAGTGTATAGTTGTCATTTCACAGTTATTACCGGTTTAGGTAGGATTTTACCTCAATTCTCCCATTTTTACGAATTATTAAGGGACTAAAAAGCATATTGTACTCAGATCAGATATGTACAACGTAAAGAGGCTCAAATACTATCAAACGTACTACACCGTTGAGCATTAAAGACGTATTTCACAGAAATGTCAAGTAATTTTACAGGGCCTGTCATACTTAAAAGAAGCTCCCAAAACACTTCAATCACAAAATTGCACCTGTTTGTGTGTGTCTTGAAGCTCCAGTTCCTGGTTCTTTCGAGTTAGAATAGTAAATGGGGCGAAAAGAAAATACTCATATTAAACTTGAATTGATGTGATTCTTTTTCTCGTGATCTACCTACAAAGCGGAGATGCAAGGAGAGGCTCCCCGGCTCCTGCTGAAGACGAATGACTGGCTTCTAAACAGTTAAGAGAGTTCTAGGGCTAATTTTGTTTCTTGCAATCTACCTGCAAAGTGGACGTCTCAAGGAGAGGCTCCACGGAGATTGCTGGAGAAGAATGATTGGCTTCTGATCAGTTATGAGAGTTCTGATCTAATTTTGTTTCTTGCAATCTACCTACAAAGTGGAAATCTCAAAGAGAGGATCCACGGGGGTTGCTGAAGACGAATGATTGTCTTCTGATCAGTTGAGAGAGCTTTGGAGCTAATTCTTTTTCTCGCAATCCGCCTACAAAGCGGACATTCAAGGAGAGGCTCCACATATACTGCTGAAGTCGAATGACTGGCTTCTGAACGGTTAAGAGAGTTCCAGAGCTAATTTGGTTTCTTGCGATCTACTTACAAAATGGAAATCTCAAGGAGAGGCTCCCCGGAGGCTGCTGAAGACAATTGACTGGCTTCAGTTGAGAGAGCTGTGAACCTAATTTGTTTTTTTTTTTTGTAATCTCCTACAAAGTGGAAATCTCAAAGACTGGCTTCTGATCAGTAAGAAGAGCTCTGGACCTAATTTCTGTCGTATTCAACCTACAGAGTTAAAAATGACTCCTTTTATTTAAAAAAAAATTGGCTATTCAAGTAAATCTGGAGTAATCCGGCTCGTTTCTGCCCGCGATATCGAGATTCCCGTCACGAACGTGGCCTGGTAATGCATGCACCCTTTGCTTCACTCGACCCCCCGCCCCTTGCCGCCCCCGATCGAAGACGCACCAATCAATTCTACCCCTCGTCCTCCGCCTCCGGTCTCTTCATAGGCCAAGCCGCCCCCGCCGGTCTTAGGCCTTTTGATCCTTCGGGGATACTTAGCGAAAATTCACACCCCCGCCCTCATCATTCAATTAATCGACAATACCCTTTAGAAAAAAGAAGAGATCGAGGATCTAAAATAAATATTTATCACTTTTTTTCCATTTACAACACCCTTTGAAAAGAAAATAAAAAAAACCCGCCCCATCCCTATCCCCTTTTCCCCCACTCCATCCCCCGCCCTCGGTAGTAAGGGTAGTTTCTACTGGGGGGCGGCGCCGGCGCAGAGGACTATCCTCTTCTGGTCACCCGTCTGGGTTTTCAGTATGTGGAGCGACACGCCGGCAGGGACATCCGTCTTAAATCAAATCAGGTGAGAAAACCCATTCAAAAATTACCACCACGTTTCCGAATCACACCTGTAACAAAATTTTCGAACGAAAAAATATTTTTACCGTGCCAACTTATTTGTACAACCGTGTGAACGTATTATTTTTTTGAACACCACGCAAAATCCCTCTTCTCATCGCACAAAAAAAATCCAAATCATATTTTTTTCGTCCAACTCAAACATGTCCTGTCTTACCATTAAACCACCAACCTCATTAAGGTACCCAAACTAACCCTACGAAATTGTAAGTAGAAAAAAGAATCACACAAAAGTGGTCAAAACAAACCCAATTCATCTAATCTCGAACAACGGTGAAAATGTTACACCTGATCAAGTTTTTCATCCAATATGTAATCAACACTAGTAATAAGAGAGCTGTAAATGTACGTAAATACGAAGTACAAAGAATCGACGGTGGCTTCGATACCGGTACTGATATCGGACCGACTCCTTGATAATGGTTGACCTAATTTTCTTCTTTTTTCTCGTCAGGCGGAAAATTCCTTATTTTGAGTTGTTTTTCCGCCGACGGTTCACGATCTACCCTTCTTAATGGAATGCTACAAATTAAAAGCGAATCGATTCGTGGGACCCGGTCTGAATTATTAATGTCAAGCCCTCTTTTTTTTTATTGAGTCTTCTAGGCCTTATTGCCTTCTTCTCGATGGCTAGAAAATTGAATTTTTCTCATTATAGGGGGAGCTTTTTTCATTTTTTATACGTTTTAATATTGAGAATCTCGGTAAATTGAATTTGATTGGTCGTGATTTCCAAACGTTTTCAACGCGATTTTGTACGCTTTTTTCCTATTCTGTGCTGCAAACTTGACCAAATTTATTTAAATCCACAAAAATTAACTTAATGATACAACTTAATTTGACTTGGTTACTTGCATGTCTAACGTGATACCCATAGCTGTACCCCCAATGAGTGGTAGAGTCTCAAGAACTACTATTACTACAATTCCAAAAATTATCATTAAAAATCCATTGAAATCGTGTGAAGTAATAAGTGTTCTCACTTCAGGTTCCCTCTTTTTCGCCACAATGTTAGTTTCACTGGTCATCATGAGGTTCATTTTGCCATATTTCTTAAAATGTTATAAGATCTAATCACAATAAAATAAAAATTGGTGTAATTAAGAATGAGTACACTTTATGTAGGAACTATGTACTCGTACCAGTGATTAAATAAATATATTACAAACTGTCACGCGTCCGTGAACGTTATCATTTAGATGCATTCCGGCGGAGTGGAGTTGTAAGGGTCATTATGAAACTTTAAACCGGGTAATACAACACTACCTGCTCATTCCCTGCTTTGAACGAAACCTACCTCCGGCGCCAAGCCTAATACCATTAC
Organism: Stenodema calcarata; assembly: GCA_963920205.1. Classification (NCBI taxonomy): domain Eukaryota; kingdom Metazoa; phylum Arthropoda; class Insecta; order Hemiptera; family Miridae; genus Stenodema; species Stenodema calcarata. The sequence continues at coordinate 14,630,570 of OY986062.1, read as the reverse complement.
GAACTCTTTCAACAGTACTTTTATCGGAGCATCTCTCGATATTTTAATAACGAATAAACCTTCAATATATTTAGGATTCCACCGACTTTGTCCGTTACTACTTACCGCAATGCAGTCCTAGTTCGTGCTCCTCGCCGCTTCTCAGATCCGCCGGTGTCACTGATTTTTAACGCCCACATTCCTCCCTCATACTCCCACTAAACAATGTGTTACAATTTCATACAAATGTTCGAATCGTCAAGATGCAAACGAACGAACAATAAAACCGCAAGTCTACTCGAAAATACACTGATGGAAGAAAAGTCCGTTGTGCGACATGGCGCAATGAGCGCATTTTTGATAAATCCACATCAAGCCGCACGGGTATAAGAGCGAAATTTTGAAGAAATTACTGGTTTTATGTAAAATGCCTCCATTTTACTGGTTTCATAACAATGTTTGTCTCCTTTTTTTGCCGAGTAACACTTCAATTTATAGATTTTTCAACGCTGAACACGACGGTGAAGTCAGAATTGCGATATCTCATTCCGTTTTCAGATTAGAGCAGATGCACCGCGAAAAACGGTTCTTCAGCTTCAAAGTGCTCCAGTTTGAGAACGGAATAACATATCGCAATTCTGACTTCACCATCGTGTTCAGCGTTAAAACATCTAGTAATCGAATTCATGGGTATTTTCCCCTCTTGAAATCCCCCTAAGCCCCCATTAAAGATCCCTGCGATTCGGCCCATTCAGCCATTCGAATGACAAGACAGATTTTTGGTGCGAATTTGAACTTTTTATCCCAATTATATCTAGAGTTATCGCCTGGAATGACACATGCATATGATTTTTATAGCTATTATAGCTTTCATAGCTATTGTAGCTTTCAAATAACTTTCTAATAACACCCGCTCCATTCTAGCCTTCAACTAGATTTAAACAAAATTATTATACCTCGAGGCATTAAATGCCAAAATGACAAATGTTGTCAATTTTGACAATCTAGCGTAACCTAAAAATGCCAACCGTTATCTTTCTACCCGAAAAACCCGAACAGATCGCCCCTGTTTAGTGTTTCGTTCACATGACCCGTCACATTTTATGCCCACATAATTACGAAAATGACGTGGAGATTTGAGAATTTTACGAGTTACTTGTGCATTTATCTGTGTGGTAAGGGAGGGTTAGAGCGCTCAAATGCACAGCTCAAATCCGGAAAATGGTGATAATGGTTTTAAAACCCCGTCTTTAAATCGAATCAACCGCAATGACGATAATTCGACAAAAAGTAGGCTCAGAAATTCCATTTTGAAGTATTCCCATCAGCGCATAGTAGATATATCGAAATTGGATTGTTCGAACACGAAGGCTTTTGTTACTGGGCGACTCAATTATAAACTAATCTAACTGCATCAGTTGTGAAACTGAATCAGTCAGGTCGTAAATCAAGGTTGAGATGCCAGATTCCCCCGAGATCGATGTCCCGAAGGAAAAAGATCGGGAGGGATCGACAAGAAGGCTTCAAGTGTTTCCCAATTGTTTCCATAACGACCTGCCTTTTGTTCAGAGCCCGAGTTACCCCCTCTGTAACATTTTGTAATCTTTTTTTTTCCGACTCGATACTCGCTCGAGTATCCCGATTTGGTGGTTGAAAACGAGGCTATTTTGACTTGAGCATTTAAGTTTAACTTGGTTTGATTTTCACACACAAATCATTCCAGTAAGCAAATAATAAGCAAACTTTTTAAACAGATTATTTGAGTCGCTCCGGAAATTTGGAAACTCGACTTTCCAAAAAAATTAATCTTTCCAACTGACGGCAATGCGAGACTAAGAGGAGGCCATTCCGCGGGTTTCGCCATCCATCATCCAGCTGGTATTTCGCGGGTGTCAGCAAATGGACTCTGATCCACTTTGTATTTGACAGCGGAAGACAGAAAAGCCTTTTTCCTCTGGTTAACTTCCATCTGGATAACTGATGCCGAGTCGACGGTTGACTTTTTGGGAAAAGCAGGTTTCACTTGTTCCAAAACTCGGACCAATTTGGTTGAAAACACTTGGAATTAGCGGTAGTAGTAAATGCTGTCCTTAAACAGGGTGTCCCATTTAGGGGAGGACATCCACATCTACAACTAATTTGTGACTAAAAATACCCTATGACTCATATTTTTTAGTCCACTTAAAACCCGAGATTTTTCACTTAAACATTTTTTTTTCGTGTTTTCCACCTAACCTACGTCACGAATTCGGACGTAACTCCCTTATTTTCCAAAGTAATCTCTAGTCTGAGAATACCGTTGGAAAGGCATTAAATTTACTTACTATCTCTCTGGCGCCAAATCAAAATATTTTGCTCTGGTTTAATGGGCAAAAATCCCCCTGAAAAGAAATATTGGTCAAATCCCGGAAGTTTGAACGAGAAGTTACCCGTAAGTGTGGAAGAAGAAGCCAAAATAATTAGGATTTCATAACACTTCCCATATCTTGGCCTTAACCCTCAACCCATTCGTTGCTGCCACATTAATCCATTCAGACTAGTGAACAATAATTGTTCACTAGTCTGAATGGATTAATGTTCAATTATTGAAATTGGTAACACACACTGTGGTCGACGAAAATAATAGTTTGATATTCTTAATAATAATTGTGGATGTTTTCTATAACAGAGTGCATGTCAGATCACCAGATTGTAGTGCACGTTCCCAAAGTGGCATTTCCTTGCTTATTAAGATTATCCCAAGGTTTGGCTTGGAGACGGATTTGGCTCTAGCTTTACTTGGCCTTGAGACGTCCCTTATCATAGTGCTCTTTCTTTTCAATTAAAAACTATGCCTCATGAAAAATGTATGATCCCAACGGAACAACGACTCTGCCGGCTGTCCATCACGCGAACTTATGCAGCCACATTTTTCGGCGTTTCTACGTTAGAAATGAGCGGTGCTCAATTTTCATTAATCCTCAGTAACTGTTGGGCTTACTTTGTTAGAACATGGTACAATGGCAGGAAATTGAAAATTGCAATGCGTAGTGGCTCGAAACGGACTTTAGTCCTGTAACATTTAGTTGTATGGAGTTATCCGATTTTGATCTTGAACGCATCACTTCTTCAGCTGTTATTTAAAATAGATAGCAAACTCGATAGCAAAGCTCAAGCTAACAAGTTTTGTTTTTTAATAAAAACATACCATAAAACTTATTTTACTAATTTGAAATCCTTGGGTGCATAATATGCTTACTTTTAGATGAGTCCGGTAGATTTCCGAATATTCGGCCCTAGGGCTAACATAGCTTTGCCTACCTCGAGCCATCCAAAGATTTGGAGGTTGAAAACAAGGATATTTCGACAAATCCAAGTTTCATACTCTTCTAATACACAAAAAATATACAGTATCTATAGCGACGTTTTCAAACCCCCTCAGTATGATGTACTACTATACTAAGTACTGCGCTATTCCGAGCCATCATATCCCCCGAATGCTGTGCGGGCAAGGAAAATCGTCTGATGCCTCGGGCCTGATTTGACTTGGCAACGACAGACAATTTTTTCACGTGAAAATGTGGAGTTGAACCCTGAATTTATGGGGGATGCGATAGCAGGGAGGAAAACTACCATCGATAGCTGGGCGCGGTCTCAATAAATTCCTGTTCCGAAAGGTAGTTAGATAAAAAGTGTTGGCGGTTTGAGAATGATGTGCCGCCGTGACATCAGTGACATTGATATTGTGTCGACGCCATTCAAACATGAGCGAGGGACGGACATTTCATTTTTTTACGAGTATTTACCTACCTTCAAACGTCGGTCGCCAAATCAAAACACTAGTCCGTTTGGACGGGGGACTGACCCAAGTCAGATCTCATCGATTTATTGTCCAAACGGATAATACAAAGCCCTGAATGCACTATTCACTGGTAACGATAACCCTACAAAAAGTAAACGTACGTATTGCGTGGTAATTATGAAAACTTCTAAAATTCCACCACAGGGTGCAATAAAACGCCTTGTTGCCGACATGTTTTGGGCTAAAGCTAACAAGTGGGATTGCTGGATAGGTTCCTCTCACCGTTTGATAGGTTCATGTAAATATTTGATGTATCCAAGATTGTTTAAATAATTAATACTCGCCGAAACAAGAAAGGGATGAGAATTATAGTGGTCCACAAAATGGACCACTCAATGACTATACGATGGGGTATGTCGTCCCAAATTCTGAACGTATTATAAAGGACTTAATTGGTACAACTGGTTCTTTTCTGGTGTTGGAAAAGAGAACGATTTTACCATGTTAGGGTCCATTTACGTTGGAATTCCTAATATATACATGATTTGATTGGAATTTTCTAAAAGACCTCGAGTATGAAAAACACTCATATTTATAACGATCCTTACTCAGTGATTCGTTTCCATTGAAGTCGGAGAATCCTCCAGACGGTCTGCTATGCGGAAAACGTTGTTATTCTTAGAGAAGATAACAGCGAGTTCTATGAACGAATGTGCCGTGTGGACAGTCCAGTAGGTTCAGGTGTTCAGTATCAGACGTGCAGGTGGTCGAAACTGATTATTCAGAGGCCGCTCGAAGTTGTAGCGCAGAGCGGTGAATTCCTGCCTTGAGCAAAAAAAAGTAGGTACCTATTGAGTTCTTAGCGGAAATTGTAAAATTATGAAAATTTTGTAAAAATATAAAAAAACATTAATTTACTTTTTACAGTCTACATCAAAATTAAAGAGCCTAGTTTGGCGGCCTATGGTGCAGGGATTTAGGATTTAGAAAAATCCAACGTTGATTCAGGTGGATAATACAAGTTCTATATCTAGACGAAATGAGGATGTAACAAGCAAAAGCGCACGAGTCCCAAATGGAGAAAATTGAGTTAGGGTGGTTTTTGGGCTCTTTCCCATCAATAATTGCATTTTACGAGGGACCTGTGATGTTTAGCTCGATTCTGACTATACCAAGTAAAGCAATTATTACTTTGCTTGGAATAGTCAGAATCGAGCTAAACATCACAGGTCCCTCGTAAAATGCATCGGAATGTGAGCAGGTCAGAGCAAAGTCGCACAGGTCGTACAAAAGTACACAAGCCCATTCGACCAATCAGAAGCCTCATGCGAATCACGTGACGTTCGCCCCCATGCTTATCGTTATTGTTCTAATTGGATTGTAGATATTCCAACCCTATTATCGAATAAACCAAGAATAATCCAATGAATTCAAATATCTCATTCCCGAACTTTGCGCATGCGCATAAACATGCGCAATTGACACCAACTTCGGTTTTTCAAATGGGTACCCTAATTTTTTATTGCAGATTCAGATTCTACGTAAAATTTCATGAACATTTGACCCCTCAATCGATGAATTTGACTGCGCAGAACCTGTTCTGCGAGCGTGCAAAGTTGCTCAGATGCCAAATTTCGCAAAACATGGTAGATACATTTTGAAATAATTTCAATGTTTTTTTCCCAAACAATCACTCAAAGTTTGTTCAGGGGGTTTTTGTTGATTCATTATTTTTACCTTTATTTGGTAATAACTTGAGGAAGTGTTGAAAAACCATCAAAATCTATCTTGCAGATTTTTCATATTGTTCAGGCCAATCCTCACAAGTCCATGCTGAGTTCAGGCAAAAAGTCACAGGTCCATTTCAATCAAGCAAAACATCACAAGTCCAAACTTTATTCGTACATATTCATTTGAAATTAATGGTTTCTCGCAATTGCAGACGTAATTGATCAAATTAAAAGAAAGAGAGAGAAGATATTGCTAATAGAACTCATGAAAAACATGTTTCGCCCATACTAAAAAATTTGTTCAGAGGACTTATGCGCTTTTGCTTCTTACCTCCTCAAATGTACTAGGTTGAACATGACATATAAAATGACATGAAATTATACATTGTATATAAAACACGTATATAGACAAACACTGACTCAAGGATGATGAGTCGCTCAAATTATATTTTAAAAATATGTCAATTTATGACCTTTTTTTTTTTAATTAAAATTATTGATGATTTCTTGATATTGAAAGAACATTAACGTCTCAAGTTCCTGCTCACAAGGAACGATAACTTGTAAGTACTCACATGAGTCCTTCAGGAGTGGCACACTGCACCCTCACGTATGATCAATCAGCTGCACTCGTGGGATCCTTGACCTAGGAAACGTCTCTGCAGCGCACACCATGAAAATATACGGCCTCTCATTCCGAAACCATAAACCATTAAAGGACCAAGCGAAGAATTAAATCACGGAAGAGATGAGGATAACTCTGTTTCAGAAACTGAAGCACTCGAGAGAGCGGTGGGGGCAGACAATACCCCTTGTTCGCCGCTTTTGCCGCCGAGGGGCGGGCTATTGTTCCAGTTTTGCTAATTGTTTATTTGAGTTCAAGTGCCTTTTCATTCCGTCCGGAGAAGTTTTTGGTGGGATGGGCGGTCCTAACGTTTGGTTTTTGAACAGTTCCCTTTGTTGGAATGTTGGATTAAAATTTTATCACTTTCTCACGTCTGTATGATACGGTCATTGAACGTTAATTTGAGTGGAGAATTGAACAATAAATAAATCCACAGTCATGCAGCATGGCTATAAGAGCGAATTTTCGAAGAAATAACTGTTTTTATGTAAAATGTCTCCATTTTACTGCTTTAATAACAAATTTTGTGTCCTTTTTTGAAGTCAGAATTGCGATATCTCATTCCATATCAGATTAGAGCAGATGAACCGTGAAGAACATCTCAAGTAACATCCACGTTTCTTCATTTTCAAAATGCTCCAGTTTGAGAGCGGAATAAGATATCGAATTCTGACTTCGCCATCGTGTTCAGCATAACCAAACCTCTAAAATGAGGTGTCACATGTCTGATTGTTTCATTTTTGGAGTTTGTGGGTAATTTTTTCACCCTTAAAACTTCCCTAAACCCCCCTTAGAGGCGCCCGATTCTGTCGATACACGAACTTAGCCTTTCGATTGCTAAGACAGATATTTGCGAAAATTTGAAATTTATATCTCAATTCTATTGAAACAGATTTTGGTATAGGTAGGTAAAAATCTTTCGGAAATTCAAGTTTTACAAATTTTGGGTTGTTTCCCAAATTCTTCAAAAATTCTCTAAAAAGCAAAATCGGGAATTTATGGTTTACTGTATAACGAAATTCTCAGTATCTTGATTCTGACCTTCTTACAAATCACCGCTCCGCCTTAAGATTTGGAAGATCAAAACAGAAACACAACTTGCTGGTATCACTTCGTTTATTGAGATAGTACCTACGGGACCTTCAATATCTACAAACAAACCCCTCGACGGATGAAGGGGTCTGGAAATGACCGAGTTCTCGATTAGGTAATGCCTTTCGACTCACTCTCAGCTCAATCCGATTGAGTTCGTTTGGCCTCCAATCCAATTATATCCCTCACCGGAGCTTCGATTCAGGAAATATCGAAAGAGGACTGGGGATGAGAGTGATTTCAGGTTTCTCCTGGATAAGCCTCATGGTCTATTTCAGCCCCGTAATTAGATAATGAATATTAAATAAAATCTAACGTTTCATTCTGTGAGATTGAGAGGAAGGTCAAGGGGATTTAGAAAGGTGCATAAGTGCAAATAATATTGATCTCGATTAGTGGTTCTTGTCTTACCCATAAAAAGAGGAAGAGAATAAAAGGGCCTGACATTTGTTCCAAAGCTACAAACCACAGTTCTGTTATAGGCCAATTTTGGCTTCGTAGAAACCCCTGACGACCAAGCGAATTATTGATCACAACGATTGCAACTTGAGTGTAAGTGGTTTGGAGTGTTACGTACTTATCAATAGAGTAGTAACATTTCATAATATTGGTAATTTATTAATGTGCTTCATCAGAGCACAGTATTACTCAATTTGTCGTGCTGAGAGATGTGAGTATTAGTGGTCTCCAGTGTTATTTTGCACGAAGTGAGTTAGATGGAGCCAAACTTGGATTCTCATAACATGATGGGCGGCTGAGAATACAACCCACCTCAAGCTGTTGGCAGGGGAAAATGCCTCCGTCCAAAACGTAATTTTCTCGTTTTGCCTAATAACTCCGGTTCCGAACTAAATTAAATTCGCTCGGCGAAAAAGGACAGCGTTGAGGGGGAAGAGGTTTTCCCTCCAACACAAAACAAACTCATATCTCTCGTCTCTCAGGATAAATAGGGGTTAACAAAAGGGAAGGCCCTCCCTTCTGACTTCAGGAAATCGTTAGGAGTCGGCAGCTTCAAATTACTCTGCGGACTGACGAACATCATTCTTTCCGCAGGGGATTCCATTTAAACCCCGGGGTCGTCGGCATTATCCCCTCATCCGTAATGGAATGTCGTGTTCCCTTTGAGCATATTTTCATAGCTTGCTGGTAATAACTGGAGGCGTGAGGGTCATTACAGGGACTCGGCCCCTTCCGGAATGCTCGGATTCGCGCGTCCTGCAGGATAAGGGCCGTACGAAGTATATTAACAATTACGCACACTATCCCGAACATTCACGCACAGACCCACATATTCGGACACTGGGTAAGTGTGCCTCATAATAAATAACCCAACTGCACATTATATTAATCAAATGCTCCCCTCTACTGACTACCCAGGATGTAGTCCGATTCTCATCCAATGTGACAACCACCATCTGGCCAGTCTGTGTAAACTGTCACTGTACCGGAAACTAGAGGCGTTCAAGATCTGTCGATAACATAGAAATCTGCCGAAAACTGACTTTGTGTCCACCTGGTGAATTTTCTCACTCAACTGTTGAATGAGACAGCTGGTTGCAGGTATGAGATGATTCACACGATAGGCTCTTTCAATCTATGTAGACCGAGACAATGTTCGATTGTCTCAGGTCATTTGTGAGGTTGGATTTATTAATTGCGATAGCCCCCACCCTTCTTACCGAAATTCTGGCAACGTCACTGGTTAGCGTACTTAGTGTTGGTTGTTAGGGTGACTTGGAAAACATGAGATAATATATAACTTCTTAAAAAATGCGGTTTAGGGTTGTCACTTTCATTGCGTGCTCAACACTTTTAGTGCGAATGGAAAACAATTAATTTTTACAAGTTGTTCTCAAATATCCTCTCAAGAGCCTCTTCAAGGTTCTTCGTCCCATCCTTCTGAGCTCTGCCTTTTCCCTGCTTACTCAAGTAAGATAACTAACAGATCGTAAGAGGACGGATATTGAAGATTTTATCGCTGACAACATCATTCCTTAATCGCTGACATCATCATTAAATGTGAATCTGATTACTCGGCCTTTCTTCAAGTCTTAGTTCTCACTGCACAGTAATATTTCGCCCTAACCTCAACTGATCTATTTTCGACAATGGCAATTTAGTACCTACCTTCTTACCTAGTCTTAGGTTATCTTTTTTACGATTGATAATGGCTGTTTCTTGGCTTTATGAACAATTTTTTACCACGTTTTTGTTCTAAATGCGCTAACTACATACTTTGGAGACTGAAGTTGTTTGGGGTTTACGTTTTTAAATTGATGTATACGTTTATACTGTGTTGAATTGACATTTTATGTCTTTACAATGGCACATAACTCAAAAAGTGTGACATTACGGTGTGACGAAGAAAGCGTTATGAAAAATATCTAATGATTTTCACGTACAACCGATTCGTTACTACGGAACTTTAACTTCGCCAGTTATCATCGTACAAAAATCGTTCACCACTCGTTGGATAGCTCTCGATTTACCTAACCATATTACGTTAACCACTGCGGAGTGCGTGGCCGACAAGCTGCGGTATGAGCGTGATTGTTTAAATAATTGTTTACACACAGGTGATCATTCTCAATATTGTAATTTTGTGTTTCTCATTTATTATTTTTAAACAACAATTTTTATTGATGTACGTGGTGTGGGTGTGGGAGGGGGCGCAAAGGCATAAAATGTCCCTTGTGGTTGCGTACTTGTACGAAAGCTGTACCCACCTTTTTTTTTTAACGGAGGGAAATGAAATACCCAAAAATGACATAATTAAAATTACTCCACTTGAATAAGCACTGTACCTGTGAACTGGAAATGACTCGAGTGTTTCAGAGCAAGAAAATTGATGTCACAAAACCATGCCTCGTTTGAACCCGATGTTCCTCAGTTTGAAAATTGGCTTGAAGTTCGAGATATTCGTCATTCCTCAAGCCTGGAACTGAAGTATCTTCAAAGCGAAGAGTTTTTATTTTTGGTTCTTTAACATAATTACATTAAAGCCTATCTGGAAACTTTTAAGAGTGAGTGCCTGACATAAAGTGCCATCCAAAACGCCAATTTTTTACAGGTGTTGTGATAAATTGACGAAATTTGACCTTTTGGGCCGAATAATCAATTCCAAATTACACTAACAAAACAATATCAATTCTAAATATTTAATTCCTTACAACCAGCTGGAATGGCTGTCCCAAGTAGAAGCACATGTAACTGATTTCGGTTTTGTGGCTTTCCTGATAAGTGAGGTTCTTTAAAAGTGTCACTTTCCTTGCCGAGGTGCGATATGTTCATGATATTAATATTTTTACTGTTCAAATCCCACCCCAATAAATTTTTGAAATCCCATCGACGCCAAAAAGGAAACCAAAAAGGTTCAAGTTGTTGGGTGATTGAGGTTCCTATGGAGCCTCCACAACAACTAGTATGACGTACGATCGTATGGATAGACACTGAGACGTATCGGGGATGCCGGGCGGATCCCAAAAAACGCTTATCATAAATATGAACTCCCAATCAGCAGCTCTCCTTCGTCGGTGAACGGCCTGAGTAAACGGGGTTGTTTTAATCAGATTGAGCTTCCACGAAGCAGCACTGCTCGCTCAAATGGAACCGCGTGATAGGTACCCGCTAAAAGCTTTTGTTTCAAACCCCTAAAACGGCTAATGCTGTTGAGATCGCTTTCTCCCTTCACTAAGGGTATTAAAAGGGGTTTTGTAACGGTGAAAGAAAAGCGTCAACAGTAAACAATACAGTTTGTACCGAGTTTGAATGGCACACTTGAATTTGTGAAACGCACTCATTTCATCAAGAACCGTCTCAAGTTTTGTCAATTCCGACCGACAGGTACACAAAATGGTGGGATTTCAGGAGAAAAGCGACGTCATTATTTTCTGAAACATGCGAAATTCAATATTTTACTTTCCTTATCCGATACAAAAGTATTGTGTACTGGGACTCACTCAAAGCACTGGTCTTCATCCAAACTGATGAGTAATCAATACATTGCGGACATACCTACTTGAAAGTATGTTCTTGTGTACAGACACAGAACATTAAAATATGATTTTGCTACAGGATTGGAGGAGATGTATTTTCATGACCCTTTTAAGGGTCGAGTTAGTCCATTTATTAAGCAAGTTAGTCTTCGCAAAAGCATGTTCCACGCTAAGCGGTTCATATTTAGGGGCCCGGCTCCGATTCACTAAAGAACGCGGCTGTAGCAAAATCAGCTCTTAAGGTTCTTTATAATGAGCATAACTAACAAATAACTTATTAATAAATACGATTTTTAAATCATTTTGTTCGGAAACAGAAGGAGTTCTGTTGAACGTAAAATCCTTCATAAAAGACGCCACATGCACACAGGACGTTAATTTTTCAACATCGATTTTCCGTCTTCGCATTCCCAGAAATCTTTCAACATCTCTCGGCGTTCCAGCGCTATAAACCTCTGAAAACCGGCAGTTTCAATTAATAGCGGACTAGGCTTCAAAAATTGCCGGTGTCTCCCCAAGAAATATTATTTATGAAATGGATTATCGATTTTCAATTCGGGTTAGCGCCTCCATTATTCAACTTCCACACGCGCCTCCTCACCCCAGGTCGTATGAGGTTGGATTGGGGTAGGTATCCGATATTGTTTGAGTTACAAAATTCTCGATAGTTTCTTCGATTTGAAAGTTCGTTTCTGGTGTTGGACGGTAAAAAATTGATGTGTAATAATACAGAACTTGGTGGGATTCGTTTTGAGTCTTACAAACAATGGCACATGTTACTGTTATGATGCAGTATCTCCAGTGAATGAGGGACAACCGAGTTCGGCATAGTTTGAGAGGAGGGGAAAGTTTGATAATAGGGTGTTCGGTGAACTTGTAAACAGAGAGATCAGACTGGCGTGAAATGAAATGCTGTCAGTGAGTAGGGTCTTATTAGAAGGATTTTAAGGGTGGGAATCGAGGGATCGGGTGCATCAGTCAGTGTGATGATAGGGACTAAACGTCACTTTCTGGAATCAAACGTCAAAACATTCAGAAGGGTAACGATGGAAGGTAATGGTTCATTACAGTCAACTCCGTGGGGCGGTGATGAACCGTCTTTTCGTTCAACAGCTCCACAAAGGGTGAGAAATAATCTAGGGAGGGTTCGTTGAACTTGCTCGTAATTTCGCTCCTAATGACCATATTGCTAGAATTATTCCACTCATCTGTGTATTTCTCAAGTATTTAACTCATCCATTCGGCATAAGTTCTCCGGATGGAACTTCTTCACGAGAAAAGTGAAATCAAGTCGATAGTGAATTATGAAATCATCCAAACACACAATGAGATAAACATGAGTGCAATATGTTTCCTACATTCGCCATGATTTCGATAACTTCCACCTCCTAAGCCGCCAAGCCTAAATATTATTTAAGATAGGCCAAGAATTTTTTTCTTTCCTTGATTATCCTTCACCAACTTGGATGACAGACCCTAAAATAATTCAATCCCTATTGTAATCTCGTGTGATCCCAATATCCCTTGGATCCATCAAAACTTCACCCTTTCGTATAACCATCGAAGTAATATTAAACGCTGTACGCTCGTTGAAAGCCGTTTACAAAGGTTTATGACATCATAATCCAACCCCTCAACCATCCCACCCTAGTTAACTTCCCTCTTCCCGTGTTAAGTATTCAGTGGGTTAGCGGCCGTTGGTGTAAGTGTAAGGGGTATGGCAATTTATCAAGGCAAGTCCCCTACTTTTCAGCAAGTGAAGGGAAACGAAGGCCCAGGTACGTGAATTCCTACGGGAAAAGTGGTAAATACCGCTCGATCCCTCCCTAAAACATGCAAATTTATGGAAAACCTAATTCAATCACCAAGACTTTTCGTATTAGAATGCACCCCCCTTACATTGTTATTGACGTTAAAAATGATCATTTTCCCACAACTCTCAAGAACGAGTAATAATTTATAAATTTGTTTCTACATTTAAGGCCAATATTGGTTATTCTACTATCACAAACCTATGTTCAATGTATCTATTTCAAGCATTTCGTATACCTACTCCATAAGGAAAGGTCTGAGGAAATTCTGGTCTTTACAAGACACGAATGGGAGATAGCAGGAGGCGGGGCCAAGGCCAGAGGTGAATCATGGAACAACGGCTGATATTAATTTTGGCTGACCTGAAGGGCTAGCTGTCTCTATTAACCTTTTCCTTCCACACTGACGTTCGTCACTAAAAGGGTGTCCTAGATAACGAAAGAAGACCATATCAACTCTTGGCCACATCTTATTCTAGTTTCATAATGGTGATGAACATGGTTGTTGAAGAACTGTACAAAATAATTGGAGGAATGAGCTAAAATATTGTTCAAATAGGTGTCCATAAATTTTTTAATAATTCTGGGGGTTTTTACTTGTACTTCTTTTTTTCTGATTCATTATCGAAGATAATAAACCAACATAGAATTAGTGATATTGAGAAAAAATTATTAAATCGTACACTTTGGTTCATGTGGTTTGGCCTTCTAGAATTGCGTTTTCTTAGATTCTTCATGAGTAAATCCAGGTTTGGGTTTTAGGATAGTTTTATTATAATTTAATTTATGAGCTAACCCAAAATTAGTGGTTAATTGCAGTATATTTGGTTTACCAACTAACTTATTCAGATATGAAATGAACCCAAATCGACTAATTTGCTCAAACAAAAATAAACCCTAATTGTCCTAATTGGTCGTACCTACTAAATGCGTGAAGAATATCGGAGCCTTTCTTCGGGGCTTTCTTGGTTCTCCAGACTCCCCAACTGACCTGAAATCGATCCAGCACCTCTTGTTTACGTTAGATAAGCAGCAGACTGTTTGCCCATTGCATTACCGACTCTTATCCAGGATACGCATCCCATCAGAAGGCACCCTCTAAACAAGAAAATATTTCAACACCTTCCTCCGTATTCTTGCCTTCTCCAGATAGAGCCTGTCCGAAAACAAAGCAAAAGTTTCATACTAAGACTGTAGTAAGAAGGCAGTTTTTATTGTGGTTATGAATGCGGTTATGGTTTTTATTCATCTCGCTTTTGCGATTCCTACTGACCTACCGACCATCAACTTTATCGATTCGACGATTATTTGGCCAAGCGGAGTAAGCCCTTGGAATAACAAGACAAAACTGGATATAATCTGCACAATCCATAAGCGTTGGTATTGATTCATTCAAGTACATACTACCCTAGTTCGAGCAAAGCCCTGAGTAGATTGTTCCACCTCTTGTGAGGGAAGGGAAAGGCTTGGTGGTCTACAGACAAAATTTGTTTGTATTTGTTTAAAAACAAAATTTGTTCAGATTTAGTCTAAATAACAAGCGCACATTCCTGCACAATCCGAATGAGATCAGCATTTTCGGATTCGGGATCGAAACTCCAAAAATAGGATCAAAATGAATGCATCCTAAGACCTACAAAACCAGCGAAGCTGCTATACATAATGAATTAATAAAATACACTTTCTTACTTCGATTGTAAAACAACATTGGTGGTCCTAGAACCACGATTAGATTAAGTTAAAGATGTATAAGTATTTATATTGACATAGATATGCCTTAGGGCTGGAGTGTTTGACAACCAAAATTGTCAAACGCGTTGATGCTGTAGAAAATATGAACATTTCATAAAATAAGTGTAGTTTTTCAGCATTATGTGTGATGTTGGATGTGGTTTATCACCTTTCTCTACAATTGTGGAAATATTTATAATAGAATTTTTTATATTGAAGAATAAAGAAACAATTCAACACTGAGAAATATTGGGGAAAATGGAGACATAATGGGGAAATTTAAAGACATAATGTCTTCGCCTAAGAAGCAACACAGCGTATCAAAATTTTGGCCAAAATGGGGTTATAACTCAGTTTGATTGAAATTTTCCCGCCGCATAAGCTGGTTAGCATGAATTTGCTCTCAGTAGAAAACTCAATAATTTGCTAAATATAATAATTAATGCTAAATAATTTAATTTGCTCAAAAACTTGGCTGGGAACTTGTTTTCTCCTTCTCTTAAAAAGCTGGCTAAAATGTTTTCTCCTTCTCAGGCGACGATATCCATGTTCTTAAAGGTCTCCCATAAGGAGATCGTTTATGATTATATTACATACAATATACATTTCCAAATTTTTTAATGATTTATGCTTTTATAACAATGAATCAATCGATTCCAACTAATTAAACCCACATCCTGGGTATTACGGAGCTACATCTCAATAATTGTTACTTCCGCGGTAAGTGGCTCACGGCGGTTTTCTAAGGTCGGAATGAGCGACACGTGGAGTCTGCCGTAGGGTCTAGACGCAAACTAAACGTAAAAGAAGCTTAACCAACCCGCTTTTATATGGCTTGTCGTCGTCAAGTGCTCACTTTATAATGAATTGCCTCCTTCAAGTGTTCCTCTCCGCCCCTTTCCTTCATTTGATTGCAGGCTGTACCTAGTTTTATCAACCGTCGAGGAACTCATTGCCTGGAAGTTGTTAAACTGGAAATTAAGGAGTTTTTTTCGTATTTAAAAAAAAAAGAAGTATTTCTGGTGAGTGAGTAGTTCCGGTGTGAAGGGTCACATCAAAGTATTTTTTACTCGGAGATTCAACTGTTCGACAACTGAACTGTCTGCCCGAATATCTCTGTGGGTAAATTACCTAAGAAGAGAACATGCGCGGAATTAAGGATTTTAAGCATCAATTCGCCACACTTTAGTGGTACATTTACGTTGGAGATTCTCTTCCTTTTCTGGATGTGTCATTTCTGGTAGATTCAAGTAGGCGCACAATATGCTGAGCGAAATTCCGAATTACGTCACTGGATCTTGATTTGGATACCTCCTAGATAAGAGGGGCAGAGATGAAATGACGTCGCAGGGTAAATGTAAACTATTTACTCTGTGGCCCTCTCCTGAACTTTATAGTCCCGGTATGGACTGCAAGGGTCTTTTTTCTGGAAACATGTCCCTTTCCTAGACCCTTATAGTCCCCGCAAGGTCCCCTTGAACCTAATCCCCAAGAACACAATTTGGCTCAGCCTCCCCTACAACCGCTTCACAACCTTTTGATAGCCATATCTGAATCACTCGCATGTACAATCGTCTCTTTCCACTGAATTATGTTTCTTTACTGACGATGGTTTAATCACCGGACACGTACACCTACTCATATGTCAGAGGAAATAGGGTTCTTACCTCATACTTCAGTTCTGTTCCTTCGGATCGTAGGAATACAGGTTTAGACAGTTTTCGACAATTTAGAAAGAATACTGGCATTTCTGAGGCATTGCAGGATTAATGTTTGTTGACTTGTGGCCCTCAAATCGCCTTATGCCTTATTCAATAAATTCGTAATAATTCAAATCAGAAACCACTGCATTTTCCCGGATTTCCCCGTAAGGCTGTAACAAACGAGATTCAAAAACCAAAGTTACGTTCTCACTCCACTCTGCGCAGGTCTAATTTCCGGGATAAACTCCCGTGTTCGTTCGAAACAATATCCTCCGGTTTTCTTCCTTTATTCTTTCGTTTTGTGATAACGACCATACAGCAGCGAGGGTTACGGGCAATGGCAAGCGAAGTTATTACATGGTACGGCAGGTTTCATATAAAATCTTCCGTTAAAATCATAAAGAGTCCAAGGCTTCTTTGGCGGAGAACAAATGGGGTTGATTGAGCCTTTCTGCGGTCCTCGGAAAAACCAATTAGCGGCGGGAGGTTTCAGCGAGCGTGTTGTCGAGCTTGAGACGAGTTTACTAGACAATTCAACCTTAATGAAACACTTTCCAAACTAAACGCTTTTTCAACCCCAATTCATTAGGCTTTTTAATTTGAATAGTCTGAGATACGCCTAAAATGAATTTTACTTTCACACTTGCTGCACTCCATCTTACATTGCCCAGAATGATCTTACATTTTATCTTACATCGCCGACCCTGTATCCTATCCTACCTCTAGCATTGTCTCTCTTGGGTCAATCAGCATCCCCGGAGATTAGTCCAGGCGTACCCTTGCGGCATTGGATCCCTCAAAGGCCATGTTTTAGCTATGTTTAGCTTAGAAATAAGCTTTAAGAGCCACTCAGGTGATCCTATGCCTATTCTGCCTAAAGTGGAAGTCGTAAGGATATATCCTAAAACTACATATCAAATTATAGCTTCATAGCGAAATTAGTATCGAAATTAGCTTTGATAGCCACTCAGCTGATCCTGGGCCTATTCTGCTTAAAGTGTAAGTCTTAAGGAGGCTTCATGCCAAATTACAGCTTCATAGTGTGAATAGCATAGAAATTGGCTTTAGGAGCCACAATTGTTTCCATTCCCTCGAAACTTCGCTAATTAATTGGGGTTTTTTGAAGTGCTACTTTTCAACAGTCAAACGTAGCTATAAAATAGGTAAATGAGCTAAATCTCAACAACGTTACCTGATAGCGAAAAAATAGTTTCAGATTTAGATTCAGCGCACTGAAAACTCCCTACACCAACCCTCATCTTCTCTGCACCAAACAACACCCTTTTGGTTTATTATCTTCGATAATGAACCATTGGAATCGCCCAAAGAAAAAAATTTTTTAACCCCCCCTCAAAATTTGTTGGTTTACGTTTCAAGATACGTAGATTCAGAAAATCGAATAAAAAAAAAACTCTGCAAATTCTTGACACAACGGTTCATTATCTTCTTTGTACAGATCACCCTTCTGTCTAGATCACTAGGTCTAAATGTCTAGATCCTAAATGTTAGATTAATTAATATTATCAATTATCACTAATTATTAACAATTTTATCAAGTACCTAGTGAAAATTATTATAATTTATTGTTAGGTATTAATAATTCGTATTTATTAATAATAATAATTATTATTAATTATGATTAATTAATACGATAAAATTCTGGGGTTTTTAATACTACGTCGGTAATAATTTTTCTATAAAAGAAGTACCTACCAACAAACATTCGAAATTACCTTCATTTCCGTAGCACGAAACGCACCTCAGAACAACAAACTCGACATCACTTAAGCCATATGATGTTCCAAAGAGCTTGTTAGTATGAAAATGGACCTGTATTTCAAAAGTTTGATTCATGATCGTGTTGTGAGGCACAATCTTTGAGCCGTTATTGTGAACGAACGGCTGGTCGTACAAAGCTGCGGATGGTCTTAAAAAATTTTACGGAACAAACTCTATCTAAATATGAAATAAAAAACATACCGTTCTATATGAATTTTTCGAGATATGAGATTTTCAAATTTTCAAAATTCGTTTTGAACCCCTTCCCCTTGACCTAGGGTTATGAAAAGTTTCGAGGACCATTGTGGGGTTGGTCGAAACCCATAAAAAAAATTTCGTAATTTTAACTCAACGCTAACTGGGCAAAGTGGCGCGGACGGCGTACGGCGGACGGCGTACGGCGGACGGACGGATTTTTGGTTTATTATCTTCGATAATGAACCATTGGAATCGCCCAAAGAAAAAATTTTTTTAACCCCCCCTCAAAATTTGTTGGTTTACGTTTCAAGATACGTAGATTCAGAAAATCGAATAAAAAAAAATCCGTCCGTCCGCCGTACGCCGTACGCCGTCCGCCGTACGCCGTCCGCGCCACTTTGCCCAGTTAGCGTTGAGTTAAAATTACGAAATTTTTTTTATGGGTTTCGACCAACCCCACAATGGTCCTCGAAACTTTTCAGAACCCTAGGTCAAGGGGAAGGGGTTCAAAACAAATTTTGAAAATTTGAAAATCTCATATCTCGAAAAATTCATATAGAACGGTATGTTTTTTATTTCATATTTAGATAGAGTTTGTTCCGTAGAATTTTTAAAGACCATCCGCAGCTTTGTACGACCAGCCGTTCGTTCACAATGACGGCTCAAAGATTGTGCCTCACAACTCGATCGTGACTCAAATTGTTGAAATACAGGTCCATTTTCATACTAACAAGCTCTTTGGAACATCATATGGCTTAACCCTTTTCGGACCAAAAGTAGATGCAGTGCGAATTTTTGAAATTTTTTTACGTAAACTATATCCTTGGCTCTTATTTAACACGATATGACAGTTTTTGGAAAGAAACATGAAGGATTTATGAAAATACAGCCCCCTAAAATATTGGTGTCCTGAGGTACACCTTGGTATGGCTCTATTGAGAACTGGTGTCTTCAAGGATACCTTGGTATCTGTGTGCTAAAATTGGTGTACTCAGGTACACCTTGGTATGCGCATGCCGAAATCGGTGAACTCACGGACACCATGGTCAGGGGCAATATAAAACCCAAATGCAAAATCAAAAAAACTTGGTTACTTTTATCCAAATTTATTTATTAGAATAAAAAAACAGGTAACTTTGTAGGCCAAAATGAATATTGCTACGTAAAATGTAAAATAAAATGGCATCTTGCAAATTTCCAGCACGTTTTCAGTGACCTAGTTGAAGAGTAAATCAGTCTCATAATAAATTGTTGACTAAAATTCAGACTAAATATTGGACAAGTAACATAATCACAATATTTGTGGGATTTGGGCCAGTCGTCCAGTACTCGACCAACCAAAATACCCATGATCACAGTCATAGTACTATCACTCTTCATCAACATTGTTGTTTTCATTTTCCCTTTCTTGTTCACTTAGCTAAAATTCAGTTTCTAAAAATATAGGAAAAGTTTCATAATCACAGTAACATCACACTTTATTTTCAATTTCTTGTTCGCTGTCAGTCTTTCCTTCGTCGGGTTTCTGCGATTTCCTGGTATACTTCCTCTTCGGAATTTCTCTGACCGTATGGTAGGTTTGGAAACAGTTTCGTTGCGGAGTCACGCAAAGCCTAACGTTGCACCGACAACAGGACCATATGGTTTGATTAGAATGGCAAAACCGGCATTTGCCTTTTTTTTTGGGACACAGGCAGGTGTTGTGCTTCTTTTAGCCTCTGTTCAGGGAACGGATTTGGAGAAACTGGCGCAGAATTGCTTCTTTTAACTTCACATCCTTGAAGAACTATCAAATCCATGTCTTCCCAAACAGCATCAGCATTCTTGGCAGATCTGCAACACCGAAGAATCAATTAGGTGAAATACTTTGCCTCATACCCATGCACCTACATTTCCATATCTTGAAGCTCTTCCTCAACGGGACCATCGCTGTCGACTTGGTCAATGGCCTCTACCTGAACTAAATCCACTACATCCTCTGGCACGGCCTCATCTTCCTCTGGGTAAGGCTCTATTTCGAACATGTTGTCTAGTCTATCCATCAGATCATCGTCGTTCATATCGTCATCATCATCCTCCTCTCCCGAATCATCTCGGAATTCGGGCACCAGGGCGAGCATTTTAGCTGCTCTGGACGGGAAAATAGGCATTTCGATTTCTAAAAAAATAAATCATGGGAGAATTATTGCTAACAAGTAGATCAAGGTGTCACTTGAGTTTGTAAGTAGAAATAATCAGTGAAAGGTGTTCGCAATCATGGCCACATATACCATAGTGCACTGGAGGACACCAAATTTTGAATCACAGTAGTACCACAGTGTACTTGAAGACACCGTTTTTGTGCATTGCACATACCGGTACCAAGGGGTACTCAGAGACACCAATTGAAAATCCCGATTTCCCACACATGAATCCCGATTTTCTAGAAAGCAATGGCTGATATTCAAACTATGTAATGTACTCTAAAAGATTTAAGCAATGAAAATTCGGAAATTCAAAATATAACTTGATATAAAGTTGTCAAACTTACTGCTCTCCAAGATGAAGACAAGAACCACGCCGTCGCTGGAGTGACACAACATAAACTGACAAAAAAGGTTATTCTGGGGTTATACATCCACGAGTAAGACTTAAATTCACAGAACTATAGCCACTTTGTGGATCAAGAGCGTCAGGAAGGTCCATATCCTTCCTGAGAAGGCCAGAAACGCCCGAGAAAATTGGTGTACTGAAAGACACCTTGGTCCGAAAAGGGTTAAGTGATGTCGAGTTTGTTGTTCTGAGGTGCATTTCGTGCTACTGAAATGAAGGTAATTTCGAATGTTTGTTGGTAGGTACTTCTTTTATAGAAAAATTATTACCGACGTAGTATTAAAAACCCCAGAATTATATCGTATTAATTGATCATAATTAATAATAATTATTATTAATAATAAATACGAATTATTAATACCTAACAATAAATTATAATAATTTTCACTAGGTACTTGATAAAATTGTTAATAATTAGTGATAATTGATAATAATAATTAATCTAACATTTAGGATATAGACATTCAGACCTAGTGATCTAGACAGAAGGGTGATCTGTACAAAGAAGATAATGAACCGTTGTGTCAAGAATTTTCAGAGTTTTTTTTATTCGATTTTCTGAATCTACGTATCTTGAAACGTAAACCAACAAATTTTGAGGGGGGGTTAAAATTTTTTTTTCTTTGGGCGATTCCAATGGTTCATTATCGAAGATAATAAACCAAAATCCGT
The DNA here is from genome assembly GCA_963920205.1 of Stenodema calcarata. Classification (NCBI taxonomy): domain Eukaryota; kingdom Metazoa; phylum Arthropoda; class Insecta; order Hemiptera; family Miridae; genus Stenodema; species Stenodema calcarata. The sequence continues at coordinate 14,608,882 of OY986062.1, read as the reverse complement.
CCGTCCGCCGTACGCCGTCCTCGAAACTTTTCATAACCCTAGGTCAAGGGGAAGGGGTTCTAAATGAATTTTGAAGATTTGAAAATCTCATATCTCGAAAAAGTCATATAGAACGGTTTGTTTTTTATTTCATATTTAGATAGAGTTTGTTCCGTAGAATTTTTTAAGACCATCCGCAGCTTTGTACGACCAGCCGTTCGTTCACAATGACAAAGGTTGAGCCTGTCGACGCGATCTTGAATCAAACGGTTGAAATACAGGTCGATTAAATACAGGTCGACTCGATTTTCATACTAACTAGCTGTTTAGAACATCATATGGTTTTAGTAATGTCGAGTTTGTTGTTCTGAGGTACGTTTCGTGCTACGGAAATGAAGGTAATTTCGAATGTTTGTTGGTAGGTAGGTACTTCTTTTATAGAAAAATTAAAAAGGATTAAAAACCCTAGAATTATATCGTATTAATTAAATACAAATTATTAATATTTAACAATAAATTATAATAATTTTTACTAGGTATCTACTTGATAAACTTATTAATAATTTGTGATAATTCATAATAATAATTAATCTAACATTTGGGATCTAGACATTTAGACCTAGTGATCTAGACAGAAGGGTGATCTGTGCAAAGAAGATAATGAACCGTTGTGTCAAGAATTTGCAAATTCTTGACACAACGGTTCATTATCTTCTTTGTACAGATCACCCTTCTGTCTAGATCAGTAGGTCTAAATGTCTAGATCCTAAATGTTAGATTAATTATTATTATCAACTATTTCTCATTGCAAACCTGTTCATTGTGTACCCAAGATCCTTCCCTAAAAGACCTGTCAGCGGGAAATATTATTCAACATGGTTTGAAAAGGGAAAAACAAGTTTTGTAAAAAATCCCAATGCTCTAGGTAGTAGTCGATACCAGTGACCAACATTTTCTTCAGTAGTCGACATGGTTTTGCACTAGTAGTCGACCTACATGTGTTTGAAGTCGACAGTATCACTTGAGTCAGTAGTCGACAGGTTTCGTCATTCCATCGTTTTCGAATTTTACGACATCTAAATAAAATACATTCAACTGTGAATCGGAACTTGAAAATAGATTAATAAGATGTAATAAAGTAGTTATCAGACTTTTTATTTGCAAACAGCTCATTATCAGTCTCAAATTGCAATAAGTACTTAAGTAAAAAGGTATGAAAACTATAGTCGAAAACTCATTGTCAGAAAATTGACATTACAGTTGGGCTTAGGTACCTATTTACATATTTTTTTGACATTTTCATGTCTTTGCTTTGGCACATAAACTGAAACGGGAAAAATTTGTTCCCTTGATTCACCCTTTCCCTCAGATCACGTCAGAACACAAGCGACCGGCGGGCCATTACGTCAGAGCCTATGATGCACGAGCGTATGACGTAAGACGGCTGGCAGGAGGCTAACTAGTACGTCAGAGCCTATGACGCACGAGCGTATGACGTAAGACGGCTGGCAGGAGGCCACTAGTGCGTCAGAGCCTATGACGCACGAGAGTATGACGTAAGACGGCTGGCAGGAGGCTAACTAGTGCGTCAGAGCCTATGACGCACGAGCGTATGACGTAAGACGGCTGGCAGGTGGCCAACAAATACGTCATACGACGAGACCTTATATGTCTCTGCGCCCCCTCCCACACCCACACCGCGTACCTCGTACTTCATTTTGGTTTATTATCTTCGATAATGAACCATTGGAATCGCCCAAAGAAAAAAAAATGTAACCCCCCCCCTTAAAATTTGCCCAGTTAGCGTTGAGTTAAAATTACGAAATTTTTTTTATGGGTTTCGACCAACCCCACAATGGTCCTCGAAACTTTTCATAACCCTAGGTCAAGGGGAAGGGGTTCAAAACGAATTTTGGTACGACATGGTATGACTATGGTATGGTATATTATTGTATGTATGATTTAGTATAGTACAGTACGGTATGATAGGAATGAAATGGTATGAGTACGGTGAGAATATGGTATGGTGCCGATTTGCAACACAGTCTGGTATAGACAGAAGGGTGATCTGCACAAGGAAGATAATAAACCGTTGTGTCAAGAATTTGCAGAGTTTTTTGTAATCAATCCAAAAACTCCTGATAGACTGATTTTAATTAGGATGTCGCGTAATTATTTTTAATGCAGTTAAACAAGTTGTACGGACTTACACAAGTCATAATAGTCAAATAGAAGTCGGTCTTTTCTAAATCGTGAGTTCAGTAATGAACGAGACCGATAAGCGCCCGCAATTCACTTCATGTAGCATGTTTAGAACAAATACCCGAAGCGGGGATGGTTATTACTGTTCCGTCACGCTATTGTAGCGGCAGCCGACACCGCATTTTTGAAGACTGTTGTATCACATGTTAAGTGTTACTATTCTTAATTGGTTTACTTTTCTATACAGAGCATTTTTGAAGCGGATATAATATATTATAATCATGGTAGGTGTAGCATCACGCATTTGTAGTAGGTAGCCGCATTCTGCAGTGAGCTATTCCTATTGCATAGCAACCAGGAAACACGAATACAACGATGTTGAATTCTTTATAATAATTATAATAAAATAAGTATTTGCCAAAAGTGTCAAGTTCTTACAGAATGGCGACGAGGAAGAAGACGAAAGGTAAGCAAACGTTTGAGGACGATAGTAGTGTGGCCGACGAGGCCAATTCAAAGCAGAAAATCATACAATTTAAAGATTTTGACGTTGAAAGCTTTAATGCTGATAGTGAAGAGTGGGAATACTGGTTTTATCGGTTCAGCTATGCACTTCGGGCGTGCCAAATTTGCAAGGAGGACAGAAAAAGGGACTACCTTTTAGCAAAAGTTAGTCCTAAGCCATTTAGGGTGCTTATCGATCATTTCTACCCTAGAGAGTTTGACGACGTTCCTTACGATGATCTTATTGCTGTCTTGGAGAAAAACTATGGTCGGAAAGACATGTCCTTGTGTGAACGTTTGAAGTTTACACAAGTTAGCAGGGCGGAATCGGAGACGATCGTCGATTACATTGCTAGGCTTCGGTCTCAAGCGCACAAATGTCAGTTTGGGGAGACGTTGAAGGAACGCCTCAGGGATCAATTTGTGTTCGGTCTCAACAATAGTAGCTGGCAGCAAGAGATACTACGCAAATATCCGTCAGTAAAGAGCAGATTTGAGGATATAGAGACTCTCACACAAATCTTGGAGAATGCTAAATCGCAACAGGAAAGCATGCAGTTAGCGACGCCCTATAAAACAAAAATTTTACAACTTGATACATTTGAGAAGAGTAACAAGCAACGAGATAAAGGGAACGTGCCAGGGATTATATTAATTCAGGGCAAGAACTGTTTCAAATGTGGAGGAGATTCACATACAGGCCCAAGCAAATGCCCGGCTATAGGATTTCGGTGTAAATGGTGCAAAAAGACAGACCACTATACCAGAGTGTGTATCAAGTCGGGGAACGTAGTAATTAAGAGGAAGGCCTGGAAAACGAATCAGGTTCGGGAACAGCAAATGTCAGACGGAGAGCCCAGTGAGGGCGAAGATTGTCCCATTGACTTCATTCGGAAGCTTGAGAGAGGCAACGAAGCCTTTATCAGGGTAAAACTCAATGGGGTCTCAATAGAGATGCTGTTTGACTCAGGGGCCTCTAAATCAGTTATTAGTGAATCTGTGTGGAAAGCTATCGGATCGCCGAGCTTGAGAAAAACTCCTCATCTCACGGCATATACAGGCCACAAAGTTGAGACTCTGGGAGAAGCTACAGTGGAGGTCCACGGCTTCAACAAACGAGTCGATCTCCCAGTGATAGTAACCAAGGTGAGTGACACACCACTCTTTGGCATGAACTGGACACTGGCGTTCGATATTGCGTTACCTCCTGGGGCAATAGTTCGGCGGACTCTAAGTGACGATACAAAGTCAAACTTCAACGTCCAAGCCCACGTACAACTGCTGACCAAAGAATTTTCGGCAGTATTTAAAGATGGCACAGGGACAATTAGGAACCACAAAGCAGTTATACATTTGAAGGACAATGCGGTTCCAAAAATCTTCAGACCACGACGCGTTCCATTTGCGTTACGGGAACCAGTGGAAAAGGAGCTAGAGAGGTTGGTGGACGCTGGTATTATAGAACCAGTAAATACGACGGATACTCCAATTGAGTGGGCCTCACCTCTGGTTATTACTATGAAGGCTAACGGCAAACTGAGGTTATGTGGCGACTTCAAAGTCACAATAAACCCCTGCATCCATACGGATTATCATCAAATCCCTACATTCGAAGAGCTAGCAGCTAAACTGAATGGTGGTACCCAATTTTCCATTATAGATCTTAGAGACGCATACTTACAGATGGAAGTAGCAGAAGAGTCCCGCAAGTTCTTGGTTATTGCCACACATAAAGGATTTTTTCGTTACAGGAAATTACCGTTTGGGGTATCGTTCGCCCCTGGACTTTTTCAGAGAACAGTTGAAACCATACTAGCTGGGATTCCTGGGGTTGCAAACTATATAGACGACATCATCGTTACTGGGTCAACAACAGAGGAGCACGTGTCAAGAATAAGACAAGTACTCCACCGACTGAAAACAATGGGACTGAGAACGCAAATAGACAAGTGCGAGTGGTTCAAAGATCAGATACACTACTTAGGCCACTTGATCGACAAACGTGGGGTCAAGCCAACGCGGGAACACCTAGAAGCAATAACGAAGATGCCTCATCCAACAAATCCTAAAGAACTTCGTGCTGTGTTGGGTTCGATAAATTACTACAGCAAATTTGTTCCCAACCTCCAGTCTGTTTGTGCACCGTTGCATCAGTTGCTGTGTAAGGGAGCTAGATGGAAATGGACACCAAAGGAAGACAGGATTATAGTGGAAGTGAAGAATGCTCTCCTAAATGCAGATTGTTTGGCTCACTATGATTCGTCTTTACCCCTCATACTCTCAACAGATGCAAGTGACGTGGGGGTGGGGGCCGTCCTTTTCCACAGATACCCGGACAATAGTGAGAAGCCAGTATACTACGCATCCAGAACACTTTCGATGGCAGAAAAGAAATATTCCACACTAGATAAGGAGACACTAGGGATAATCTTTGGTGTGACAAAATTCAGACAGTACTTGATGGGGAGGCACTTCATTATTAGGACAGACCATAAACCCCTTATTTATTTGCTTGGGGAAAAGAACGAAATTCCTATGCTGGCGGCAAACCGGCTCACACGGTGGGCACTCACGTTATCAGCTTTTGATTACGAAATCCAGTTTCAAAAAGGGAAAGACAATATCCCTGCTGATACTTTGTCAAGACTGCCAGTGCAGGAAGTAGAACCGTCAGATTCTGAGAAGGAGGGCGCGGAATACGGAAGTAGATTGCTGCAAATAAGACTTGACGACATTGCCTTGAGCAGAATACATCTGAGGAGGCTGACCATAGAAGACCCGATACTGTCCAAGGTAATTGGCTACATTCAATACGGATGGCCCCAAAGTAAAAGCGAGTTGCCAACAAAGGAACTCCATACTTTCTTTGAAAAACGACTGGAGCTTTCCTATGAAGACAAATTTTTATTGTGGCATGGACGGCTGGTTATACCCTCATCCTTGCGTGAGTCTGTGTTAAGTGTGCTACATGATGGTCACCCTGGTATCACCGGGATGCGATCGGTAGCGAGATGTCATGTGTGGTGGCCAAACATGGACACAGAGATTGAGGTTCACGTACGAACGTGCAGGACGTGTCAACAGAATCGTCCCATTGAACAGGAAGTTCCGTTGTATTCATGGTCAGTACCGCGTGAACCATGGTCTAGAATACATATGGATTTCTGTGGGCCATTTCAGAATAAATATTGGCTTATCGTGATTGATGCTGCAACTAAATGGTTAGAAGTATTCCAAATGGACAGAATTACAGCCGGAAAAACGATTAATTTACTACGAGAATTGTTTGCGAGATGTGGTCTTCCACAAACAATAGTTAGTGATAATGGGCCACAATTTACAAGTGCAGACTTCAAGACATTTTGTCAAGATAATAACATCACTCACATTACGTCCAGTCCATATCATCCGAAAACTAATGGTCTGGCTGAAAGAGAGGTAAGGACGTTTAAAACGAGAATGAAAGCTTTAAGTACAATCAAGGATGCGAATCTTCGATTACAAAAGTTTCTTTTCTCATACAGAATCACACCCCAGAAAACCACGGGACGTTCGCCATCCGAGCTCTTTTATGGGAGAAATATTCGCAGCAGGCTGGACTTGCTGAAACCTAGTGTGGAAGCCAAAATTGACGCATCATTAGTTTCTCAGAAGATCAACCACGATCAGAGAACCAGAGTCCGAGAATTCGAAGAGGGAGACACAGTGTGGGTGGAGGATCCCCTGAAACACACTTTTCTCGAGGGAGTCATACAGAAACGGACTGGGATGTTGTCGTACATCGTCGAGGTGGAGGGCAGTCAAAGAAGAAAGCACGCCGACCAGCTACGACGAAGAGTGATCAAGGAGGATGAAGCAAGCTTGATTAAGGGGGGAGAAGATGTAGCATCACGCATTTGTAGTAGGTAGCCGCATTCTGCAGTGAGCTATTCCTATTGCATAGCAACCAGGAAACACGAATACAACGATGTTGAATTCTTTATAATAATTATAATAAAATAAGTATTTGCCAAAAGTGTCAAGTTCTTACAGTAGGTACGATCGAAATGATGTTATTTAAGACGAGAGAATTGATGTGATTTACTACCCAATGGGATGCTCAACAATCATGACACTCAAATGTTGCGAATTTTTAGAAAGATCCAATGCCACTTTTAGTTGTTCTTGCAATAGATCTACATTACTTCAGTCGACCAATGCTTTAAAATTGAAGGTGAATAAGAACGAATCAATAAGAACACCATAAATACTGAAAAAGTCACACTTTCCGAGTGACTCCAATTTAGAATTCATTGCATGTGCTTTCAATTATTCGTGCCTTCCTGTCGCCCTTAACTTCGTATTGGTTCTGTTGAAATTGATTATTTTTGTGGTATTGCAGGTGTCTGTTGCGATGTGGCTGGGGGAGAAGGGCGGTCTGACAGACCTCCCAGGTTGAAACATGAGAGCGCCACCACTGCTGGCCCTCCTCACAGTGTGTCTTATTCTTTTGCACAAGACATCAGGTAAATAACTAGTCGTAATTGTAACGTATAATTCGTTTTGATATATGAAGCGGGACAGACTTGAAAATTCGCTATTGACCCTAAAATAAGTTCACGTACCGTAGCAAGATGAAATGTGGACATTAGGGTCCCTTTTCGCGTGCCAAAAATTATTGTTAATTAATACGAAGAGTAAGTTTTTAGAGCACACCAGCCTCATCTTCAATAAGCTGCATATTATAAATCTTGAGAACCTCGTAGAATTGTGTATTTTGAAGCAGGTCTAAAAAGAATGACGTTACACCCACCCATCTTATGAGATACGAGTGACCAGATTTTAGCACCAGGGGCAAATTGGTCTAACCTTTGTTAGGAAATATCATTAAATTCAGCGAATTTTCGAAGAAAAGGAAGTTATTGTTCTCGGTCCAAAATTGTTAAAACTCGATTTTCCGAAAAATTTGTTCACTAAAATGCGTTTCAGACCACCCTAAAGTTACTGATCAGGGGGATTTTAAGAGGGGAAAAATTATCCGTAATTAAATTCCAAAAATGAAACAGTCTGACAAGTATCTAACACCTCATTTTAAAGATTTTTTAACGCTAAACACGATGGTGAAGTCAGAAGATGAAGAAACGTGGTTGTTACTTGAGGTGTTCTTCACGGTTCAACTCCTCTAATCGGATAATGGAATGATATATCGCAGGTCTGACTTCACCAACGTGTTCAGCGTTGAAAAATCCATAAACAGGGGTGTTACTTGACACAACAAGGAGACAAAATTTATTATACAGCCAGCAAATGGAAACACTACACAAAACCAGTTATTTCTTCAAAAAATCGCTCTTATAGCCATGCTGTATGACTGTGACTTTTTTCATTTTTCGACGGGTATCCACATTGACAATTTTCTTCCACCTGACTTAAATGATGGCATGTCCAGTACAGAAAAATTTGATTTAAAAAAGTGATTCCTCTAAAAGCAAAACTCATTTAGTAAGTACGTACTTACTAAGTGAAATGCACCTATGTGCAATTTATTCATTTTGTTATAAATTGCATTGTTTCAATTCTTAGACGCTACAGAGGTGATTATTAACAGTTTCATTGGTTAGGTACCATTTTCTTTTCAATGCTCGGGTACGACTCATCCTCCTTACAGCGGGCTTTGCCCATTAAGGCGGGTTTAGACGGCGCGCACCCACTCGCGCACCAGCCTCACTTCCGGTCCCTCGCTCAATGTAAACACCTCCCTCGCCTCGAGGCCCCTCACAGTGAGGCCACCTCGGGGTGAGCCGCGGTCAGTCGGTTTTTGGTCGCGCATCAAAGGAAACTCGGTCTCTAACCTCGCGCCGTGTAGACAGCAAAATGGACCCAGCGAGGTGCCTCGAGCTAATTGAGCTCTACAAGGAGCGTGGTCTGGCCTGCAGAATTTTTCGTTGTAAAATGTGAAAGTTTTGGTTTATTATCTTCGATAATGAACCATTGGAATCGCCCAAAGAAAAAATTTTTTTAACCCCCCCTCAAAATTTGTTGGTTTACGTTTCAAGATACGTAGATTCAGAAAATCGAATAAAAAAAAATCCGTTCGTCCGCCGTACGCCGTCCGCGCCACTTTGCCCAGTTAGCGTTGAGTTAAAATTACGAAATTTTTTTTATGGGTTTCGACTAACCCCACAATGGTCCTCGAAACTTTTCATAACCCTAGGTCAAGGGGAAGGGGTTCAAAACGAATTTTGAAAATTTGAAAATTCCATATCTCGAAAAATTCATAAAGAACGGTATGTTTTTTATTTCATATTTAGATAGAGTTTGTTCCGTAGAATTTTTTAAGACCATCCGCAGCTTTGTACGACCAGCCGTTCGTTCACAATGACGGCTCAAAGATTGTGCCTCACAACACGATCGTGACTCAAACTGTTGAAATACAGGTCCATTTTCGTACTAACAAGCTCTTTGGAACATCATATGGCTTAAGTGATGTCGAGTTTGTTGTTCTGAGGTCCGTTTCGTGCTACGGAAATGAAGGTAATATCGAATGTTTGTTGGTAGGTACTTCTTTTATAGAAAAATTATTACCGACGTAGTATTAAAAACCCCAGAATTATATCGTAATAATTAATAATAATTATTATTAATAATAAATACGAATTATTAATACCTAACAATAAATTATAATAATTTCCTTTAGGTACTTGATAAAATTGTTAATAATTAGTGATAATTGATAATAACAATTAATCTAACATTTAGGATCTAGACATTTAGACCTAGTGATCTAGACAGAAGGGTGATCTGTACAAAGAAGATAATGAACCGTTGTGTCAAGAATTTGCAGAGTTTTTTAAATACCTACTTGTTACCATTATTATACAGTTAATTTTCGTAAATGTTATTTATAAGTTGATTTTCATTTGAGATTTCATTCATGAATAAAAACATCTTTCACAAAAAAAAGTATTGTGAACTTGAGTATGAATCTCCTGAAGCAAGAAATCGTAGTGTGACAGCTAATCTTTCTTTGGCTGTGATCGCTTCTCTCATATTTGTGTTCATTTTATTAATTGTCGGTGAAACCATAGTTAGCAGGTATTCAAAATCTTCCGAGCTCATACGCACGAAATTTCTCAAGGTTTCTTCAGTTTGTTCAATCACCATATCGGCCATCAATCTGTTACCATACTGCAATCGCTGGCGAAACAATTCTTTAGCCCACCACCGGCGCACCTTTCGATTTCTTCCATTCTCGTTTCTTCTTTTTAAATAACACATTGCTAGGAAAGCAAACGAAACGGTAACTTGAGGTGTGGCCATGATAAACTCCCGACGGAGATTGAGCGAGTTTCGGTGCGCGAGTGAATGCGTGTCGTCTATACAGTGAGGCGAGGATGAGTTTATTGCCGGGCGAGTTGAAGTCGAGTCGGATGCGAGGTTGGTGCGCGAGTGGGTGCGCGCCGTCTAAACCCGCCTTTACGGTAACTGATTTTTCAGCAATTATCATCGTTTATGATTATATTATTTTTTTTTTTTCATTTACGATACAAGAAAATACTCGTAAAGTTGAACGAAACACATTCGGTCTATGCCACAAACTTACAATCTCTGTGATTGCTTGCGACGTCATCCACAAAATGAATTGGGTTCGTTACGGAGAGTTTACCTGAAGGATGGCGAGGATTTTCTTATCGTTTCATGAATCATTCACTGATTACTCATTTCATACAAGGAACTATTCATTCATTCATAATCTTCCATTCAACCAGTACAGTTGCTTTCGTCCATGTCGCGTGTAATGTTGATACAGTTACTCTACCTTCCGCTGTTGCTGCAGCTCTCTACGTTGTCAGGTACCATCATATTACGGCATTGTAACTTTTCATATTCATCCACATAGACCTACAATACCCCTCAAAAATACTTTATTCCTCAATCAATACATTGGGACTACCTATTCATTTCGACGTCGTATCAAAAAATGACAGACAAAGGACTTTATAAGGGCTTAACATTTTTTTTTAAGATTTAAATTACGTTTTAAATTAGTAATTAAGGTATTAATAATAATTGATTTCCAATTACATACATTTAATGCTTGGTGGAGAGAAAATTTAAAGTATGAAGTGTTACACAATATTGACGCGTTTTACTACCTGAGTCATACAGTGTGACAAGTAATACTTAATTTGATATTCATCAATGACTAATAACTTAATGGACTAGTCATCAGTGAATGACTACTAATTGCTATGGCCGTTCTAGGGAGACTGCTGCAGGTACATTAAATTCTGATAAGGACATGAAGGAAGCTTCTTCACTCAGACAAATCCATTGTAAGGAGGCCAGTGCAGTTGAAACCTACTTGGCGATATCCGCAATCTGGGCCTTGATCTACTGCAAATTACGTTTAGGCTCGCAAAAGGTGTTTTCTAGTTCAAGCACGTTCGTTAGATGAGCAATTTGAATTCAGAAGCGAGTTGGGAGAAATCTCGAGCCTACGGCGTTATCCAATTCAACTGCCCCGTTCTCCCGCGTAATTCTGTTAGAAGAGTTAGTCGTGGAAAAGTATCATAAAATCCCTCGGAAATCTGTAAATTATAAAGGTAGTTTGCGGATATTTGATTAGATTCTCTGATCAAATCTTATATTTGCTTTTTTAGAGTATTACTGAGTAACTATCAGCTCACTCTGGATCACACACAGTCGTGTGGAGTTGCTTCAAACACGTCTGACTCCACTGAAATGTAGAAGGCCTATTTGATGAAACAAGTACTAAATCCTTGCAGATTTTTGTGCACAGCTCGAAGAATTCATCAGTACTGGTGGGTCGATGCTCTCCCAATTGTAGGAATGCCCAGATAGGATCCTATCACTTTCCGCTCTTTCTACTTGGTGACTCGAACTAACAACTAAACTTGACTTGAACAACAAACGAAAATCGACATTCATGCGGCATGACTTTAAGAGCGAATTTTCGAAGAAATACCTGGTTTTATGTAAAATGTCTCCATTTTACTGGTTTGATAACGAAGTTTGTCTCCGAGTAATAACTCAGTTTATAGATTTTTCACCGCTGAACACGTTGGTGAAGTTAGAATTGCGATGTCTCATTCCGTTATCAGGTTAGATCAGTTGAACCATGAAGATCATCTCACTACGTTTCTTCATCTTCAAAGAGCTCCAGTTTGAGAACGAGATGAGATGTAGCAATTCTGATTTCACCATCATGTTCAGTGTTAACAAAATCTTTAAAACGGTGTGTCACTTGTCAGACGGTTTCATTTTGGGAATTTATGGGTAATTTTCCTTAAAATTCCCCTAAACCTCCCTTCAACCAGTGGCCCGATTCAACCAATCTACTAACTTTGCCTTTCAATTGCCAAGACCGATTTTTTGTGCAAATTTGAACTTTTTACCTCAATTCTATCGAATGTTACGATTTGGAATCACACAAATATTTTATATATATATGTGTAGGTACCTATATACTTATATAATATACAATGAATATATTATATTCACATGATTTTTGACGTCTTTTGGCAGTGAATTGGAAAATTCGCTTAAAACTAATCAGCACAAATAATTTCAGTCATCTGAATAAGCAAGAACGCATCAGTGTTGCAGAAGACACATGAATCCAACATGGCTGTTTTCCTTGTAACTATCTCAGTACAATTGTAACTTTTACACTCTTGTACAGGCCAGGGGTTGTTCCAGGGTTGTTGCAGACTCTGCAGCACAAACTCTCATACAACTCGCAACTTGTTGTTTTATGAAATAGGCCCGAGCGCCATTTTTATTCAAATTAATTCCCTTGTAGGACCTCTCTAATCTCCCATCACCTCTTCAAACTTGGAAGTTTTGAATGAAACTGAGACACGTAATGATTTTAGTTGGAAAAGCTCGGTTTCATCGCTACTTGAGACGGCTTGGTCACCCGCAATCAACTGTGATAATGGTAACGGCGCGGCACCCTCTGGGAAACTTCGTGTCTATTTATAGGGGATTGCATGCTAGCACGAGGAAAAGGAATCAGCTGATTATCGGGGCCCCAAGTGAAGTAGAGAGCTTTTTGGTGGGAGATAGACAACCCTTCTTATCTGTACCTTTGCAAATTTCTAACTAGTCAGACGGGGCAAAGTCATATCATCGAAATTATGGCACTTGACGAGGAAGAGGGTTCTTTACGGTTTTCGGTACTCCCAAAATCCCCGCACCGCTTGAGAGCTAGTCATTTCAAGACGATTCGCATCATCATCTAAATTTTCTAAAGTTGGGGAACGTGTCGAGAGAAGTCGAACTTGAAATCAGAAAGCTTAGGAGTTTCAAGATTTCTCGGGAGAGGGTTCTACGTTATCCACAAGTAACTCACATGTACCTTAACCCTTACGTCTTCTTAGGTTATAAATAAAACTACCATATTAATCAATCCTGCGCGATGCTCGGGCAATTACTACCTACATGAGAAATATCCAACCCAAGACGATAAATTATGTTGAGATATAAAACTACATTGAAGGAGACAGAAAATCTACCTACAACAAGGATTGATATTGTGTACCGGCCTACGTTCTGCAGAGTTTCCTCTCAATAGTAAATCGATGTATCGAACTCCGTACGGGTAACTTATTGGAAAATACGAGGAAAGTTTTTTTCCCCTCCGTCGACAAGTTGTAGGGTTGATGGACTCGGGCGAAACTACACGCGGATATCAGAGTTTTACGCTCGGCTCAACCGGATACATCTACCAACCACAGATCACTACATATAACTTTATTGAAAACAACATTAAACGTACACGAGAAAAACAGATTTAAGCTTTTTTGAGACAGTATGAATTTAACCATTAATTTTACAATACTTTATCCACTACACAAGGCGTCTCAACTTCTTCGGATTTAAGTTCAGATACCTTGTATAATATAATATATTATCGCCCAAAAGGACATGCAATAACATAATATTATTATGTTATTGCATGTCCTTTTGGGCGATATCTGAAATCTACGTAACATGACGAAAAATCCATGATTTCACTGGAAAATTAGTAATTACAAAGGAAGCTACTGAGTTGGGATACGAGCGATATTGAGCTGTTTCCATGATAGTAAACTGGATATTTTATACTATATTCGGTGTAATATCCCAATATCAAAATAATTTATCAATAATATAATGTTATAATATAACATAACACCGATATTTTACGTAACTGTTCGACTATACCGTCGAGATGTCGGTATATTCATTAGAGCCGACTCCTCAACGCGAGTTGGTTCTTCTACTCTTAATATGGAAAGAATATGCAGTTTATTAAAAGTAAAATCCCCCTCTCCCCCCTCCAAAAATACGTTTTATCTTCTCAACAAAAATATAGTGCAAAATATTGAATGGTCGGGAGACTAAACAAAAAATACTCGTATTGCACAATATTTCTGTGCTGATTCAACTTCCAATGAAAAACCCTCACACACCGCTCAACACCTACAAAATATTGAACGGTCCACCAACATTTCAAATCTTTCATAGAAATATTGAACGCCCTTTTTGCACAATATTTCTCCAAATACTCTCAATATTTTTGCGCCTACACATCTTCAAAATACTGTGCAAAATGTTTTCCAGTGTAAGTGCCCCTTGATAGAAAACGACCAAAACCGGAGTTATTGAAACGTTCTCTTTGTCCATTGATAACAATCTACACTGTTATACTGGCTTCAGTGATCTAAGCATCGGAGAGTAGTTGTAAACTACAAATTTCAAAATTTCGAGGTTCAATTTTTTTTTGTCTGAGATTAGAGATTTAAACCCTCTTTTATTCGTTGTCTCTTCACCCCATCATTAACTGTAGAAGTTCATACGGCCCGACGACTGGAAATCTTTCTCTACCGCCTTTTCGCTACAGTTTTTTTTTCTCTTCTCGCTTCCTTCGTTCTTCAGCTAATTCATGGCCGACCAGAGGGTCCCGTTCCTGGCAACAAGGGACTTCTATCTCCAACCCCCGTAAAAATATGTGGGGAGAAGAGCAGGGCTTGAGATATTCACTCTTCTGCCGGCCCTTGGGAGCTGTTATTATTTAGAACCCTTTCCCACATTATTTATGAGTTCAAGAAAGCCTATACATTCCTTTATTCCATTTTCTCGCCCCCATAACCACCGAGCAAATCTTTTAGCTTCTTCCATTCTTGACTTCTACATTTTTTTTTTCTAATTGGGAACTGATGAAATATTTACGGTAACAAGCGGTGGATGTCTAAATTTAAACTCATTCTCCGTAGGACTGAGGAAAATCCGTGAAAAATACTAATAGATTCACCTGATGGACCCGCTACTCCTCCTCAAGGAGGTAACAAGTGAAAACTCAATAGTAGTAAGTAATATTACTCCTTTATACGATGAAATGACATAGGTATTGAATATGCATGGTGCTCTTCAAGGCACACCCCAGGACAATCATTTGAGGAAGTGAGGAAGCGATTTCTAACCTTTTTTGATTATCCAAATCGTTCTGATCATTGAAGTGTTAGATTTTGATGGTCTTTAGGTTGGGTGGTCTGTTTAAGAGCAACAAAGACAACATCTTGACGTTGTTAGTTTCTGCTGTTCATTCAGTAAACCAAATTGCGATTTTGTTATACGTGCTGCGTTATTTGTGAGGAAGGCGTTGAAACGTTTATCGAAACAGGTTTCACCATATACTCAACAAATGTTGAAATAGCAAACGTACTTTCTTGTGATATTACGTAGATGGCATATTACTTAGATAATATTGGGATGATTTTAATTAAGTCAGGTGTTGATAAAGTGAGTAGTAAGCATTAATTTCAGTAATAAGTTGGTGCATTATAGAATAAACCAGTCATGCAGCATGGCTTTAAGAGAGAAATTTCGAAAAATTAACATTTTCTATGTAAAAGTGATGTTTGGAACATCTCATTCATGCATGTTTTGCTGATTAACACCTCAGTTTTTTATAGATTTTTCAACGCTGAGCACGATCGTGAAATCAGAATTGTGATATCCCATTCCGTTATCAGATTAGAGCAGATTAACCGTGAAGAACATCTCGAGTAACAACCACGTCTCTTCATTTTCGAAGAGCTCAGTTTGAGAATGGAATAAGATATCACAATTGTGACTCGACCATCGTGTTCAGCGTGAAAAACCTTCAAAATTGGTGTCACTCGTCAGACTGTTTCATTTTTGGAATTTATGGGTAATGTTTTGTGCGAATATGAACTTTCTATCTCAATTCTATCGAGTTATCGCCTTGAATGATACATAGATGAATATTTAAATATATATATGCATATGATTTTTTTATGTCTTTTGGCATTGAATTCGGGATGGTCTGAAACGGATTTTGGTATACAATTTTTTTCGGAAATTCGAGTTTTAAAAATTTTGGACCGAGAACAATAGCTTCCTTTTCTCCGGAAATACGCTAAAATGAAACCTTTCCCACCCTAATAAAGACTCTGCGAATATTTCAGGAACTTAACAGAGCGCGTAATGACTGGCACAGTGGAAAAGAAGGAACAAGTAAAAAAGAGGGTGAAAAATACCAACAGACGCCTCAAAGTCTGGTGGAAATCGAGAGAATACTGAGGGGCTGGAATTAGGGGGAAGTACTATGATACTGAAGGAAGGGCGAGGATCGTCGTATCTAGACCCTTTAGGGCGAAATAAAGGGTCAGGAGTTGCTTCTACAGTTTTCTGTTAGCTCGTCGAGTGGTTTTGAGATGTGCGAGTCAGGGAGACGGGCAATAGTCGAAAGATGAGTTCTCTTTTCAGGATATTTGACACCCAATAGCCCTCACGTCGAGATAAATAGACGAAGGCTGTGAGAGGGGGTTTTTTCTCCATCGGGTTTGTATTCGATGCGAGAAACGAACTTTCTCGTTTCATCAGATTAAACGACAACCCCACTAGTTTTATAGAAGAAAAAAAGAATTTTACGGGAATTTTGTTGTAGTGCACAAAACTATTTACAGCCGTTTTGTAATGTTTCACGATTTTTATCAAATTGATAACGATACATGTAAACTGAAATTTGATTCATTTTCATGAACACAGTACATGTAAAACAAAGTTTACGTTCAACTTTGGATTCAGAACACCCTTTCAAGGCAAATTATGCTGGATTCGTTTTGTTTTGGCAAAAATGTTTAATTGTTGAAATATAATTTTGTAATCTCAAATAGAACAATATTTCTTCACTAATTCGCCAAAAGGGCTCAGCGCTAATGCAACAAAATTTGGGTTCTTCGTTCAGACTCGTTATGATATTGTTAATATTTACCCATCACACAATTCACTTGTTTCAGATATAAAGGGGTAGGTAGACACGGTTGAGTTAAACAATGAAAAATTCATTCGTCATGCTGACAGGACAAGGGCTCAGCAAACCATTTAGCAGGAAGATCAACGCTAATGGGAGTCAAGGGGGTTACGTTGCCTCACGGATTAAGTTGGGCCTGTCAGCTAATCCTCCGGTCTCATAATGGGACTGACACAACGAAGGGTTGGAAAATCTGACGAGGATGTTCGATTGTTGAAATACCGGGTTTTGCCACGTGGCGCGAACACCACGTGGCAGAAAACAATAGGACCTGTCAGTTGCGACGAATTAGATATCAGAAGACGAAAAATCGGTTCTGACGTCGTCGATATGTTAGATGATCATGTTCGTTTCTCGCCCCAAGTTTCTGTACTTTATACTCAATATGGAGCCAAACGGTCTAAAAGTGCGCACCTTTTAGGAGTTTTTGCCTCAATGTAGTTTTGAACTGGTTCACATAATTCACATCTGAATAACAGAAGTCTGCTGCGGAGTCCATTTGGGACTCTACCTGCAGTTTAAGAGCTTGAATCAGCAGAATCAAATCGGCGTAATAGTTGGAACATAGCACAACTAATTTTTCCCTATTTTGCACTAGTTAAATACTACCTATTTTTGCAATGGCATCATATTAATCATTATAAGGGTGACCTGTTAGTAGTATCGGATTGGGTAGTTAACAAGAAAGGTTTTTAAAAAAATAAGAAATCAGCTTAGATATGTGATGCTGCTTGTAACTTTTCATTAGATGTGTTTGGTTGTGCATTAGATGTTCTGGGCTTTAAAAGAAACCAATCTGAAAAAACTCAATTTTCAATAAGAAAATATAAACAATGCAATACGTGTGTTTTTCGGTCCTTTTCAATCCTTGCAACTCTTCCTTCTTGATGAGGAAGATGATTGTAAAAATAATTTAATATTGAGTTCATTTGAAAACCGATTTATATCTTAACATCATGAGTTTAATGGTTTGTATAACAAAACCAAATAACTCAAATGACGTCCACGTGATTACAAGTTACTCCTTTTGCAATCAAGTTGAAACAGACGAGCCCCTTCAATTGGTGAGAATCACGGGTACACGTCGCTCATTGAAGTTTAAATCTTGCACCAAGATCTACCTTTGCGATTTCAAGCACGAATACAGGTCCATCATTTGAATACCATCACGCTCCCTTAGTCTGGGCCGGTAGATTACCATAATCGATCTTCAACCGGTTTTTTTTGTCCGCTAAAGCCGACTTACTTCTAAACCTACGTTTCTCAGCAAGGAACAGGGGGATTCCTGCAGGTTATCGAAATACTTTCAAACTTATAGAAATTTTACTGTTGGTGTACGATTGAATTCAGACAAACCCCAGGTGATGTAGATATCGTGTTGTCACCGATTAAAAAGCTTGGGTGTGCAAAACTGGTAACAATTGAGAATTAAAATGAAAGCGAACAATTTATTTATCTTGTATTTTTTGGTTATTGCCATGTGTTTCCACGATTTCACCGCGAGTGATTCAGTTCGTAAACCTCCATTAACACCTCCCAATGGCGGAAAGACTCAATCGTTTTCGACACTTTTGACTTCCAACGCTCTTCCTCATTGTCTCAAAAGCCGGTAACGCGTGGTGGAATGACCGAAACGACAGGCCGACCAAATAAATAGGTAGACCATAATATTGATTCGACCGTCTTCGTTGCGCGACAGCCGTCTGGCTGTCTCCAAGTGCTCCCGCCTCCTGGGGAGTCCCTTCCGACCATCCCGCTTCCGAAAATCTCTACAGCGTAGAAATTATCTTTCGTGATAAACTACTTTGCTATCCACCCATCGAGCCTTTGCATTGTTGTCGAAAGTCGGGAATATCGGAATACAAATCAGAATGCAACGTTTTCATGTATTTTGCGATCCAGAGATCAGAATCCCCACTCGAAATTCTGTACTTTTATGCTACTAACAATCGAATACCAATTATCATTAATCAGGCAATCGGACTATATGATGTTTTTTCTGAAGGTACAAGGTATATACTACCATAATATAAGTAGGTATAACAAGATGGAATAAAAATACTGTAATTCTGCTACCACCATTATTAAAATTTCGATTGAATAGTATGCTTGCACTCTGTACAATTTCATTAGGTTTTTGGTAATTACCGAGCGATGAGCAAGTTGCTCATTCCCCAACACGGGCTGGTGCCCATATGGGGAATTATATTTCCGAATATTTTATTTCACTTTCACTTATATACTGCACCATCAGAAAATCTCTAATTGTAAAATTACCAATAATTACAGTGGATCGATTGAGAAAAATTATGTTTCTAGTACAGGATAACATCCTATACGAGGGTCATACCATGTCACATCAATACACTGTTTCCTTCACCATCTCAGATTTATAGAAAATAAGAAAAATACCAAATTTCAGCTCAATATCTCAAACGGGTTTCAAAATAATATTTTGGGAGTAATTTTAAAGCCATTTATATAGGGGTTAAAAGAAAAAAAATTCAAAACTCAAATTTCGTCATATGAAAGCCCTTATTACAGGCTTTAAAATGACATAAATTTCAATTCTGTCTTGTCTAGGAGAGCTACTACGTTCATTTGAAAATGGCGCAGAAGGTCAACATTTAGCAGTTTTTTGAATCTTTACACAGTCATATTTCGGAAACCGTTTGAGATGTTGAGCTGAAATTTGGTATTTTTCTTAGTTTCTATAAAGATAACCCATGTACCAAATTTCATCAAAATCTGAGATGGAGAAGGAAAAAAACTGTGTTGATTTAACATGGAATCCGTATAATAATACCCCCAAAAACAACTCCGTTGTAAAAACTGGCCCGCCAAAAAACGTCAGCCGCAAAAAGGAATGATATCCATTTTGCCCGCCAGCCACATATATATAGGATGCTCGGTGCTTCGCACCTCGCTGTTGAGTGTGCATATAGAAACCTGATCCTCCTACCCCTAACCTCCACCGTCAATGTTTTCCTGTTCCCTGTCTCCTTCCCACAACCCCCTCTCACCCTTAGTTCCCCTCGGTTTCACCTAATATGTTTCCTCTGTTACACCGGCAGGGAGCTTTACGCTTCTTTCAATGCTGTTGGCGGGAGCTTTTTGCAAGGCTTCTGAGAATTAGATATACAGATAGTAGTGGTGATGATGAGTACTTGGTGCTGGTACAAAAGTAAAGTAATGAGCCATTTCAGGCTGCCTGACATTGCAAAAGCAAGGCGTCTAAGAACTATAATATAATTATAGAATATAATTATAATTAAATTAATTATAATTATAATTAAATTAATATATTTATATTTATAAATAATTATAATATATTTCTAAAATATATTTATAATATAATTGAAGCATTACTTCATTATAGGTGTACCACCACTGATTAATCGTGACCACCGGTAATACATATAATATCATAATATATTATAATTCTCAGAAGCCTTGCAAAAAGCTCCCGCCAACAGCATTGAAAGAAGCGTAAAGCTCCCTGCCGGTGTAACAGAGGAAACATATTAGGTGAAACCGAGGGGAACTAAGGGTGAGAGGGGGTTGTGGGAAGGAGACAGGGAACAGGAAAACATTGACGGTGGAGGTTAGGGGTAGGAGGATCAGGTTTCTATATGCACACTCAACAGCGAGGTGCGAAGCACCGAGCATCCTATATATATGTGGCTGGCGGGCAAAATGGATATCATTCCTTTTTGCGGCTGACGTTTTTTGGCGGGCCAGTTTTTACAACGGAGTTGTTTTTGGGGGGATATCACATCTTTTTGCATGGCTAGTTTTCGAGTGGTACTTATACAATACGGTACAATTTAACAAAAGTACCTACGAGGTAACTAGTAAATTTTTTCCTAAATGAAGTTTTATTCTAGTCAAAATTTAATAAAAAATTAGTACGCCTTTTTGTTTCTTCTTTTTGTGACAAGAATAATTATTTTTTGGAAATTATTGTTTATCTGAAATGTGTTTGAAAAATAAGTAGTTTTAAAATTTTTGCGAATTGGTTAAATAGTAGTTTTAAAATTTTCGATTAATTAAAACAATCAACAATTTAAAAACAATTATTAAAATTTAATACAATTATTCTTATTATTAAATTTAAAAAAATAGAAAGAATTAGACATTTGAATAAATTTGAATTAGAAATTTTTTGAAAATTGGTTGCATTTTTTCTTGGGGATTGTGCAAATTTTTGTTGTTGAGAATCATTACAATAATTGTAATTATTGGTGTCGAAGAGAAAGAGGAAAGAGAAAGTTTGCAAAAGGTAAAACGCACGTTTTTACACCAACAATCGCGAATAACTCGAGAACCGTTGGGAAAAGTGACAAAGTGCGCTACCCTCATTCGAAAGCCCATAAAATTTCCTATCGATCCTTAAACAGGCGCCACTCTACGACAATTTTTCTGACCACCGTTCAACTTTGATGTTTTCGGAAATTAGCCAAATCAGTAGATGTGGAATTTATTCACGTATTTTTGGCTGTGGATTAGTCAAATCGATTGAGATTTAGTTCAAAATTATTGAGCATATTCTAGACAACCTAGCGGACATTTTAAGACCAACCGCACCAATTTTCATCAATATTTGCGGCAGTTGTTGTTGAAAATAGAAAAATCACCATAACTCCTTTATTTATCATCTTAGGAAGCATTTTTTGATCTCAAATTAAACAGTTTGAAAAGCTGAACACAACTAAAAAAGAAAATCTGAAAAAGCTTCAATTTTGAAGGAGTTATGACCATTTGAAATTCCTAAAAAACACTATTTCCCCCCTAATTGGGAGGATGGGGGAGGGAGAAAAAATGTTCAAAAGGCACTCCCTTGGAGCATAACAAACGTGTGTGCAAAATTTCAGCTCGATCCGATTTGTCTGCTGGGCTGTAGCCCCGTCAATGAACAACAACGACAACAACAACAACAACGAGAAGAAGAAGAAGAACACGAAAACGTGAAAAATAGTGGTTTTAAAACTGTTATACCCCCGACACCTGATGTTCCCGAGAGCTGAAATTTGGTTTACGTCCTCACGTGCCCCTGGAGAGTTGGTGTACAAAAAATCAACTCTCGAGACACTCAGGGAGCCGCGCTACGATAGGGTGAAAACCCGAATTGTTCCGTCGCGTAATCAGTGTCTCAGTCGCTTCGGTTTTTTGGGCTTCGGTTTTGTTGGCGGGCGGGACGCTCCCGCGTCCCTAGATCCTAATAGGTAATATCCTATCCGGGATGGCCTAGATTATTTTCAAATATTCATTCCTGCAGCAGTATCGAGAACGACGCACTCAGTATCAGAAGAAACAATAATCTAGGCCTAAAAGGTAAATACGCCATCCCGAGTGCATGTTATGTTATTATTTCGTGGATATGGAGATGTGAGCTGGGAGATCGGTATGCGACGAAATAGCTACAACTCGCGGATCATTCCTTTCTCTCATTAGTGAATACGAGTCGGGGAAAAGACGGGGGTTGGTCGGTATGCTAACGCTGACTCTTGTGCCGAGCGGGTCGACATACCTCGTGGATGCTTCAGCTTTCGCCGGATGCCTAGAGAGGAATTACAATAGTGGAGACTGAGAGAAGCTTCAACTTGGAGCGGGTTTACGATGATCCTTGCCGTGTATATCCGGAACATCGTTTCCAGTTAAACATTCGGGCGGTAACAACTCATAAAGATGACACGGCGCTAGTTAGAACGACTGGCAAACGAGTGACCTTAAGACCCATTGAATTTGAATTTTTGAAGCAGGAAAATCCGCTCAAAAGGACGATTGATGAACCGCCCCGAAATTTGGGGAAACGTATCTCATTTCTAAACTCCGAACGGAACAGACCCGATATACCTGTATATTCTGCCCAACATACGTACATACCTTAATGAAACGGGATTTCACTACACGGCATTGTGCTGCTCTCTTACAACGACCAAGGCCGAGTTGAAATAGCATGTAATCAAAAGACCAACGACGCAAAATACAAGATGAATGAAAGAAGCGAATAGGCGAAGAGAAGAGGAAAATACGAGGGGTTTTTTTTTCTCGTATTCAAAAGCTCTCAGCGAGGAATTGGAGAGATCAGAGTATGCAAGGACTCTCCAGGACCCTTCAGGACTCTCTGAACAACTACTGGCCGCTCTCAATGGGTGCCTGAAATAATACAACTCCATCAACCGTGTTTATTTCCGGGTTTGGTACGAAATAGCTGTTGAGCGTGGTGTTGAATAAATCATTAAAGTATTTTCGTACCTCTTATACAAAATTCAATGTAACTTCGTGACCTGAAAATCAGCAAATTAGCTCGAGGATTTGCTTGAGAATGTTACCAGAACCGGACTGAAATGGTGCATTCGAAGACACGTACCCCCGAAATAGATTATGTGGTAATGGACGTTCTGACATTCACGCGCGATAAGTAACCAAATTTTCCTTGTAAATTCACAATTCAATTCCTAAGTTTTAAATAAATTCCGTAGTAATAAAACCGTCTCAAAAGGGTACTGGCTAAAGTTGAAACGAAGCTCTGTGCAAAATTTCAAGTAAATCGATGAAGGTGGAGAGGCTGTAGCCTTGGCTAATTGAATAAGAAGAAAAACATTGAATTGGTTTTGAAGTTATATAACTCGGCTCCCTTTAGACCTAGGCTTTTTTCTATTATCCCCTTCAGGAAGATCTATACCAAATTTCAAGTTGATTGGCAGTGGATCCGTCAAAATGGCCAAATTTAGCCTAAATTTCAGTTCTTTGTTCTTGAAATGTTCTCTGGTTGAGATAATATCTTAAATATTTTAAATGGTACTGGGTCATGTTTTAACATTTCAAGTTGATTGGTCCTGTTACTCATGCTGCAGACTAGTCAATGTGGATAATATTAAACTGAAATTTCTGTGTTTTTTGAGGTTGGGTTAAATCTTTTAAAAGGATCTGTCTGAAGTTGAAACGAATCTCTCTGCAAAATTTCAAGTCGTTCGGTGAAGGTGGAAAGGCTTTAGCCTTGCCAGTCTGAATAGGAAGAAGGAGAAGAACAAGGCAAGGGCGAAAGACAGGGTTCTTGGAACTTTCAGGGCTTTCTATTATCCAGACCAATAAGATCCACACCAAATTTCAAGTTGATCGGTCAAATAGGAGCCAAGATATGGATACTTACGTGATAAAGTTCACTATATAAAACAATTGTTCGTCGATAATAAGCAGTAAGGGGCTGTCTACGGTATTTTGTTTTCATTCAAAATAAATGAAAACACACGCTTGGGATGAGCTGCACTTACGGGACAATATTTTGCCGGTCAACCCTTCCGGTGGCATCGCGGTTCAAGGTTTTTAGGGCTGTTTCTGAAGCCATATTATGCTACGGTGGACAGGTTTGGGGATTCACTCGGTCAAATACGCTTGAGCAAGTTCAGCGGTTCTTTATAAAGGTGGCGTTTGGCCTTCCCCGTAACACTCCTAACTACTTTGTCTACTTGGAGTCGGGTGCGGACCCCACCTTTGTCCATACTCTCTCTTTGGCGGGCAAGTATCTGATTAAGGCACTGGGCATGCAGGAGAACCGCTATCCCAATTTGGTTGCTCGCGAATTGGTCCGAAGAAGAGTGGGATGGTTTGCCTCTCTGTTGGATGTGGCGCAAGCAAATGGGTGCAGCTTAAGCTGGGACTTGGGAAACCTTGGAGGGTGGAGCCAACAACTGGGGACTCTCGTGGAGGCGGTCCGACGAAACTGGAGGGAGGATATGATCGCCAGCGCAGCACAATCCCGAAACCCACTATACTCAGCACTGGACAGCAGCGTGAGGCCAGCGGATCTTCGAGGTGAGTCCTCGCGTCACCCTGTGTGGGTGCTACGGTGGGTCCTTCAAATCAGAGGAGCGTTGCTGGCTCTTAACGAGGGGACCTATAGACGATCTGATAGTCCACGCCGTGTCTGCTCCCTCTGCAATCTGGGTGAGGATGAGGACATTCGGCATTTCTTCGGAGTTTGCCCAGCGCTCGCTGAATTTCGGATTCGCTACTTGGGTGAACGGACCTTGGCGCTGGGACGAATGGTTTGCCTGTTGGATGCCAGGGACAGTTGGCTGGACATAGCTAAGTTCGCGCAGCAATCTTGGAGGTATCGGGCGATGCTTGTGGCTGAGTTTAATTGGTGATAAGGCTCCCCCAGGTTTAGCAGAAAAATAAACAATGTACCTATAATATAAAGGTGAATAAAGATACAAATAAATAAATAATATATGCAATGTTTAATATAAGTAGTAACAACAATTTCAGGGACAAATCGGCGACTTCAGGCAACCCGGCAGACGGGTTTCACACCCATTGCCAATCATGTTATGTTATCAAATAAAAATTAGCTTTGTAACAATTTAATTGTAAAATTTTGTAAAAATAAACATGTTTTTTCTTCTTCTTTCTTCTTCTTCTTCTTCAAAACACACCTGAACGAATCTGATTGATTGGTAGGGTGGCCACCGGCGTGTGGAATTGCTTAGTAATGAATGTTTTCCTGTACACATCACCACCCACCCGCTCCTTCGCTCCCTCGTGTGGTTGTTTGGTCGATCACTGAAGGCTAAACCGGATATCACCCTCATATAAATACTGTATTCGAACGTTTATAAGTGGTGTAGTGATTTAAGGAATTACAGGGACATGGCAATATGTATTCAGTAGTAATATTTCGCCGTTTTAGAAGCAACACAGCCTAACCCACAATTTGGACAAAATGAAGTTGAGACACACTCTTATTCAAAGTTTCCCGCGGAATAGCGTGAGGCCGTCAGAATTCCGAAAATCGGCTGCTCAAAGCTCAAAAATCACAAAAATATGCAGGATTATACTTCAAAGACTGATACAATTGACTGTAATACGAGTTTAAAGAGTTTAATCAAACTTTTACCAAGGATTTTAGGTCAGCGAAACCCTTAAATTCCTAATCTATGTTTAATGTTCCAACTATCATGTTAAGTAGAAACCTGAGACTGATTGTTCATAATAGCATTTTCCTCTGATGGTATTGGTCATTGAAACAATTTTTTTCTAGATTCATGTCAAGTGTTTGATGTCAACTTGTCTTAATGTGATTAATGTCGAATGTTACAGGTAGAAATACTAAAAATCACAATAAATTCAACAAGAAAATTTGAGAAGAAAAAACCCCTGAAGCTAACTCCACCGATCTTGAGCCAACATCACCTAACCGTCGCTGTTTTTTGATCGGAGCCTCAATTCATGGTAGGGCACTTCTGGGGAGCCTACAGTAGTAAAAGTAGTAGGTACATTTTAACGTGAAATTACCTTTAGTTTTTGAATAAAACAGTATTTTTGGTTTATTATCTTCGATAATGAACCATTGGAATCGCCCAAAGAAAAAATTTTTTTAACCCCCCCTCAAAATTTGTTGGTTTACGTTTCAAGATACGTAGATTCAGAAAATCGAATAAAAAAAAATCCGTCCGTCCGCCGTACGCCGTACGCCGTACGCCGTACGCCGTCCGCCGTCCGCCGTACGCCGTCCGCGCCACTTTGCCCAGTTAGCGTTGAGTTAAAATTACGAAATTTTTTTTATGGGTTTCGACCAACCCCACAATGGTCCTCGAAACTTTTCAGAACCCTAGGTCAAGGGGAAGGGGTTCAAAACAAATTTTGAAAATTTGAAAATCTCATATCTCGAAAAATTCATATAGAACGGTATGTTTTTTATTTCATATTTAGATAGAGTTTGTTCCGTAGAATTTTTTAAGACCATCCGCAGCTTTGTAGGACCAGCCGTTCGTTCACAATGACGGCTCAAAGATTGTGCCTCACAACTCGATCGTGACTCAAATTGTTGAAATACAGGTCCATTTTCATACTAACAAGCTCTTTGGAACATCATATGGCTTAAGTGATGTCGAGTTTGTTGTTCTGAGGTGCATTTCGTGCTACTGAAATGAAGGTAATTTCGAATGTTTGTTGGTAGGTACTTCTTTTATAGAAAAATTATTACCGACGTAGTATTAAAAACCCCAGAATTATATCGTATTAATTGATCATAATTAATAATAATTATTATTAATAATAAATACCAATTATTAATACCTAACAATAAATTATAATAATTTTCACTAGGTACTTGATAAAATTGTTAATAATTAGTGATAATTGATAATAATAATTAATCTAACATTTAGGATATAGACATTCAGACCTAGTGATCTAGACAGACGGGTGATCTGTACAAAGAAGATAATGAACCGTTGTGTCAAGAATTTGCAGAGTTTTTCTTTTCTGAAAAGTTTGGAAAAATGGGTGAGGCTGTGTAGCATCTTAAACGACGATTTGGTGAATCAACATTGTGGCATTGATTCGTGCTTGATACCTCGTGCTGGGATCCTCTGAAGTATATTTCACTCGTTACTATTCATTCGCACGTATGATTTCGTGTACAGGTTTCAGGTGTCACGAAATGAATCATCCAACACCACCTCACTTACGTATAACTGCTGAAGTGTAGAAAATGTCGTGGTGTAAACGGAAACTACGAACCTCAAGGGATGTGGGCTCCCTAAGTTTAATACCTTATCGTCGGAACGATGAAATAATTTGAGAACACCAACAAGTGATATTGTGCGTTAAGGGATGGATGCCTGAGGTCAATTACATCGAGAAGCCAAAGGTTGAACGGGAGGCTATTCAGTTACGGAAGTCTTCTCTATGAGGGGAAACGGGTCGTTTAGCATCTGTCCCGCGGAGACATTCGATAGAGTGACATGTGCAGGTTGGTTGTAAGTCACGGTTCACTGAGCTCTTAGTCATACAACATACACCTCAGACTGCATCGTTGGATGCACGGTTTTTACCTTGGAGCAAGATGGTTTTGCACGCAAATGCAATCGAATTTTAGTCCAATGCATTTGGATTATAACCTGAAGGCACCAAGTCACCAATTATCTTAAAGCATAGAACGGAGAATGAACATAATATTTCGTGAAATTATATACGGTTATAACTCAATGGTACACATATTATGGAGGGACAAATGACCTGAAGGCACACATAACCTGAAGGCTGAAATTAAACATACAATTTGGTGAAATTATATACGGTTCAAGGGTATACGTACATCGCTCACTTAAGACTTATATTCAAAATCAACGAACACAGCGAGTGATATCTTTATTCCGTCTGTCGTTAGATGACCGGAATCACGAAATATGTTAATTTATGTTTATTTTCCGTTCTACGCTTTCTAAAGATAATTGGCGATAACATTACAGAAATCAAGAGAAAACTGCAACATGACACCTGTGTCATGTGGTGCGTGAAATTTTGCATCTGTGGGGGATAAGACTGTGTTTTACATGAATGAGTTCTCAATATAATTTTTTTCCTTTGCCATGTCGATCGAAAACCAACTACCAAAATTACATTATCAAATTTACCGTAATTTACTCAACGATCATTATTGCTTCTATCCAAAAACATTTTCAACAATTTGTCACAGAAACTGTTCATTTGAATCGTGAAGGGGAGAAGGCCTGCAAAAAAATAAAAATGTTTTGTCTCCAAATTATGTGTTTATTACTAAATGGATAATCGTAATATTGGCGAGCCAATGTGGAAATCCATCTTCTAAAATAAAGTAGGAGTTTCAAAAAGCCAAAATGTATATTTACACGAAAATAAATAAAACACCGTAGACCGGTTTTGGCTGTTACACCATCATCAGTACAACGCTGAACACACTCACTTCTGTGTTGTGTCTACAGTGTATTATTTATTTTCGTACAAATAGACTTACGTTTTTCGAAGCTCGTCTTTTAGTTCTGAAGATGTGGACGTTTCGTTAGAAGACCGTGAAATGTAGTTTAAATTTGCGGACTTTCGCGTTTCAATAAAGGAGAGTTTTAAAGATAAGGGGTGCATACATGGTACGAGTTATGATAAAATAGTTAACAGTGTTGGGTCCCAGATACTAGATTTTCGTTTCTCTGCGTTGTTTAAACATTACATGGATGGTAGGTACTACGAAAACATTACGAACTAGAAATCAAATGATGTGTTCCTTATCAAATTTGCCGGAATATATTGAGAATATGTTACTGGAAGTCAAAAGGCTGTGATATCAACCATCTTACCGTTACAGTAAACGTGACCAGCCACTCACACTTTGAGCCTTGATCATTATGAGGGTCGTCATTATACCGCTACAGCAACCACGTTCCTACTCCAGTTCCAATTTCCAATCTTTAACGTTAATAGTGTCCGAAGATCAATTGTTTTCAATTGTTCAATATGATGAAAACACAAATGGGTCGTGGGATTGATCTCAAGGTCAGAGAGCCAGAGCCCTTTCACTTTCGATATTGCTGGCCTCATCACCATTAAATATTGACGTCAGGGCTCGAAAAGAAATAGAGGTGGAATGAGGTCAGTGGCATCATTTTCGAGTTTATGTTGATCGAAACCTTTCCCATTAGCTCGCATGCTAAAGGGCTTTTATAAGGACGTCCTGTGAGATGGGAATGCGATGAACGAATGACACTAAACTTATTATAGAGTTGAAGGGAAGTTGACGGAATGGGAAAATTATACGAATTAGACCATTATCCGCCGAAAGTATAGAGTAAATTCCAATCCAATGTCCTTAATCTTGGAATATCGTTGAATGATACCGATACACAAGGGGTTGAGTAGGAGAGGTTGTCACTGATTTTAAATTCGTTTAAACTGTGAATTTGATTTAGATTTCCCCACAAATCCATCAGAGTAAAATACTACCAATGAATGGCATTTGTTATCCGGAAAAAAGTTTAATAATACGGAAATTAAGATTAATTTGTTGAAAAATAAGGGAGATTTGGCTTCTTTTTTTAAAGAAGCCAAATCTCCCTTATTTTTCAACAAATTAATTTTATTATACGATTAGATCTATGTGAAATAGATATCGAGAGTATTTGCATAATAAACGGAAGTCGTTGAAAACGAGAAGCAATTGGGGAGAGTCACTCATGATCACAGAGAGTTCGACTTATCGCCCCTACTTTCATTCGTTACCCAAATCAAATTTGTATTTTATGACTGTTTCGGTCTTAATTTGGTCAAATCTTGTCCCTGTGGGTCTGTTTTGTACAGTGTTCCGCTGTCTAGCGAAATGCAGAGACAGCCTTCCTAAATGCGTTCATTGTGGACGTAGGGACCTCCATATCATCGCGTAAGGGGTTGACCGCCCCTTCGTTCAAATTTTTTTCAGTTCGGATACTATTCCGGCCCCTCACGCAATGTAACGCTGCAGTTTCCAATATCTTCTTATTATTAGCTCGATCGACAAAGTGGATTGGGGGGCTTAACCGCAGCCCTCCGTCTTAACTAAGATCTTTATCAGGCTGCCGTGACAGGGTGGCGCGTGGTAGAGTTAATAAAATAATTTCTCGACCAATCGGCTACTGATTTCTATCGTGATATCGACTATTGTTGTGGTACCAACGCAGAGTTCATTCTACGTTTTCTAAAAATGACTCCGAACTTACTTAAAGAAACTCTGAGGCATATTCCTTGAACCTGACAGTTTCATCCAGTTTTCCAATTGCTGACATCTTCGGATTTACTGTGTAGGTACAAACCCAAATCGGAACAAAATTTCTTATGAACTTTGTCTAGTCGATGTCAGCTAAGCCATATGCCAACCTTTCTAAAAATATGGAAGTATCAAACGAATTTTACCCAAATTAATGGTTTGCGGTAATTCCCATATCTTGAATAAGATAATGTTTGGCTCTCCTTAGACTTCTCCTAGAATTCCCATATGGGAATTATGGAGAAGTTTTATACATATTAATGTTTGGTGTTTCATGTTTGATGAGAGACGGATTTTAGAGGTCCCTTATGGAATACATGATTGACTTTTTCGGTTCTCCCACAATTGCCTTCAACACTGTCACCCACCTATTGTTAATGGGGACGTGCATATCGTGCACAGCGTATGACTTTCTCAGTTATGAAAGACACCCCCCTTGGAATGATGAAGCCTGACAAGAACTTTTTTTTCCTTCCCCTTCTTAAGAATATTTTTACGACGACCGATTATAAATCAAAAACTTTTGACGTCTCACCAGAGGTTTCGGAGGGCTGTCGTGAAATCTATTGTCAGACCTGTGAATAGGCGCTTTCCAAGTGATTTACTGCGAACGCCCGCTAATTGCTGTTCTCTTGAGAACTTTTACTTTTCCTTCGAGCCTTCAGCAGCTCAGAGGGCTTCAGTAAGGTGCTCGAAAAGTTGTGTATTTTCAAGGTAGACAGAACTTCTTGCTCCCTTCGAATACTGAAGGCGGATTTTCTCTCGGATGCTGCACAAGGTCGTTTGCGTCCGTACGTTGCACAGAGGGACGAATATCTTCTCAATAATTTTGTCCATCTCTCAATACTTTTAGAAAACGGAAATAATATTAGTGATAAAGTAGCCAATAATATTTTTAAAAAATTGTTGGTTTCTGACGTTTCAATAATTGAGTGGTTAAAATTCATATCAATCATCCTACCTACCTCTGAAGATCAAAATGTCTGGTGGTGAAGAGGCGGTGAAACGTTGAGGGCCTTAGAAGATACTGGATTAAATGTAGCTATTCCTAATAAGATTTTTGGTTAATCCAGTACACTTAGAGAGATTAAATGAGGAATCAATTTCTCATTGTACTATCGTGATTGAACTATTCACAGCGTACTTCCTGCGACTTCTGTATTGGCCCATGTAGATAATGGAAGGCCCAAGCATAATATGTGTATTAATACAGACTATCAGATCGTGTGATATTGCCGCCGATAATTGACTTTAAAAATCGTCGTATCGATCGCATCTGACCTTTGTCGCCTTTTGGGCATTAACCTTTCGCGTGTTATGCGTCCTCGCGGGTATAAAAGAAAACATCAATGGTCACCTCAACCCCTTGACACCGGGCGGCATCGTGAACGTGAAACGTTATTAGTCGGAAAGACCGGTTACAACTAATTCGGTCTCGGTTCCTTCAGACTCTCGCCGGAGAAAAAGACAAGAAGTTTGTGGCTTGGTGTCCTGTAAGTCATCATCGAAATACACATGATAATTCATGATGGCTATTATGATCGACATTCAAATTTCGCCCACTGATTTTCGAGTTCTTAAGAAGTCGAAACACTGTGCATTACTAGGTTTTATAGACACTAATTCGAAAATAACTACTTCAAAAATATTACCTGAGGAATTATTAAACATAAGTAGGAGAAAAGGGGCAGCTTAACGACTCAAGGCCCTAAAAATGCACGAACAGGACTGAAATTTTGGGAAGTGGTAAAGGAGACCCTGCTCTACAACCTACCAAAATTGCAGTCCATTTAGAGCCTCGGTTCGCCATAATGCGTAATATATTATATTCTATACCGTAAATTCTGAATTATTTCAACTATATGCAGGCTCTTTCGGCGGGCATGTTTTTTTAGTGAATTTTCGAAGAGCTTGTGAAAAGTGTTCTCAGTCCAAAATGTTTGGAACTCATACTTTACGAAAACATTAAATACCTAATAATAATAATTAATATTCCAATAATACATTGTGTCATTCTGGACGATAACTCTCGACAGAATTGAGAAAGTTCGAATTTGCACAAAAAACTGTCTTGCCAATCAAAAGGCTAAGTTCGTAAATGGGGAGTTTTAGGGGAAAACAATTACCCATAAATTCCTAAAATTCAACAGTCTGACAAGTGACTCCTCATTTTAAAGGTTTGTTTACGGTGAATACGATGTTGAAGTCAGAATTGCAATATCTCATACTGGACACTTTGAAGAAACGTGGTTGCTACTTCTTCGTGGTTCATCTACTCCAATCCGATAACGGAATGAGATATCGCAATTTTGACTTCACCATCGTGTTCAACGTTGAAAAATCCATTAACTGAGGTGTTACAAGGCAAACAAAAAAAAAAAACAAAAATTTGCTCTTATAGCCATGCTGTATGACTGGGGACTTTTTTTTACTACTCCCATGGACATCATTGCGAATGAAATTACTTCATGGAAGCTTTCTACACACTTTTCTTCAGCAGACCTCTCGATTTGTATTATCGTTCCGTACAAACCTCATTCCACCTTCTCCCAAGGTTGTCGAAAAGGTTAATGCCGTTTCAAGGCTCTCGATTGAGCCCATTACGCCGTGACTGGAACTGTTGACACTCGTCTGAAAACCTGTAGACATTTCCATCGTTATCGATGACCTTAACCCCCAAGGTAAATGTTTGGAAGGGGTTGATGTTCGATGATACTTCAAGCCATCCAAAGGCAAACTTGTTGGAAATTGGTCACCCCCATCCTCTCTAATATTGTATCAATAATAGTTTCATATAAATTTATCTTCCCGTTCCATTATCTTGACGTCAATATGAAGTCTTGTCGTTATTGAAGAGCCCCTCAAACTGCGAATAAAATTGAATAAAATCAAAATAGCAATCATTGCATTCAAAATGATATTCTCATCAACGGTAAGCGTATAGTAGAATTAACAAAGTTGCTAATCTGGGTCGACGAAATGAAACTAAAAGAGAAGGGGAAACTTGGGTGAAGCAGGGTACCACCAATTAGTCTGCTTGTTAGGAAGTTTGTTCGGTGACCTGTCTGAAGTTAGATAATACATCAAAGGAGGGACGGAAACTAATTATTTAGGGCGGTAAATCATTTACGTACCTAAATGCCTTCAGCTGAAGAGCAGATGCGAGCAAAGAACATACTTCAGGAACGGAAAACTGCTTTTAACGTACAACTGCATCGTTGCATCATGTGCTATTGAAAGTAGGAAATTAGGGTATGAAGTCCAGAGTCATGCAGCATGGATATAAGAGCAAATTTTCGAGGAAACAACTGGTTTTATGTGAAATGCCTCCATTTTACTGGTTTTATAATAAATGCCTAAATAAATGTCTTGATTTGTCGCCGTATAACACCTCAGTTTGGTAGGTGTTCAGTGAATTATACTTGTAGAATCAACGTTCAACTTGAATGTGGGATTTCTGAAAGGTTAGAAAAAGAATAAAGGAGTGTGAAAAGAATTTTATGGTTCTCCTGAATGAATCGTGTCATGCAGGTGGACAATTAGTTGATTTTCTTCTTTTCTGCCTTGAAAGGTAGCATGTTAGGTGTACCTTCTGGGAAACATTTAAATATCTGATACTGACTGGATATGTAATGTTTGAATGGTGTACTTCCTCATAGTATTTGTCCATTATTACAAAAATAAATATACGTCTTAATATAGGTAATTCAGACGGTCTAATTCATTCATACCTTTTGTTAAAATGGATTTTACCTAGAGTTCGTTCAGGGGGTTCATTGAACTTAACTGTTAGAGTGACTTATTTTGAACTCCCATAAATTATTGAGTTGGAAACGTATAGCTATTCCCCATGTTTTGTTCACGTCAACCAAAACCCATTCATATCCGTGTACCACAATGTTGTTCAAAGACCAGGGAGGTAAGAGGGGATCGTTTATTTGGGGATGGATTTTGCTTTGCTCCCCCCTAAACAAGGAGGAGTAAAAGCCCAATGGCAGTTTAGTAGACGTAAAAATGTTTCCACTCCATCAAGACAACGTATTCGCTTAGGGGAGAGAATCGGACGCTCATGACCGCACCTGGACAATCGTCTGGGGGCGGTATTGTCTTATTTCTCCCCTCATTTTAACTGCAATCAATGGGGCGGATGCTTTTCAATGGCAACGCACGGACAGAGTGATGGGTTGCACCAACCACACGAATGGGTTTCTTGGCTCGAATTCAAAGCTGCTACGTTTATTTGTCGTTTAATTTACTACATGGAAATTAATTGATAATTTTAGGGTGAGTGTCGTGTCAAAGCTGACACCTAAACCGCTAGTCTTTGGAATTATGGTTTTGTCTCATTGGACAGGTAAATTAGGTTTCTAATTGAATTTGCGTGGATGGTAGCGAATTGGGTTACCAAGTAGTTAATTGAGAAAGTGTCTGTTTCCAAGATGACAAAATATTTGAGTTGAAAATATGAAGATTTTAGTACAGTAAATCTCAATTTCAAGTCAATCGAGTATTTACTCCATGCAAGAAAACAATGAAAAGGAATCAGTTAACCAAGGAATAATTAACTCTGTTAAGGATCTATTATCGCCTTGATTTCAATTTATTGACCCCAGATTCAGGGTTAAGGTCAAGGTCAGAGTCGCCGTATGAACTCTACACATTCCTATTTACTCGCGAGTGCTGTTATCGATTCCAATAAACCCCTCACAGCCCAGATCGCCTGAATGATGCATGAGCGTCCCGACAGTTGAGTCCCGGATGCGAGTCTGGATCCTCATTTCGTGTATTCAAAATCATTTTCATCAGTCGGTATATTTTCTACGTTGGAATGAAACAAAATATTTAATATTTCAATTGATTACGGGCATTTGTCCACATTGAATCGCTGTACTTCGCGGGAGATTGATAAATCAGGTCCGGTTATCCATATCTCGGCATCTATCTGACCGATCAACTCGAAATTTGGAGTGGGTCTGCTTGGTGTGGACAATAGAAAGCCCTGAAAGTTTCAAGTCTAGGTCTAAAGGGAGACGAGTTATATAACTTCAAATCCCTGTTTTTCGCCCTTAACCTTGTTCTTCTTCTTCTCCTTCTTCTTACTCACACAGGCAGGCTACAGCCTCTCCATCTTCACCGATTGACTTGGCATTTTGCTCAGTGCTTCGTTTCAGCTTGAGGCAGAGGCTTTACAAATATGGTTAGGTAAATCAAGAGTTGTGTCCCGGATGCGGTAAATCGAGGTAAAACGAATCGGTTGTAAGCGAAAATCATCAGAAATTTTCGTGACGATTTCGTGTGACGCTTTTGTGTAACGTTTTTCGAGTTATGTGCCAGAGTAAAGACATAAAATGTCAAAATTTTACCCATTGTCTCAAACCAAAATTATTTTAACCGATTTGAACGGATCTTGCGGCATATATCGAATAATCTCTAGATTAGACACACACAATCCGCCCACGAATATTAAATAAGGGGTGTAGCAGCGTATGTAGAGATGTCGAAAACTTCTGAAACTGCCATCGTTTGTTATTCGTAGCCTTTCTTAAAACGTCAGTTCGGTTTGTATGTTAATATTGTTATTTTTCTATTTAGTAGCTGGTGACAGTATATTTTTGATTGAAAAACGTATATTCGTGGTCATTATATGCGTGTCATTTCTTACCAGCGGTGCCGTATGGCACCCGCCAATTCAGCATACACTGGCAGATATTTTTCAATATTTTTCCCTTGTTCCTGAGGTCAGAATTAGTAAACCCACGACGTTTTGTGACAAAATTTGATAAAAAAAAAAAAAAGATACGGTTTCAAATGAATCACGGTGTCCCGACTTAACCCAGTTTAAAATCGTTCAGTCGCAATTTTATGCTGATTGTTTCTCGTGAACGTTTGATTTTAACTTTGACAGAGATCACTTGAATTCGATGAGATTTCGTAATATGAACCTCATTACTACCATGGAAAGTATCCTAGTAATTTCAATGAAGTATAATCCTCAAATCATCCATTTATCAACCAGTTGTACCTATTAGCTAATTATATACAGCGTAATCATTTCGATCATTAGTGCTGGAGATATTTTAAGGAGTTTATGATAATCCAAAATTGAATCAAACTCTCCACGAGTAAGATTAGAGTGCAACTACGGAAAAGTATACAAAGCAGATTTCAACGCTAACTTCATCCCTATTGAGGAAAACTAAAAATTTGGAGTTTCCTCGAAGCCTGCTCGAGAATTTCTCGGATTCAGAGTAAGTTGGTTTTAACTCTGATCCGCTCGTCTGTAAAGTATCAGGCTGGGGCCGGGGATGCTCTAATCTTCCCATCGCGTGGAGAGTTTGATTGAATTTCCTTCCTAAAGCCTCTTTCTCAGAGAAATCTCATCTTTTACTCCCCTCTCATTGTGGCTAAATCTTCCGACACTGTTATCGCTTTAACGCTAGTGGTT
Source organism: Stenodema calcarata (assembly GCA_963920205.1). Lineage (NCBI taxonomy): Eukaryota > Metazoa > Arthropoda > Insecta > Hemiptera > Miridae > Stenodema > Stenodema calcarata. The sequence continues at coordinate 14,571,865 of OY986062.1, read as the reverse complement.
GAATTAAGTGTGAGGAAGAAGGAGAAAATCGAGTGTCCCTAGTATTAAATTGGTAAGAAACTTTGTTAGATTATAAAATGTATCACTCCACTGCATAAGATTTAATCTTATGCAGTGGAGTGAACCCAATGGCATATGCAGATGAAAGCCATGAAAGATTGTACCAAAGTGATTGTGTACCAGCACACTCGATAAAAATCCACAGACTAAGTAGAGGTTTTGACACACAGTCACTTTCAATATGAACGAATACTCCACAGGTTGCAAGACAAAACAGTTGGACCTGCCAAGATTTACCGATGCGAAGACATCGAACGGTTCTAGTAAAATCGAGTCGAGACTGACGCGGAGGAACCCCTTAGACAGAGCAAACAACGGACTGACTCAAAACCAACAGCAATAAGCCGTCTTTCTGAAATTAAGGAGAGGGGCTAGGTGTGCAAACACGGGTGTTATTGGAACTCGCGGCTCGGGCCATATATCAAGGGTTGGAAGCCCCAAATATCCCCCTCTTTTGTCCCTTTAATAACTTGGGTGCATTCAACGAAGGACGACGAGTTTAGAGAGGGATCCTAATGACAGGGGTTTGTATGGAAGCGACAATGGAACTTGGTTGTTTCTGGAAACACCTCGGTAGCAGTGGAATTCTGATACGATATTCATCAACAAATGACCACGCGGAAGAGAGGCCTGATAATTCAAAATCGATGTTTCCTATATTTCCTATTTTACTATTAATTTTACTGAAATTCAAGTTTTATCCACATAAATTCTACAAAGATTCCCACTTTTTGCCAATTTGCCCAAAATTCACATCTTTTTTGTGAATTATATAAATAATGTTGCCATTTACGGATAAATGATGCCAAAATGTGAATTGCACTGGAATTCATTTGGAAAAATGTCAATTTCTGAACCTCACTAGCTGAAAACATTGTGGGAAAATTCACAAGAAAATGTGAATTGTTGTAGAATTGATGTGTAAATAACTTGAATTTTAGTAAAATCCATTGTAAAATAGAAAATTTTGAGTGACATTCACAAGAAATTCAGGAAATTTTAGTAAAATTCACAAAAAAGTGAATTTCTTGGAAAATTTACAAACAAATGTGATTACGGCTTTATTTGTATTCATATTCGTATTCATATTCATATAATACATATTATGTATTCGTATTCATATTTCCTAAATTATGAATTTTATTCGTATTCATAATTATGGATATCTTTGTCCAAGATGTGCTACAATGAACCCTGGAGTGGGGTGTACAACCTGAACAAAAATACTGTATAAATTAGTGAATCATCACTCGGTCCTTATTAATATTCCCTTGAAACTGGTGACATTTGCGATTTGAAAATGCATTTCTTATAGCCCATTACTGATCGAAATCCATAAAAATGGTAATTTGGCAGGTACGATAATTTTGCTGACTCGTCTCTGGTAACCGCCTTCCGTTTAATTTGTGGGTACTTATTGAGTCTACTAAGAACTGTTAGCCATTAGTGAATGGAAGTGGAATAACTATAAAGTTGTTGACGCCAAGCCCTGGTTGAACGACCTCTTGGTATTCTCTAAATACCGAGGCCGAGTGTGAATCGATTGTAATGCAACCCGACGTTGAACCCGTTCCCTCCTTATTACTACTCATACTAGTCAGGGTCTTGTAAATAGTTCGTCCTATAGATGAAGTCCATATTGAGAAGGTCGAATGAATGATTTTGTTTAGGACTGATCCGATTACGGTCTCTAAATCAAGTCAGGAAAAAACACTATAAAGTTCATCTTTTGACGAAAATACCCTTGCAAATTTTGATAAAAATTCATTAGCACCTCGCACCATTGGTGGACCATCGAATATCGCGTTCTCTTCCAGCCATTCGCTGCCGTACCAGTTCGTACAATACCGTTAAATAAGCTCAAAACGAAACTCCGATGCTTCTCCCTCTAATGTCTTGCATAATGGATTAAATTCAAGTCCTTCTTCCCTGAATAATATCCTGCGGTTATTCTCGTTTTCAAGGGCCGTGCACGATAAAGGAAAGGGCTGTTGGCTGAGGAAAACAGAGGTGATATTTTCCCCCCAACGAAGCCTTTAAGAAACGCCAACTCTGAGCTAATGGGGCTTCTAGGGTTGAAATATTTAAGACACTTCTGACCTCTTTCACTGGATAATTTTCTCGGCGTTTTCAATGTCAGTATCGTTGAATATGACCGGCGCCGCATCTTCTATGAAACATCTGTGGTTCCGAATATATTCTTTAAATGAGATAATAAATTCGTGATATTCAGTTTGTTCTGTAAGCCTTGCAACATCACGTGCCAGTCTCTAACAAGTACATGCAGCCTCCTTCGTTGTAATCAAAATTTATACTTTACCACAGAATATAACATAAGAGAGTTTCAAGATAAATTGCTCAACAATAAATATTAAATTTAAATGCTTGGTAAGAGTTTGATATATTACTGGTAGGTATAATATTGGAAATACGTAGTGTTTTATTTTCATTTCATACCCTAGACGTGAATGGCCTGCATAGATTCCTTGCTATGTGATGGAGTCGTTTCTTGATCTTACCATAACTTTTGCCTCCCCTAATATGACTTCTAACGTACCACCTATTCTCATCCGATAAGTAGATTTACGCGATTACTGCTCATTACTCGTAACATGTTTTTATTGTTACCTAATCGATTTTATTGTTCACAGTGGGACGTGAGGATGTCAGTGGAGGGCTGGACCTTCTGGGGGTGCTTCAGCTGCACAATTCATCTCACCCCGGCGTCTCCATCACCCCAGGCATCCACAGTCTGACACCCGCTTTCTATCTGCAAGGTAAAATAATGTCAAACAATCTTTATGAAGGGCCGATCATATGGCACGGCTAGTATGGTGGATCGCCCGTTATAGAAAAGATTCAAGCAGTCGGTGGCCGTTTGGGTTTGGATTGGCTGGGATTGGAATGGCACTTGAGGTCGTTCGTTCGAATCCCAGTAGGTACCGTTCAGCTAAGTTCACATGATGACGCAATTCTGGAAGGCAATGCTGCAATGTTATTAACCAATATAACCGGATTATTGCAACGCAGTGACATGGATAGTATATCAACAATTTCTCTCCCAAAAATTTACAACTCAAGTGTTTGCGACCCAGAGGGATATACGGCTTAGGAACGGTGTAATCAAAGACTGGAAATCGCCAGGTAAACTCGAATCTAATTAAATATTTACATTCAAACAAATTAAATGAAATGAAAAGATGAAGTTGAAAATCGGTCACTGGCTTACGGCTCAGTGTTGAAGGCTTACTCGCCTCAGTGGCTTCAGAAAGATGTAGATCTAAGACGTGAAGGTTGGTGAAACGCTGTAGAGGCTTGCTGGCCTCTGACAGCTCTGGATGGTTGGTAAAACGTGGTGGAGGCTTTCTGGCCTCTGAAGGCTTCGGAAGGTTGAAGTTAATGATATGTGGAGACTTACTAGTGTCTGAAGGCTCCGGATGGTTGGGAAAACGCGGTGGAGGCTTTCTGGCCTCTGAAGGCTTTGGAAGGTTCAAGTTGGTGATATGTGGAGACTTACTGGCCTCTCAAGGCTTCGGAAGGTTGAAGTTGATGATATGTGGAGACTTACTGGGCTCTGAAGGCTTCGGAAGGTTCAAGTTGGTGATATGTGGAGACTTACTGGGCTCTGAAGGCTTCGGAAGGTTCAAGTTGATGATATGTGGAGACTTACTGGCCTCTGAAGGCTTCGGAAGGTTCAAGTTGGTGATATGTGGAGACTTACTGGGCTCTGAAGGCTTCGGAAGGTTCAAGTTGATGATATGTGGAGACTTACTGGCTTCTCAAGGCTTCGGAAGGTTCAAGTTGGTGATATGTGGAGACTTACTGGCCTCTGAAGGCTTCGGAAGGTTCAAGTTGGTGATATGTGGAGACTTACTGGCCTCTGAAGGCTTCGGAAGGTTCAAGTTGATGATATCTGGAGACTTATTGGCCTCTCAAGGCTTTGGAAGGTTGAAGTTGGTGATATGTGGAGACTTACTGGCCTCTGAAGGCTTCTGAAGGTTGAAGTTGATGATATGTGGAGACTTACTAGTCTCTGACTACTCCGGAAGTCGGGTGAGACAGATCGGAAACTCCGGGTAGACAGAATGTTCACTTCTCACGCTGACGTGGTATACTAAGTTGAAATATAAGAATTAATATCATGTAGAAAGATGGATTTGATAAAGAAGAACAAAGGCAAAAATAATGTCGATTCTGGCGTAACCACACGTTTGAAAATAAATGAGAAGACGTGAGATAAATTCTGAATTTTAGAAGCATTATTATTGCAGTTACTTGAGTTCTGTGAAACTTACATTCTCCCTGAATAAATTTTAAACGAGCGTTTAGGATTAAATCAAGGAAACTACTCTTAATTTTAGATTTAAAAAAAAAGTTTAAATAATGCAATTATGCATATTTAATAAAATATTTTATCGTGAAGCCAGTGACAAAGATGAGTGGTATGACCAAGTCCACCCTAGTTTGGAACAAATGTCCCGCATTCTTTGGTCGCAACTTCTTCCACCGTAAGTACTTAGAAACAAATAGTGACAAGAAGGTTTATTACGCTTATAACCGTCGGAGTCACGCTAAGGGTCATTCGGCACAAACAGGTTTTCATCCAGTTCAGATTAAATCCGGAGTTATGAACGAGTTCGTGAGCTGTTCCCGGTCTCAGCTGTAAATTTTATGTTTATAACGTTATATGGGAGAGACAAATATGAGCGATAGAGACGTCTGAAACAATGATATTTAATAAGGAGGCTATAAAGTATTTCCAAAATTCTTCTTAGCTACGAAACTAACGGCGATAGATGTGTCAAAAAACTGTTTTCTCTACATAACCACATTTTTGCGCCGGCTCCGGATTTAGGTACGCGTGAATAATGTCAAAACTGACAAGTTTTCGTCACGTTCAAAAATTACAATGATTAAGTACATGTTAAAAATTTGTAGGAGTGAAGAAATGCGAGTACAAGTAATCGTGATTGCTGGACAGAGAAAATCATTGACTCTGATTATGATGCGTAACGTATTTGCATAGTTTATTTGTAAAGTTGTTGTCAAGGCTCGTTTTGTTAATCGGAGGTATCTTTATACGGAGATAACGATTGTTAATCATCATTAACTGAAAGTGGCGGTAAAATATTAATTAACTCGGAAGTCAGAATAGATTTCCCGTTCCTTGAATCCGCGGATGGATCGTTATACCGGTCACGCTAGAAAACCGACGCAAACGAGTTTAGACTAGCACATGTGATTTTGTGATATCCAGAGTCTTGTTAGCCGTAGGTCGAAAACGTTTAATGAAATGGCATAGTATGAAATGGCATAAAAATTTGAATAGATTCTGATTTTAACGGCTGCGGAACGGCTGATTCAAATCACACAGGTTTTGTGATACCAAGCCACTTATCCTGAGATAAAAATGTCGTCATGAAAATGTACTGCCATACTAAGCCAAAATGGCTTACTTAAAGTATCGAGAAAATGAGTATTGCCGTTATTAAGCACTTGGAAACGCAAAAAGCTTTTTTCCCTTCTCTTTGAATGATACATTACTTTTACTGTTTTCAGTCGTTTCAAATGAAACTTGATGGCAAGACGAATCCAACGATACCAAAAACTCAAAAAGCGTAAAAATTCAACTGACTGCTTTTTTGCTTGGACCGTATGAGGCGAATCGATTTCCAACATTTCCTTACAAAATACCAATTTTTCATCTCTAAATCGGGTCCAGTTTGTTGATAAAACGGAGAGATTTAGCAGAGAAATTTAGCGAGATTGTGTAGGACTGTAATCAAGCGGTGTTGAAAATGAAGCAAATTAACCAGTGAACGTATTGAAACAAACGAGATTCCACAGAAGGCGGAATGGTCTTTATCTGAAATCAAATGACATGCAAGCTTCATTTATTCAACTTTAAAAATGCAGAAACCGGGGTCATTCATGACTTTATAAAGCTGAAGCGGTCGTTAGCTGCTTTGGTGATATTTTCCATTTTAAATACCAAGTAGCTGAAGGAGGATGTTATTTATTCAGAACAATGGGACGGTGGAAGTGTACGTATCAATTCTCTACAAAAAGACAATATTATTAGGATTTTCAGAGAAAAATTTTGCTGTAGTTTTGATTTTCTTGTTTTTGGTTTTTTGGATCGCTGAACACTAATTTGAAGTATTTTGCTGGCAAACATTTTCCCCGGAACTTTGTGTTTTGAGCCCTTTTTGGCCAAATTTTGGTACCTTTTCCAGTTTTGACTTATCTCAAAAAGGAAGTCTTTTTTCGGCAAATATATGCCATATAGGATGAAAGAAGACAAAATTGCCTGCATTTCTTATGCATAAGTTTCTTCCGCCGCTATGTATCACAGGCAGGGCGATTTCCGCGTAAACAGTAAGTTTCACTAAATATGTAAGTTTAAAAAATTTTGTAGCGAGAACAATAGCTTCCTTTTCCTCGAAAATTCGCCAAAAACTCCCAAAATCTGGTCGAAAATTCCCAAAAACCAAAGTTCCGGGAAAATGTTGCCCGCATGCTTCAACTTCGTGTTCAGCGACCCAAAAATCACAGAGGGTGAGAAAATCGAAACTATACTTAGCCAAACTTACTTCTGATCCCCAATTTTTTAGCTAATATTCCAAGCCTGGCATAGGGATTTCGTGATGGTGTATACGCAGGGGCCACTAAGGCCGACTTAAGCCGATTTCATTGCTCTGATCAATCAAACACTTCTCAATGAATCAAAATTTCAGTCACCTGTGATAATATTTGGGCGTCTCGAAAAGGTTTTGAAATGTAAGAGTCTATATTAAGTCTATATAAAATATAATGGATTGAATATCTATATATTGAACTACGTTTAATTGTTTGGTTGAAATTGCTTAGAATAGTCACCGTACAAACCAAATTTAGAGGGCTGTAGACGGTATAATACAAGTGTTAGGTAAAATAAAATAGTGTGTGAATATCCTGGCTTTGGCCAATCGACCCCAAACTACTTTGGAAAAAGCCACGTGGCTTCAACCGGGTCGCCCTCTGAATATTGAGTCTAGCACTCGCAGACACGACATTGACTCACTTGAGTCCCCCTGCTTCTTCCAACGCTGCTACATCGGGTGATTTTCAGGGTTAGACCACGTATTCATGGCGAGACCTTTAAAGGAAAAGGGGCAACGATCTCAGAACGCAGTTGTTTGGAGAACCCGCGAAGTGAGCTTCTGTAATCGGTTAGATGTTATTTCCAGCGGAATAACTCAGTTTGGGTAGCTCGTCTTGAAGTGAAGGGGAGAGCAATTTGACAAATTCCTCCCATTCTAGAATACAAATGACATGTTGATTTGTTTCCCTCCGTTTGAATCCATTTCTCCGTTCCCTTGTGCAATCTAGTTAGGATATGATGTGAATTGATGGATTCCACAATTCCACAGAACTTCCTTTCCGTTTCATCATTCTTTTTCCTGGACTCACAACATTTCCCAAGCAGCACAATTGGTCGGATTTCACGACTTGCTACCTAATCTGTAGTATATCCGACGTCGGAAATCTGTATGTCAAATATTAACGTCATCACGACGTCGGTACGACGAGAGATTAGTCGGAAATCTATAGTACAGATAGACGAGGTCGCTACGACGTCGGATATTTGTATTACAGGTTGACGAGGTGGCCACAACGTCGTATATCTGTACTATATAACGCTGAGGTCGCCGCGACGTCGGATATCTGTAGTAAAGATAGACGAGGTCGCCACAACGTCGGATATCTATAGTGAAATGGCGATGGCGATAACACGCAGGTGGGACGCTACAGGCGCTCATTCTGTTGTACCGTTTGGGAACTACGTTACTATATATTTCTGTACATGTTTTGTACATCAGCCGACGAGAGGTAGACCTGGTCAGATCCTCTACAGATTTGTTACACAATCGTGTAACAATATCGGAACATCCCTAGTTCGCCATCTTTTTCCATTTCCATTACAGGTTAGGTTGAGGTTAGATATTAATTTAAATAATTTTCCAATATATTTATTTCTGAAATTCAAATGTAATAATAACTCTGATAGTTACCAAGGAAATACAGCAGTTTAATGGTGAAACCAGCGAAATAATAAGTCGTCATAACATTTTCACAATAGTTACCAAATTGAAAAAAATATTTACAACGTCTCAAATTCGGAGGGCACTGGTTTTTGAGAGATAGAATCGAGCATTTCACGTTAAATTTTTCTCCGCGGATGATATGAAGAGACATGAACTTACATACGGGAGTTGGTAGGTACCGTGTAATATTCACACCAAGTATTTCACCATCCACCATCTTAATGATTTCCGTGGAGAGAGATAACCTTCCTCGTCGGAAGATGTCGGTTTTGTATTGAGTCAGTTGAGGTCGGGCGGCGACGTCGGTACAACCAAGAAATCATTCCCCACATTGGTCGGCATTTGGTCGTGGTGAGGTCGGCACGACGTCGTCGCCCGACCTGAGGTCGGGCGGCGACGTCGGTACAACCAAGAAATCATTCCCCACATTGGTCGCCATGTGGTCGTGGTGAGGTCGGTACGACGTCGTCGCCCGAAGTCAGGTCGGATTTCCCGACCTCTTACGACGTCGGACCGACGTCGTTGTGCTGCTTGGGTTAGAATTCAAAGATTTTCTTCTTCTTCAGTAAAGGAGGAGGAGGCTTTCTTAGCTATTACATTTTTATTTTAATTATTTTCCCAGTTCGCATTAGAAACAAGGTAATGCTTGTGTCCTTTTCAGCACCATCTTCGTTACTCACCTGCGAATTTTCAAAGCTCCACAATGCATTTGGAACTCACCAGATTCGTTAAAATGGAATTTTCGTACTTCAGTTGCATAAGTTGGAACAGGCAAATTTTGCTGTCAAGACCAACATAAATGAACAATGAGGGATAGTTCAGTGCATAAAATTCAATTCGCGGTCAATCAAGAGGTTCCACTATAGTAGGGACGCCCTAACATAAAATAAACGCGTTAACAACACGAAAGGCACCTGTATTTGACCTCATCACATACCAGGGTAGGCAAAGAAGAAGCTAATAATGAACCTTTCAGGCTCCGCTATGTTCCAAGTTTCCGGAAGGTCTCCGAAGTCATAATGATATTGAAACCAGGGAAGGATCCCAGTGATAAGGAGTCCTACAGGCCAATATCTCTGTTACCAGTATAAATCCAGCGAAATCCGATCCCTGATCACCAGTTTGGGTTTCTTGAACAACATTCAATCATTGACAGGAATATCGGATTTCTAACGCAATAGAACAATCTTTAGAAAACAAGAAAGTACGCGCTTGTGTGTTCTTCGATGTTTCACAAATGTTTGTTAAGGTCTGGATATTTAATGTGGATATTTCCATTTCACCATTTTTCATTCATGTCCTTTACTTCTGCAGGCAGCTACCGAGACCTGAAGATCCCCGAAGTTGGTTACAAACAGGCTGTGACGCTCCTCCAGGACTCGACGGAATTCACGATGAGCGCTTCGATACGGCAGGAACTGGCAAACTCTGGAACCCTCATTTCCTTTTCACAGGGCGTCAACAGGTTCGAAAACAATCAGACATTTCAACCGTAGTGTTCGATGAATGTTGTAACTTTATATTTATTTTCCTGGTGGAAGTTTCTTCATTGAAAATATCGGATTAGTAAGCCACAGGTACATAATTATTTGATCTTCACGTTTAAAGTTGAAAGAAAATGCTGGAATTGAAGAATTCCAATCAGACAAGTCACAAGTAAAATATGGACACAAAGTCAAGCCACGACGGTCATTGTAGGTGAGTATGCAATGACCAGCACGACTGGCGGGTCTTGATGGTGAGGTATACATTCTGCGCCGTTGCGCACTTCATCTTGTGAGCCAAAGAGAGCCATTCAGAGAACAATAATAATTTATTTCTAAATACTTGATGCATTTACGTTGATCAATGATCGAAAACTTGTATTAAAATCAACCATTGATCAATTCATACCAAAAGTCCTATGAACAATAAAAAAATTTCAATTTCAAAACGCACATCATTAGTACAAAAGCCCAATTTATCAACTATCTTCATCGAACTCATCCTCAACTATTGTTGTTTTTCAGCGTAAATATCTCCCCAACTTGATTCCCCAAATTACCCCAAAATTCAAAACATGAAACATTCTGACAAGTGACACCCCAGTTCAAAGATTTTTTTCACGCTGAACACGATGGTGACGTCAGAATTACGATATGTTATTCCGTTTTCTAACTGAAGCACTTTGAAGATGAAGACACGTGGTTGTAACTCGAGTTATTCTTCACGATTCATCTGCTCTAATCTGGTAATCGAATGGAACATCGCAATTCTGACTTCACCATCGTGTTCAGCATAGAACAGTCTATAAACTGTGTTATTTGGCAAAAAAGGAGACGAAATTTGTTATAAAACAAGTAAAATAGAGACATTTTACATAAAGCCAGTTATTTCTTCGAGAATTCGCTCTTATGGCCATGCTGCACTGTCGATTTTTGTTTTGATCCTTATTGTTTTTTCTGCTTTGCAAAAGTTCGTTGTTTGGTAAATGTAGGAACTCGCTAATCGCTTGGTGTGGCAGTATGAAGCTTGTAGTAGGTACATGAGGTTGGTCGACTAATTCAATCATTGTTCAAATGAGAGACCTTCAGTTTTGTTCGACAACTAAACCACCGATCGATTTTCTATTCGTCCCACCGTTTCAGCGTAAACAACCAACCTCCGAGCCAACTGAATTAATTCGTAGATTAGGCAAATGGGGGTTGTAGGCCGCAGTTGTCTAAGCCCGTTAAGGGCTAAAGTGAAGCCTGACTAAGGCTAAGCCAGCCCAGCGTCGCGGAAACAGTGGTAGTTAGTGACGGAATGCAAACTAAAGGGTTAATAGTGGGCGGGAGTCGTCTGGTAGGGACCTCCTGGACCCGTCTCTCTGACGCAAACACTGTCGTCTAAATCCCCGAAGAGTCGAGAATCAACGGACCAACTCACCGGTCATTGTCAGCCTCGAAGAAGGGAAGGTTTTATCATTCGCGTTCTCGTTCAATACAACGTCGGCTTAGTACCCGTATTATCTATTTACCCCGCTATTTGGCCCTGATATGTATATTTTATAAGGCACTTATCCTCTTCGAGTCCTTCCGGATTCTTGCTCGTATAACACCCCCTACACACTTAACAAGCCCCCTCCATTCATTTAACACCTTGTACGCATTCAAATTGTGCGCCGATCTCTAAATTTATCGTCTATTACAATGCACTTTCTGTATTAGATTTAATTTAAAACCAGTTTTTGTATCCATTCAACGGTTTTCTCTTTACTGGGCACAGAGCCAAAAGACGGTGGTCAAATGATTGTTCAAGTTCTGTTTTTTCCTTCATGTCTGAATGAGGGTGTACCATCATTATTTCTTGGCTCGGATCCATGTTTAGGTGAGGGATGCTTGTTCGACTCGCATGTGTACGTATATGACCAACTTTTACACAAAAGTGTCAAATATGGAAAGAAATATCATCTTTAGTCTTACAAAAATAACATTAAGTACATATCTTGTATCTCATCCTATCATCTATGTTGTTTGATGGCCAAAATATTGAATATCGTCGCTCAAGAAGCAACATAGCCTAACCCATTTTTACCAACTTTGCAGGAGAGACAAAAGACTGTTTTCCAAAACTACCGTTGATTTCACACTAAAATTACAACTTTTAGCTTAATGTAGGCTCCAGTTCAGCGCGAAATTTGGAACAAGAAGGGGATCTCACTTCATTTTGTCCAAATTATGGGTTAGGCTGTGTTGGTTCTTAACCGATGATATCCATTGGAGCCACTGACTTCCTGTCACGATTCAATATCAGAATTAGCTTTCTTCATCGTCTATAGTAATGATCATTACATTCAAATACAGAATAAATAAATTATGGTTAGGATTTCAGCAATACTCATCATACATGTGTGGTGACATTTTAGTGAAATTATAGCTAGGATAGTGGTGTAGTGGAGGTTTGAACCTTGAATACTAATCCAGCTATCCTGTGCACTATCCTGTACACTATCCTGTGCACTATCCTGTACACTATCCTGTACATTATCCTGTGCACTATCCTGTACACTATCCTGTGCACTATCCTATGCACTATCCTGTGCAACGTACACTATCCTGTGCAACGTACACTAATCCAAAACAATTTAGGAATTCCTCAACATTGCTCGAATTGGGCTAAAATTGTGGTAAGCTGGTAAAGGCTGTAAAGAAGGTGATTACCTTCCTACACTGCGCAGACATTGAGGACTCTAGATCCTAAAAGAGCTCAAACAATGCCGCAATTTTAAGAATTGACAGAGAAAAGCCTACTTAACAAAATACCAAAATTCTAGCCCAATTCGAGCACTTTTTGGGAACTTCTAAATTGCTTGGGAACTTTCCTGCACAGACATTGACGAATCTAGGTCCCAAAAGGGCTCGAATGGACTGCAATTTTAGGAGTTGATAGAGAAGAGTATAAGTACTTTACAACTATCCAAAATGTTGGCCCACTTCGTCATACTGTCTTTTCCCCGTTCTTAGATACAAAACAGTTTGAACCTCTCGTGCCGAGACAAATCAATCACGTTTGCAATAGTAATTTCCTGGTGGATTCAACTCAACCAATATCGACTCATTGAATTATTTGCAGATATCTGGAACTACAATCCAGCGGTCGTAAGGACGAGGTTCGGCTCCATTATACTTCCAGGACGGACAACGCCGTTCACGTGGAGACCTTTCCTTACAGGCTGGCCGACAGGTCTTGGCACAAACTAGCCCTGTCGGTCAGCGGTTCTCAGGTTGGTATTCATTTACAGATTGCCCTTTCAAGGGTGGCCTTCTAACCTGGTGATATGTTGGTGATTCCCCGTAGGGATATTCGGCACTTATTATCTGAAGTTCTTATACGATTTCGATTTTTGTTACACTTTTTTTCTTTGTATATTATTTAACCCTCTAGCTAGAAAGTCCATGAATATTACGGATGATATTCATAGTTTATTGATTCAATTATCATACAATGTCCTTGAAATCATATCACTATAGTATACGACGGCAAATACAAAAAATTTAGAGTCCGTTTGTTAATTTTCTGGTAGGTGGGTACTATTTTTAAGTAGATGCCTACTATTTTTCCGCATTCAAACTTCAATTCCTCCATGAAATAGATAAGGAATCGCACAGTTGACCATACCATTAGAAAGCTGATTATTTGACAGCTTCCAGCTCGTTTTTGGAAATGCAGTTAACGTACAAGTATTTTCAAAAATTTAATTTTGTTTAAATTGTCAATGCTTGAACTGCGATTGCGGTCCTTAGGAGTTCGTTTTTGATGACGAATGTGCATTAGGCGTATCTAGAAAATAAATCTAGAAAAATTTGTTTCAAAGTGAAGAAACGAGGGTTTTTATGGCAAAAAACGTGGTTTTCTGAAAAAAAATTCTTTAATTTCTTTAAAATTTCTTCGTGGGTTTCTTTAGAAAACCATATGGAAATCATCTTGGGAATGAATTGAGATAGAAAGGTGCGGTTGGCGGCGGTCTACTCATTTTCAGTATATTTTTACCCAATTTTTTCTTTTACACCACGTGGCGAACACTATTTTTAAATATCTTATCGTATAATTGGGAACAACTACTTAATCAATGAATTTTCACAGGTTCAACTGCTTGTCGACTGTCATCCCGTCTACCGGAGGGTTCTCATGAGACCTCTCGATACCAACTTTTCTCTTCCTCAGCTCTCTTTGTGGGTCGGTCAACGCAACAATAGGCATTCGCTGTTCAAGGTGAGTTATTTGAAGTTATCCATTTTCGTTTCCGTTGTTTGCATTGAGATTCTGGATGTTGAGTTGAATTTGGTAAGCGCTGATTGGGCCTATCGTTATTAGTAGTAAGTAGTAGTAGTAGGTAAAAGTCATTTATTTCATTACACAGTCAATAAATAATTATTATGAACATTTGAATGCGACATACCACTGGTAACATTGACTCGATTGCATACTACTAATACCAAATGCAGATCAAAGTCACATGCACCCTTAATGCACATCTACGACGAATGACATCGCGAGTGAACATAGGCCTTTATTCGACAGGCCTATACAAGCTGACGTCAGCAGACTTGACGTCGCAGAGTTGACCAAGTGCGGTAAAAAATAGATTTTTCGAAATTTTTGATTTTGATCATCTGGCTATAACACAAATTTCATCCGGACTTAAATTAAGGCTCATTTATTGAGGCTCAAAATCATGATAGTGGAAGTTTTGATTAAATTACTCCAAACTTTCAGGGTTTGGTATATGAGCCACTCTCCCAGAAATCGACATTTTCAGGACATCAAAGTTGGGAAGGTCGAACCTGGACGCGGACGGAGACTGACGAATTGACTATTTAAACTGTTTTTTCTATTGAATGAACTCATTAATCGTAAAAATTGGCCTATCCATAGTAAACCATATGTAGGTACTCATTTCAGTCTGCCAACTTACTTAATGATTTTGAGTATACCTACTTGATGATGATCTTGTCTTTGCTTAATTGATACAAGTATTCATAAATCAAATGTCTAATCCTGGAAACAGTACTCGACTCAATAATATGCACTTGCCTCTGAGTCGTTTCAAGTTATCCATTGTCGTTTCTTGTTTGAATTGAGTTGCTGTATGTTGAGCTAAATTTGTTTGGCTCTGGATGGGCCAGTAGATGGTAAACCATGAAGGTATATTCGAGCTAAGCTGCTCGTTAGAGGGTACCAATTTACTTAATGATTTTGAATAGTTGACTATGATCTTCTTTAGCCGGTTAGATCGTTACGTTGCTCCTCTTTGCTTATGTGATACAAGGCCGTATTTACCAACCAAGTGACTTATCTTGGAACAGCAGTCGACTCAATAATATGCACTTGCCTCTGGGGATATAGCACCCTTGAGGTACAGACTACGTGAGGTGGACACGAAAAGCACGGAACTGCAGCCCCAGTCAGCCGTTGCCCTTGACCTTCCCCGCTTCACCACATCGCCATCCCTGGTCTTCACTATCCGCCCTGAGGACGAGATCCGTATTAAGGGGGGAAAATGGAAAGCTCGGGGAGCAGTTTTTGATGAGATGTACTTTTCATTTGGAGAAGGCATAACTTGATAGCGGTATTAGGTCTGTCGGCTTTGCCATCACGCGATTGGTCTCGAGGTGGATCGATATCTCCCTTAAACCTGGATAGAGACCAGCTCGTGATGAATTCGGTTTGATAGTTCATCAAATGAGGCAACGCGAACGATACAGTGGCGTCACGTCTTGGAAACCTGTAAGGCGATCCCTACACCACCCAACAATCGGTATGCCATGCCGAAACGCTGTCAATTTGTTATAGATTTCTCAAATCGGATATTTAGAAATATTTGTAAAATTTTAATGGTTTCCTCTCGTCTACTCGTTTTTAATTAAATGACGATTTTCAAGCTGGAAAACTCATACAACTCCGATAAAACGAGGGTAATCGTCGTTGTACAATTGTATATAAATATATTATTCCTGAGTGATGTTTTATTTTTGTCTACTCTTGACTCGAGCTTTACAATCAATTATTCAAACGGAAAAGTGTTGCCCTCATGACTCAATTATCAAATCTACCAGTCCTTTAATAGAACATGCGTGCGGATCTTCCGGACGTTGATAGGTAGCTCGACAATTTCATCGATCCATATTCCTCGAACGCGATCATGTTCGCGAAACTGGTTTATTATTAGCCGATCCCCAGTCTGTTATCCTTCTCTTTTATTCTTGGTGATTGAAGTGCCGATCGTGCTTTCAACGACGAATCTGGTAGTTTAACACTGCATGGCATGATACTACCTTGTGAGGATTTCTTTGTTTGTTCGAGTAGATTCAAATCCCAGTAACTCCTAATCAGAAATGCAGGTTGTGCGATGTATGACTGTAATGTAAGTTTAATTAGGTCATACAAAGTTAGAAAAGTATTCACAGCCGAGCTAATTGTAATTGTTGAGGCTCTGGACTACGTTGAGCTGATTGGGGTACTATTTCGAACCGTTATTATCATCTCTGACTCAAAGTGTGTGATGCAGAACCTTCAGCATCCAAAGGCTCTATCAAACAGCTCTTATCTGCTGGTTCATTTGAAAAAGCGCGCCTACGAGCTCATAGTAAAATTTGTATGAGTAAAGTTCATCTCTCAGTTCAGGAAAACATTGGCGAGAAAATGGCAGGAGTACCACAGTAGCTCTCCTGCGGGGATTAGATATAACTTCCGTTCACCAACGATAGCAGCTAAACGTTACTGTCGTTGACAATTAGGTCAATGTAGGTGTTTTACTAAATAAATTTAAAAAAAGAAAATGAAAGCTTAACGCCTAATTAATAGTAGGATGTAAAACAAAATAACAGTTCATAAAACTGGAAGATATCAATAACAAACCTATCTATCTAACCTATCTATCTATCTTAACCTATCTCATTAGCTGAGATTGGGATAAGCCTTTCTAGTAGATGGAAGACACTATTATTGAAGGGAGGATTCGATACTTACATCAGAAATTAGTCCCTGGCCGGTGGTACGACCTTAACCCTGAAACCCTGTATAGTACCATTTGCAATTGGTATGCCCATGGTAAACTGCAATAACATTATTGAAGTGTATGTTTGGATCTTTCATGGCTGTCTGGAAATCTGATGGAAAATAAATACAACAAAAAACGCCTAATCGTGCAAGGTGTTATTTGGCCATTTCCAAACTTTAAAAGTTCAAAACTGTCAAATAAAATATTAGCGATCGAATACCTCATCTTGTTAGTGAGGGGCACTCAGGGGTTTTCGTTAGGGTTTTGGGCGAATTGAGGTGCTGTAAACTCGATAGGGAAAGTTGAAACCCCGATAATAAAACCGATCCGACTCTCGAAACTTTTAGGGATATTACCTAATCCGAATGTAATTTGTGAGAGTGTATGATACAGGAAGTGCGTATGGTTATCAAGGGTCGTCACGAACAGTATTTTTCAATAGTCTCTCTGCCCTCAGACATCACATGAATGCATGAATGAGTCGAGATGTAATAATAGTGTGAGTGGTATTCGTAGCCAACATCCCGAAGCGGTAGGTATCCACGATGATCATGTTTCTACCACAAATCCTGCTGAAAGCATTGGAAAACGAAGAAATTCGCTGAAAAGCTCATTGAATGAACATTGAATGACTGGATGAGCATCAAGAATACGACAAGAATTCAGTAAAATACTGGAAAAAGAGTGTTGTGATGGCGCAACAGCTACTCACAGTTCATGGTAGGTCCCCGGTATAACATGAAGCTCGTTTCGTCCGACTCTTTCATTGGCGTATTGTGCCGTCATAAAGAAGAAAGTGCTATCACCATTTGGATAGTGTTGAGAGAAACGAGGTTTTGTGAATTGCTGAATATTTCATATACCGTTGAACTTAGAACTGCCGTTAGAACGTTGATTTTCAAGCACTTCTGATGGAGATAGGGCTTTCTAACCTAGTCCAATCGATAGATCTCGTCAAAATCTATAGGAATATGTCCTAAAGTCGAAAAGGTCAAAAATGGAGTTAAGACTTTCTCTCTTAGGACGGCAGTATTGGTTAAAGTTAGTTGGTAGGTTGCCCTGGAAGCAAGAAATGGCAGAAGTACCTTGGGACTCGTTTTTTATTTTATTTATTTTTTTTATTGCTGAAGTTTTCCACTCTACAGCATAATTCAGATTTTCCAATTAGGAAAGTTTAAATGGTGTATTAAGTCGTTCCTACTTGTTGAATACACATTTGTGGCTGCACGTCCCTTTGATTCGATATTCACGATCCGTATTCGCACCGTGAATGTGCTCCTATTGTCAGTGGTAAACGGATGGTGACGAGACGGCAAGTAATTGGTTGACTTTTGACCTTCAATCCCCATTGTTCAACCGTCGTCCTCATTGACGGGGAAAAATGTTGGAAAAGGGTCGGAAAACACTGTAAAGGAAACGGTTCTGTTCAACCATTTTCAACCTCAGACAGGTCGGTGGGGGGAAGCGTGAAAACTTGATTCCGGCCCTTAGGAGCTCATTAGAGGATGGTGACAGGATCTCCGGGAACGGTTTGAACTCTGACATTTGCCTTCTGATCGGCTCAAAGCACCACTTGTAGGCGAGTTGTTGCTTACAAGAGATCGACCTTGTTTGGACGCTACATCCTTTTGAGGTCGTCTCGTCGGAATGTTTTGGGATTTGTCATATCAGTTAACCATTCGAGAGATGAACGCAATAGAACTTGGTCAGTATTGTGAGTACACATGTCTAGTATATCTGGTTTTCATTAGGACTGAGCCATTTTGTTCCGTCTATTTAGTTGTCTTTTGGAAGGCCGTTTATACCGCTTATAAATGACTCAATGCACCGCCAATGTCACCCATCCCATAGAATCATCTCTCCTCGGGCTTCATGTCCTATCCACTCTCCCTTTCCTTGGTTGCCTAAAAACCCAGTTAATCTTGCTTGTCCCCGACAATATTAGTAGACCATTTTATTCCACGACACCATTGATTGTCCCAGGGACCAGTCAGCATCCGCCACATTAAACCCTGGGCTTCCAGTGCGGAGAGTTTCCTTGTAAGGCAACCTACAGACCTCCTGTCTACTCCCTGTACAAGGCTGATGATCAGTCCAACCAGGTTGTTTCTCTGGTACCATAGACCCAAAGATTCTGTCATTCAGACGGAACTTCAGATGCTAACCCCTACAACTCTGTTTCAAACTGCTTTAGTATTGGTGAGGTGGACACTGTTGCCATACTGTTGCTCGGTTGACCAAGAGACACTGAAGCTGTCCTTTTCCCGAGACGTGGCAACACCGCAGTAAACGACCCCCGGACATTGGCCGAGCCCCTTCTCCAGTACTCGATGGCAAACGCCCCTCTGTGCTAAAGCAGTTTGAAACAGTATGAAAAATAATTTTTTCATATTATTGTTAACGTATACAATTTTTAAGGAAAAAAACGACTTCTCCATCGACAGCCTGAGAACTTCACCGAGTGTGCGGGATTTAAATTACAGAGACGGAAAAATGTTTGCTGAGGGGGACTGAGGGATTAAATTAAAAGCTTCCGACGTTTTAATTCCTGAGGACGACACACTTTGCCAAAGTGATTCCGCGTGCTTGGGAAGACGGTCTTGGAAAGGGAAATAATGGCTCGCTCGGCTGAAAACCGCGAATGTAGTATGGAAAAGTCCGAGTGTTTTCCGCTTTTTGTTGCTTTGTTTTTTGTTTCTCTCTGGTTTTTTTTTTTTTTTTGGAAGAGAGCCCAGCTGTCTCACATCGATCTGCTGACCCAGTGGTCGAGGCTTGCTGCACGGGGTTGATGTACTCGAGCCTTCTAACCCTTCCCACTGGCAACGAAAACCCCTTTTCATCAGATTACCACTTTCCATCCGTCATCCAGAGAGAGTTGATTCGTTTTTCATTAGTTGACGCTTTATCCGGATTAGGATGAGCGTAAAATTCAAACTTCAACTTGGTGTAACTTTGGAGAGAAAAATAATCACTATAATTAACAATAATCACTCAAAATTTGTAGCTTATATACTTTCGACTTGAATGACACTGGATCTATCAAAGCCTGCCAGGTAACTGGTTATAGGCCTGAATTATACATCCTCAATAGCAGTTGAGGGTGCGTTTCTGAGGCTATCTTGGGAGACAATGGGAGACTTATCCAGTCTTGGCGTTCTTCTTGGCATTGAGGTCTCGTAGGCATTCATAATGATCGGTCAGAAGTCTGCAGCAGTCTGTTGCCTTGTATTTAGCATCCGATCTCCATCCTGCATGACCCGTACCATTTGCTCTCCGTCTGATTTGCCTATGCACCATCCCTGGCCACTGCTGGTGTCTCCTCTTGGGTATATCTTCAAAGGTGATATAGTGGTGATAAAATAAAAAATAAAATAATACAAAAAACCTGCTCAATGAGTGTTAGAACTCGTACAAATTATCGATGAAAATGAAACACCGTTTTCTCTCATTGTAGTTGGTTTGCTATGGAGTTCTACGTCACCTAGAACGGTTCGAGCGGCTTGTCCAAAAACAGCCGAGAGACGGCCTCCACGTTCCGTCCACAACGACCCAGATTCAATTCATTGTTTTCTCGGATCGTTTGATGTCACGTAACTCGTGTCCCTTTACTGTCCCTTGACATGCACCCGGATCAATCCCGCTGTGGTCATTGCAAATCGAGGTTTGGGCTCGGATCCCTGCAATGCTCGATATCGACGATTCTATTCGCTTTCCCTAACACTATTTAAAGAAGACCTGCACTACAGTGTTTGAATACAGTAAAATAGTTTTCAAACTAATACGTCCTTCATGAACGTCAATATTATTATTATGTTTCGGTAGACTTATTTTTGTTTGGCAATTTCACGGAAAACGAAGAAATGTATTTTTTATTTATTTTAAATATGGATAGCTTTATTGTATAATTTACGTTAAAGTTTTTTTGAATTTTGCAAAAAACGTGCTGTTAAGAAGGCAGTATAGATGTCGGAAGAGGTGTCTCAATCGTTGAAGTTGTCCAATTCGAGTCCAGGTGCTGTCTGAGGTATCTTACCACCTGTTTTTGAGGTATGGGAACATCACTAAGCTGCAAGACAGGGGTTAAAGTAAATGCCTTGAAACTTGAAATTTGGAGGGCCACCCATTTGCAGTATAATTTTCGGTTTCTCGGCGGCACCAGAATGCGTTGTAATGGCGCCGTGATTTACCAACTTCAACTAATATTAGGTGATTGTATATTCCATAAGTACACATTACGTATTTGGTATCTTTCTTAGTGGATTTTGGAATGCAGTCGCACCAGTAAACAAAAATGTGTGTTCTGTATAGGTGCCCACAGTCTTTGCTGTGTTATTTTCGGTCAAATCCACAATTCTGAGCTGTTGGTGTATTGTGGTCGTCTAGTTTTGTAGCTTCCCTCGAAAATTCTTCATCGGACCATGCTGCATGTCGAACTTCACTTCTCTCGGGCCACCGCAATGCTTGAAAGTGACTTGGGATCTTGATAAATTTGATCAACCCCTCCCCCAGACCCTTCGTGATTATCAGTAAAGGGGTCCCACCAATAAATAGGATCTTTTCCTCTGAAGGGGAAAAGAAAACTCACCCTTGTAGCGTGACCCCCTCCACGACGTTCCCCCTCCACAAGATAAACAGCTCCCCGTTTTATTAGGAACAACCAAATGTAAATCACTTTATTTCTGTACCCAGCAACGGCCTTTAACCGTAACAACCGATAGCTCGTAAATGATAGCGAGGGACGGTACGGGGTGTTCTCATTACCGGAATAATTAAAAGGCCTTTATGAGACATTTTACGATTGGCGCCTGGAACGACGTTATGCCTGTAAAAATGGATTACTTCCTAGTTTCCCTATGATGCTGACCTAAATCATTGTACAGTACAATTCCAGTTGGTCGTATGTATAATACAGTACCGTATAGTGAGTTGTATCTAATAATTTGAAGCTACAACTCTTGAGTTTTTCCTCAGGGCGCTCTTCAGGACGTGCGGATCATCCGGGGCGCCCACGGGTACTTGAGTCAATGCCCTCAACTGGACACGTCTTGTCCGACCTGCGGGGAGTTCATGTCTCTCCAAGCCAGGCTCGCCGATCTCTCCAACGAACTGGGACAAGTCACGAAAAGGGTGAGTCTATATTTTTTGTTGGTACTATTAGTAAACAATTAACGACAAACGACTACAGTCCAGACCACAGAGCAAGAAAAGTGAGGTCTGCTGTAAAATATTCCAAAGTTAATGGAACTTTTACTGGTTGTTCAGGGGTGTTTTGGGATGACTCTGTCCATGATTGAGTACTTCAAAGTTTTCGACCTTTTAGCGAATTTTCAAAGAAAAGGAAGCTACTGTTCTCGGTCCAAAATTTCTGAGAAAAAAGTCCGTAGACGAGCACAATCGAGCCACTTTAAGCGGAGATTTTGGGGAGTTTGGGAAAGGGGGGGATAATCACCCATAAATTCCCAAAATGAAACAGTCTGACAAGTGTTCTCAAACTGTTCTGCAGCACTCTGAAGGTGAAGAAACGAGTTAGTTGTTACTTGAGATGTTCTTCACAATTCATTATTGAAATTATTGAGGCTCTAGATTATGGTTTGGCAGAAATTTACAGTATACTATACTAATTGGCAGTATACATACCCTATAGGGCATGTTTTAACTGTCACGATAACATTGAAATAACTAAGTTAGCACAGGGTCGTCGAGGTGGAAAACTTGACAGAATCATCCCACACACCCCAGAACAACCTGTAAAAGTTCCATTAACTTTTGAATTTTCTCCAGGCACAATGTACATAATAATATTATGTACATTATGTATTATTATTATGTATTATGTACATTGTAGATATTATCTACTGGCTACTAACGATTTTTCGTTCAATGAAGGAATCCACAAGTTCGTTTTAGATCAATTGTCTTTCAATTTTCCTTCAACTCGAAGTCACGTCAAACAACCATTTATTCACCATTTATACAACTAAACATTTCTAAATATATTTACATACGTGTATATTTTTGTTCAGCTGAAGGAAGCAGAATCTCGCATTTCTGCGGTTGAAGTGTGCGACTGCATCAAGTCTTGTAATGTAAACGATACGATACGAGCGGATGGCTCTTCCTGGCAAGTCGATTGTGATATCTGCTCCTGCGTTGTAAGTACTGTAATTTCTCTACTACTTGAAAATTGCAAATTACGAATTCAGTCAACTATAATATGGTTGACTGAATTCGTAATTTGCATATTATCAATAAAAAAAAAAAACAACAGAGTTATGAGAGACGCTATCCAGAACAAAGTACGAATATCTCTGAATATTATTCAGAGATATTCGTACTTTGCTCTGGATAGCGTTCTATAGCAAGTTCAAGGTGAACTTCAGTGCAACGCTTCAAATAAACACCGAATCCAAACTTATGCGGGGGTTTTAAAGGTTCAGTTTTAAATATGTAAGCTATTGCCAACAACGAATGGAGCCAGCTGTTCAATAAATTACAAAAACAGAGAGGAATGAGGGTTCCTTACACGCAAGCCTAGTAGGTGGAAATTATTGCCTAACCGCTGCTCCTCAATATATAATGGAGTGATAGACTTATACTGCAGTTGTTGGTGTCAAAGGAGGTGTAACATTTTACTGATTCTGTGACATCAATACTGTATACTACACAATTTATTTTCTTTTTCAATTGCAGCATGGAGTAGTGGAATGTCGACCAGTGCTATGTCCAAAGGTTAACTGCAAGAAACCCGTGCTACACCCAGGTCAATGCTGTCCAACTTGCTTGAGTAAGTCCTATAAGTAATTCAGTATCCAACTCACCAATGATTTACTGCTGCCACTGGATGAACCATTTTTAGACACTCCTTGGAGGGAGCTCCCAATGCAAATACAGTCAAAATCTTAAGTAATTTGTACTTTTCTAGAGCAATGCTACCTCAGAGGAACGTTATACGAGCACAGCGAAGTGGTGAGTTTGAAGCAGTGCGTGCAGTGCGAATGTCACGACGGATCGATGCACTGCACGAGGATCGACCCCGAAACGATGTGTCCGCCGCTGGACTGTCCGGCAAATGAGCAGTTCAGCGTCCCTGATGAATGCTGCAAGTTTTGTCCAGGTAACATCGGAATTCTGACAGTACCCATTACAATAAGAGGTAGTTGAGCTTTATTTGCAATCCTAACTTTGCCATGACATTGCAGGGGTGGACTACTGCATCCAAGGGCACCAGTGCCATGAGAATGCAACGTGTCTGAACCTGGATATTAGATACGCCTGTCACTGCAACACCGGTTTCAAGGGCGACGGCTACAATTGTCTAGGTATGCTGATGTATGAAATTAACAATATGAATGTCCCAATATATAATTGTACTACTGTTACTACGTGTACTTACATATTATACATGCCTGTTATGTGCCACAATATATCATAATATGTGTACTCTTGGTTGGTAGATATTGATGAGTGCTTGATGGAGGGAGGAGTCGAAGGCCACCACTGCCATAGTAATTCCAGATGCGTCAACACGAGAGGTGGTTACGAGTGCGAGTGTCTGCCTGGGCATCGGAGAGTAGACAGGTAAACAAGTGTGAAATACACATTGTGACACTGCAGTGGTAACAGTTGGTACCTCATAGTGATCCATCTGAAGTAGAAATCAAGTTTTAAAAGC
The DNA here is from genome assembly GCA_963920205.1 of Stenodema calcarata. Taxonomy (NCBI): domain Eukaryota; kingdom Metazoa; phylum Arthropoda; class Insecta; order Hemiptera; family Miridae; genus Stenodema; species Stenodema calcarata. Next base: position 14,547,525 of record OY986062.1, on the reverse strand, counting down.
TTGGGTGTGATCCCAATTGTTCTTGGTTGTAATTCTTGATAAATGTTGAGGTGTTAATCTTTGGTAATCTTTCCCGTCCTCAGATTCAACTGCGCGGAAGTGGATGAGTGTACGGGTGGATTGCACGAGTGTGACAAGCATGCAAAGTGTGTCAATACCCAAGGCTCGTATCACTGTGTATGTTCTGACGGCTACACTGGAGATGGTTACACTTGTGCGCGTAAGTCTCTCATCTCGTAATGGTGAAATATTGATGGATTTGACTTGTTTGTAGGATTAGGATCTCAGAATCGTCAAAATATCCAATTTACGGGATTGTCACTAAATTTCAGCTGTGTGTGAAGCACCGTGTGAGAACGGCGGGACCTGCATAGACCGAGGAGTTTGCTCATGCCGGCCTGGCTATCAAGGCCCTTCCTGCTCTGAGGACCTCAACGAATGCTCGTCAGGCGTCCACTCATGCGACAACTCGTCCGTCTGCATCAATATGCCTGGTTGGTACTATTGCACGTGCGGCCAGGGATATATCCCTTCCCTCCCTCACCTTCAACACCAGCAACTATGTCAAGGTATGTCAAGAGTTGATGTTAGTTGTATTTCCAAACCAGAAGTAGTCATCATACACTATGTAGCTCTGGAATGAACTGTGAAACTGCTTCAAATATAAATTACCGAGTTAGCGCAAGCTTGCAACTTGATAATTTTAATGGGTGCAACTTCATCTAAGGTGGGAGAAGTGCTATGGACTAACACGATTTGGGTTCAGCTAGAGTACTTTTCGGTGTCACTACCCGCTTCCTGCGCTGTTCTTCTCATTTCAGGACTATTAACAAATCATTTCAGTCTTGAAGATCATGGAGACGTACTCACACCTTTATATAGCGCACAAATCATACAATACATTAGGCAACAACAGAATGAACTGCAGATACATACCCTCGATACTTCTAAAAGACTAATCATGATCAGAAATCGTGTCCACCCTCAGGTGTCCACCAAGACTAAATTATTCCTAATCGTACTAAAATCTGATTTCAGATATTGACGAGTGCGCAACAAATAACCACACATGCCATGAAAGTGCGGTGTGCGTCAACTTGGAAGGGAGCTACAAGTGCACATGTCCACCTACGAATGACAATACGACGGAGTGCAAATTGAGTAAGTTGTCTCTTCGTTCACAGTAATTTCATATTGAGAAGATTTAAGACACTCCATTTTCATACATGTTAGACAGTATTGGAATCATTTGCATCGCTAAAGCAATTCTACAGCAGACCCAGAGGAATATCTGCTCCATTAGCTGTTGCAAATACGCCTTTTGGATACTTCATTGAATTTTGCAACAAAACAAGAAGGATGCCAAAAAAAGTTGACGTTGTTTACAGGTTGTATGTTGAATGGAAAAGAGGTGGAGGATGGGGAAGTTGCCCCTTCATCAGACTGCACAAGTTGCACATGTACAGCAGGTCTACTGACGTGTACGTCAAGAACTTGTGACTGCTCCACGGCCCCGCCGCCTCGCTGCTGCCCTCAGTGCTATCCAGCCACCTACTGCACTCATCAGGAATTGTCGCACGTTAAATTCGCCTCAGGAGACAAGTGGATATACCAGTGTCAAACCTGCGAATGTTTGGTAAGCTCAAACACCGAGTTTCACGACTTGAAATAATCCGTTCCTCCCCGGCTTCTTATCCACCATTTTGTTACAGATGGGTGAAATCGACTGTTGGGAAGTGGAGTGTCCGCCGGTCTGGTGCGAGTCCGCCATCCTCTCGACGAGCGACTGCTGCCCACGGTGTCCATCGGAACCACCTTGCAACATGAGCAGCAATGGGTGTCGGGCCGGCCCGGGGATGCCAGGACGGTATTTTCAACCGAGGCCCTGGTCCGACATAAACACTTGCTCCTCTTGTAACTGTAAGGTAAATCTACAAAATGGCTGGCGTTGGTGAAACAGCCGAAGTTACATTGAATGCTCAGGCAAAATTTAATGTGTACAGTTTCCACAGATTATTGTGATGATCCAGGGGGGTCTCAAAATTTGAGCAGGGTGACAATTATCTGTCACAAGTTAGTAAAATGGCAGGTGATATGTGGCAGAACGTATCTAAATCTGCTTGACTTCACTGGACACATTCTGCTCTTACACCGCCTAATACCCCTCATAAGAGCTGCGGTATGTCTCATGAGACGCAGGATTTAATTTGCCGCAATGTTTAATTCAAGGTCGAAAAAATAGTTACTTTGCCCATAAGACGGTTAATATCAATTTAGGGAATTTTAGCGACATTTCTTCAGGAATTAAAGAATCTTTTCAGGGAATTTTCGAAAAATCTTTATACCAATATCGGTTTCATAATTTGTCTATAGAATTGAGATGAAAAGTTCAAATTTTCTTGGCAATCGAAAGAATCGGCCCACTCTAAGGGTGGAGTAGGGGAATTTTAAGAGGGAAAAAATTACCCATAAATTCCAAAAATGAAAAAGTCTAACAAGTGGCACTTCATTTTAAAGGCTTTTTTACGCTCAACTCGATAGCGAAGTCAGAATTGCGATATCTTATTCCGATCTCAAACAGGAGAACTTTGAAGATGAAGAAACGTGGATGTTACTTGAGATGTTCTTCACGGTTCAACTGCTCTAATCTGATAACGGAATGAGATCACACTCGTGTTCAGCGTTGAAAAATCGATTTAAAAAAAGTGTTATATAACCAGTAATATGGGAACATTTTACATAAAACCAGTTATTTCTTCGAAAATTTGCTCTTATGGCCATGCTGCATGACTGTGGATTCAGAATCAAGTAACTAAACGTCAGTTACCTCGCCACCTGACTCGATACCACCTTCTGTACCAGTTCACAATAATTTCAATGTCGCTTGAATGTTTCAGGTGCCGTTCTGTGACCTATTGGTGAGCAATTCTGCGTTTTGTGTGCATCGGTAATTCACGTACCCTTCACTTTACTAACGGGCCTGTCAAGCGGAGTTTTTTTATATTTCTCTCCATAATTTTGAACAAAACGAAATCATCATTAACAAGAAAACCTCTTGACAGATCCCGTGAATTTTAACTACTTTTTAAGTAGTCATATACTTAACACTTGTATATTATTGCACAATGGAATGGAAGAAATCCATAAATGTGATTATTTTATTTTTCGCATGCAACTAATTCTGGCCAAGTAACAAAAATTACTCTTATTATTTGAGAGCAAAAAAAAATGTATTAGGTTTTATAATCAAATTTGATGACGCTCATGCAAACATTCTGATTGAATAAAATCTACATTAATTAATTTTTAAAAATTGTTGATTGACATATAAATCACAAGTGAGTGTGATCAAAATCATAACACAATGGATAATAAAGTGATCGAAAAGATTTTATATCAGATTTTAGATTTTAATCATATCAAGTAGTTTTAATAAAATCTATCTTTTCAGTACAGAAAAACAAACCCATATCCATTTGATATGATCCATTTGCTGAAAATCCAATTTCCATCAATCATACGATGGTGTTAGAAGAAAATTCAACGGTGACTCAATTAGAAATCGTTGCACAAAAAATTTGGCGTCTAAGTTGTATTTCATCACATGTCCTTTGATGCAAACCTATGACTCCAGTTTATTGATAATCATGTTTAATGTGTGTTACGTTTAAGTACCTGTGTACCTACACATCCTATTTTCATAACGTTATACTAATACCTTCATGGTGATGTATTGTACATAATCAACACATTTTAGATGCATCCACTTTTTCCTTTTCTTCAGCATGTCATAACACTTGAAAAAGAATAACCCACTGACAAACTGTCTACAATTTATGAGCGAATTGAAACTAATATTTCATTTTTTATTAATTATGGAATTTAATCAGCGAGTAGATTATACATTAATTATTAATATTCAACAAGAACATCAAAATCCACGCAGGCTGGTATGTAAAAAATCGACTATTTTTAGAAGCTGGGATTTGGACAATTAAGGCACAAAAAATTGTTGATGCTCTTTTGACACAACAGATAGTATAGTTAACATTTATTGTGATTAAATAATTTTTAATTATATGATTAGGCAGTGCCTGCAGGTGAGCGATACGTAGGTTATTCGAGTTTACTTATGGTATCCCTATTACTTAGGCAATAATTCACTTGAATTCTTCTGGGGTATAATTTCTACTAAATTTACACATTGGTGGCTGAATAAGTTATTGAGGCAGTACAATACATATCATGAAAGTCAACTCTCAAAGTTCAATTGACGTCATCTTGATGATCATTCAAAATAAATTGACTTTTTTGGCCTGTAGACAGTTTGTGACAGGGACGACTTAAAGACGTTAAATGTGTGCGTGTGTGCATAATTTAGATGATTAGGGATACGTGGCTGATAGATGAAGTCCAGCATGCTTAATACACTGGAAACTCTCTGTGTTTGATGAAAATGATCATTCCCCTCAAACATCCCATTTCGCAATTGGTGTGCTCTCATTTCCACACTCGCCAAATGCCCTTGTGCCACACTTAACCCGAACAAATATCACACAGATATAATACTGGTTTAATTTGAACATTGCTGTCCTGTACTAATCAATTGCACAGCCAGGCGAACCGTAAATTGGATTTCACCGTGATTTATAACAAGACTTGTTCGCCCTGTTTGATTTCAGACAGAGGATACAAAAAGGTGGCATTTGCGTACTATACAACAGCATAACGAATAGCAGATATTGACCTTTCATTCTGCTAGAATAAAATAAGTTTTTCGAGATTAGATGAATGTCAGTTTTCCCCTCAACTCGCCCAAACGCCCAACTCTTGCGATATAACCCTCACGATCAATATCGAACAACTTCACACTATTTCAACCAGTTCTGTCGGATGTGAAAAACTATTCGTGACAAACGCACAATCTATTTTATATCTTCACAACAAATAACAAAATCGAATCGACACAACGTAACAAGGGCTCAACATTACTACACCATCCATGCACTCATTCTGCACTTCAAATGGTTTTGGGTCGCACCGAATTCACCCTCCTTAAGCCCACTGACGTTTCAGCATTCAAACGTTCCTTGAAACTGCCAATCCAAGCGTTTAACGTTAAAAGATAACTTATGAACAAAATAAATGCTTATGTACCAAATAATTACTTCTAGTACCAATAAGATTAAACACACCTGAGAGTTATACTAGTTCTCTAACAAGGATATTTATTTTCCCCCATAGAATATTGTACAGTTTAATTAGAAAAGTATTACCTACCCATATTTATCTAGGACTAGCGCTTCTAAGTAGGTATTGCATGAAAAATTGAAGATTTTTTTATACGTATTTCCAACTAAATATTTCATTTTCTGCCTTCAACATCCTTCCTTCAAGTTTCGTTATTTAGACATCTATTTTAGTAGACCTTTTTTTCAATAGCATAAACTGTGATAAATCTTCCTATTATAAATTTTTTTTCCCCAATTTGAAAATAATTGATCCGAATTGTTGTTGTACATGCTTATGCAGCTTTGAGGAAACCGATAAAGGTTAAATTGGCTTGCTTGGATTTGGGGTTCCTTCCAAAATAGGAGCGCAGCAGCTAACTTGCGGTAATTCAACACTACATTTGTGGGGTTGCTTTATTTGATGATTTTGATTATTTATAATTATTTCATTTTGTATTAGTGAAAGTCAATGGTTCTCGTAGCTAACGAAGACAGAATTAATTTCAAAATTTTAGAAAAATTGAGGTCATCTTTTGAAAATAAAATTGTACCTTTGACGTCACAGTTTTCAGAAATAAAAGGGCAATTCATACCTCGCAATAAAATCGTGGACACCCATTTCAGAAGTGTAAACGTTACCTATTTCCACTAAAAAACTAAAGTTACAAAAATTTGAATTAGTTCAAGGTATATTGGGTGCGGGGAAATTAGACCAAAAATTGACATTTTGGACAAAATTGGTAAAGTCGGATTTGAAACTAATCTTACATCTCCATTTGGTTCAGATAGGTTCTCTCAACCAAGCTTGCAGGGAAGTAGCATATAATTAATTTCCCTACTGTACAGGTACTTCCATTCTCTTGATATCCTCTTTAACGTTGACTCCTCCCACCCCCTCGCCAACGACCCCTTTCACTCGCACAGCCAATCATAGGAAACCGTATTTCACTTGAACGCACTGTACAAAATCACCTCTGATGTACTTTCTGTTTTAGTTTGTTACTAACGATGGGTTAGTCCTCCGAAATCGGGTAATTTTTGTTTTTTAGTGGAAATATTCAACTTTTTGCAGTTATAAGTTGACGTTTTATAAAAATCTATGTTTTCCAACTATAGGATGCTTTGGTGGGTCGAATTGGATTTCAAACGCTTATGATAACTACAAACAATAATTATAATTATTATAAATCCATGTAATTCTACAGTTAGGTATTAGTTGTACTGTGAACTATTAAAAATTACGAAGTATACCTCTCAGGTGATTAAAATTGTATATCCACTCAAACCAGAAGGATAGAAGTCGTGCCTTAGATACAAGGATTTCAGATTTTAGGTGCTTTTATAAGAAATATTCAACTGTGGAAATGATTACGTTATAATATTCTGAAACTGAGCGCCTAATTCGAAGTACGTCTTCACTAAATCAATACCTATCTGTAAATTTCAGATCTTACCAACAAATGCTGCATTTGTTAAAAATCATGAATCCTTTCTACACAGTTGGTACTATTCCCTATGTATTTACTTCGTAGTGGACCGAATAGATGACATGCCATGGAAACGCAATGTAATAACGTAATGTAATAATTTACAATCTTCTGCAACATGAAGGTTCGCTGAGGAACCTGAAAATGCTTGGACCAGTGCGAATGTGCATGTAATTTATGTACAGTTTCTGAGGTGACTTGGCCTCAGATATGGAGGTGCACATGGTGTAGTAATCCCGTTACATCAATAGGTTCGTTTCTGCAGACGGAAAAGTTTGATACGAGCCCGAAAGTGGGGCGTACTAGCACATCCCGATGGTTGACTAGTAAGCGAGTTTACAGGCTGCTGCTGCTAGGGAGCTAGGGATTGTAACCCACTGATAACCTACTCAGCGAGCTTGTGGTCCTAGCTCTTCCTAGTTGACTCTGAGGGAGGTGGAGTGCTATGCTCACCACTGGGGAGCCCAGAAAGGCGAATAGCTCGTCGCCTGATTGGTACCTGGTATCCTAAGCACCGCAGGTTACGGTGGAACTTTATAGCTGGTTTTACCACTATGGATGTCGGACCCCGAGTTAGTAGCATAACTCCCATGCCGAGGTACATACCCAAGAACATGTTCCAAGGCGATGCCACTTCTCCCCCTTTACCGCATCCCTTGACATTTGGGTGGAAGTGAGTAAGCTACGAGTGACTGGAAGTGTGTCTGCAGAAACGAACATTACTCTATTCAGTGGGGGGTTCAAAATGAGGTTCAAAACCCAACAAAACCTGGGTCAAGTTACTGTGTGCACTAGATGAGTGAAATCGACTTCCACTCACCTACATGGTTCAAATTTGGACGGATGTGCAGCGTCTATGTTCGAACTCAGCCTTAGTATGGACCTTCTGAGCAACCCCTAAAAAATTTGTGCGGTGTCACTATCTTGCAAATCGAGGTATCCTGCCGAAATCCTGACACCCCCACCCCATGTATCTGGCTAAATATGGATACTATATCAATATTTCTGTAACCTTGCCTATCTTGCATCTAGAGGGTACAGCGCATACCTTTCCACTGACCAAACCAAACTAAAACACCTATATAATTCCCTTTGGAAAAATTATGGTGCACCGTGAGACTTCTAACAAACCAAAACTTCATCCTGTCGATACGGGCTTTTTGCCTGAATTAACAAAATTTAAACACTCAAGTGGCTGGTGTTTGCAAAGAAAATTAGTTGGTAAAATATGAAAATATTCTAAATAACTTTTCTCCTCTGACAGTCGTCCTTCTGGTTTGCCTCAGAACTCTCATAAGTTACCATTCACTATTTCATAACGCCACATTTCCGCCAACATAACGCATATTACTTTTTTTTTTTTTTTAGGAGGGCGAGCTCAGTTGCAGCGTTGATTCAGCGTGTGAAGGCCCTGTTTGGACCTACGCCCAATATCCTTCGTCTCCAGACCTGGGCAGAATATCTTACACACCTTCTACTCTTGTTTGCAATAGCAACTGTAGTCAGAATAACTGATTAATATAGGATTCTTGTCTATTCCCTTCCCTACAACAAGTTATTACCAACTTCTAGTCCACTCCGGTTGTTTTATAAATGTAAAACGTCGCGTTTTTTTATCTGTACATATTGTTATTTCAAGACGTTCTGAGGGCGTCTTATTTTTCTTCTTTGTATAAAAAAAAATTACAAGAAAAATGTATTTATTAAGAAAAAAAAATATTGTAAAAGAGAGTAAAAGTAAGAAAGAAAATTTAATAGAGGCTTGCTATCCTATTCTAATGTTTGAGACTGACTTAAGGATACAGCGGTATTACGGGGGATTTGTAAGCTTGAGCAACAAAATGGGGTACTAAATGAACTTGATCCGAGTTCCTTGGTTTACTAATTTATAGAAAAAAAAACTCAGACAAACGGATGTTTTAAAGAAAAGTCTTCCAAAATACGTAAACGGAAAGTTGAAGAAGGCAGCACAATATTATTTTTGAACGTGACTGCAGATGAAAACGGGTTGTTTTAAGCTGTGAAATTCGTTTCCTACGTCTGGTTTATTCGTGGAAATCCCTCATTAGTTTTTTTTCTGTATTACCTACCTACTATTGTAATGAAATAAGTCACTGTACCGAAACATTCGATCCTCGTGATGGTAGAACGTTGTTTCCTGATAAGAGAGAACGCTGCTGTTCGACCTCTTGTTTCAACTGAACTCAACTTTGCAAACTCAACTGAACTCGAGCCTTAACACAACTTTGCAAAGACATTTGAACTTTCTCCACCCCAAGGAAAAGACGTGAGACAACTCGCTTGACTAAACAGACTGCTGCAAAAAGAATTGTTGAACAACCACTAACAGTACGCTGCATTAAGTAGTAATAGCTACCGAATCTCTTCTACATGCAGTCTGGCTAATTTTATGCACCTTTCCTTAATTAAAATTTGTTGCGTTGCTACTCCCTAAAAAAACCAATGAACGTTTTTCGCTATTTTTGTGGCAATTCATATTGTGGAAACAATTAGGCCTACAGATCGCTACAAAAGTGAATTTTAAATGACCACAAAGTACTCGTTACCGCATCTCTTCTACATGCAGTCTACCTAATCATGTCATCACAAGATCGTTTTGTCGATTTTTTGCGTTTAGTCCTTTAAAAAAGTCAGTTACAGATGGCTACAAAAATAAATGCTAAATATCCACTTACAGCAAGCTGCATTGAGAAGTAATACCAAATCTCTTCTAAATGCAGTCTGGCTAATCAATTTCACGTCATCACAAGATCGTCTTGTCGATTTTTCGCGTTCTTACTCCTTAAAAAAAAAGCAATAATTGCTACAGATGGCTACAAAACTAATAGTACTTGTTACCGCATCTCTTCTACATGCAGTCTACCTAATCAATTTCATGTCATCACAAGATTGTTTTGTCGATTTTTTGCGTTTATTCCTTTTAAAAAAAAGCAGTTACAGATGGCTACAAAAATAAAATTTATTTTTGCATTTAATGCTAAATATCCACTTACAGCAAGCTGCATTGAGAAGTAATAGTGACCAAATCTCTTCTAAATGCAGTCTGGCTTATCAATTTCACGTTATCAATACAAGACGCTCCTTGTACCCAACTCCTACCAGTGAATGGTAGTTTCCACCCTCTTTTCAACGAACAACCGACTTAATTTACGTAATTGGTACTTTTTTGAAGTAGGCACAAATGCGAAAACTCCATATTCCAAACTCTCCTTTCAGAAGAGTTGGATTAATGGGGACAGTAAGTCTTTTTGACATTTTCATGTCTCTACGTTGGCAACCAAACTCGAAAATCGACACCATTTCTGATGATTTCGCTTACAACCAGTGTGTTCATCTACGCTAATTTTCATCGGACAAAAATCGTTCACTACTTTTTGGAACGGTCTTGATTTATGTGAAAATTTGGAACATCTCATGCTTCTAATTTCCCCTTCCAGACATCTCCCCAGTCTTCTCACTCATGGACGAGCGTCATCTTACTTCCCAACCATCCGCGTAAATTGTATTTCCTTTCAAGTACGTACTGTCAAAATGAAACTTTTGATACAACATGAAAATGTCTTACTGTGTTGCGGACTTGTGCGCAAGGTTAAGAGATCCAATGAATACTACCAACTCCTTTAGTTAGTTACAGCTTGATGAATAGAGCGAATTCCAAAATGACATCCCAAACTTTGGTTCATTTGAAACGGTAAGTAGTTCGGAGGTTCGTTTCGAAAATTCCTGTCTCGTCTCTCTCCTCAGGAGACAAGTCAACCTCATCAAAAACCATGGTTCATCATGTGGGCTCAAACATTTAACCTGATTAATCAATTTCAAGATAATTGGTGTCTATATTTGAAGTATAGTTGGAAACTAATTTCACAGCATCATTTTGGTTGTTACAATAAGATCATGACGTGTACTATCCCTCAATAAATTTTTTTTTTTCGATCACCGTTATCAAGTAGTTTTGAAAAACCGTGTTATTTTGTTGGACCAACCCCCCGACACACGAGCAAACGTCGAATTCGACCCAAAGGGATTCCGAGACTTGGGTACCGGCAAGTGATTTCGATTAAGAAGCTGACTATCGACCCCAGACTGACGTTAGTCCGACGCAAGATGAGAAAGTTTAGATTAATATAACGGTCATAACTCTTCCAACGATTGACCTAAACAAACCAACGAAACCCCAACTGTTGGGAAACCACAAAAAAAATTTTACACTCGTTACTTTACAAAACAAAGACGTTTCTATTGGATCGGAGATGCGCCATCGGTATTTTGTACGTACACGTATTCCCTGTAAACTATTCTAATACTCAATTAAATTGAGTTCAAATTTTGAACACATAGAAATCGTGCATCGAAACGTTTGTCTGTCAGTGTGCGACGATACGCCCGCAATTCTTAAAACCCTGAATTTCGTGGAGCATCAACTTATTTTCGTGAGCAGCTTACGAGCCACGATTTTTTTTCTCACAATTTTCAGAACGATTTGGGGCAAAACGGACTAACAATAAAATTTTAAAAAACCAATAAAAAAAATCTAGTTCCTTTGATTTGACACCACCATTTGTGTGTGTTTGTAAATAGTTACACTTTTATCTTAGAACTGTATATTTTGCATATATGTATATACTTAGCGAAATATACATATAAAATCTATTGAGTGTAGAAGATGATCTTAATGTGACTTTGTATATTATTGATTGTCACTCGGACTTACATTCCACAAATGTGTAGAGGATTTAGGGTCTGCTGAAGTTGACAGATGTTTCCAGGTGAAAAAAAAAAATAAATTTAAAAAAATTGTACCGCCACTCGGAGCGGGTACAATTTAGATTTGTGATAGCTTAGTACCATGCCATACGTATTTTTTCGTTTATTCATTTTTTTTGTCTAAATGTGTACAAATCTTACTATTAACAATAACGTTAATAAGTATTTTCGATTAATTGAGTATTTATCGAACTGGATATTAGGCTTTTTAGGTAAGATGCCGAAGCATGGTACTTTAATTACGAGAAATTCAAACGAAATTCTAGAAATGCCGCCTTTTTCTTTTGATTACTAAAAAAACAAAACAAATCTAATAATTGATAACATGATGCACAAATTTATGTAATTTATTCTAATTGTATTAAGATGAAAATACAAAACGTTTTTTTAGGTCATAGTGAAAAAAATTAATGAAGAGTTTTGTATAATCTAAAACTATAAACAATAACAAGTGAATAAAACTAGATTTATCCGTATAAAAATATCAAAACGTAGGCAATAAAAATAGTGCTGCAACAAAATATATTTATGTAATTATGGTAAAATGATACCTACTCTAGTATTTGTGATTCTAGTGTTTATGATGTTGATTGAAAATGTGGGTGTGTAATGGGGCTTGAAATTTAAAAATAACTTGCAGGTACTTGTTAAAACCAAGAAAGTGGAGGAAGTTTGCCGGTAAGGGGATTGTATTCGTTCAACGTATTGTTCAAAATCCCAATGCTTCTCAGGAGCTGTGGGATTTTCATGCTGGAGTCCACTCAGGGCTGGGGGCGTACAAGATGTTCAAATCGCTTTCCAGTCCAGCGTTGTGGATGTTCTTCGCGTATCATGCTTATCACCACAGGAAATTTGCCTGAAAGGGGATTGTACTCGTTCAACGTACCGTTCATGATCCCAACGCTTTTCTGTGTATTTACATGAGATTTCGAAGCTGGAGTCCACTCAGGGCTGGGGATATGAGAGGCGTTCAAATCGTTTTGATGCTATGAAGTGTTGCAAGCTGAGTTTTCAAGCTGCAGGAGGGTCCCAAGCTCTACCTCGTTTTCTTTTCTGTTTCATCTCAAACGGAGACCATACACGTTTTTGGAACCACAAAGGCCTCATGGATATCCATTCCAGTCCAATTCCAGCGTTGTGGATGTTCACTGGAACTCTGTGCCTTTGCGCATCATTCGCCCATCACAGACAATTTGCCTGGAAGGGGGTTGTATTCGTTCAAGATCCCAACGCTTGTCTGCAGCTATGAGATTTCCAAGTTGGGAGTCCACTCAGGGCACCAGACATACGAGGCTTCAACACGTTTTGATACTATGGCGTGCAGCAAGTTGCAGTGAGGTCCCTCGCTCGATCTCGTTTTCTCTTTAATTTTATCTCACGCTCATCCTCGTTTTTGGAACGACAAAGACGCCATGTTCCAGTCCAGTTCCAGCGTTATGGATACTAATTGGAACTCCATGTCTTCGGATCATTCTGATCATCTCTTCAAATTTGTCTGAAAGGTGCCCATATTCGTTCAAGATCCCAACGCTTGTCTACATGAGATTTTCAAGTTGGGAGTCCACTCAGAGCACCGGACATACGAGGCTTCAAATCGTTTTGTTATTAATATTTGGGAGTCCACTCAGCGCACGGCATATCGCTTTGTTATTAATATTAAAGCTGCAAGCTGAGTTCGACATTATTTGTTATTCAGTTTTAATTCAAACGGAGAGCATCCATCGTGTTTTTGCTTTTGAAACCACTACGGCCTCATAAATATCCAGCCCTCTCCAGTTCGCATCTCAGAAAATTTGCCTCAAAGGGGCCTATATTCGTTCAATGTATCGTTGAAGTCTATGGTTTTATACATGAGATTTTCAAGTTTGGAGTCCACTCAGGGCACAGGACAAATAGACGTTCAAATAGTTTTGTTGCTATGACTTGCAGCAAGCTGAGTTTTCTGTTTGTGTTTTTGAAACCCCAACAACCTCATGGATACCCAGTACAGTCCACTTACAGCGTTCTGGATATTAATTGGAACTCCGTACCTCCGGATGATCATTCTGATAATTTCAAACCGCAAAATTTTGCCAGCATAATACGGTCTTAACGATTCCCACTCCCTCTATCTGAAAGAGTCCAGTGATGTTCGGCTTGTCCAATACCAAAGTTGGCAAAGCTGAAGAGCTGACCTTCAAAACCAACCCTAACTACACGCTACAACCCTTCTACTCTGCCACATCTCTTGATTTATCCAAGTCCACATTTTACAGCTCGTCGCCAATTAGGTCAACCAAGCCCTTAAGCCAACTTCCTTCATTTTCAACCAAAGTCAACAAATTAGACGGACCAAATACAACAATTCAACACATTTTCAAACATAACGCCTCCCTGATATCCAAAATCCACAGCCATAAACTAATCAGATATCCAAAATAAACTCAGCCAACTTTTCAATCAACATCTAAAAACACGAGTTTTCTTTCGATCGTTCTCATTCAGCCAATAAACTCGCTGAACCCCTCCCTGAAGAAACAAAAAAATGCAAGAAAATCCTCTACCAGAATGAAGTTCTGTTCATATAAAGCTCTTTTATCCAAAGCCCAATCTTTTCAAGTCTTACGGACAATCTTGGCGGAAGTAACCACTGCCTTCTAGATTTTTTCTGTTAAAAACAAATGTAAAACCCAAAATTACCTGCTTCCGCTTTAGTAATGACAAACGAAGAATTTTACGATAGGGTTAACTTATAAAGAATGTTTAAACAAAAGTGTATTTGTATCTAGAAATACTGTACTTCTTGGCCTTGCTATTTATTGTCTTAGTTGAAGTGAGAAAAAACAAGTTATGGATCTATAATATGCATAGATGAAGTATTGTTATTTTAAGCACTGATTTTCTATACTATGTAACTATTGTAATAAGAGTAAAACAAATGATTGGACCTGGGAGACACATCACATTCACACTGAAGAAAGAATTTCTCGTTAGAACGGGCATTATCAACGTACGGTTAACACGAGGTTTGTTTGCTGAAGCCAGTTAACCGATTGCAGGGATCATTTTATACTGTACAGTATCTGCGGTGCGGTTGCAGTGTACTTCAAACCAGTTGTACCCCTGCAACACACCCCACCTCACAAGAGCTAATCAAGTCGTTTGGTTTAAGAGGAGCGACTGGGAATCACGGATTTTTGACGTCTGTTCCCGCCATTTTGGTATTTTACAGAGTAACTGCACAGAATCTCTTTAACCAGCCATCTTTCACCAGTAGGTATTTCGATGTCCCAACCGCCCTGTATCAACCTCAAATCAACCGGCGACCGGTTTCAAACCACTCCCAATTGACTCAACAAACAAACCTCCAAGCCGATACCATGTACCGCATTCACATTATTCAATTTTTGTCTTCTTCAAAATGCCTGCCAAACAGTAAAATGTTCGCGAGAAACGACATTTGAGGGTGTGACCAGATTATGAAATAGAGGAGGTGAAAAAAAGTGGTCAAAAGCTTTGGACATGAGAAATGGGATCAGCCTATTGTAGCTTTAGATGCAAATTGTGTTTTTTATTTATTTTTAAATTATGATTTAATTTTGTAAACACCACTGGGCTAGTCAAACTATTTTTCTGTGTTGTATTTACAAAAGGCGATAAATATAGGAAGAAATTATGGTGATAACTGACTTGTTCAAACTAGGCGTCACTGGAAATTTCACATTAGATGAAGAAAAAAACTGTCATTAAGTCGATCAAAAATTATAATTTTAGTGTGTTTATTTTTCTCGAATTCAATGAAATAAACAATTTGAAATGTCGTTTTGATGTTTGTTTTTTGAAGTTGAAATCCTACTCGAAATGCTGTAACAACGGTGTTGTGCTCATTCACAACCTACCAGTTGCGCACAAGGAAAACCAATTAAGGTTGGTATTCCTAACTGAACCCACATGGGGTTACAATACTTACTGAGGGAAACGAAAATTTCATCAAATGAAGTAGGTATATTTACAATTTACACAGAAGGGTATTTTTTAAACTAGAATTTTCACTTACATACAAAACGATAAGACGTAACGTCGATAAACTACTGACAAACGGAAGTTCACTTCTTTGCAAACGGGTTTAATTTTGTGACCCACGAAGAGGAAGAGCTGAAAAATAAAGATAACGAGAAAATGAGTGAGGCGTTACGAAACGAAGTTAAGTCTGGTTAAGGTTAAAAGTGAAGCCAGAGTTCCAAGGAGATAAGTCCTCTCCAATACGACCACCTTAACGTTTGGTAAGACCGTCTTATCTATCTCACCCAGACTCATCGGTCTTAAAGACAGGGCGTCCTTATGGTGAGGATCTGTTTGGTACTATCGCATAGTAACCTTACATGTGGATAACAGTGATTGGTGTCAGTGTTTGTTCGCCAGTTGTCGAGTTTACTGAGAATTGCGTTGACTGAGTTGTCAAGTATCAAATCCAAGTTTAAGCGTTTGTTGAGGTGAACGTGTAAAAAAACGGAAAATACGGCGTTACATAACGTCACTCTTAGATATATAACGTTAATAACGTCACTCTAGAACTGAGCATGTTTGGGCTTATTGGGGTAGCGTTCTGTCTTGCTCGCCCTAGGATAAGCCCTCAACGGCTGGTCCTATCGAAGCGGACTTATCTCATGGAACTCTATAATGGTGCAATCATTGTTTGACTTGGATAAGCAGTCAGACTGCAGAACGGTTTTCCAAAAGAGAACATCAAATTTGAACCAAATTATAAAATTAAGTGGAGGTTTGACAGCACTTGAACAGTTCTCAACGATTAACTTTCAACAGCTACGTAGATTTACCTGCTACTTTCCTCTACCTCCTCCTCTTCAGATTTCTGGTTGATGAGTTTATCGATAAGCTGAACTCTGAGAGCGTGTTTCAGCGGTACTGGTTTGTTCTGGACGGCCACCATTTGGTCGAACTTGGCCAAAGCTTCGTCGAAGTTGAGGCCGTACCATTCGATGTCTTCTTCGTTGTACTAGAAAATATAAATATAAAGAAAATAAGAGGAATCATGATGGGGTAGAAGTGATCGTTACAATGAACGGAGGGTTAGACGCTTCTTTTCCGTAAATACACTGGGTTTTTTTAGGCTTCAAACCGATACCGTTGACACTCAACCAGCCACCAATGAATCCAAGATCGCTAAATCTTGGAATTTTTAAGAGAAGCTTTTCTCTATTTGCTATGGCAGGTCATTCACAAAACGTCAAGAGAGCACAGGTCCAAGTACGGTGCCCTGCTGAACAACGCACTGACCTACAAGGGCAAGAAAAGGCCAAGCCATCGCGTACTTGTTGGACTCACTCAGCCAAGGAAGAGGTTATGAGTGTGGTTATCTGACAGGTTATGGAGAGAGAAGTCATTGAGGGTCAGAGAAGGAAACTGAGTCGAAATACCGGTTTTGATGAAATTTGGGATGAAGACTTGGTCCGATTCATCATTTCCAATCATGATTCTTGGAAACTTTAGTCTAACTTTGGAGAATTTAGTCGAACTCAACATACTATACAAAATCAACCTTATTTCGGCTACTCACTAATTTAATACTTACCGACTCGAGGAAGTGCTTGTACTTATTAAAAACCTCCTCTTGTTTCGCTGGATCGTTTGGATACAGAGTTTTGTGGTACAACGCTTGGAGCATTTTTCCCTTCAATTTAACGGCCAAATATGACTGCAAGTCGCACGCTTTCGTCTGGAAGAGAAATTCGCGTAATTACGTTAATTTGTAGACTATTTATTTCGGTAGATGTGGTATAGTTGAGTAAAGCTACAGTTACAGCTAGAGCCTTCAAAAATTGTATCAATACAAGGATCGGTCGGTCATGACTAAAGACCGGATTTCTATGCAGCATAGATGCCCCGAATATGCCATAAAAACTAATGAAATATGCGACAAATATGCATAAAAAATATTGTACAATTCGAGAAATTAAGCTGAGTACCAGCAAGTTTCAATAAGGAATGATCATTGAAGGAATGAAATGGATCATCAGGAATGATCAATGAGGAATGAAATTCTCATTTCGTAAAAATATTTGTAATTGCTGCTTTTACAGAACATTATTTGCTTTACTATTTAGGTACAAATTTTTGCAACGTTCATAGTAGTCGTACATAACAAAACCTCCTCACAATCGGTGACAATGACTAGTCATGTTACTTTCACCGTATTATCATTTTGAAGTAACACGAGTGGGAATATCCAGAGTAGGAAATGAGTATCTTTCAACTTCTGTACAGTTGGAAATGATAGATCGACTGACATAAGCCACAACCCCTGTGGTTGTCCTAGCGTGGGACCCAAGCCCTCTGGGCCTGGAATGTTGTATAGTCCTGGATGGATAATACAATTGGTGATGTCAGTTTTGTAATGAAATGGTTTGTTGAGTTCCCCCTGTAACCCGGGGATGTTAGGCAATTACGCCCGATCCAGAGGGATGTCCTGGTCTGCTTTCACAGACCTAGGTATGCCCAGAGTGGTCGAACCAACACTGCGAGAACCAGGAAAACTAAGCAAACCATTACACTCTCACCTTTAAACAATACCTGGTATGCCAGGTTGTTGTTGATAGAAAAAAGGAGGACTGAAAGTAGTATGGAGTTCCAATCCAGGGATATCAACTGGAAAACTCCAAGGTATGTTTAACCTCCATCGTAATGGTACTACTGTAAATGTATTACTTGTGGAGAACTATGCTCCTACAAGCATGGATATTGGCAGGGGATAGAAAAAAGAAAATTGAAAATAGGAGTGTAGAATAATAGAAGAACCCAATGAGTAATAGAGGCATGGAATAAGAAAATCGAAGAATAGAGGAGAGAAAGATATTAAATATAAATGCTTATAAGCAAATGGGTATGATCCCTAAATAGGAGTCCCTTCTGGGAAAACTCCTGAAAGAGCTAGTTAGGTTATAGCTCTAAAAAAATAATTGAGGAGGTACCGAGGCAAAGCCAGCTCATACCTACCCAGTTTCCCCTGTAACCCGGGGATGTTAGGCAATTACGCCCGATCAAGAGGGATATCCTGGTCTGCTTTCACAGACCTACTGCCCAGAGTGGTCGAACCAAAACTTCGAGAACCAGGAAAACGTAGTAAACCATTACAATTTTGACATCAAAACAATAGTTTCCATATCATTGGCGAATCACAAATAGTAGCCAAAAAACCGAAAAGTGAAAAAATTGACTTAGGTGCGGTTTCCGAGTCAAATAAGCTCTCGGATCTAAATCGTCTTTCTGAGTCAGGGCTTTATCTGCGAAACTCGAGCATCTATAAGTCCTAGACCTATTTGAGTCTAGAATGAATATCGATAAATAGCAATAAATACCGAGAGAATCGTACGGTTTGTTGTGTTCTGATGTTGGCATTGGGTGACCGTCGGGGCTGTCTCCAGTGTCTGTCAGTAGGATCGTCCGCAGTATAGTTAATTCTTCACTCGGAAAGCCAATTTTTAGACTCCGAAGTCGAACAGGGACGTTAGAAAGTTCTGGACTTCGTTAACGTCCTGACTTGGAAAGTCATTTTAAAGACTACAGAGACTAAAACTGGTTAAAGTCTAGAACTTCGTTAAATCCCGAGCTCGGGAACCGCACCTCAGTGGATTTCACTTGTAAGCCGACAATAAATTCATTAACACATCACAAACACAAGTGATTCGACCTGAAACAAACACTTACTTTCAAAATGTAATTGTCGAATCCATAATTTTCGAGGATGAGATCGATAGTTCTTTCTGTCACAGTGACTTCCATCCGTTTGTTGAGGATTTCCGAATAAACAGCCGATTTCTTCAAGTTGGGCACCCAGTAGTGAGGCACTTTGGCTCTATTGGGGTTACGTTTCTGGAATCCTTTTACGATTCCCTCGCCGCCCCAAATGCCTTTGTGCGTCTCTGGGATGAATTTGACTGGTATGGGTACGTCAGCGACTCTTTTCCTGGACAGAAAATATATAAGCTACTGGTTTATTCTGAGTTGGTAATGATATGGTGAATTTTAAGGGGGAAAATTACCAATAAATTCCAAAAATGAAACAGTCTGACAAGTGACAGCTCGTTCAAAGGGCTTTTAAATGTGGTTGTTAATTGAGATATTATTAACGTCTCAATCTGCACTAATCTGATAACGGAATGAGATATCGCAATTCTGACTTCACCATTGGGTTCAGCGTGTAAACATCTAAAAACTGAGGTGTCAAATAGAGACATTTTACATAAAAACCGATATTTCTTCAAAAATTCGCTCTTATAGCCATGCAGCTTGACAATTGCTGACGTATTTGCTGGTACCTACTGATTCGTAACTGCTAGTGAACTTACAATTACACCACAGCAAACAAAAATAATATTATTTAGTTGGCTGTAATAAGTCGAATTGCGCTACAGGCCACGTCCCAACTATCCTACTTGCGTTCTAATTATTGGATAATACTTAAACTTATTGGATAATACTTAAACTTATTGGATAACTTACACTTCGCCGGTTTCGTCATCGCGAACCCAACCCGCCGCTGGAGGAATATGATGGACAGGAGTCGGCCTCGTCATTTTCCATTCTCTGTAGAATTTTTTATACGCCTCCGGCAGTTTGGCTCCTTCGGTTGTCAGGAGATCTGGAGCGTTGAACTTGTACACTTTGTTCTGTAGAATGGAAACCAAAAAATAAAGCGAACGACGAAAGCAGAAAAAAGTACATACATCTCTCAATTGGTACGTGTTAGTGATCCCTAAATGGTCAAGAATGCATGTAGACTACTAGACATACCAAAATAAGTCAAAATTAAAAGATTTTGTAGAAAGGCCAATAAATGTCAATACGTTCATAGAATTGAGTCGAAGAGCAACAGAGAGGTAGCGCTATAGATATTTAGGCTTGATGATTGTGAAGGATTACAAGTACCTGGGCGTCGCTCTTTGATTTTAGGGGAGTTTATTTGTACAAATTGTACACTGGAGTACTTTATTTGTACAATGCCCTTCCTTGTAATGTATGGCTGCTGGGTGCTCCTGTTCTCGGGGGGTTAGGCAATATGCCCACCCAAAGAGGTTTTTGCTCTGCTACCATGTAATGTATGGCTGGCTGATCCCCAGAGCGGTCGAACGAAAACTTCGGGAAGGGGTACTCGGCAAATCATTAGACTCCCACCTTCAAACAACACCTGGTATGCCAGGTTGTTGTTGATAGAAAAAAAGGGGGACTGAAAGTAGTATGAAGTTCCAATCCAGGATGAACAACTGGAAAACTCCAAGGTATGGTCAACCTCCATCGTAATGGTACTACAGCAAATTACTACTTGTAGAGAACTAAGCTCCTACAAGCATGGATATTGGCAGGGATCTTATAGAAATAAAGAAACAAACTGGAACTTCAAACAACTTCCACAAAACTGGAAAAGTTATCTAGAACAACCTGTCATTACACTTCGTCAAATCAGCCCCAAAGAAACACCGTGGCTCTTTTGGTAGTGAAGTTGGTTTTTCAACGGTTCTTTTCCATCCTGCTTATGTTCTAGGCAGTTTTCCACTTGCGTTTTACGTCAGCCGAACATCCTGGCCACCTTACTAAGTCTTATTATCACCAGTTTTGTGTCCTGACAGCCCTTGAATCAGCACACAAGACATCAAAGTACTCTCTTCCCCCTGTGCAACGCCTGGTTCGTTCTATATGAAAGGGCCCGCGAATTTAAAATCATGATAGTACTATCCGAATGCTCAATTTGAAATGTTGAATGTTAAAATAAGAAAAGTACTCACGGCTACGGCACGAATCGTGGTCATTTTCAGGCGGAAGTTGAATGGAGTAATTCAAAGTGACGGATGTATGAATTACACAACAAACCGGGTAATGTTAAATAAAGAACTTATGTGTGGTTTGTACAAATACAGCCGCACACAGAAAGTTTCCGATGGAAATTACAATTACCTAGGTAGAAAAATACAAGGGTAAAAAAATGTGAACTCACAACGCGAATAACCGCAGTTGTAACCTACCCTATAACCTCCTTCTTCTTTGTCGTGGTTTGGGTCAGACGGGACAGTTCTATGGAATAACCGTGGAGGAAGACTGTGTTATGATGAGAACGAGAGCTCCCAGCTGAAATTCAACTTAATATACCCCCCTCGGATGACACTAACTATAATCACAAAACACGATGGTAATACAAATAATAAAAATAATTTATTACGTTAACACACCTCGAAGGATACATTGACATAAGTAGGTACTATTCTGGTATCAAGGGCGTACCCAGACTTGGGCAACATGTAATTACCATTACAAATAATTCCTTGTAATTGAAACCCCATAATTACAATTAAGTAGTATGTACATGTGTAGGTACCTAATTTCAATTGCTCAGGAAAGCAATAATTGCTTTTATGAGCAATTACGATTCACTGACCCCACTTACAATTACATTTTAAGACAAGTAATTGCAATTACTTACTCTCGGTACTTGTTGCTTTCAAAATATTACTTTTCATAATAACTCTATTACTAATTACTATAACTCTATTACATAATAACACTAACAAATTGCTCTTAATCTAATACTTAGGTAATACCCTCCAAGACACCGAGAACTCCTTGACGGCATGTAATTCTGGCATCATGCACTCCTGTATAACATCCACACGTCACTTTAATGACGAATTATCCAAACTCTCAAGCCACTATGGATCCAAATTTTTGGAATTCCAAGGCAAAAATCTTCTCGAGATTCAGTCGTCCATCAAAGTTAAGTGTTTCATTGGAACCGAGGATCCATAAGTAATCCATAGGATCCATAGGTTATGGACCATAACCTATTTCCTCGATATCCAGTTAGTCAACCCTACTAGCTACCAGTTCTTCCAACTCCAACCTCTTCCAACTGCTGTGAGTTCTGATTATTTAACGATTGCCCCCACAATACGTTATTTCCTAAAAGCTGATAACCAGATATTACCGCTCATATCCAAATGTCCAGTACACCATAGTTCACTTTCCTCTTCAATTTTTCGAACAATTAATCAACGCCACTAGTCAACGCCCTCTTCAAGATGTAGACTTTAGTTCATGTCTACAAGGTTACCTCAAGTTCAAATTGGAGGAAATGACCGTAAAAATCTGAAACCATGTGTATCTACATATTTTTCTGAGATTCCTCCATGGCGGCTTATATGGTTTCCCCCCGATTTGTCCTTCGAATTACCTTAAACCTGACTCGATGAAGTTCTACCGACCTCAGATACGGAATCAGGGACCCCAAAAAATATTAAGACAGGTACCTACATGCTTGCGTAGATTGTTATTGTAAACCTACTGCTTAGCTTAGCTTAGGCTTTCTTTAGTTATAAAACATGAAAGGGGGGTTTAAAAATAAGTATTTCTACTCAAGTCTCACTTTTTATATTAAACTAAAATAATAAAAATAATAATTGTTAATACCTTCAACGCAGGTGGAGCCATTTGGCTCCAAGCTAAACTACCGCGCTGACGGGTGGTGCCATATGGATTCATAAAAAACCCATCTCCATCCCAGAGTAGTGTATAAAAGAACTGTTTTCAGCTGGCTCATATCCCAAGGATTTCAACCCTGTGAAAATTTATTCAGTAGTATATGAAGAGTACAGGGGAAGAATGATACATGTCCATAAAAGGTGATCTCGAGAAAAACCATTAAGGTTTAAAAATCTTTTGAGGCAAGGGAATGATCAAGATTAAAAAAGACTTCAGATGTTTGCACATATTTTTATTTTAATCTTGATCATTCCCTTGCCTCAAAAGATTTTTAAACCTTAATGGTTTTTCTCGAGATCAGCTTTTATGGACATGTATCATTCTTCCCCTGTACTCTTCATATACGTATAGTGACGGTCCCAATATCGATTTATTGTAAATATTAGTTAATATTAGATGAATACTTAGTACCTATATGAAATTTAAAATAGTAACCAGTTGGAAATTTGTTTGATTCTTGTATTGATATTCACTGCTGTAAAATGTCAAGGAATTTGATCTATCATTTAAATCTATTGAAATCGCACAGTAGGTCGCATAGTATAATACTATATTCGGTACCTACTCGAGAGTCGGCTCCCCCACCCAGCACAGAACTGCGTTCTTTGGTGTGGGGTAGTTCCTGGTTCTAAGGCTTGCTGTTTATATTATGGGACAGAGTATGGTAGTTTAGTTTGATAGCCATGTATACTTTATGAAGGAATAAATTCATTTCATTTCATTCATGACTTGTCTGGTGGCGTTTTGAAATTTATTTTTCCGCCAGGGCAGTAGGTGGCTGTTTTTGGTCCCGTGTTGACTGCTAGTTAAAAAGCCATTTTATAGTGCGGGTAATGAGGTGGGTAATTGATATTTAAATTGGGTAAAAGCGGGAAATTTGGATGGTTTTGATCGGGTAATTACGTAAGGAGGTACCGGTAACACTCCTCTCGACACACCTCCACTGAACTCAAGGGCTCTCTGATTCTGCGTTACTTCGGCATGATCATCCCTTGTCTGTTTTCTATTTCGCTCATCCGTGAAACTGGTTTTCAGCAATAAAAGTCGAAGAGGGCCGATCCGAGTGCCGCTTCATTAGTTACGAATCCATTCGCTTCTCGGTTCGGATTCGATCAGATGGGATTTTTTGTGTGACTTCCTTGTGTTTGGCTCGCAATTCTCCAAGGACTCACGCGTGAATGCTTGCGATCGATTGGGGTCGCTGCGCGTAAAGTTAATGCCGCAGGTCAGAATGGTTGAACAAAGAAATAACGAATATAGAACGTATATCGAAAACAGCTAAAGCAGCGAGGTTTCATTGTGAGTAGAGCTAACATGAACAGGAACGCAATTGTAGTTGTTGTTCAACTTATGTTCGACCTGAGTGGACATCATATACACAGAGGCGGTTGTTACTGGCGCAGTCAACCCCAGCAGACGAATTTACATCGATTTGCCCAATTTTCAACTACAACATTGGATAATGATCGAGAAATGGGGTTAAAACACGAGCAGTAACAAATTACAACTTGAATGTAATAATGACATACTTTCAAACTTTTTATTGCACCAAACAAAACAACAGATTGGAAAATTTTCCAGTACGAAGTTAAAGAATATTACACACTCTATACATTGTCAGGGCTCTTAAAAAATTGTTTTTTGTAATTGATTTTTGTACTGCAGTAGTTGCATTTGGCATTTTATTAAAATCCAGATTATTGAAGTTCTACTGTAGGTAATTTTTAAACTATTTTACAGACAAGAAACGTGGTAAAAATAAGAACGTCAACGGCTTGAACATCGATACTCACCCCAAATGTTTGGACCTGTAAACCAGACTTCAAAATCGAAACGATAGTTTATTATACAAATTTTGAGTGGTACCTGCAGTGTTACACCGCTTCAACTGAATATCAGCAGTGCACACATCAGTATCTAACAGTTTCAATCGATCCCCATACGCCTGTGCATCGATAACCACTTCTAACATCAAGTTAAGATAAATCAAATCAACGTACTTATTCTACCTACGTGGAGAAATGGCACAATTCAAATAATATCAAAATTCAATAACAGCAAATCACTTCAAAATTATGCCGGCAGTATTAAGTACTGCACTGTACCTACCGTTATCCGTATTTTACAATGTTTTAGTAGCTAACAGTAAACCATTAAGAAATATGTACAGTTCAATCTAAGTTTTGCAATATGCATTTTGCAAGCAATTAATTTTCAATTTAAGACTGTATAATAGGTAACTATTCGTTTCACTCATAAATAATTGTGTAAGTGGAACAATTAGGTTGTTGAAAAGTAAGAAGTAATTTCTGTTAAAAACTGTCGTTCTGTAAAAATTTGATTAGAGAGTAATAAAAATAGAAATTACAACATTGTTGAAGGTAGAAATCCTTCACCTCTACGCCATTAGGTTCGTTCCAGCCTGGGGAAGAGTTCATAAACCAGTTCAGAGTATGAACTAAAAGTGGTGGAAGTGGTAGGACTAATTTATTTTTAGTTCATGAAAGCCAAATACCCAAACTTAAAAGCGTTCTACGAGTTGTTTCCAGCTTCAAGTTACCACATTTTGGAAGCGTAACTAACTAAAAAAATTGGTCAAAAATAAAACATCGTCTTTTTTAGCGAATTTTTGAAGAAAAGAAAGCTATTCTTTTAGGGCCAAAATGTTTAAAACGAAAAATTTTCATAACAAAATCCGTTTCAGAACATCCTGAATCAATTTAAGATCCCCTGCCGAAAAAAAAAAATCATATGTATATTATACATATGATTTTTTGTGTATATTCTGTATATTTCTGTATATTTGATGTATAATATACATAATATTATTATAGATACATATTTTTTTTTTTTTTTTTTTTTTTTGGCAGGGGATCTAAAATTGATTCAGGATGTTCTGAAACGGATTTTGTTATGAAAATTTTTCGAAAATTCGAGTTTTAAACATTTTGGCCCTAAAATAATAGCTTTCTTTCCATCAAAAAATCGCTAAAAAAGACGATAGTGTCAAGCACTAGAGAAAGCAAACTAAAGAATTAAATTGTGGGATGTTCTAAACAGTGTTGAACTCAACGCTGTTTATAACATCCCACAATTTCATTCTTTTGTTTGCTTTCTCTAGCATAAATACTACTCGTGGCGACTGCGCCGAATTTATTTAGGAACTTTTATGCGCTGGAACAAACCTTGTGACTTCTCTGGTTTTCTATTTTCATTATTTTTTGACACTTATCATCGTGAGTTGTTTGAAACATGCGGAAACTAATGTGTGTGTTGATGTTACTTCCCAATATGCCCCTGAAGGGGTTCGCGTCAGAACGAAGTTTCAAAGAACAACCAGCTCGAGATAATTTCATTTCCGGGATAAACCTTGCCAGTGCTCGAATAACGATTTCTATTTGACGGACGATTGGGCCCACGGCTCCACTGTGGACCCCTCTTGAGGCTAAACGTCAAGAACGTGATTGAGGTAGGCGATGTAGCAAATGGCCAGTTTGAGTATTTCGATCTTGGAGAGTTTCTTGTCCGGCGGAAGCGTCGGAAGGAGTTTCCTCAATTCGCCGAAAGCGACGTTGAACGCTTCGACGCGAACGCGCTCTCGCGTCGCGTGCGCTGTGCGGTATTTGGTCGTCGCTCGTCGCCGACGTCTCCGCTCCTCGCGCGTCAGGGTCGCTGTGCTGCTCACTTCGCACCGTTCTCTGGAGAACGAAATAACACCATTATCACTACAACAGAAGAAATTCATAATTATCAGGTCATTCCCAAGAAACTAATGAAATAGTAATTATTTAATTAAGAGAGTGAACCCTTAAAAGTTTCGGAAATTAGAATTTTAAAAATTTTTGAGCAAAATCGAGGGTTCTGCACGAAAAATGATATTTTCAGGACTTGGAGGAAGGAGGTGTATCTGCTCGCCATTCCAATATTTTTTACGCTGAATCGAATGGTGATACTCCCGAGCCTCTCCGTTTGAATGACAGGTCTCTTGACAGGTCGGGAGTTCCACTACCTGGTACAAAATACGGTAGTACGGTATGGGCAGGTCAAGGTGGACTGCGTACGTGAAAATGAAGCCACAGTGCATAAATGTGGCTGGGTTCAAGGCGAGATGGCTAAACGAGCACCATTCCAAGATACCATTGAGGCACTGATGCAGCTGGAGGCAATCCAAAGAGGATGCTATACGGGAAAACACCTTGAGATCATCCGCGAACATGAGAATCCTGACATTGTGGGATGGAGCCAGGGAAGCCACACTATTGATTAAAAGTAAAAGTCGTGGGATGGAAAGGCACCTACAGATACCGAATAAGTTTTTGCTACCCATCATTTACTGAAACCACCATAAATAAGGTCAACCAGCACAAATAAAATTCTTGAAAATAATCTTTTGGGAGTTCTAGGGTTCGCAAGGGAATGAGCTCATACCAACCACTGACAGTCGGGTGATTTATCGAGAAATAAATGGCGATCTGAAACGAAGGGGGACGAGTTTAAAGTTGGTAGTTCGTCATACACGAACGCGGTGGGTTTGAATTTTTGTGACTTGATCGGTCTCTTGAGGGCGACTTTGACGTAGGACAGTGGGGATGTCTACCGCAAAGCAAACGGAAAACTCTTGCATAGTACATGAGATTGAGATAGCCTTCTCGGGCGGATATCGCTATAAATATTTTAGAGCCAATATCGTGATGCGACAGTATTAGAATGCGGCATTTCGTCGAGGAAAAGATCTTTACAGAGTTGATGTTGAAACATCTCCACGGGACGGTAGTAGTTGAGAGGACAAGATGAATCTTATAGACTGATTTCCAGAGACAATTACGAGAAACGAGAGGAACCTAAGATTTTAAGTAAATGTAAGAATTAGGTAGTTGTAAGGCGACTCGTGTGAAGCTAAGGTTATTGTTGTGGACGCTATTATTACTAACTACACTAGTTACACTAACTATAGCGATGTTAAATGTGGTTTTCAGTTCCACCATAATTTGCCACTCAGAGGCTACTAACAAGAATATATTAGGCATGGCTAAAACGGTTATTTCTTGGTAATAGGTAACCGGTGATTCGAGAACCTTTCCAACGTGGACTAGGTTTCCAGTTGGGCGCTGGAAAGGTTCTCGAATCGCCGGTAACCTATTACCCCAACATATTACCAGGTGGTCGCTGTTACACGTGACCGTCTGGTATTAGGTTGTGGTATTAGATTAATACTCAATCAAATAACTTGTCGACAGTTATGATCGCAAAACCTTCACGTATTCGTTTTCCGTAACCTATTACCTGGAATAGTCCCAACCAACCTATTATAACGGAATCCCGAATGGCCGGCGACAAAGGGGCCCTCAAAGGCCTTTCCTCCAAGTTCTCAAAACAGTTATTCCAGTAATGGAGTTTGCTGGTTATAGGTTATCTGGTATTAGGTTACTAGACAGTATTAGGTTATTTGAAGCGGTTACGTTAAATATTCCCCACCCCTAGAATGTGTGAGCTAAGTACACTTCATCCAATGAGTGGAAAGTTGAGTCATAATAAAATACATGACAAAGAGAATAACTAAGAAGACGTTCTGGAATTTAATAAAATTTAATCACGAATATGTCAACTTGGACTTGATATCATTAACGTGGGCATAATAACGTTAACACCACGCCAAAAACGCCAATCTGCTTTTTTGGTTATTTTTGTATTGGTGCATCTACAGATACGTGAAACGAATTTCTTCTCTTTCAAAAGACCCACTGGGAATGTCGGCTCTGGCATGGAGTGCCCAACTCAGGGTAACCAAAAGTGTACCAAAACGAAAATTACCAAAAAATCAGATTGGAGCTTTTGGCGTGGTCGTAACGATGAAGGCGACTCACCTTTTTCTGTGTATAATTTGATCGTAATCTCTGGAAGGCCTGGATGCCTCAACTGGTGGGAACATGTCTTCTAAGCACTCCATCACCTGATAAACAAAAGTGAACATCATGGGACACTGTTGTGATCATTGCAGTTACTTGTGAGCGTTTTGTGTTATTATGTAATTATGTTTGGTAAAAATTAAACTCTGGCTCCTCTTTTTAATTATTACTTTATAGTTTTGACTTTTATCCTGAGAACTGCCTGGGTGAATCCACCACGTGGAGAATCGTACAGAAGTATTCGTAAAGAGGAGACTATGGCGGAAAAAACTTGAAGCTATTTTTTGCCCATGTTTGCATGCTGCAAACACTATTTAAGAATAATTCTGTGCTGTATTACAATTATGTGCTCATGGTTCTATTGGGGAATATACATATACATGTATTCCCTTATGATGTTATGTCTTGTTGGCTCAAACCATCTGTTTTTATGTACAGTTTGTTTTGAGCTCAAAGGGCTTTGAAATGGTCACATGGCCACGGCGATGTGACCATCGTCATGTGAAAACTTCGTCACCCCAATTGTGACCATGGCCACATTTTCCAGCAGGGAGTTGAAGTCGTCTCAAGATCATCCATACGTTATGTTGATTTATTGGTGTTGAATCACCTGTTTTGTATGTACAACACTTCATGCTCATGTGCATCGTGTACATATTCCAACTGGTGGTTACCACGCCCTAATCACAGCTATCAGATGCTTCCCAAGAAGAAAAGAAAATATCAGCTTTCGACGCCCACTACGTGACTGAACGTCTAAACGATGTTTTGACTTGCCCCATGGCTTTTTTACCCTGCATTCTCACCCTCGATTTGATCGGAAACCATAAAATCTAATATTGAAAAAGACGTATTGAGGGCATAACTCTCTTCATTAGGGGACCAGAGGATAGTGATATGGTTTATTAATCGCAACATGACGAGATAGAGAGGGAGAGACCCCGGCGTTTACGCTTAGAGAGGGTGAGGATAATGTGAGCTCACCCCGCAGATGTTGTTATTTGACAAAAACTGTTTTCTACTTCGTCCAGTCAAACGACACTGATTACCATATTAAGCAATCATCATGCAACCATCAATATAGAAATTGTTTAAAATTAGCCTGTCTAATATGAAATTAACAATGTTTTTTTTTTTAATTTATAGGTACATTACAGTTGAGTCGTTCAGTTTCAATAGCCACCATGTCCTCACTATCCAATTTTGAGATATTCGTCAAAAACGTTTATGATATTTCAGAATGGCGTTTTTTAGCCAACTTAATTTAAAAATTTTCTTCATAAAATTACTTTTTATTTTAAATATACTTTGAAAATCCCTGACCTATACTTTATTTTAAAATCTAGTTGAAAGGTCGATCATAGTGGGTTTTGGAACTGTGCGGTGGACATAGTGTGTTTTGGAACAGTAGGTATACGTTGGAAAACAAAGCACACCTGTTCGATACATGACACATTTTTTATTAAGTAAGTACACATTTGTAAGTAAATAAGAATAGGTACACATATCATATAAGTAATAAAAGTTCTCCAAATAAAGTAAGTACAATATTTCCATGGAGGTGTTGGTATGGAATCAAGATTCTCAGTACAAGAAATTTTCGTTTTTCAAGATTCGCGCTCAGTTAATCATACATTTACCTCCTTTTAGGGACATCATACGGTAGATCTAATCATTCTACGACTTACTACGTCATTTTTTCATGGAAATTCACGTCATAACCAATTTAGAGGAGATATGCCCTTTACGCTTAGAAAATGATGGTGATTTTCGGGATATACGCCTTTTTTGCTAAGCATTTCAAGCGTTTCCCTGACGTATTTTATGATTCGTGAGGTTTTTGTTCACAACTTCTTTTTTACGCTGATTATTAAATTTAATCATATGGAAAAGTTAGGCGACGAGCTACCAGCTCAGCTTGTATCACCAAGCAAGACTTTTAACAGTATGCTGTTAAGGATGCTAAGCGAAATGGGCGGATCTCACGAGATTCGGATTTTCCGCTAAGCATTTTGGTTGCCATGAACATGATTAAGAATTTTTGCTAAGCAAAAAATTCGTATCTCAGGAGATGTGGCTTTTGTGCTTAGTAGAGAAAGGTAGTCGGCATTATATCCGCCTTTTATGCTTAGGATTTCAAGAAATTTCTGAGATACGCCCTAGCGTTTTTTTGTACCTTCTGGTACCCATAGGTACATGAACGAGGTACCATCAGGAGCAGAACACTCCAAAGATTCTAGATATGCAAAAACCCCAAAAATCCCGAAAATCACCAAAATCGGAGATACGCCCTTCTTGCTAAGGACGGCAATAGTTTTCAACTATTTCAAGAGGAACAGTTCATACGTGCAATTATTTTATGGGATAGGATACTTTATTCATTTTTATTCCCCAATAGTAGGTATTTTGCCATTGTACAATTTAATGTTAACAGGCTGTGCGCGAACCAACCACTGAGAGTATCCAATGCATCTTGCGCCCCCAAGAAAGTCTCCTCCCACGTAGGTATCATCAGTAAATAAATACGTTTTCACATTCGGCAAATTTCGGGGTATAGCGCGTTGATAATAATTTAAATTTTATATAAATTTTGAAACTAACCTGTCCGCCGGTGGGCGCAACGGTGAATTGACCCGTGAGCGTGATGGCGGCGTGGATGCTGCTGAAATGCTGAAATGGCTCCAGTGTCCCGAGTTCTCAGGACCTTCTCACGCTCGTCGCACGGGCTCGCGATCCGATTTGAAGCCGGAAGATGTTCGCAGCATCCCCCGCGATCCTCGTCATCCTCGCAGGCTCCATCCAACCCCCACTCGTTGGCGAGAGGATGGAGGTCCTGGCGCCCAATGAGAGAGCACATCCAGCATCCAGGACCACTCCTATCATCCCTCGATCCGACCAATCGGACTGGGAGGTTGCCGTCGGGTTAGAAATGGCCACTGAAGGAGTTGGAACGTTTCGAAACAAAACCTGAGATCAATATTGAAACATACAATTAATTATTTTAATATTACAAATGGATCACTGTTACATCATGTCGACATTTTGGCCATTCGTTACCGTACAACATACAAGACCAAGAAAAACGCGATATTGAATAGAATTGAAGAGTAAAACAAAGGTAAGGTATTCATACTCAGAGCATTTTTACATACTCGAGATGTAAATAACAATTATTTTATTGTCATTAATCTTCTAACCACAAGGTGAAGGCTATACCGACCCAAGCGGTGGCAATTAAACGCTTTTGGTTTATTATTTTCGATAATGAAGCTTTAGAATCGCCCAAGAAAAGAAAACTACCCCCCCCCCCCTTCCCCTCAAAATTTGCTATTTCATTTCAAGATACGTAGATTCTGAAAATCAAATAAAAACCAATTCCAACGGCAACGGCACCGTCAACGGCACATTGCCCAGTTAGCGTTGTGTTAAAATTACGAAATTTGGTTTACAGGTTCGGACCGACCCCACAACGATCCTCCTGACTTTTCATAACCCTAGGTCAAGGGGAAGGGGTTCAAAACTAATTCTGAAATTTTGAAAATTCCATATCTCGAAAAATTAAAATGAATCGGTACAGTTTTCAGTTCACATTCAAGAAGTGTTTAATTTTTTTTTAAATATTAAGACCATCTGGAGGTACGACCAGCCGTTCGTTCAAATTCAGGGCTCAAAGTTTGAGCAGATCAAAAGTCGTCAACGTGAGGGTGAATCATGCTGGCCCTCCCTGTCTGTTCTACGCTCAAACTGGCCCAACTGATTCAAGTTGCACATGGTTTTCAGGTACCGAGTTAATTAATACTAATCATTTATGACTAACAATAGTTATTAATCATCTATAATAATGAATGATAATGTACAGTGTACATTGTACACTATTTGATAGTAATTATTAATAGGTAATGATAATTCATAATAATAATTAATCGATCATTTAGGGATCTAGACAGAAGCGTGATCTGCACAAAGAAGATAATAAACCATTATGCCAAGAATTTGCAGTTTTTCCCCTCCCTTTACATTTGAGGCCCAAGGTTGCAAGGGTCCTTTCTACCAGTCGTTGACATAGAATTGCTACATAGATTGATTTTAAGTGATAATTTTTCTGACAATACTGATCTTTACTAGTCTCTTACTTCAACTTGGAGATAATCCTCGTTTTTGACCCAAAATTCGTAAATTCCCGAAATGAAACAGTGTGACAAGTGACCCCTCAGATCAAAGGTTTTCAAACTGGAGCACTTGGAAGATGAAGATTCGTGGTTGATACTTGTGACGTTCTTCATGGACATCATGGTCTTCATTTTACATAAAACCAGTTATTTCTTCGAAAACTCGCTTTTATAGCCATGCTGCATGACTGTCGATTTTTTTTCGTGGGCCATTAGCTTTTTGGTCTGTTCAGGTAGTAGAAAACAATCATCTGTGAACAAAATCGTATTGACGTGATCCAAAAAATTTTTAATGTTGATACTCTAGTCATTAAATTTTGTAGGGAAACTTACGAGGTGATATCATAGGTATCCAGTAAGAATGAACTTGTAATATTTGAAAATTAGGAGCCGACTCTGTAACAAAGTTTGTAGCCTAACGAATCGTCATTCAACACGAGGTATAATCGACCCGTTCCTGTCTAGAAATTCTTATTTCTGGAGCAGTCCGACGTCAAGCTACGACTAGATCAACCGACCTTGCATTTTACTTTGTGGGAGGAATCTGGTTGTAATGAATTGCTCACTTCCCAACTCTACATAATGGTGAATCGCGTTTGTTGTCGCTAATAATATCTACGTCGGCGTCAAAAGGGCGGATAAAGCTATTTCAAACTCACGTCGACTTGAAAGCTGAAATGAGTGATAGCTACCCATTGTGTACTAGTTACGGAAGGAAGGACGTATCAATCATTAACACCGAATAAGCAACGTCTGGGTTTATTTTCATCTTAGTAGACGACGTTCATTAATCATTTGCAACACAAAAATTATGTCGGTTCAAAGATGAAAACTGGCGGAATCGATGTTTGTGCGTTTCAACGTTGTAACGGTGGTATTTGACTTATTGAATCCGAGGAGTTTGTCAACAACGAGATCCGGAGTTTGCGGGGATGAAATATTTTCCACTTGGTCGTGCTACCAGCTAAGTGGTTGTTTTCACCCAATAGTACCTTATTAGGGTCGGGATACACCCCGATAACTAAGCAGCAGGTTCATGGCAGACTGCCCTCGTGATACGCGGTTAAATGACCCCATCATACGCTACGACGCCTCTTCACTGTCGTTTTTGCACCCTCAGGAGGATCAACAGACAAGCTGTTAACCAACACCTGCTCCATCTGCGCCGTCTATAGAATCGAGGAAGCGAAAAGAAATTGGTGAATATGTTAGAATTTGCCTTATAGAGGAATTGTGAGGCGAATTAGGAGGATCGTACGAGTAATTTCTTCTGTTCTTCCGTACAACACCTCAAAAGGATTAAGGGATCACTTTTCCTTGTAGATGTCAAAGACTCCAAGATGTAACGACCAGCGATATCAAGCTTCGACACGAGCCAAAACAGAATGAAATATGATCGTTTCCCTCAAAAGTCCTTTCAGTATTCAAGAGAAATTCCATCAGTTTGTGAGTCTCACAGCTTTTGACATTTTATGTCTTTACTCTGGCACATAACTCGAAAAACGTTACACGAAAAGCGTCACACGAAATCGTCACGAAAATGTCTGATGATTTTCGCTTACAACCGATTCGTTGCTACGGAACTTTATCTTCGCCAGTTATCATAGTACAAAAATCGTTCACCACTCGTTGGATAGCTCTCGATTTACCTAACCATATTACGTTAACCACTGCGGAGTGCGTGGCCGACAAGCTGCGGTATGAGCGTGATTGTTTAAATAATTGTTTAAAAAGCCAGGTGATCATTCTCAATAATTGATATTGTCAACACGAATGCAACCTTCATAATTTAAATTATAATTCAACGTTTATTACATTAATTAAAAGAAGTGTGTCTAATTACCAATTCTTTTATGATGAACACTACAATTAAGTATAACAACTACGCTACTGGGGTAGGAGATGTAGCATTGTTCAAAGGCCCCTGAATCCCTT
Source organism: Stenodema calcarata (assembly GCA_963920205.1). Classification (NCBI taxonomy): domain Eukaryota; kingdom Metazoa; phylum Arthropoda; class Insecta; order Hemiptera; family Miridae; genus Stenodema; species Stenodema calcarata. Next base: position 14,512,486 of record OY986062.1, on the reverse strand, counting down.
CTTTAAAAACATAAAATATCCCAATGTGTTGCAGACTCTATGCAAGCATTTCTTATTTTGTTTTCACTGGTCCACGTTTTTAAATAGTTTGTTACGACCCCTAAGGGTAGTGTACCCTGAAAACCGTGTGCTAACTTCGTGGTGCTCGGAAAACAGCGAAATGTTTTTACGAACATGGTGTTTCTTTAGCAAGATGACTATTTATTTGCAAACAGCTCATTATCAGTCTCAAATTGCAATAAGTACTTAAGTAAAAAGGTATGAAAACTATACCTAGTCGAAAACTCATTGTCAGAAAATTGACATTACAGTTGGGCTTAGGTACCTATTTACATAGTTTTTGACATTTTCATGTCTTTGCTTTGGCACATAAACTGAAACGGGAAAAATTTGTTCCCTTGATTCACCCTTTCCCTCAGATCACGTCAGAACACAAGCGACCGGCGGGCCACTACGTCAGAGCCTATGACGCACGAGCGTATGACGTCAGACGGCTGGCAGGAGGCCAACTAGTACGTCAGAGCCTATGACGCACGAGCGTATGACGTCAGACGGCTGGCAGGAGGCCAACAAGTACGTCAGAGCCTATGACGCACGAGCGTATGACGTAAGACGGCTGGCAGGAGGCCAACAAGTACGTCAGAGCCTATGACGCACGAGCGTATGACGTCAGACGGCTGGCTGGCTAGGTGATCGGGTGGTAGCGAAGGGAGGTGGTGATAACGTCAGAGGGGCCAGAGGGAGGCAGATGTGATTTCTAGGCTTTGGAACCGGTATCAGGAGACAGGTTTACTTATCCGATGACCGGGGCAAGCTCGTCCTTCAGTGAAGTAGCCCTTGGACGAGCTTGCCCCGGTCTTAGGATTTGGTGATGTGAGGTGAACTATTGGAGTTTTGGAGGAAATTTTATCCATCGAAATGGGACGTAAATAAATTTAAATTTAAAATGGCGATTTCTCCCAGAGTTTTGGATATAAATATTTCATATATATCTGGATATTATCCAGAAAACACTGGAAAACTATTTGGCGGGTAGCAGAATTCGTTTTTCTCGCCTCTTGAAGAATTTGGGAAAATCTATCACAAGGTAACGTATTAAGTTACCGTTTGATAGACCACTCCTCATTTAAAAAGGAACTTCCACGTGTAAGGAACGTTTGCATACCTTCCGTGAGAAGTAAGTAGCTACATACTGAAAGTATTTTGAGGTTTGGAATGGCCGCCTTTTGGATTTAAGGACATTTAAGAAAAAATGAGAGGTGAATTAGATGCATCATTGTAGCCGTAAGACTTACTAGTTTTGTTCTTCAGTAAAATATAACAGCTATTTTAGAATAAATTTCTTTCTGTAACGAATGTTTGAATGACTTCCGTGAGACGTAAGTACCGACCTCCTGAAAGGTTTAAGGTGTGAATGGACGGCCTTTTGGATTTTGGCATGGAGGGCATTTAAGAGGAACTGAGATGTGAATTAGAAGGATGATTGTAGCCATACGACTAATTTCTTACGTCATTTTAAGGTGTAAATAGGCCTGGTTTTTGTTCAAAAATAACTTCCTGGATTTTTTGCTGTGTTGTCCATTTCCTCCTTGGTTGAAAAACCTTTGTCTATTTGGAGGGTTGTAGGAGGTGGTAAGAAGAGGAGAAGTTTCTTACCACCTCCTACAACCTTCCTGGATTTTGGCATGGGGACATTAACAGCTGGTGAACACTCAGCGGCCAAGTGTGAGCAAAATCTTCTGAATGTCGTTTGTATCCAAAGGTTCCCTTCTCCATTCGATTCATTCGAAGTTTCCAACTCCTTGTTGAGAGATTCTCAAGATTGAGTGAGGTCGGGTAACTCCGAAAGAGAAGTGCATTGACTAAACACGTTGGGGTCGACACCAAGTCACCAAGTCGAGAACCCCGTCGGATCCCCGGTCAATGTTTAGCCTTTGTTGCCATAGACAACCGGGGGTTAGCATTTCGCACCCCATCTACCGCCAGCCGCTCGGATTAGGTGTTTCAAACTCGTGATTCGACTCTCGAACGAAAACGGCTTTAAAGGGGTTTTTTGGATGCCGCGGTAAATGCGCGAACTAACGCGATTCGTACCGGAAGACCGTTGACGATTAACGTGGCGATGCACCCCCGTTCGCCGGTTCTATGACCAGCGATGTCGAGGCATTTCTATGCAAACCAAGTGAGTCGTTTGAGGCCTAATGATTTATTAACATCATCGATACCATGATGTAACGTTGTATTAGTATTTCGGTCGAATTGTATTTCATATGAGACGTATTCCATACATCTTGTTTATAAATCTTTACTATTAAGACACCAATTCCTCCTCTTACTAGGTACTTGTGACTTACGAAACAGCCTCTCTGAACTCGTAAGGTTAGTTTTGACGATAGTAATCAACTCATTCTGATTTGATTAGTGCCTCAAACGTAAATGGATGAAGGCCCATACAATACTAAAACATTTACCGTATCTAATAAATAAGGAACATGATGGAAAATTCCACTCAAATCACATCTTCTGACTGATGAATGCGCACCAATCCAAAATTTCACGATCTTGTACCACAACAGTTCGAAACCATTGAACCTCGGATTACATGGTGAATTAGAAGATACCTAAGTGTTAAAGTTAACAAACTAGGAACATGTTTAAATTAATTTTATACATTCACGATATCTGATTACTTATACTTGGGTGGTAATAAATGGTTCGTATTAAATGGAAAATCCATACTTTCAACCTCACTTTCTGACGTATTTAATATTTTGTATTTTTTTTTTTTTTTTTTTTTTGAAAGATTTTATTGCTCCAAGTAATAACTTATTAACAATATTATTTTGAAACTAGGGCACATACTATTCAAAGCTTAGATATATCACTGAGTTTTGTTCATTTTTATGATGATATTGCATTCACTATACTGCTTCACCCGTGAGCAAGCTCGAGCGGTTTGGTACGCTTCAATCGTCTGGTGATATCACTCGTGTCAAGGAGTCGGACAGCTTCCTCGTTGACGTGAGACCTTAGCCGTTGAAGATGACGTACGGCTTGCCGCTTGATGGCTTCGTTTATGGTTTCGATTTGAAGTTCATGGTGGAGTCGTTCATTTCGATAGTACCATGGTGCATTGACAACATTTCTTAGCACATTGTTCTGGAATCTTTGGATTATTTCCCGGTTTGATTGAGCCGTGCAGCCCCACAGCTGAGCTCCGTAAGTCCAGACTGGTTTAAGGACTTGGTTATACAGCGTAAGCTTGTTCTGGATTGACAGTTTTGACCGCCTCCCCATTAGCCAGTACATTTTTCTGAATTTGAGAAGAAGTTCCTCCTTCTTTTTCTTGACGTGGGCTTTCCACCGAAGCCTGGCATCAAGCGTCATACCGAGGTATTTGGCTTCATTGGCATGAGGAATCACTTTGCCATTGAGATAAGCCGGTATATATATAGCCGGTATATATGTCGATTTCACCAATAAAAGGATCGACTATATATAGTCGATCCTTTTATTGGTGAAATCGACATGTACCGACTTAGTTTCATTCATTTTGATTCTCCATTTCGCTGTCCATTGTTGTATGCTAGATATTGACCGCTTTAACTTGGTCATTGACTCAATGTTGCTGTCTCCAACTGCCAATATCGCTGTATCGTCTGCGAAAGTGGCTGTGGTGTTCATTTCAATTTCTGGGAGATCGCTGGTATACAGGACGTACAGGAGTGGGCCAAGTATATTTTGTATTAGTTTGGGGAATATTTGGAATTATGATCATTCCAATTTCCAAGTTTTGGATCGGTGTGATGGTGGATGTTCACCATTAGTTTCAAGAGCACCACATGCATTATATTCCGTAACGGTCGCTTTACATTGAAATGATTAGGTACCTTAGAACATACGATTTCTACTTTACGAGTAACTAGTAATATCAATAGGTGTTTCAATTTCAAGGCCTACCTTCACAAACAAATTCAATTTCTTTTCTCTCATATAAGTATAATATTATATCGTGTTGGTATTACATCATATGGGTAAGCCTTGGCAGAAGTCTGGTTCTTGTTTACCCTCCAGCACATGATTTCAGTCCAATTAATGGTACCACGCACGAAACCTGTTGAACAAAGATTTGCACGCGCCATTAGATACAACGTTACTTATGGATTATATTTTCCGACTTCGGATGCACGCGATTTCGATAGCACGGTATAAAAATTTACAATTCAGAATTTGGCGCAACTATGATAAGATAAACATAGTAAATGCACTTTCGTCATCCGTGAGTTTGACAGTGCTGTACTAAAAATTATATTACTATCAGTGTATACGTATCACCTATCATCATCCACGAGACAAATTACACTATGTAAAAAACAATTTGGAGGTATATAGGAAAAGGATATTGTGAAAGTAACGGAAATGGGTGGTACCTTCAAAAAAATAGTTGGAGTGGCTACATCTTCATCTGTTGGATACTGATAGGTAATCAAGTTTATATGAAGTTCATGTTGATTATTGTATTCAATTTACCCATGATCTTAAAAATCTTCCCGGCATTGTATTTATTTAGTTGTGCACTTCCAATGGCTTGATTGCTGCCCTGTTCCATATCACCACGATTCATCACCAGTAATTAACTTGGGAAAAAAATCAGGGTCCTCGTTGCGCTGATTTTGGAGCTCAAAACATGCCTGAAGTCGACGCTCCTTTTACTCGTCTATGAGAAGGTGAGGGGCAAATTTGGCTTCAACTCTTCCCATGTGCAAATCTTCGGATAAAATCCACTGAAGTGAACTCCATGATATTCCACTAATTTCAGAGAGTTTCGGTGACGGTCTTCACGAACGAGAGCATTGATTTTGATTGAACTTCGTTAGCTCAGGAGACGTATTTCTAATGGACACTTGGTCGAACAATGATCATCCCTACTCTCCATTTCCACCATAACCCGATTCCCGTTACTTTTGGGTACCCCCTCATGTACAACTCAAGTTAAATTATACCGATGTTTTTTTGCTATTGAATTGTGGAAACCCATTGGAAATAAAGACGGATTTTAGTTAATTTCCTGAAGTAATAATAATATTATTACTTCAGGAAATTACTTATTACTTATTATTGTACTGAATACTTGAAAATACTGAGGATTGAACATTGACGGATGCTTAGCCAATCCCACCTGATTACTAGTGTGGTTAGTTTCAAGTAAATTTGGTTCGTTTTGACACTTCAAACCATTCGAAGCCGAGTTATTTTGAACTCAAACGGGAGAAAAAATCTACCACGGGAATTCTTATCATGCGGCGTCGGTTCGATGCTTCAGGACAACGGCTTTGCGTGTCTGAGGTTTTTAGGGGTTTTATGAGGATTCTGTTCTCATTCCCAAAGCCTATCGACCTTTCCTCAACCTCATACATCACCGTGAGCTTAAGACTTGTGGCAAATGGATAAAAATAAACAGCCAATCCAAGTTGAATCAGGAGGGTTGGGTAAAGGTCATTTGACAGAACGAACGGTCTTGCGCCTGTAAGACGTTATTGGTGTTCAGATATGATTTAGAAGCGGTTTTTCTTATCTGTTTCAAGCGGTGGAAATTATTTTTCTGTGAATTCTGTGTGAGGAGATTGAATATTGAAGTTTCGACGCAACTGGAAAAAATCCACAGTCGTGTAGCATGGCTATAAGAGCGAATTTTCGAAGAAATAACTGGTTTTATGTAAAAGTCTCTATTTTACTGGTTTCATAACAAATTTTGTCTTATTTTATTGCCGAGTATCACCTCAGTTTATAGATTTTTCAACGCTGAACACGATGGTTATCAGATTAGAGCAGACAAACCGTGAAGAACATCTCAAGTGACAACCACTTTTCTTCATCTTCAAAGTGCTCCAGTTTGAGAACGGAATAAGATATCGCAATTCTGCTTTCATCATCGTGTTCAGCGTAAAAAAAAACCTTGAAAATAAAAGGAGTTATCTCTTGTCTCTTTCATTTTCGGATTTTATGGGTAATGTTTCCCCCTTAAAACTACCCCAAAACCTCCCTTAGAGTGGCCCGATTCTGCCCATCTACGAACTTAGCCTTTCGATTGCCAAGACAGATTTTTTTGTGCAAATTTGAAAATTCTTTCTCAATTCTATCGAGAGTTATCGTCTGGAATGACACATACATACATATTTTTGTATGAAATGTTTTTCGGAAATTCGAGTTTTCGAAATTTTGGACCGAGAACAATAGCTTCCTTCTCTTCGAAAATTCGCTAAAACGCTAATTATTTGACGAAATATTCGAAAATGAATACTCACTTGGATATCAACGGTCCTGACCTCTTTTTCGACCTTTCAGTGCATTTTCTGAGCCAACTTGGTCGTTCTTCAGGACAACAATATTTCATTAGCCGAGAAGTGAGTTTTTGAAAATATATTTGAGGGAGCTCCGAAGAAATTGACATGGAATATGGTGAGGTAGTGGAGGGAGTACCGGTGTAATTCACCTGGAAAAGAAAGACAGAAATTTAGGCACATGAAAGACTACATTAATAGACGATTCCGAAATCCCCATGACCTGTTCAGTGAGTTTGATCTTAATTTTGAACTCGTGGATTCTCAATCCGTATTTACGTCGCTTTATTCCATATCTTCGGTGTACTAGTTACGTTCAGTCCCAATAACTTGGTTTTTGAAGAACCTTGGTATTTGAAAATCTATTATTGACCGATAACGAATTTATTGGCTCTATTATTGGAATAAACGTGAAATTTTGTAGAAAGAAGATTCAAAAATTTTGCAATCATTACTCGGTTCACCAACAGAACGGAAGGCCTGTGTCCTATTTTAACTCCTTCTTTACTGATCAGTCTCTCCGGGATGCCTAATTGAATCGATCTCCCTCCGAATCCGAAAATTGGATTCCGCTTCTCGAGCTGAAAAGAACAAAAAAAGTACCTATCGGGAAACCAAGCGAACGAATCTTCGTTTTTCCCCAGTTAGAAACCGGGGAAGCGGAACTGTATTGACGAACCGCATGATTAGGGGACGCACCTGATGCCCAGGGCCTGGGACCTGCGCTGTCGGTCTCTGCAGCCACCTGATCCCTGGGGTTGGGAAGCGGAGGTACTTTTCCGTATGGAGAATGCAGGACCAAAGGGAAGAACAGAGAACGTTGTTTGCAATATTGATGAAAATGTGGATCAATTAATTAGGCGATCTATGTGATAGAATGACTGGGTGTTCATGTCAAAGTGTGTAATTAATTTTTTTCCACAACTTTTCACACACATTGACTGAGCCTTGTGAATAATGCCACAGCATTCTAAATAAACAAATAAATTAATTGATTTAGGTACCTATACCTAACGATTTCTTTGTTAATAATAATTATTGTTGTCATAATTTTCAAAATTTACCAAACTGAAGTCACTACCTATTATTTATACGCCTACATTCAGTAAATGACTAATGCTTAGTCGTTGGCGAGGAAGGCCCCAGTGCCCCACCAGATCACCAGAACAGAAGAGGGTTTATCGGCGAGTAGGAGCTCATTGTACGCACCTCAGGCCCACGTTATAAGGAGCAAATTTTCGGTTCCTACTCGACTTCTCAAAGTGCGATCTATGGATTGAGATTCATTTTTTTCGACGTTTTTCGACACATTTTCGGTACTTTTCTTTTTAGCGAATTTTCGAAGAAAAGGAAGCTATCGTGTTATAAAATTAGTGAAATGAAGACATTTTACATTAAACCAGTTATTTCTTCGAAAATTTGCTCTTATATCCATGCTGCATGACTGGATTTCTTTTTCAAACTCAATTAGCTTCTCTCTAATATTATGTTGTAATTTTCTCAACAAACGCACACAATTTTCATTAACCCCAAACAGTACCTACGTACTTTTTTGTCCAAATGTACAATGTACATTGCACATTTGGACAAAAAAAACTGGAATACTGGAATACCTCCCACAATATTGTTGACAGTAGGCGGTCGAGAACTAGAATGAGTGATGGAGGGAGTAGAGCATGAGGCCAAACACATCATATTATTTCAGATATCGGCATTTTTAATTCAATATTTGCTAATATCCAAACTCTGGTATCCGTTACACATATTGGAAATTTCAATGCAAAATATTGAAAGTACTGCAAGAACTCTAACCGGGAACATCAGCAATCGTATAACAGCCATGCAAACAGTAAATTACCAACTCTCAGGAATAGACTCAACAATGTTTTTGAAATTAGCCTGATTGCTCATTAGAAGGCATTTGGTGCTGCTTGGCCAAATCTCAAAAACCGCATACAAGTGTTGGACTTTTTTTCCTTCTCTTTAAAAATCTCCTGAAACTAAAGGGTGATTTATATCAATGTGCCGACAGACAAACTGGCGGTTTAAGCAAAACACGATGTCTGCTCCTCGGCCTGAAGGTTGAGGGCCGCGTTCAAACCCTCATCTCATCTCGTCTGCATGAGAAACTTTTGTTTTACCGCCGAGGGCATCGCATGTTCCCGTTGAAAGTGAACTAACAATAGAAACACGACTATAAATATCTATGTAGATACGTACGATTTTGGAATTCTGTATTTACAATTATAATAGTTTTGGTGGCATTGGGTCTTTTGGGAGATGCATTGGGATATTCACCAGTGGGCCAAGTCCAGTCAAGATCTGTGCTTGCAAAAGGTTCGGTCATTATGAATGTTCTCGGGACCTGTGATTAGGTTTTACTGACAATCCTACCTATACAGAGATTAATCATTTTGAGATGAAGTATTGCTAAGTCAAAATATTCAGTTGCAATAAATAAAAAGAGTAGTGGGAGGGGGGGGGGGGTAACGGCACCAGTAGGTAGTTGCCACACGGTTTTGGGCTTTCTATCGTTTCTTCACTTTTTGTTCAATTTGGTTACCATTATATACACTACATAAGCCCGAATCGAGTAAACTGATCAAAAACTCGATTGCAACAAATACTTTTTCAAAAAGTGAAAAAAACCGAAGCCGGATTCTCCACCAGTAGCTGACACCCAACAGTTTCATCCAAAACATTACAGATTCAACAGTTTGACTCAACAGTTTCATCCAAAACATTACAGAAATGTCAACGAATTCGTGAAACTTAATGTTTCTTAAACTTGAAGTTTCTTAAATATTTCTCAAACTTAACGATTTCTTCAACTTAATGGAATGTCAACGAATTCGTTTAAAAGGTAGAAAAACTACCTAACTGATAACTTTGAGGAGAAAAATAAGCTATATCTTATCCATAAGATCTATATGTATACCTAGTAGTATCTATATACCTTAAGTATCTAAAAATCGCCGTTTAAGCAGCAACATGACCTATCTCACTTTCTGCTACTTTACAGGAGACCCCAAAAAACTGCCTATTTGTCTATCCAGGAGTATAATTTGATTCGAATCAAATTATACTCCTGGATAGATCAATAGGCAGTTTTTTGGGGTCTCCTGTAAAGTAGCAGAAAGTGAGATAGGTCATGATGCCGCGAAATGTAGGTACCTACTTGTACTCTTTTTCTAGAAAATAGTTTACAACCTAGATATATATATATTTCGGTGGTAGATAGACTAACGTGGATATATCGGAGGGCAATAATAGTTCTCATCTCCTAGTCTGTCTTAAATTTAAATGTCTACTGTTATAGGGAAACAAATATTTTTGTTTACTCATTGTAGAGGGTGCAGGAAGCTTTTTGTAGATTTTCTCAGTTCCAACAGACACGTCTGTTGGAACTGTTGTACGTGTACAAGAGAGTTTTCAGTTGTGCTCAACTGGTACAGGGTTTTCATGCTCGAATGTCGAATGTACCCTTGAGTGCGGATAAGACAATAATATTATCTTGATTCCAATAGTATCCACGCCTTGAGCCCAAGTGTCTCTCACAGAAAACCCTACTATACTACGTATCTCTACTCGAATACCCGCTTGACAGTTTTGTTGTGGTGGGGACGGGAACAACGGGGAAGTGGAAGCTCCGGAGAACGGTAGAGCACGGACGGAAAGGCTCCTACGAATCCCTGCTCTCTTGGTACAAAACCAGTCAATACGGCCGTTACTCCGTAGTTCTCTCTTTGTTTACGGTGGTGCCACGCCCACCCGTTAGTTGGACCGTTCGTCCTTTTTCGACAAACGAAGCGAGAGATTCCCCAAATTACACCTGGGACGAGATTTACCTCAAGATTTATCGTACAGCGGTCTGAAATGGCCTAGAAACGGCTATTAAGCCCCTAAACCCCTATTAAGTGGATTACTTAATTGACTTTACTGGATTACTTAATTACCTAATCGTATGTATAGGTACTATGTTTTAGTCAAACCCCTGTTTTTTGGGGCGCTCTATTTAAATTGATGTCAGTTCATATATCCGGCCAAACGTTCCGAGTACATAAAGCAATCATCATCAGGACTAGGAATGGCTCAATCCCGATTATATTAATCTCAATAAAATATTTCGAGTAGGTTCTGTACGATATCCTACAGAAAGAAAAAATTAGAATTCCAGGGAACGCTCGCTAAAGTAACAGCGAAAGAACAAGCAAACTGAAGGTACCTTTCGACAATTTCTACTAACAAAGAGAGAACTTGTAGGTTTGTTATTTAAGATAACGAGCAAAGCCACGAGTCCTGCAACCGATCTTTCCATTTCTTCAAGCTGTGAACCATACGAACGTACGAAGTACATTACCCAAAACTCACTTGTAGAAACTGTAAGAAAATATTGTTGTTAAATTGAATTCTGAGTCAATTCAGATAGAAAATTAACGATTTAGGTAATGGTTACTGTTACCTAAGTTATAGCCACCTGCTACGTGGAAAGAAGACGTTAGTTAATAACCACGAGGTTATTCATAGTCACCATTAACTCAATTTTCAAAGTGCTACAATATATTTAAGGAAATAATTTGTTCGTAATTTTTTATTAAGACCAGTTATTGATCAACAGGCTCTGACGAGGAAATAAAATCTGGAATCCATGGCGCTGAGTGAAGTGTTTCAGTGAGCAAACCCCAACAGTCTTGAATCCAAAATCAAATGGTAATATTACTTTATTATTCTTTGTGTTTACGCTTCAATTTTGGCTCACACTCAGATATTCGTGAGACTAGTAATAGTGTGAGAGGTTTAAATAAATAAATAAAACTGCTCTTTATATAATCGAAATTCGTTTTTCTTTAGTCAAATTAAGTGGTAGCGTTCCCATCGACGTTCTCCTAGCTCTTCGTGACCCCTTCCGCGATATCACTATATGAAATCGAGATGGTTTTGTTGTTGATTCCCCCGTATGGCCCTCATACCACTTCGTTTTCTGTTGTCTGTCGACCCAAATCTCTCGGCTATTCCCGTAGCGGTTGGGCGAGTTACCACCTTGCACGATGATGAAGTCACTGCCGTTTTAACATCCGTTATAAAATAATTGTACCGAAGTTTTCTTGTACCCTGAAATTTCTAAACGCTTCTCTAGAGGAAAACTCCTCTGATGAACTATTTACGAAACTGTTATTACCGTAGCACCAATCCATTAATTGTTGACTTGTTAATTATCTACCTTAGGATTAGGCCAGTGGGCTTCACCTCCAAATCAAGTACCATATTCTTTGGATTTCGACGCTGATAAAAAAAAAAAAAAAACAGTATACTTAATTGATATTTTAACCATTTTTTTTTTTTTTTTTGGTGCAAAAATCCAATGAATATGGTACTTGATTTGGAGGTGAAGCCGATTGGTTTAATCCTAAGGAAGATAATTAACATGTTAACAATTAATAAATTGGTGCAACGGTAATAACAGTTTCATAAATTATTCACTAGGGGTAACGACCTGTCATCAGGTCTCGGTGTGAGTTGCAAGGAGCCTTGTGATGGTCCTGTAGAGTGCTTTGGGCTTGGTTTCTGTTACATTTCTAAACCAGGGTTGTAGGTGCGCTCGTGAGAATCGCTGTTTGTAGGCTTCTCCTCAGTTATAGACATAGAAATCCTTTACCCACTTTTTCATTTCGGCTGCTATGTATGCTGGTATGGTCAGTTGGTGGAAAATCTGTGGAAGGAGGGGAATCTGACAGTGCGACTGCTCCATTGGCCAGTGTGTCTGCTGCGAGGTTTCCCATTACCCAGCAGAAAAGACCGAGGCTTTTGATTTTGGAGGCCATGCTTCGTGAATCGGTCACTATGATCAGTGTAGTACTAAGGGCATGGTCGAGTGTGTATTCAAGTGCCTTTTGGGCTGCAAACGTTTCTGCTAAATACATAGATAATATGATTACGACTTTAACTGTAGGTACTTTGGTACATGGGGCGTCAGTAATGACTCACAGAGTGCGATTTTGAAAAACTTGGATCCTGGCAATCCGTGAGTCGGAAGCACCACCCCATACTGGGCATCCATATTGCCACACCAGACGTGGCAGGGTCAAGTAGGTATAGTAGCTTTTTAATCTCTAGTGACAATGGTGAGTATTTTCCAAGTAGGCAATCGAGAAATCTCAGCCTGTGCAGGTACATTGTGCTTTGCAGATTTCAGTCGTTTGTCAAGAGTTAAACCTACATTAGGTACTTCTTCTTCGGCTGGGATTTGGCAACCATCAAGAGTAAACACTGGCTGTGCATAATTTCTTAGGTAGGTTTTGTGCTGTTTTGTGCGTAACACATCAAGTCACATTACACGAAATAGGTACCTCATCTCAATTTACAATTTCTTGTTGTGAAGTGTTAACTTTTGAATCTGCTATGTCATCTCATAGTACCCAGGAGGTACTGGTACCCCATGAATGGGATTATGTACTGGAGCATAATCGAAAATACCTGTAGCTATCATGTAAGGACTATTGTAGGAATATGGTTAGGTACATAGGAGCGCAGGTATTCGAGATTGGATGGGTACGTTACCCTTGGAAATAAATCCTGTATGAATTACTAATTGGTTAACGCTCGAGGTTGTTTCAAGTCAACTAATCAATAGCGCTACTTGGCGTATATCAGAAAACCCAAAGAAGGAACCGACCTTCTCGTGGGTTGTTCCACCCACTAAATTTCCTCCTACTATACCAACAGCTTTTTTTGTTACTAACCTCTCAATTCCCTGTCTAAACTGCTGGCAGTTTCGTTAAAACGGCGAAAGTTTCAACTGATGTACGAGCGGAACCGGTGTTCCACGTTGACGGTAAGCCCTTTTTGCAATCGATCCTAAGGGCAATCGAGTCTGAAGCAGGTTGCTTCCCTCCGGGTCTTCACTCTTCAGTTCTTGGTCCGACCCCGTGCGGCGAGCTCGCGACACAGATTAGAACGACTCTTCACATGTAAATATCAACAAAAGCCTGAGACAAGGTACGAAAATACAAAATATCTACGTGACGAACCACATATCGGATTTCAACGGAATCCGATCAGTCACTGGAATACACCAGCTTTTTTTTACAAATCTTTTTTACAAATGAAGTCAATCTTTTTACAATTACAATTAAACATTAAATATTTAATTTTAAACAGGTTTACCTAATTAAAATGTAAAGTTCTTACAAATAAAGTTAAACTTTTTACAAATGAATTTAAACTTTCAGCTGCAGTAGGTAAGATATCATGTTTATTCAACAAAGAACATAAACAAAGAATATAAACAGAGAAAAGGGCAAAGAAAAACTTCGTCTTCAAAAACAATGTCCTTTCTAATGATGAGGTACACAAGATCTTCTAATGAAGACGCTGACCATTACCAGCCGAAGATGAACTGATCGTAACTTAAATTTTATTAAATTTTTCTAAAGATCACTAGGAATGATCAAAAAGAGATTCGCCTCCTCCGACCAAGATCCTCCTACCCATTCAAGTAACACAGTTCACCGAGGAAGTCATTGTGAAACTTGCTGCAGTGGGAAGGTTTAAATTCATTTGTAAAATGTTTAAGCTCATTTGTAAAATGATTAATTTTATTTGCAAAAAGATTACCACCTTAATTTGCAAAAAGATTAACTCTATTTGCAAATACTATAACACATACTGTGGACCTCAATTTGATAAATACCCATGGGTCGAGCAGAATGTTTCTCAAATCGGTAAATTCGTTCGTCGAAATTTCATTGCATGATTGTTTGCGTGATTTTTTATGTTCCAAACAACTAGGTACAAACATCTCAACAATTTAAAAAATTACACAGCTCCTGAAGGATGTCCTAAACACGTTAACGATTGAGTAAACAAGCCTTCAAAGTTTGATCGGAATCCTATTTCAGCCCGTTTTGGCGCACTCAACGCATTTATCACATCATACTTCAACTCATGTACCGGTCATTCAAATAGCTACTTTCGAAAAATACAAAGAAACCCACATGTGGTGACAAGAGATGTGGGGGTCGACCACTGACACGCACGAACACGTAACATTAGCAGTATCTACGTTGCAATCAGCTAAAAGTTTAACGAATTCGAATATGAGAACTGGAAGTTGCCAAAACACATCGGAACACGCGACGAGCTTTTGTTGAAATTGCTTTAAGCTCATTTGCGTCCGTTGTTTCATATCTGCTTCGCCTTAGAACTTATTCGGGCCTAAACGACCCAGGGCAGGGAATTACCTTGTGATTTTAGACTTATTAATTGCCTAGCGAATTGGCTGGAATGACAATCGTAATAGGCAAACTTCACTATTTCAAAACAATTTCTGGGGTGTAACAGTAATACTGTATTTACACAGAAATAGGTACGATATTTTGTAAATACTCTATTCAAGCACCTCAAAATCCATTCGAATTAACATTGAATAATAATGTCTGTTTAAAAGACATTTAGCACTTGGAAAAAGACTAACTACAATATAATATATTGTAGTTAGTCTTTTTCCAAGTGCTAAATGCGCTTTTTTGACCATTTTCGTTTTAGTGCACTTTTGGGTAGGTACTACTGAGCAAATTCGTTTGCACTTTTAGATAAACTAAATGAAAATGACGAAAAAATGCAGATTAGCAGTTTTGGCGTGATGGTGACGATATTACTAATTTATTTGATTTGTTCACAGACAACTTAAACAGAGATATTTTAAGACCAATTCTGCGGACAATTCGAAATCGAAATAAGTATTGTATCCCGTGGGATTTTAGCAGAAACTGTATTCTTTCAATGTGCTAAATTTCGAATAATTCATTTTAGAATAAACACCAAACCTGATTCTACGAGTACATCCCAAAAACATTAAGTACCTACGTTACACGCCTGATTTTCTCGACTGGAATTTTTCTACAAATTGAGTGGTTTTCAAATTCAAAAGAGGGGGGGGGGGGGGTTCACGACACACCCCAGAGCCAAAAATAGGCAATATTATAGTAGTTGTCTGGGAGTAGCCCAGCCTTATTGCCCAATGACCACAAACGGTTTGGCAGGATGTCTCGATTTTCCAGATCGTGACACTTCCTATATTTCGAGGGATTGCTCAATTTGGCTAAGTTCGTAATATGGACTTCTTTGGCGTGCTATAAGTGTTTTATACAAAAAATGCAAAAAGCCGAATCCCTAAAAAAACATTGATTTGGCTGTGTACAAGACGGAGTAAGGTACAAATTCAGTTATCCCCTAAACGCTCTATAATATAGAGCGTTTAGGGGATAACTGAATTTGTACCTTACTCCGTCTTGTACAAAGAGATATCCCTAAAAAAAAAACACAAAAAAAAACATTGATTCGGCTGTGTACAAGTCGGAGTTAGGTACAAATTCAGTTAACTTGTGATGTCACCGATATACAGCTTATTTCAGCACAAATAAGCTGTTCAAGCTGTACTGACTGAGTTCCAGTATTTTTCATCTTGTTCCATAGACATATGGATTAAATTTGAGAGACAAACTTAATACAAAGTTAATTCTTTCTATTGCATATTATGCAATAGAAAGAATTAACTTTGTATTAAGTTTGTCTCTCAAATTTAATCCATATGTCTATGGAACAAGATGAAAAATACTGGAACTCAGTCAGTACAGCTTGAACAGCTTATTTGTGCTGAAATAAGCTGTATATCGGTGACATCACAAGTTAACTGAATTTGTACCTAACTCCGACTTGTACACAGCCGAATCAATGTTTTTTTTTGTGTTTTTTTTTTAGGGATATCTCTTTTTGCATTTTTTGATAAAACAATTTTAGCACACTAAAGAAGTCCATATTCGAATTGAGCCAAATTGAGCAATCCCAAGAAATATAAGAGGTGTCACGATCTGGAAAATAAGAGGTGTCACGATCCTGCCAAACCGTTTGTGGTCATTGGGCAATAAGGCTGGGCTACTCCCAGACAATTACTATTATAATAATATTGCCAAATAATACAAATGAATTAAAATTCAATAAAAATCATCAATAGCCATACGATGATTAAAATCATAATAATCAATTATGCCGATTACTGGAAAAGATTATCACGGACCCTCAGTGTTCCTTTAGGAGGCCGAATTGTATAGTATTCATATACCAGTACTCGTAATATCAAAAGTGAGTTATCAGCGATCCACTTGATGCGCGGTTTCTACACACAAACGTTCAATGATTATCTGGACGTGGCCCGAATTGAATTGTTATTCTGAAGATGGCACTTTAGAATTCCTTGAAAGGTCGAATTTAGACAATCTTGACCACTTGTTTATAATTATAAGATTCATTTTAATTCACAAGATTGATAAAATTAGAGCTTTACTAAGAAAACGACAGGGGGAGTTTGGAAACACTGTACTATACATCATAGTTCTACCTACGGTCAGGGGCAAGTCATGTAATTAAAAACTGCTATTCCACGAAGTTCTGTCTCCTGCTTGCACACGGGCTCAAATAGCACTAAACCTTTGTTGGATCGGTCGATACCCGCTTGTTTCAACAATATTAATCAAAAGGTCCCCGGTGGGTTCTGTTGTCGTTCCAGGGACGAGAGATGGTTTGCTTTCGCAGACCACGCAATCGTTTAATGCACGAGACTGTTGCAAGTGCTGCACCAAATTGAACCCGTTCCGATTCCGCTTATGAACAGATCAAGAGCAGAAGATTAAGATAAAGAGAGCTTTGTCACATGAAGGTCGGGAGTGCATCGCGACAAACTCGAAACCAACACGAAGATCACAAGTAGTACAACCAAGACATGATAATTACTATTCCACCGTGGAATTTCCACGCGATGACTAGTCACAACTGATATATTTGGACTAAGGTCAGACGGGTTGGATTGACATATTGATATTAGGCCCCAGTCAGAAGGTCACATTCAATCATACACTTACAAGTGTGTTTATTAAAGTTCCGATTCAAGTTCGGGCTGTGATCCAAATCAGAAGCAAAACATACAATTTCAAGGTATAGATAGAGACTAACGATTTTATAATATAGAGACTAACGATTTTATAATAATTCAGTTATTAGTCTGAATGATCCTGGATCTTGATTCTTAAAGGGACCCTCACAATGACCAAGAATTTGCACGAGGAGAAATATTGTGCATAGAATATTTTCTGGGTTTTTCTAGGCCTAATTTTCAATAATTTTGTGGGAGCAAAGTGCTCCAGTATTTGAACGTTTTATCTCAATTCTATAGACCAATTAATTCTGAAACGGATTTTGGCATAAGTAAAGATTTTTCGGAAATTCGAATTTTAAACATTTTGGACCAAGAACAATAGCTTCTGACTCCACCATCGTGTTTGGCATTAAAAAATCTGTAAAATGAGGTGTCACTTGTCGGACTGTTTCATTTTTGGAATTTGTGGGTAATTCCGAAAACCCCTCTTAGAGTGGCCCGATTCTGCCCATCTACGAACTTGGTCTTTCGATTGCCGAGACAGAATTTTTGTGCAAATTTGAACTTTTTATCCCGATTCTATGGAGAGTTATCGTCTAGAATGACACATAGATAAATATAATAATATTATATTTATCTATGTGTCATTCTAGACGATAACTCTCCATAGAATCGGGATAAAAAGTTATAATATTATATATAATTATAATATAGTTATAATAATATTATTATGAATACTGGATGGTCTGAAACGGATTTTGGTATAATAATATTTTTCGGAAATTCGAGTTTCCTTCCCTTCGACAATTCGCTAAAACAGACAGAAAATAAGGGCTGTTGATTGTTATTTCCGTTCCAGATGGAATTATACTACCATTGATGTATGTAAATTATAAGGGTGTGATGGATCTATTCGAACGCCTTTTCCGCGCCTATGAAATGATTGCGGTGAAACACACGTGGTACACGTGGCAACGGCCCTCGTCGGTCCACGTGTCCGGGAACATGTGTACTTGTCGTCACCGGGAATTGATGGGGCCCCAGAGACCGGAGGGAGCTTCCCCTTCGACCGATCCAATCTTTTTACCTAGTTAACGGGATACGAGCGATCTCCGGAGTGGGAATCGAACCCTCGTCCTTCTCCCCCAACTTTATCACTATCGAATTAAGACTCGTTGGAAGTCTTTTTTCTTTTTGTTCACCGGAAGGAGCATCTGCGTCTTCGGCTACTCAACTATTGTATCTGTGGTGATCCTGTAACTTTCCGGCCAATTTACTTTGGTCCCTCTCACGAGCAAAGTTCGCTAGTAGCTCTTGTCTCTCCCCATAACACTTTGCGCGTTTAATAATGTAATGGAATCGCACCATCGCCTAAGTGAGATTCTCTATACTTGAGCTCTATGGGAGAAATAAAAAAAGCTTTCCCTGCTTATAGTTCCACTCCAAACCTAACTTGAGTCAACTCCCTAAGGCAAATTGGAACTCCTCCAGGCCCATTTTTCTACCTCATTTATGCAAATGTCTTCCACAGCAATCCAAATATAGTCACTGCCATGTTTGCAGACGATTTAGCTGTCCTTTCGAGAGGTGATTCATGTGAGGGTTCATGTAGAATTTTGCAAGAGCACATTAAATCAACAGAAGAGTGGCTGGCGCGTTAAAGTGAATCCCTCCAAATCAACTCTTGTCTAGTTCAAATACCGTCGGAATGTAACCCACCACCAAATTACCATGACTGGAACAAATGTACCTGATGCTGACCATGTTAGATATTTGGGTCTGATACTCAACAAGAAACTCAACTGGCAGTAGCATCTGGACGCAATCATTAAGAAAGCTCGCACTAGAATTCACGTTCTCATGCCTCTACTCGCAAGCATCGTTCTAGCCCTTCACACAAGGCCCATTTGGCAATATGGATGCCAGGTCTGGAAATCAACCTCAGATAGCCAAATAAAAAAGGTACCTACAGACATTTCAAAATCGAATCCTCAGAATAATCACAAAAGCCCTGTGGCACATTCGAAACTCGACCCTTCACTCTGATCTTGATATGCCAACGGTGCCTAGCTGAGGTTCTCAGGGAAACGGGACGTCGCCACATCGGTTTCTTTAGTCTCACTATAACG
The DNA here is from genome assembly GCA_963920205.1 of Stenodema calcarata. Lineage (NCBI taxonomy): Eukaryota > Metazoa > Arthropoda > Insecta > Hemiptera > Miridae > Stenodema > Stenodema calcarata. The sequence goes on along the minus strand of OY986062.1, from coordinate 14,493,086 downwards.
TGGAACTCCAACAGCTACTGGACAATCAATCACCTGTTTGTGACCAAAGAAGGTTAAAGAGAAAAAGATCTGATTAATACTGAGTATGATCTATGCAATATTCCATGTGATACAACCATTTGATTCCTTACTGTACTCAGTTAACCATCATATTTGTTAAAACAACATAACCCTCATAATACCACAACACCGTGAGACCATAAGTGGAATGAGTAAGAATCAACAGTACACAGTACTCGGTGAGGTAAATTCCAACACCAACCACGAAGTTCATTCTGATAATAACCAACTGGAATCCCTCAATGTACCAACCCTTCTTCGGGAAAGGGCGGCGCCGGCGCCGCTAGTCCCCGTTACCCTTTCGGCCCCTCACATTTCGTCCCCTAGTAAGACGGCGTCTGGTGGTTATAATGATTAGTATTTCCTCCCAAACAATAAAACATAATTCGTTGTTGACAACTTGATATTCAAACAGTTCTCACACTCACATTTGGAACCACATGCACTAATCAGAATGGGCGCATCTGATTGAGATTCCCACGCCTCCCACTTCAATTTCGTCTCTGAATGAAATTCATATTTATTAATAAACTCCTCTACAAAAAGATTTCCAAAGAAGCAAAAATAATAGTTAATTCATAAAAAAATTAATAAATTTATAAATCATGTTGGTTTTAGGGGAATTTTCGAAGAAATGGAAGCTTTGTTCTCGGTCCAACATTTTGAAAAGTCGAATTTTCGAAAAAAAATTTATACCAAAATCCATTTCAGACCACCCTGACTTCTAACTATGAATTGAAATACAAAGTTCAAATTTGCACGAAAAATCTGTCCCTCAGCTAAGTTACAAAAAGGCTAAGTTCGTATATGGTTTTGTGGAGTTTTATAGGGAAAAATTACCCATAAATTCCCAATTTGAAACAGTATGACAAATGACACCTCGTTTTGAAGGTTTTTTTCACGCTGAACACGATGGTGAAATCTGCATTGCGATATCTTATTCGGTTCTCATACTGGAACACTTTGAATGAAATTCTTATAAAATATTTTGTTATTTCTTCAAAAATTTGCTCTTATAGTCATGCTGCATCACTGGATTTTTTTTTTTTTTTTTACATTTGTACTGGTAATATTGCATTTCATTTTTGATATTCTTTAAAAAATAACAGCAGCTATTCATTCTTGATATTTACCGCATAGGAATATCTATGACGGGATTTCGAGTCTTGTTTGGCTGATTGGTTGCATGCTCTACGCTGTCAACCAAGTTTGGATTTACTTATATTTTTGTCGTATATTTCTCCCAGTTTCTCTCTATAAACGTCACTGTTCCGCACACTACAGACGGGCTATACGTTACTTATTCCGACGTCGCCCTCAGTGATTGCCAGTGAATCAGAGCAAATTGGTTGAAATCACCGGGCGAGTACTGAGGTTTCAACGTCGAAATTTGTCGCAGGCAAAACGTGGGGTTGTGGCGCTGAAGTTTAGACATGCGATCCCATCCTAATAGCCTTAAAAGTCGCGTGAGCTCATCCTTGTGAGGTTTCTCGAAACAATTGGCGGATATGTGCGAGAGGGTGATGCAAACTAGAGCATTCATTAAGCTCATCATTTCGTCCCCTGAACGATTAAATTATGAAATATTCCTTTTTAGTCTTATTACATACAAAGCTGTTTACAAACTGCTTTGACGTACAAGTACTCTTCAAAAATAAATAACGCACAGGAAGAACTTTATATTTTGAATACCGATTCACAATCGAATATGTTGGGCTTCCTATACATGGTTTTAATGATCGATTTTTGTCGCACTAATAACTTGTTGGGTTTTGTCCGGATAGTTTGAGTATGTTCCTCCCCAGTCACAGGAATCAAGTATGGTATAAGTCGTAATTAAGGCAGTGCTATCACGGAGTGGACATTATAGAAGAGAGATGGGAATTTCTTGAGCCATACAAAAACCAACATGCTCTTTCCATGACAACCTAGGTACTTAAACGTATCCAATCTTTCTATAAGTTATGTCATATTGGGGAACCGACAGTATATAGGCAGACATTATAGAAAGTACAAATTTCTTGAGTGTATCATACAACAAATCCAGTTATGCAGCATGTCTATAAGAGCGAATTTTCGTAGATAGTTTCAATACTGTCTGAAACGGTTATTGAAATATTGGGCAACGAAAAGGCAATACAATTGGACTTGGTGACGTTTAAAAATCATCACAGCATCACTTTATTCATTGGCTTCCTACATTATTACTAAAGTAACAATCTACCTGCACCTGTAAATGAAGGGGCGAAATTGGATCAGTTACTGTTCAGGTTTGAAATAGTATTAAATCACCCCACAGATCCCACAAAGTCTAAAACAGTTTTCCTAAGTTTTCAGGAGAGACAAAAAAATGGATTTTCCAAAGTACTGTAGTAATTTCCATGGTTATTGCGGCTTTTCTACGTTGAAGAAGCCTTTTCCTGCATTGCAATAAAGGACAAACCAGTGAGCTAGAAAGACGGACCGAGAGATTTCGCATAAGTATCCGTTCCTAACTCGTTTGGCCAAAAAACTGAGTTAGACCTTGTGAGATCTTAAGGACGAAATTTTGCTCCTACCATTGCTCAAATTGATATGAGGCCCATGTGAGACTCAAGCCACACCGCAGCCACCCTGTGCAATTTGCCAACTTTTGGTTTGAAGTAAATATTTTTAAACGGTGGTCTCGTGGAGCTCCAAAACCACCTCATACTCGTTACTGTCAGGATTTCGAAGGTTAAACTCAAAAATAAACACGACTCATTCAGTGGGCAAAGGCACCGGAGTTTGCATAGAAGAAACGCGGTTATCCGCCAATTCACTCGCTAAGGGATATCGAGTAGCTAGTCATTGATCAAACGATTCATAAATCACGAGGCTTTGCAAACAATCGTAACCACTTGCGCATGGTGTCTAAGTTCGAGCTATTGTCGCCTTCACTTCGCTTTCATCGGATTCGATGGAATCGAATCGACGAGGATTTTTGAAGGGTTGCATTGAGGTGAACACTGAGGTATTTTAGTATCGCAGTTACCAGAGGTCGAGACTGCCCTAACTACAATGGTCGCAAATCGATGAATAATATTATTCAAACTCGAGTCTTCCGTGGTTGTTGGTTCGTTGAATCAATAAAGATCAAAAATGAATCATGACTGAAAACAACCCACTAATGGAGGTCTCCCAATCTCTGTAGTAACGCGAGTGGAACATTATTTTTCATTTATTGCTTCTAACAAATCTAATAAATAGCAAAAAAAAAAAAAAAAATCGAGTCAGGCAGCATGGCTATAAGAGTGAATTTTTGAAGAAATAACTGGTTTTATGTTGAATCTCTCCATTTTACAAGTTTTATAACAAATTTTGTCTCCATTTTTTAACGAGTAACACCTCAATAACACGATGGTGAAGTCAGAAGTGCGATATCTCATTCCGTTGTCAGATTAGAGCAGATTAACCGTGAAGAACATCTCACGTAATAACCACGTTTCTTCATCTTCAAAGTGCTCCAATTTGAGAACGGAATAGGATATCGCAATTCTGACTTCATTATCGTGTTCAACCGTTGTTCAAACGTAAGAAAATGAGGTGTCATTTGTCATACTGTTTCATTTTTCGAATTTTTGGCTAATGTTTCCCACCCTAAAACTCCCCAAACCCCCCTTTAGAGTGGCACGATTCTGCCCATCTACAGCCTTTCGATTGACAAGACAGATTTTTTGTGCAAAACTTCTTATGTCAATTCTATCGTCTGGAATGACACATAAGTACATAAATATATACCTAAATAAATATATAGGTAAATAAAAAATTTCAGTAAGCTTTACAATAGTATATACCTATTAAGTGTTTCTATCCTTCTTTTTTCTCCTCCTGTGAAAATATTTATCCAGTAAATAAATATATATATACGTATGATTTTTGGTGTCTTTGGGCAGTGAATTCAGGATGGTCTGGAATGGATTTCAGCATACAAGTTTTTCGAAAATCCTGTTTTAATAATTTTGGACCAAGAAAAATTCCAAGACCTTCGAAAATATGCTAAAAGAACGTTGGTTAGCAAGACCTAATGAAACCGAGTCAAATTAATAAACATTTCACCAGCATCTCTCCATCGACAGAATAAATCCAAATTTCTGGGGATGAGTCATGTTTAACCTGTGGTGGAATTGACTACTAGATCCAAAAAAAATCTTGAGACCTTCCCCAGCTTTCTACCTCTTTTGGTTCTCGTACAGTAAAATAGGGAAGCTTGTGGGATAAGAGAGCTCAAAATATAACGGGCGTTTGTTAATCACTGAAAGCTTAAGCGAAATAATCTTTCGTCGAAGAATCTTTAATCACAAAATCTTTAGTTTTTGATCGTATGTCATAGAATCTTGTGTTTTGTGATAATTGTGCTCAGATTTCCTAAAATCGTTCAGACCTGTATGAAACGTCATATTAAGCATTGAAAATGCCCACACTATTGGCCTATTCCAATACCTGGGAGCCTGCATTAACGTCGCAGATTTGGATTTCACTGTATGTGCGTGATCTTGTCGAAGTTTTCACCATTACCTCGTCTCGACCCCGAAACAAGGACAATATAGCGACGTCGAAGATGACATCCCATGACCTAAGGGGAACGGCCTTTCATAATAAGTAGTTCATTATGCTAAACCATCGATGTCGTGCCTTGCCGATATCAGTTGTCAATCTTCTTGCATGGCAGAACCTATTTTCAACTCAAATCATACGACCTCGGTGAACCCAACCGGAGTTGGTTAATAAACTCGATCGTCGTTCGCTTGGTTCTAAAACTGAGCGTTACGAAACGAATAGGCTTTCGTGGTCTATTCCGTGTTTTTATTGGGATAATGATGGAAACACAGGAATCAACCAGTCGACATTCCTCCTCCCGATATTTTCTGGTAAAACCGTTGAAATGTAACGAGACACGCAAACATTCCGAATCTTCGGTTCCCACCAAGTATCTTGTAAAAGATGATGTATCGGTTAAAGTTTTCCGTATCTATAAATAAAGTGGAAACAAGGGGAAAAACTGGTTCGATAGGATAGGTATATACCTCCCGTTTTACAGCTCCAGTTCCGTTTCAGACGCGTTCGAGTCTTCTTCGAAGTTGTAGGCTTGTTTTTCTACTTGATTCTTGAATCAAAGGAATTCTGCAATGTGTGAGTAATTATCAGTGCAACGCCCTGTAAAAAAGCAATATGGGTAGAATCAAGTGATGATATTTGATTTCGATGACAGGCATGTGAAAAGGAATAAGTTTATCCGTGAGTTTGTAGCGAAAGAGCGACGTCTCGCTCAAGAAAAATCCGGAGGCAAAAAGAAAAAAACCAAGCAGCTCAAGGTGGGTCAATTGAAAATTTTCAGTAGGCTTGACAGTGAATTATAGATCACGAAATAAACTCTTTGAATTAAATTGTTACGCTCTAAATTGAGGACGTCGCTGGAAGAAGGGGATATAGCGCCATACCCCTTTAGGTGGCTCGCATTTTGAATTCCCCGCAATCTTAACTATCTTCTACACAAAACTTTAGTTGAAAACCTTGTTTTGTTACGTTGATGTTGTGAAAAGAAAACTACGACAATGGAAAAAACGGAAATAATAGTAAGATTCAAATGGTAAGATATCATGGAACCTAGAATTAAGATTTCATAATCATCCCATTCTCCCTCACTGGTAACGAAATCGTGAAGATGCAGGTGGTTTCCTATTCGTTCTTGTTCTTTTGTCGTACATTCCATCTTGGGCCACGGATGTCAGAGTAGATGGATGGGTCTTGAAAACTCTGGCAAGGTCCAGGAGCAGGATGCTGAAAGGTCTGGGTCAAGGGCAGAGGAGGCAAGTTGCCTGGATAGGTACTTAAGTGGTTTCTTATTCCTTGTTGGTCTCTCGTCGTACATTCCTGACCCACTGGTGTCAGAGTACATGGATGGGTCATGATAACTCTGGCCACGTCCAGGAGCAGGATGCTGAAAGGTCTGTGTCAAGGGCAGAAGAGGCACGGTTTCTGGATACTTAGGTGGTTTCCTATTCTTGGTCTCTCGTCGTACATTCCTTCTTGACCCATGGAAGTCGGTGTGGATGGGTCTTGAAAACTCTGGCTATGTCCAGAAGCAGGATGCTGAAAGGTCTGTATCAAGGTTTCTGGATACTAAGGTGGTTTCCTATTCCTTCTTGTTCTCTCGTCGTACATTCCTTCTTGACCCATGGAAGTCAGTGTGGATGGGTCTTGAAAACTCTGGCTAGGTCCAGAAGCAGGATGCTGAAAGGTCTGTATCAAGGTTTCTGGATACTAAGGTGGTTTCCTATTCCTTCTTGGTTTCTCGTCGTACATTCCTTCTTGACCCACGGGTGTCAAAGTTCATGGATGGGTCATGATAACTCTGGCCACGTCCAGGAGCAGGATGCTGAAAGGTCTGTGTCAAGGGCAGAAGAGGCACGGTTTCTGGATACTTAGGTGGTTTTCTATTCCTTCTTGTTCTCTCGTCGTACATTCCTTCTTGACCCATGGAAGTCAGTGTGGATGGGTCTTGAAAACTCTGGCTATGTCCAGGAGCAGGATGCTGAAAGGTCTGTGTCAATGGCAGAAGAGGCACGGTTTTTGGATAAGTAGGTGGTTTCCTGATACTCTGACATCCATGGAATAAGAACGAATGTACGACGAGAGATAAAGAAGAAAAGGAAATCACCTAAGTATGTTCACGATTTCGTTTCAGTGAGGGAGAATGAGATGAATATGAAATCATCACTCAAGTTTCTATATGAAAGTATTTGAGCCTTGCTAATATTTCCGCTTTTCCCACTGTCACAGTTTGCTGAATAAATTGTTGTAAAGTGAAAGCCAGCAAAGAACAAACTACCTATGACAATAAGACAAACGGAAATACTCGTATTAGCAAGACTCAAATACAGTCATATGGGAACTAGAGTGATGATTTCACAATCATCTCTGATGGTATGAGCGTTTTAGAGTAACCTCATTCATACCTACTTTTAAATAAATATTGATGACGTCAGATCTCGTCTGAAATACGTCAAGTTTATGAAGACCTATTTGACGGATTTGAACGCACCAGACAGAAGTAAAATGATGATGAGACTAACGGGAATTACTCAACTAAAAGTGTGACGATTTGGAAGACCAGTTCACTACATAGTCTGTGGTCTTGTTTTCTTATAATTTCCCTGAAAATTTGATGCTTCAGAGAGCATACCTGGCCAGCAAAAAAAATATGTGGTGGTGGTATTACCACAGTCTCCCCTACGAATCTTCCACCAAACAAAATATTCCATTCTACATTGATTTGGGCAGGATAAAATTATATACCTAATAGTGAATGTACATATATGTACATATATGTAGATGCAGTAGTAGTTGTAAAACAGAAGTAATTGTTTCTAATTGTTTTCATCCGGAAAGAAGACACACAAGGGGGACTGGTAGGCGTGACTATTTACTATTAAAAAACAGCGAGGGTGCCCGCGCCAATTTATCACTACCACCCTCAAGACAGGAAGGGCGTATTTTATTTTCAATTACAATGAGGCGATTCTGCCGTCTGACTATACAAAGGTTCCCGCACCCTCAGCACAAGGGAGCGATCCCCTGCGCGGTGACCGTAATCCAGAGTAGATTGAGACACGCCTATCAGTTCCAAGAGCCCGCCAACTGTTTTGCTCGGGTTCGGCACTTGTGTCGCCCTCTGGGGGTACAGCTATAAATCACTTCGCGGTTCCATTTTTATGGTAATACCTCGTTCTAGTGATGGGAAACAGTGAGGGATGTGTGACGATTTAGTTGGCTCCCCCGCCGGCCAGTTGGCGGCTAATTTTTTTATTTATAATGATTTTTAGGCAGGAAGGATTGAAAAGTGATTCTTCGGCTTTCTGCAGTAAAGTCGTCAGAGGTAGGGATTGCGACATCACCAATATTGAAACATATCGATATCTTGCTTCCACTTATCGATGCTCTGGAAGGACATAGGCAAAGATAAGGGTTAAGGGGTTCATTAACTAGGAAACACTCGCTCTACCCCAGCAGTTGGGATTTGGATCATCACATACAAAAGCTTAAGACTTGAGGAATTTTTCGACAGTTACGAGCTACCGGTTTATTTTAATCCAACGGTTCCAAAAACTCAAAAACGCATTTTTGTCACTTATGAGGTATCACTTATAGGCCGACGGTATGTAGGGATCTTTTTTTGACATGACTTACTTTGCATTGGACTGCACTCTACACTGTTGGGGTGTTTAACATTAATTTGAGAAAATTAAGACGATCCTACACCCCTCATTGTGAATGGTGTTGAACGTAGTTCAACGTCACGGGAGCTGCTCCGTCCTTTATGTACTTACACAGCGTTGTCGGATAAATAGGGGATTTCACGGTGACGAAGAAGAAATCACGTTAGGCCTCGAAAATGGGTCCTTCAACGGAGTTTGCCGCCTGCTGAGCGCCGTATGTCCTCTTCTTTCTGGGGTCACAATACGTAACGAGAGGGTGAGCCTGTTTTCACGCTCTTACGCCGACCCCACTTGTAGGGAGTCTGATGTAAGTGCGAGGACAATAGCGGAAATGGGTCTGTTTCGATATTTGATGGCAATTGCATCAATATTAACGCCCTTATGTGCTCCATCAGTTTTGATCCTTAATGCAAAAAAACAATATTATATAATATACGTATATATCATTCATCTACAAAAACCCTGGGGGAAATGCCACTCTCAAACTATTCAAGATGGTTAGATCTGTACGTAAATACATGCAGATCTGCTGCAATGTGCACTTTGCTCCAACCAATCGTGATCGTGATGAAAAAAACTCCCAGAACTGATGCTGAAGAACGTATTGCCACGTTGTTTATTCAGGTCAATACTTTCTTCAGAACCAGTTCTGGGAGTTTTTCTCAACACGATTGCCTAATTTTGAATTTAGTAACTCAAACCGCTCTTATTTTTCACTCATTGTACCATTTCGTTACAACGAATTGCTGATATTTTACAGGACAGTTTCAATTCAGTTTTGAGTCTCTGAGACCAAAAAACCGCCAGCGTATCTGCTGCAATGTGCATCGCATTGTTCAAACCAACAATAACAGAAATTTTTCTCTCTCGCTGAAATTTATTAGCAACGCGTTACTCAGAGCCAAGCGTATATTTACGAGTATTGACATTATGTCTTTACTCTGGCACATAACTCGAAAAACGTTACACAAAAGCGTTACACGAAATCGTCACGAAAATTTCTAATGATTTTCGCTTACAACCGATTCGTTGCTACGGAACTTTATCTTCGCCAGTTATCATCGTACAAAAATCGTTCACCACTCGTTGGATGCTCTCGATTTACCTAACCATATTACGTTAACCACTGCGGAGTGCGTGGCCGACAAGCTGCGGTACGAGCGTGATTGTTTAAATAATTGTTTACACACAGGTGATCATTCTCAATAATTTATATTGTCTATACGAATGCAAGCTTCATAATTTATGATGAACCCTACAATTAAGTTTAACAACTACGCTACTGGGGTAACAATGTAGCATTGTTCGAAGGTTCTTGAATCACTTCTTTAAAGACAAAGTGTCCCAATGTGTTGCAGACTCGTATGCAAGCCTTTAATTCTCGACTGTATCAACAACAGGATGGAGTTGACATTCTTTTGACATTTTCATGTCTTTGCTTTGGCTCATAAACTGAAACGGGAAAAATTTGTTTCCTTGATTCACCCTTTCCCTCAGAACACAAGCGACAGGCGGGCCACTACGTCAGAGCCTATGACGCACGAGCATATGACGTCAGACGGCTGGCAGGCCAACTAGTACGTCAAAGTCTAAGCCGTAAGAGCCTATGACGTCAGACGGCTGGCCGGAGGCCAACTAGTACGTCAGAGGCTATGACGCATGAGCGTATGACGTCAGACGGCTGGCAGGAGGGCAACTAGTTCGTCACAGCCTATGCCGTTAGAGCCTATGACGTCAGAGGGCTGGCTAGGTGATCGGGTTTTAATAAGCCTCTGGAATTCCGCGCCTTCATTTTGCATTCATTTACATCTTCACGTTGAAAAATCCTTCATCTTGTCGCTAACTTTATTTTAACACGCCACGCTATTATTAAATTGTGGAAATCAAACTTGTGCAGACTATTCAATTCATCGTTTGAAAGTTTCAAATTGAAACCCACGGATATTCCTGACAATTCTACCTTCACATAGGTCGTAATTGTGTGATGTCTGCAGTAGCCATCATACCAACAAGAGTCTTTTTTTTTTTTTGTAAAACTGACCATGTGCCAGGTGGCACATTTTCTTACTACAATTACCCAACATTATGAATTATTGGCTTTCCGGCGTAGTTCAGTCAAAGTAAATATTTTTGTCCTAAAAAAGACCTCTTAAATTTAAAAAAAGAAAAACAAAGAAAACATTACAAATTCCTTGGACGATGATAAAGAATAGCCGAAAACATTGTACTAAATGAATAACTCTTGTACATAATCCACGAATTTGCGAAGAAAATGTTCAAAACTCAAATTTCCGAAAAATGTGTATGCCAGAATCCATTTCAGACCATCCTGAATTCACTGCCAAAAGACACCAAGAATCATAATAGGTGTGACAAACATAAATACATATTACGTATTTATGTTTGTGTCATTCCAGACGATGACTCTCGATAGTATTGAGATGAAAACTTCAAATTCGCACTAAAAATCGATCTTGGAATCGAAAGGCTAAGTTCGTAGTTGGGCAGAATCGGGCTTCTCCAAGTGGGTTTAGGGGAATTTAAGGGGGGAAAAATTACCCATAAATTCTAAAAATGAAACAGTCTGACAAGTGACACTTGAATAATGTTCTCCAGTTCCCTTAAATAATAACACTTCATATGAATAATGGGAATCTTGAAACCTTGAAATTCTGTTGAACACTTGTCAAGGTTGTTTTACGTACAGGGAAATGGAGAGTGATTGACTCGAGTAAGGCGCATAAATTTGCAATGTCGAGGTTGAATTTTTTTCTTCTCAATCAAGAATATTAATACAGGAATACTAATATTTTCTTCGGAATCAAGATGTTTCTATTTCCACCTGACGTTCAGGTGGTGTTTATTTTGACACTCGAAAGGGTACTCCAACTAAGTTACAGTGACGGCTCTGCACGTGTGAGGGTAACTGTAGAGAGTGAAACCGTCCATCGAAACATTACAGAACAATATGTCGACATTATCGTTTACTTGTTACTTCATCGTTGAATGATGTCAGGATTCGTTATCAATAATGTTCGCGACCGCAGAGACGCCAGTCTAGACGACGAGGTTGTTATTGAATTTTGGCTCTTGAACGACCTGATTCTTTGAATTTGTTGTTTGAGTGAAAAATATCCAGTTTTCCCTGATCAAAATCCCACCATTCGTTTTAAAACTAAATTTTAACCCTCGAATCGACCAGTAGGTGCCTTACAAACAAGAACCAGCAGCATGCACCCGCTTGACGGTTTCCCCTCGAATATTGTTGATCCGAAGCTGAAAGCTAATGGGTCCCCACAGCAAAGGGGTTGAAGAACGACTGGGTGAAGGGAGGCCATAAAGTTAATCCACCGTGAGTTATTACCACCGCAATGGGGGTGGGGGAAATAGCACCTGTTCCTCAGGCTTTTCTGAGCTATTTGTATGCAAAAGTTTTACATAACTATCGTCAAGCAAACAACGGGCTCGGTGCGTGTCTGTCTATTTGATTTGGGATCAACCCTCGTTTGACTGAACGCGCATTATCGTTGTACGGATCGTAAAGTTGTTTTCCCAATTAATCTTGTCACAATACAATTACGAACCATCATAAGCTTACAGTGGGTATTCGAGCGTATTCCAAAGGAACTATTAGGCCTACTTCAAGCTTTTCACAAAACGCTTATGATAAACGTCCGAAATCAGATTATTCAGAAGACTTATTGGGGCAGTTAGTGACTGTCCCATATTTTCTACGAGTACAATTTCATATTAAATCCAAGATTATGCACATTGTACAGTTGAAATAATTATTATTCATCGTTTCCACAAGGTGTTTCGAGCCCATTACCCTTTCCCCGCACAACAGGGTTCCTATGATGTTGAAGCAGAACCTTCAGTATCCCACTGGTTTCTACCTTAAAAGTCACATTTTCTACATTCTATCCAAAATTTGGTTCTACAGCTATTCAATAATTAGATTGTATTGAAGAGCACCTTCAGTATTTTTGGGTTATTCCATCATTGTTTGGCAGAAATTAAAACAATTGATATCGATTCAAAAATTTCCAACGTACAAAACTCCGCTTGGTAACTCTCCTTTTCCTATTGACAGCATGCAACAGGGAGGAATACATCACGAAGTGATGCCTTGGTGAAATTGGTTACCAGGATGCTCATCATGGGTCATGGATACGGAATTTTAGCAACAATTATTTAGAACAAAACATTGGTTACACTCCTGATTATGAATTACAGGGGCACACCATTTTTTGGCTTAATCTTCGATAATGAACCATTAAGATCGTCCAAGAAGAAATAAATCCCCCCCCCCCTCAAAAGTCGATAATAAACCGGTATGTCAAGAATGTGCTGTGTTTCCTAGTGGGAACAGTTTGACTTTTCTCTTTGAAATATTTCTTCATGGAAAACCACAATAAAATGTTCAACCGCGCCACTGAATTTCTCGTGAAAAACGTTTACGATTCATGTAATTTCACCTCCCCCACCCCCCTTAATGGAGCAACAAAAAATTGGTTGAAGTCACAGAGAAAGCAAATGGTCAAACTACCGATTAGTGCACTAATTTGAGTGACCCCCTTACGATTGAGGGTCAAGTATAACGATAACAACGAAGATCTTTACATGCACCAACTTACGATTCTGTTGCAGTTCGAGAAGAGTTTTCAACCCGAGAGGCTCGGGAATTGGCAAGTGCCGAAAAAATACCCACACGAAAGGCCTCGAGCTCGACGTGGACACACGAAAGTGATAGCTGACGACAGAGGTCACCTCCTTCCTGGAGTCACCAGAATTGAGCCTTGGAACCATTTCACGTCAACTTGGCAGCTACCTAAAAGGATCACGAGAAAAGTCGGTATGTATTAAGTTGAAGGTAGAAGTCAAATAGTCTAAGGTAGTAAATTTATAGGTAGGTGTACTGGATTATTGTAATTTCTCACTGTTGTGGACTATAGGGAATGACATTGATTTTTGTTAATTTTTTTCCTGAGAATAACTGACCTTCAGAATAATTAAGACAGTGGTAAAACAATTTCAATCTTGATACAATCTTGTTACACCAAAAGGTCCGTAACGGGATGCATCATCAGAGTCCACGTTAGAAATTCTAGAAACTGAGGTAGACCTACACGTAGCTACGTGTACTACTGGCGTTCTGTATCCACCAAATCAGGGGCACCGTTTCAAACCTACTCGTACAGCGAATCCGGGTTTAGTCTGTTGGAATGTCAATGTGCAGATATGGGCATCAACACACGATATCGTCCATATTGCACAACATTACTTAACCATACCATCTAACTACGAATTCCAGTTATAAGTTCCACAGGGTGAATGGGATACTGTGGATATTGAATATCATCAGATCGGTGCAGGGTTCTGACTTAGGATCCTGGGAAAACGGTGAAAATCCACTGCCATGCGGATGGTTATATTCTATATGCCAACTTTCCCCTAAATATCATGGCCAACCAGCGCCGAGATGGATTTCAAAACAAATTCAATGTCTGCCCACAAAACCGTACGTCGTCGAACGCCAATGTAAACGCTTTCATACGAGTCTGCAACACATTGAGACATATTCATGTCATCCCCCCCCCCCCCCACCCAGGAAAATGTCGCCATTTATGTTTTTAACCTGAAAAGGTTTGCAAGAAGAATGATTGTAACATGTGGCCAGGGGAGGTGGAAGAGAGGGCCTCATGGCCCTTATCTCCCCTGGTGGTTAAATAAAACAATTCAATCAATCAATCAATCATATTGAGCGGGAATAGGGAAGAAATGTACGTCATCTACCTCCCAGGCCAATCAGAGAGCAGTACTTAGGCTGGCACTGTAAACCGCTCAGACTGGCTTCCGAAAGCGGTGCATTAAAGCCACCCCTGGCCGCCCCTATCAGCCGCTGTATCTACTACAACCCTGTCTGACCACGTTGAGCGGGAAAAGTTCAAATTCGCCATTTCACGGTTCGATCTGATAGTTGAACAAAAATTGTCTCATTTGAAATTACTCGTTTTACAGGTGTTGTGAGTCACCAATTTTCGATTTTTGACCATCAAAGAATTATTCTCTGACACACTGGCGTTCCCTATAGTAATTTCTCTCTATTGTGGACTATTGTAAAGTTCACCGCAAAGTAAAGATACTTGAATTGGGGCTTTGTGGGTCATTGATCGAGTGAAAATGTCGAAAAAAAGTAGTAGGTTGAAAGTAGTTAAAATACCTGTTACTTCAAATATTTGCCCATTACATCATCATACATCTCAGAGGAAATCCCTTTATTATTACAAAATCGATCATTTTCGTGCTGTGTGATAAAAAATCGCCCTGAACAATCTGTTGATATTTCTATGTTCGCAGCGAGGGACGTGAACACGTTACGCCCAACAGGGAAACACCTCACATCTTGGGAGAAACGATCCTACCACGTTCCCATTTACGATCGGAACATCCCACCAGTGTTACCGTCAACGGTAATAAAAATGACATCCGCATTTAGTTATCTTCACTGCATTATCACTAACAATCGATTCTTGAATAAACTGAACGCTCGCAAGAGGTTATTTATTAATTGATTGTGTCTTGTCAATTATTTAGAGGGTTCAAAACAATAGACGGTGGGTTTAAAAATAATTGGTTTTATATTTATGTCAATATGAATGGAACAATACAACCTTTCCAGGTACTTATACAAAACTATCTAAATTGTTATTACTAGTTTATAAAGACTGAATACTGATACTGTACAAAATAACAATCTACAACAAAATCTATAACAATGTTACATGGATTCATACAAGTTGGTGAATCCAAAATTTATCGATAAAATTCTTACCAACGTACAAATATAGGTGAATTGGACATGAATTTTCAATTTGATCACAATGAAATGCATACGGAATCCCTGGTATTTTCAGCAATTCGTTACAATATGATTTATATGGAATTCGTAAGGAGAGCAGTCCATTGCTCTGTGGAAATTTTGATTTCAGAGCAAATATTTGTTCAGTTCTTGTGTGAATACAAGGCTTCACTGCATTCAGTAGGGGAGGAGCAAAAATACATAAAAGATCATAATATCGTATAAATTGAATTCCTTAATAAATGTCATACACACGAAAGTATTGTTAATTAATAAATAAATTCTTAAAACTAAATAGTCAGAGTATATATTTTCGTGGTCTTAAAAATTATAAGAGAACTCGTAATAACTAGTCGCAAACGTCCTGAATAATATGAATGGGTAGGCCTAGCTATGCGTGATTTGAACCGCAGCTCAAGTTTAACTGTGGACATATTGGCACCGCCAACCCAATTTTTTGGTCATTTTCGTGTTAGTGGACTTATTTCTACAAATTTCTTACTTTTCAAAAACTCCACTGGGAATAACGTATGTTGGCTATGGCTTGGTGTCCCCAATTCATTAGTACCTAACCAAAAGTGCACTGAAACAAAAATGACCATAAAAGCAGATTGGCGCTTTTGGCGTAGTGGTAACGACATGACTCGAGCATAAAATACACGATTGGTATCTACATCAAGAAGTACGCTCGACTGGAAAATGCCTGATTACCTACGATTCTTATTGTTGTCATGGGATCGGTTGGGGAGAGCGCGATAGGACGAGTCTTATCTATTTACATTAAAAACGACGCGATTAGATACCTAGTAATTCCATTTATCGTACGGATTTCTGTGTATTACTTTTAATTATGAACCATTCGAATCAACCAAGTAACCCCGCTTGAAAATTGGTGGGTTTACGATTCACGAAACGTAGAATCTGATTTTGGTTTTTCGACAATTACGATACAAGAGGAAAACCGCGCCTTTCGTGTTTAAAAATAAAAAATTGTATTAAATCATTCGTTGTTGAGTTCGGCTTCGATTTGTGTCAGAGATTTACCTTTGGTTTCTCGGACGACGAACATCGTGAAGAAAATACCGCAAATATTGCATATAGCGGGGACGGCAAAGCAAAACCACAAGCCGACATTATCGTCTAAGTAAGGGAAAGTTTGTACGATCGCCAAGACTATAACGTGCGCAACGAAAGAAATTACGATGCCCATCATCGGTTTGACGTTTGTCGGAGCCATTTCGTTTAGTAACACACCGGGAACTGACGCGAGGCCAACGCCGTAACAGAAGATGAAGACTCCCAAACTTCCTATTGGAATCCAACCGACTTGAGTGATGTCGAATAGACGGTATTGTTGGGCGTACAAGAAAATTGATAGAATTGACAAACTGATTCCGCCGCCGACGAATGAAATGTACAGAAGCGGTTTCCTTCCGAATTTGTCGATCAGAAATAGATTGATGAATGAAGCTACAAGGTTGAGTATGGCGGTGATGATGGCGGAGTCGTTGGCGCCCAAGGGGCTGCCAGCTTCTTCGAAGATGATTCCAGCGTAATTGATCACCGCGTGTATCCCTGACATGCACTGAAGAACATACGCGAATAAACTCACGATAAAAGCAATCTTGGTAGCTTTAGTTTTCATTTCCTTCCACAGCGAAGGTGTCTCTCTGGTCTGACCCTTTAGTTTCGAGCTTTTAATAATGTGCAGTTCGTCTTCTGCCAAAAGGGCGTCGCCTCCTCTGAACCACATCATCGATTTCTTGGCATCATCTTCACGAGACTTCGCCAAGAAGAAATAAGGCGTTTCTGGAATCCAGAACATCAGAACGACTAATACAGCGGGGATCGCGGCATAGACCGCATTGAACCATTTGAAGTTCAAAAACTTGCCGAGGATGTATCCCACGAGAATCCCAGTGTTTATCTGCATAGTGCACGTCGACATTAAGATCCCTCGAATAGACTCGTGAGTCGTTTCGGAGACGTACATTTGTGGCAATGTCAGCCCCATACTGCCAAACGCCGAAATCAATTTACCGGCGTATAACCACATCGGGGTGGTGGCAAACACCATCATTCCGTATCCAATGATATTAGGTATCGACACAGAGATGAGAGCGGGTTTCCTTCCCAGTCTGTTGGCTATGAAGATGATGGCGAAGCCCAAAAACAAACCGACGTATTTCGGGAGTGACACCAAGTTGGCGATTTCCGCTTTAGTCATCGGCCCAACGGGGCTGTCGTCTTTCTGCAGCCTTAGAATCATTGGGGACGTCCAGCCTTGCACCATTCCTCCCAACAAGGAAACAAAGGATACTGCAATCAAACACAAGAAATTCGTTTTAGTTCAACAGAAGATGGGAACAACAAAATACAAGGAACTAAAATTAACAAATACAGGTACCTTGTGGAGAACAATACCTACATATTTCCCTCAACCAAATCAAGTCTGTAAGCTATGTCAATGAACAGTCCAGATACCTAATCATTTTTGGGTGTATAACTTGAACATCCCCTAAACCTCAATAAAGAAAACTCGTTTTCTAAAAATAAAATTTAAAAATAGTATAATTTAGAAACAAGTTCCCTATTGAAATAACTGTCAGTAAATTTAAGTTACACCTAAAGAAGCTATTATGGAATCAATTCATGACATTATGAAGAATTAACCCTACAAATTGTCTACAACATTTAATAAATAATATTTTAAATGCAAAAATAAATTATTAATAACATAATAATACCATCAAAGCAGGAATACAGGATGGAGATACTCCTCCCCTCAGCACGAGGTCTATCACCTCAAAGAGGGGAGAAGCATTTAATTTAAGAGAAGATGTTTTATTTTGTACAAGTTATCATTAAATGATAACTTGTAAATGAAATCTTGATTTCACGAGTTTTTCTGGCCTATCTGAGAGGATGTAAACTTCAATTTTTGTTTTTGTTTGTTAAATGCATTTATTAATCATAATATCATGTTGATATTATGATTAATAAATGCATTTAACAAACAAAAACAAAAATTGAAGTTTACATCCTCTCAGATAGGCCAGAAAAACTCGTGAAATCAAGATCCGGGAAGGTCTCATGAACTAACTTCTATGTTGATCAATTATTTCATTATTCAAAACAAGGGCAAAATCAATTTGTGGATTCATCGTTCCATCATCATTCATCACTACCTAATGAATAATCCCCGTTAAATATATCAAATGGCAATTAATTCATTATTCATGGTTAAAACCAATTTCGACCATGAACCAAGCAGCACAAAAATTATATGCATTAGCAGGCAAATGAAAATTTTGGTGGGGAACAAAGACTATTTTGTCTCCAGTATGCTCAGAGATAATGAATTTCTCATTTCTCCTAAATACACCGAAAATGGTGTGTGTATATCACTGTACGGTTACTGTTGATTACAGTTTAATCATCTTAGCGTTAATGTTAGAAAACTTGAATTTTACTCATCGCAATGTAAGTTACTAATTGGCAATAGGTATTTATTGTAAGTAATGTTAATAAAAAATATTTACCTATACTACTAGAAATGATTTGCTTGGGAATCCCGGCGTTTCTGCCTGTGGCGAAAACAGGTTGGTCTTGAGGTCCCATGGCGCGAACTTGTGAACAGATTCTTCAGAAATTACTAACAACACCCTTACAGTCTTATCGAAATAATGGTCACCACGAAAATCCGCAACATTTTATACCGGTTGTTTTAACCACTTGGGACTTTTATCTGACGTTGTTACAGATTATTCAGAACTCGTCGAGTTCATATCACGTCCTTATACTAGCCCCTGCCAATAGTTAATTTCCTAGATATCGCTATAGCGATGTATATGAACAAAACATCGATCGACAACACACTCTGCACGATTCCCCGAACGTAGATACCAGGGTTTCACAATCAGTAAAGCTTCTAAACGTTGGAGTGCTAATTTTTTACACGTCACATGCGCTCCATCTCGTATCGTAGTTACTGGTGAATACGAATACAAGTTTTTCATTACACAATTATCGATCAAACCGACGAGACTGATTAAATCAATTAAATAATCTTCAATTCAATCTTTCATCAGTTATAAATCAACACTAAATCGGATCGGGAATCGATTGACATGCACAACTTTCGTTCAGGGCTACACTGAGCATCACTTCCTCACATTTCAAAGAACCAACAACACTAATCTCAAGTGGGTAATTAGGTTGAAACAGATTACTTGAATGGACTCTAGTGGATTACCTCCTAATCTTCAGCATTGCACTACAGTAGAGCCCTGAAGATCCACGAGCGGTTGATCCACCGTGCGTGCGGATTATCCGCGAATGCCGCAAAAAAATAAATAAATAAATAAAAAAGTTAATTACGAATTTTGGCGAAAGAAATTTTGATCCGGTTAATTATATCGTTTTAAGAAACGACAAAGAATTATCGAGATTGGTCAACACGGAGAAAAGCTGAGTGGTGATCATCAAGCAGCTGATGATTGTCAACGTGATTTTGAAAAGTTTGTGTTGTCTGAAATGAGGTGAAAACACGAAAAAAATATTTCAGTATAAAAACCGACGAGACTGATATATTTGTCATATTGTCATATTATGACAAATATTCAGACAACACAAACTTTTCAAAATCACGTTGACAATCATCAGCTGCTTGATGATCACCACTCAGCTTTGTTCATATTATGAACAAATTTACCCACTCGTACTTATTTGAAAGTCAAAATTAAGTGACAGGTCACAAAAGTAGCACGGAAAGAATTACAATCTTGCCGTGCAGTAACGCTGGGGGAAGTCACAAACATATTCTTCCAGTACTTAACACACAGTTTTTATACTGAAATAGTTTTGTCGTGTTTTCACCTCATTTTAGCTAATTTTCGATAAAAGATAGATAGAATAGAAAATATATAGAATTTCGATAGAATTGAGATAAAAAGTTCAAGTTTTCACGAAAAATACGTCCTAGCAATCGAAAATGGAATTTTAAGGGAGGAAACATTACCCATAAATTCAAAAAATGAAACAAGTCACACCTCATTTTAACGATTTTTTACCGCTGAACACGATGGAGAAGCAAGAATTGCGATATCTTATTCCGTTCTCAAACTGAAGCGCTTTGAAGAGGAAGAAACGTGGTTGTTAGTTGAGATAGTTCTTCGCGTTTCATCTGCTCTAACCGGATTACGGCATGGATTTGACTTGAAACCGAAGAAAATTCAAACCATCTCATTCTTCATCTTTTTCTTCTTCATCTGATCGGATCTTTTCTATAGAAGATTAGAATTATTTGTTTCATTTCTCACCGTACCTCCTATCCTGAGGGATGATTGTATCATCACCGTTCCCAAAGGAAGAGGAACGGATTATTAGTACCTAATTATTATGTTGACGAGTACTAAGATACTACTTCAGTTAGCCAGCTGACGCGTAGAAATTGTATCATCATTAAGTTTTTACACTATTTATGATCGTGTATAATAATATTATATTACAGTGTAATTTATTTTAAACTTTACGTGCAATCCATTTCTAGAAAAAGGAAAAGCGCCAAGGTTCGGCGAAGAAGGAGATTCCAATTGTAGAAGACCACTCGGTGGATAACAAGGAAGAAGATTACGATCCCTACAAAAGAGATGAACGCGATTACTCGTTTCCGATGGGTGCTGACCGGAATCCAAAGGTGGATAAGTTCTTTAAGTTCCTTTCAACAATATTACCACATTTAGTTTGATTTAACTGCTGATCAAATCCAAGTAAAAAGAAGTTCTTTCAGATCACAACGATCTCTAGTCGTACCAGAGAGAAGTTATTTATCCATCATAATGCTACAGAGACTGCAAAACAGTTATACAAAAAAATATACCAAAATATTTTATATCACTAAAGGATGTAGTTCCCAGTTGGGACATCTTTTAATGATCTAAACTAAACCTCTTCCTAGCGAGTTGCTGTGAAGAGACGTTTCTTGCAACGGATATTTGTCCAACAGGAGATTTCCCTGTGTCTTCTTTTTAGTGAATAACCAGTTAGCCACCCTTCCCTTTCCGCTAGTAACCTAACATTTCAAATACCAGCAGGCCATGACAGAAAATGATGACGCCATAGGTCTTGATTACTATTGGTCCCAAAATTTGTGGGAGTACGTATTGTAATGTAAAGTAACAATTAATCCTGTCAGCTTAGGTGAGATTCAAAATACTACTATTTATGCCTTCCACAAAAATTTACTGACATTAATAGAAATCAAAAGTCAAGTAAAATAAGGTTCATTTCGATAATTTCTCGATTTCCAGAACGTCGATACGACGGAGAGAGTTAGAGAAGATCTCAAAAGCTATAATGAGGCTACTAGGGTTGAACCCTCACCCAAAGAGTTGGATATGAATTCCCCACCAGTCAGCCGAAGGAGTTCTAGATCCTCAAGAAGTGGAAGCGCAACTCGAAAGGAACTCAACAGTTCGAAAGGCCAAGGTGAGTCGAGACTTTGTTATTATATTACTGCATAATGTTATTTATTGGTGAATAACATGAACATCAAAATCAGTAGGTCCAATTTTGTAGACACACAGTGAAGGAACCGACTTTGTCCTGGAAGGTCTGAAGAGCAAATGACTCGTAACAATTTAGGTTTCAGGCATGTTTTTTTAAAAAGTAATTAGTGCTTCTGTTCCTGTACATTTGGTCATGATATCTTATCGAGTGACATGGGAGTCGTATGAGCTCTGCATCCTCTATCAATCAATTTAATGTCCTTTATCAAAAGCAAAATGAAAGCGAATGAAAAAATGAATTGGAAATACTGGAACCATCTAATGCCTGTTTCTTTGTCTCCCAAAGATCACTGCAAACTTGACTCGAATGGAGATTATCTCAGTCCCCAATACGCTAAAGGTTTGGCTCAGGATAATCTAAAGCACCAACCTCTGCCAGACACCGTAACCCAACAAGCGTACAAGTCCCTACAGATGAGGAGGGACAAATGCCCTGGATTGGCTATACCTGAAATGCCCAAGGTAAGTAGATCTCGATCCACCGAATTTATACTTGATTACAACAGAGTTTGATGGAAACCTTAACTTTTCTTCTCTTCCAGGCGGCAGCCGTTGGTTCTCAAAAATACATATCCCCGGGACCAACTCAGTGTAGCAAAATGATGGTTTATCGACCCAAAACTGCTGGTGATAAGGTGCCTTCGCCTGAACCGATAGTTGATCCTCCTAAATTCTCAAGGAAGAAAGATGTAAGGGTTAATGGTATATTAATCATCAAACCTCCCAATTAAGGCTTGGGGGGGGGGGGGGAGGAGGAGAGAGAGGGTTATTTTTTTCAGTATGAAATTAAAAAATCTATCTTTTTTGAGATGATTCCAAAAAATTCAGTTTCTAGGTTTATTTGGTTCGTGCGATTCCTTGTCAAATTACCAGACAGACATATCTATGCCCCTCCCCTAAGACATATCTACCTATGTCAAAATATGAGTAATAAAAAAAAAAAATGCTATTTTACTCTTAGAGTCCTCAAACTTCCAAATCGAGAGCCTTAACCTGACCACAATTATAGTCAATGTAACTAGGTAACAAGGGAAAACCCATAAATGATATTGGTCGACCAGGAATGAAGGTGACGAAACCATAACTGAGCTGGTTACCGACTACAGGAATGAAGAGTTTGACAGAACCATGTGTTTAATAATATCTACTATTCGAAACAAGATGTTGCTCAATATTTATTTTGGGCACCATATTGCAGCTAGGGCCAATCGACTTGGCGATATGCTGGGACCTAGTCTTGGACAAAACTGTCGAGCCGAAGAAACCCATCCATATCGATGGCAGCACAGACACAGCCGGTCCGTCCGTCTTCACGCTTGTGAAACGTCCACCGTCCGACGAGGGAAG
This sequence comes from Stenodema calcarata, assembly GCA_963920205.1. Taxonomy (NCBI): domain Eukaryota; kingdom Metazoa; phylum Arthropoda; class Insecta; order Hemiptera; family Miridae; genus Stenodema; species Stenodema calcarata. Next base: position 14,470,011 of record OY986062.1, on the reverse strand, counting down.
TCCACCCGGAACGAGGAGACACTCGTCTGTCGGAAGGAGGGAGAAGAGCAAGAGTGAAAAACACCTCTTGAGCGTCAAGAAAGGCTGGGATGACAAGCCGGTGAATCCATCGGCCGTGATGGACATAATTAACAATAACACAGATGTTACAGGTGAGTCGTAGATTGACAGGTTGAATGCTGTTTAATACCTGTTTGTGTTGGGTTCTGATTGGAGGCCAACCATGTGAATCCCGATTGATATTTCACAGACAAAGTCGGCAAAGGGAGACCTCCCTCGTCCCGGAAAAACTCCTCCAAAGGGAGTGCTTGCTCGGACGGGAGCAAACGAAGGTCAGCCTCCAGCGTTCGAGAGTCTTCAGGGTCTCTCGAGAACCGAAATCCCAACATCCCGATGCCTGAAAACCGCGTGTGCAACGGCAGCAATTGCGGGACTGACAAGATCAGCGGTAGCGGAGAAAGTAGCAAAGGCGATTTGAAAGGTTGGTTCAACTAACGTTCAATTTGTATTGATTAGTATCATGTTCAGTATGAATCTTTGTCCACTGGAATTAATCGACAAACTCACCTACTTGAAATTCACACTATATTTGAGATCTTGCTGATATTTCTGAGTCAGAGGATTTCGCTCCAGCATCCTGGTTTTTTTGTTAGAATTTTGATCATGACTCTATATCCAATTCCAGCATCCTTTGATTCCTCCTTTGATTCTGAGAAACTGGCCAAATTGAAGCACCACAGAAGCAGCCCGAATTTGTCTACCGTCGGGATTGAAAACTCCAAAAGCAAACAGAAAATGTTATTTTCTCGCCCTTGCATGGCCTGCGAAACGAGAAACCCGACACCTCATAGTCACGAGAGAAGGCCAAAAAGTGACTACAAGATGGCATTCAAGGCTGGGATTCCAAACAGCAACGCGAACCACTCGAATAAATCCGATAGTACAGGTAACAGAGAGCTCCTCAAAAGCTCCTTTAATTTATGTTTGAGCAACCACAATTTGTAACTAAAAATTTGAATTTTACAAACCAGGGTTAGCTGAAGGAGAACGGATAGAGTTAAATAGACTCGACCGAGAAGAGCTTTCAACGATTCCTCCTTATTAACGATAATAATGAGGGAGTCAATATCCTCATTTCATAAGTTGGCTCTTCAAGTTATCTGTATGGGCCCCTTCAATGCTACTTGAAACCTAGTCCTTCACTTTAATCACAAGAGCATGTAGTGGGATTCACTGGAACACTTTGCAGCCGTTTTCTCGGAAACCTGTGGTACTGCTACCGTCAGCTGATAACGTAAAGATGATTAATAGCCTTCCCCCATAGAATATATATTAATTCAGAGCTACAGAAAACGGTGTTCCATAAAAACCGAAAGTCAAACCAGTGCCAGTAATTGAACAGTAACTGAGAGATATTCATAGAAAGATGAGCTCATACAGAATAGAATTCCTTCATTTGAGAATAAGAACATTGCATTCAGATCTGTACCATTTAGGAGAGTAGTTTAGAGTACAGAAAAAGGAGGAGGCGTTCAGAAAAAGGCATGCCGAAACGCCAATCACCAGCAACACATCATTCTGATCATAATCTTCGTCCAGAGAGACGATATTTTCGGGACCAAGTGTATGATGAAGTTATCTTCATCTAAGGATATTGCATAGACAGAAAAGAGAGGAGCCAATGAAATAACAAGGCGCAGCCAGCGTTTGTTGTGCAAATAATCCCTTGACTGAGCCTTCGGAAATAATTTTTTTGACAACCAAAAATGCAGTCTAAACCAGCAGGTAAAACAATTGCAAGAAGAGCTTTTATTGGGGCGAATGAGGACATTTCAAGAATGAAGCATTATTAACCATCTATTAACGTTCTTCAGTATCTAAATCAGTTGAATTATCTGCTGGCTGCTCTTTCATTTGGCATCCTCTGGACATGTCCAGGCCATTCATTGCTTAACGGCCTGCAGGACCTAGGTTGGAAGGTTTTTGAGGAATATCTTCTAAATGTCAAATGTCTAAGTCAATCAGAGCCTCCAAAATCCTCTGAGGCACGGATGCTCACTGAGAAGAAAAGCAGCTCAGACAATGCAAGTGAAAGATCTGTGGTGGAATCCTGCAGGCCCCTTTATTGCCTGATTTATCCTGATTGGGAGCAGTTATCGTTGACAATCACTCCAAAATACATGGACCTTTCGAATTTATGATCATTCAAGATGCTGCTGCGTTCAAGTGGACGATCATCATTCCTGCTGTCTTCGTGTACTTAGTTTTGTTAATATAACGTGTTTCATGGTATGTTTCCCAATATTTGTTTGTAGATCACCCTTCTGTCTAGATCACTGTCCCTCCACTCCCTGCTCTTACAGGTTCCAGACCTCACACAGCGAAACCTCTTTCGGTGCCGAAACCCAGGACGCCCTACGCCAAAAGAAGCTACTCCATCAACACCCTGGCACCCCCGTTTTCCCTCTGGCCGGGAACAACCGGAATGGACTATCCGGAACACTGGCGGCTCGCGTCCGTCTATCAGCACTCGTACAAACCTCTCGAGACTCGGAAGAAACCTTTGCTCCAAGGGGTTTACCACTGACGATAGAGGAATTGCATGAATTGTTGATTAATATGAATCATGCAAATATAAATAATCACGAACATGAGAATCCAGAACCAAATCAACGTACTTAAATGCCAAATGTAGGAAATTATGTACCTAATTTATACACAGATCACAAATATAGCTACATTGACGCCCAACATTTTCAAAACGTCTTTTAGAGCCGATTCAGAGCTAAAATGGACAACAAAATTATTGACTACCAACACAATCTTTGACACCAGTATATTTTGTGGTAGTAATAATAAAAACAAGGTTGAGTATGAACTTCGATTCCAAAATGAAAAAGTACCTACACAGAATAGTTAGTTTTGTATTGTGAAGTTTGTATTATCACAACCAAATAGTCCTCAATAGGTGGTTCAAAATCAAATTTACTTGGAACATATAAAACTTCTCAAAATATAGCAATTCGATGAAATTGTCATTAGGCCATTTTGAGCACCCACCAAATGGTAATCTTCTTTAAAACGTCGACATGTCACTCCAATGGTTTTGATTTTGCATTGATGTTGTCCCAAGGACTTGGGTTACGAGTAAATGAATTGGCAAATAGATTGTAATGACGTACCCAATCTGATGGTAATATATTGTAAATAGTGCACGAAATATTTTTGTTCGGAAACTATATTTTCAACCTTAAAATCTTGTAAAGGGTTAGTGGCGCACCATATCAACAATATTAAACTGTAATGTGATCATAAATTTATCCAAGTGCCATATTAGATGGCTAGTTAATCACTGTTCGATATGATTTGAAATTGTGTATTAAAATGTAGGTATTATTAAATATCCACAATTAACAAGTATTATTAATAACCACAATTAACAAGTAAATTTTACTTGTTAATTGTGGTTATTGTAGTTAATTATTTATCGCAGTTGGTACATGCCAATAGTTCAATTGTTTCTGGAATTCAACTCAACCGTTCGAATGGTGTTAACATTTCAGTTATTCATACTGTGATAAGTTGCTTAATATTGGTGGTTGCGAAAAGCTAATTCAAGCCTTTTTAAAATTATTATTTATTATGTGACGCTAAGTGCTTAAACGTTAAGCATGGAGACTTAACTTGGAAATAAGCACACATCCATTAGTTAAACATTTATTTTATTCGCAAGTACCAAAATCACCTGGCTTGAATTGGTAGTTTATTCGTGGGGTTAGTGTGGAAAACTATCTGTTATAGTGTATTAATGAGGTGGCCCTTGGATTATTAGTGGGTGTATTTAAACATGGGGAATGGAGAGGCATAATGAGGGACAGAGTGACTAACTATCCACTTCTCAGTTCATGGATAGTATACATGGATAGAAATGAGCAACAGGTGGTTACCAAGCGTTTAAAAAACCGGTGATTTTGAGATTTTGACGAAATTCACGTTTCAGACTCCATTTTCACTTTCCAGTTCTACCTTAAAAAAAACTTTATTAGGCAGGGTATTTAACGCTCTTTCCAACGGCATCCTCAAATTTGAATTTCTGTGCAGATTAAGGAAGTTATGGCAATTTTAGTGAAAAATCGGATTTTAACTGGACTTAAAAAGAAAGTCTAGAGACACTTTTGATCGGAAATTAAATGCAGAACACGTAGGAGATGTATCGGACACCACTAGCGTTACCACCTGTATAATATCAATGTTGTGACCACTGTAACACTCTACCCACAACAGAACCTAATGAGAGACTAACTAATGTTCTGAATCCAAAAAGTATAACGGACATTTTTCAATAATTTTTTGAAGTATGAACCCATTGCTTTGTATGACAACCTTGCCAATGCTAATGATTTTTTCATTTTTTTTTTTTTTTTTTTTTTTTTAAGTGCGCTTTGTGAGAAATTCCTAAGTATTTGCATTTTTAAATGTTAAAGAAAAAAAAACTTTCTTTAAACCCCTATTGAGGCCCATGTCATATGAAAGCCCTTATAAGTAGCTTTGATATGAGAGCTGCTATGTCCTGAAAGGTCAACATTTTGCGTTTTTTGGAAGTTTTGCACAGTCCTATTTCGGAAACCGTTAGAGATATTGTGCTGAAATTTGGTACTTGTCCCTAGTTTCCATGAAGAAAATTTATGCACCAAATTTCATGAAAATCTGAGATGGTGAAGGAAAAAATCTGTTAAATCTGTCAGTTTATTGTTACAGTTTTCCAAGAGCCAAAATTGAGTAGGTTTCTTATTTTTATCAGTGGTCCTCAAGGAATAAGATACCTACTATCACTTCTTAATGGTTTTGAGCAGTTGATCCTCAAGTGGGACTTGGTTGTTTTTTCGTATCAAAAACCTGGAATGACATAATATCAAATATTGGATCATAATAATATTATCATATTATGATCCAATATTTGATTGTTCCGACAAACAAAAACTGTAAGTAGTCGTTAACATAGTTAGTTTCTGCACTAACCCCACGAAAATATAATTGTACCTACCGTATATTTGTTTTTGTCAGTTATTATTTGAGATTTTTGAAAGTTGTTGGGATGGCCGGAATAATCCTTTCCAGTTTTATTGATTTTGAGATTCTATTTGATTATTGATTTTGAGATTCTTCATTGATTTAAAACAATTGTAACAATGGTATGGAATATTAGTTACGTTTCCCTCGCCTAACCTGAGTTAGGTGAATTAGGAGAGATGGTCACACTGTACACGTAGTTTTACCACCAACGCTTCAACCGATTTATTTCAAATAAACTGTTTTGTAAAACATGAAATTATTCATTTCCCATTATTTCCCACTATACTGTCACGGTGATCCATTACAGCTGTATCCGCTTACTGGATTGGATAATGATCAATCATTATCATGGGAGATGTCACATTATGGTAAGAAACCTCTCTCCCAACAACCACTTTAATTATCTTGAGAATAAAGTGACACGTTACACCCAGGCCTGAGATTTACCTCGAAAACGCCAAAAAAAAGTTCCAGTCATGCAGCATAGCTATAAGAGAGAATTTTGAAGAAATAATTGATTTTATGTCATAATATGATAATAATATGATAATATTATTATCATATTATCATATCAATAATATGATAATATTGATTTTATGTCATCATTTTATGTGATAATAATATGATAATATTATTATCATATTAATAATATGATAATATTGATTTTATGTCATCAGATATTATCTGATGTTTGGAACATCTCATTCAAATGTGGTCAATCTTAAACTTATTGGGTAGGTAATTATAGTATTTATTAAATACTATTAAGACAGTAACTATTAAGAAGACTATTGTAACTACCTACCGACCTTTAGTGAGAGAGCACCACACCTGATGCATACCGAATAGCTTCATACTTAAATAGGATTTCGGTAGGTAGTTACAATAGTCTTCTTAATAGTTATTTGTCATCATCTTGCATTGTAAAAAAAGGTTCTCCCAGTTCCCTCAATGCCGTTTGTGGCACACTATAATCATGAAAATACTTATAATAACTAAAATAACAAGGACATTTTCCTGCCAAATATAATATAATATATTTTTTAGCCATACGAATCGATAGCCAAGACCCTAAGGACTATAATATAGGGTCCTTAGGGTCTTGGCTATCGATTCGTATGGCTAAAAAAAATTGGGGGGGGGGGGGGGGGCGTAGCCCATCCACTTTTTGTGATTGAAGAGTGTCCCGGTTCGCCCCATGGAGTGGGGTGAACCGAGACCCCCGCATTTTCTGCATGATTCTCACTTCAAAGCTCCTATCGTAGTATAGTAGGGTTTTCTGTGGCTCCTATGAGGTGAAGCGGGTCCACGTTTGTCCTTTTTACAAATGTAGAAGTGCCAGAAAACAATGAAAACTTGACGAAAATGGGGTTTCTGATGAAAAAACAATTCACCGGATTTCGGCACGTTCAGTTTTTCGCAAGCTTTCCTCATTTCACAGCCGTATTCAATGACTCAACGCCGTATTTGAACAGCCAAATTTGCGGCCCAACCTTCCGAACGTAGCGCCGGGGCATTTGTTGTAGTGTTCCGGTTCAACCTCACTTTCTTGACGTGCCGACTTACCATTCCTCCACCTATTGAGCTGGAAATTTGAAGAGAGCTTCCTAATGTCTTACCACATAGAGGGTCACAGGCGAAAAGTCTCAGAAAAATCCCGTTTGCGAATAGCACTGGCAGATTACACTTCTTCAAAAAAACACTACAACATACTTCACTTCTCTAAAAAACAGTTAACAAGATGTTTACCCTAGTACAAAGCTCAACTGATATCACAACTCTAGTTTTGATAACTTGAACCGCCCGATTCCATCACCTAGCAGCAGCCCATGGAGTGCTAACCCGTCAACGATCCCGTTTCACCGCCACTTGGTGTGAAGGAAGTGGCGAGGAAATGGGAAAGTAGGATCAATCTGCTACTAATTTACATCCAGCGATCTCTCCTTATTTTGTACCATTTCACACCAGCTTATAGTCTGCAATATCTTTCATGTAGGTGTGCGCTTCACAGCGGTCCAATGCGCAGATCCAGGGTTGAGGATGAACAAAGTTGTCTGATATCCGTATTCTACGTTCCCATAGAAACTCAAATCAGTTTTTAAATTCAAAATATACAGAAATTTGATTTTACTTGGAACTAGGGTTGCCAACTCGCTGGCAGATGAATACGGAACACTATACATAATATATAATATGCCTAGTGTGTAATACACTACACACACCTAGTTGCTACACACTACTCACTTCAGGTCAAACAATAAAGGCGGGACAAACAAAAAATAGACGGAATACCTTTGTTTCAACGTTTTATTTTTCAGGTACCTAAGTATATTTTTAAAGGAAAGGAAACATTTTAGGGAAACAAACGTCTTGTTTTCTTTGGCTTTGAAGGGCCAGAAGCATTATTATCACTCATTGTCTCTCGTCATAATAATATTATTATATTATACAAAATATCACAGAAATAAACTACCTCCCAGACAAAAATGTAAGCTCATGGCCAAAAAGTAAACAAGTGATAACTAGGAAAAGGAAACAAGAAGAAGCTAAGAAGATAACAGTTATTGTTGTTGGTTGCTTAGATGATAGGTAGGTTGGCAGCTGGCGTGGTTGATGGAAATCCTCACATCTGGAGTCTCGCGTAGGTAGGTAACACCTATTCTGCAGTAATTAGGCAGGTACTTACCTATCATACCCTGAAATACGGGACAAATTGCGTCCCGGGAAGGGTTTCGCCAGGACATGGAACAAATGGACAAAATATTATTTTGAAAATAAGGGACTGTCCCGAAAAATACGGTATGGTTGGCAACCCTGCTAAGAACGGATTTTCATTTGATGCGACCGCAGCGTCACCTCTTATCGTAGAATATCACTAGAGTGTAGTATCCATGCTCGAACATGGATGTTATACTTGAGTTGATACTCCGTTGAAGAAGGAAAACTTCCCTTTATCCACAATTGCTCAAACACAACCTGCCACTCAGGAACCTTCCATACGTTGTTCTAGAACCTTTGTAATCAATTCGTAACTTTTCATCCTCGGATTTTCAACCTCCGCATTAATATTGTTCCTGAACTAATCTTTTTAACAACGTTTGTTCGTGATTCAACTGGTTTCCGTCATCCCAAACAATCTCCGCACTATCGTTCGTAAAGCCTAAAAGATTGTGTAATCGTAACAGCTTATTCTTCGGTGTCGTTGGAGTGAAATACATTCTGGGAATTGCATCGTCACATTCACAGTGAGTGATTCATAGTCGTTTATGCTTCGCTTATTTTTCTTACGACCAAACTGCCTCGTATATTTACACGATATTGTTCATCGAGGAAGATGAACAATCCGTCCTTTCATTTGGGCCCTTCTTACGTAACATGATTTTTTTGTCTTCCATAGCTTGGGGTTTTTTTTTCAGCGGTCTGTGTGCACTTTCACAAGCCCTGAATGGGATTGCTTTGACACTTGTTTATCTTTTCCCAAGGATTATTACTCTCTTTTACTGCTCGAAACGATAGGAGCTTATGTATCTTTACTAAAATCTTAAATGCATTCACTTTTCTTGCTGCTGGATTCTGTTATTAACTTCCCCACTACAATAATCATTTTGGTCGTTATAGTCCATCAGACTCTGATATTCAAATCAGTATTGATCGGGGTAGACTATCAATTGCTATTTGAAATGCGATATTCTCGAAAGCAGTGGAACATAATATTATGATATTATCAAACTGCAATGAGATTTCTGTTGTATTAACTGATATGCGAGTGAGTCACGCTCTTGCATCCTGTCGCAGTGGAATCGTTCTAGTAGATATCGGATGTCATCCAGGATCCCACTATTCACGTATATTGTGTTGTTGGGGCCAAATCTTGCGTCACATCGCAGAAGGCACAGAAGAACAGCACAGTGAATGGAAATTATAAATAAAGATGGTAGAAATAAAGGAATAAAGGAGAAATTGTGAGGTGAAAATGTGCTGAAAGGTTTCCTATATACAAAGATACGATTGAGAGTTTTCCAGCGCCATTAGTTAAAGGTCACTTTGTCTCAACCCCTATTTCTACAAACACAGCCTAATCTAGGAAACACGTTGATAACTGGTGTTGTTATCTCAATCTTATTACACAAATGAAGTCACGATGACATTTCACACAAAGCCTCACCTTGAGCTACATCACATACTGTCTGACCGGACTGTCGTTTTCAGGTTAATTTCTGAACAACCGAAATGCCGATGTACTACAGTGTCATTGCTCGGGGGACGGTCGTTCTCGCCAGCTACTCCACCTGTCCAGGGAACTTCACCGAAGTCACTGAGCAAATTCTGTCCAAAATCGCGCCAGAAGATGACAAACTCTCGCTCTCCCACAACACTTACTTGTTCCATTACATCAGCGAAAACCGGATAATTTACATGTGCATTACTGACGACGTAAGTTGTAATTTAAATTGTAGTTATTGTGGCTCTCCATCAGTCAGATTGCAGAAATCACATCATAGAAACCACCATGTGAAGCATCGCTATCTGTAATCACCACTAACTTCATTATTCATTCCCCCAGGAGTTCGAGCGATCGAGAGCTTTCCTTTTCCTAAACGAAATCAAGCGACGGTTCAGGTCGTCTTTTGGAGACAGAGCCCAAACAGCCATCGCCTACGCCATGAATTCCGAATTCGCTCCTGTACTCCACAGCCAGATTGTAAGAAAATCATTCTACTTTTCCTCTTCCAGACGCCACATTTTCTTGTATAACGAATTCATTCTAGATCTGCTCAAAATCGAACTAAAAATCACGTTGATTTAGTAAAAAACCCACGTCTGGCCCCAAAAAGTATCAAGACACGACAATTTCAGTTGATATTGTCAGAGCAATGAATTGGGTATTTTCAAAAAGTAAAAAATAAATTCTTTTCTCTTTCAGAAATACTTCAGTGAGGCCAAGGACATCGACACAATTTCCAAAGTGAATAGCGAACTCGACGAACTCAAAAACATCATGGTCAGGAATATCGGTAAGTTTGTTCGTCCAAAGTTCAATTTGAAGTTAACATGCTGCTGGGTGAGAGTGACGAAGCGACAAAGTACCTAGTGAGTCAACATGAGGCTTAATAACTGGTTATAGGGAAAAATTCACTTGATTTTCAATCAACTACGTATTTATTCATGTGGTTGTTCTGAAAGATCTAGAGATTGGGAATTGCATCAAGAGGCATATAAAAAATCCACAGTCATGCAGTTGACGTACATGTGGAATTTTATTATCCTTCATTTCTTCCCCAAATACTGAAAACAAGGGTTTTCTCTATTTAGAGCCTTAGCAAATTTTTTCATAAGGCCGATTTATGTTTAACAGTCGATACAAATTTATTAAAAATAATCCTTATTCACCATTGATGTTTCAATATCTATTCATTCGACAGATGTTGTTGCCTCTCGTGGTGAAAACTTGAAGCTCCTCCACGAAAAATCTGAACACTTGAACCAGTCGTCGGTCTCATTTAGAAGCCGCAGTCGAAATTTGCAGAGGTCCCTTTTCTGGAAGAACGTCAAAATTTACTTTATCGTCGGTGCCTTTGTTTTGGTGAGTGGTTATTTCGGTATTCAAATGATGGATATTCATACAGAGATTCATTAAGAGGCGATCATATTCAAGCTGTATCTGTGTGTTGCAACGTCGTGAGTTTTAGTGAAAACTGACCAGATTATCATTTTTGAGCACACAAATTACTCCTTGATGTCCCCTGTGTGTTTTGATCACGCCAATGTTGAAAATTTCCTGACATTGGGTGAACTTTGTAAAATTAACAAAATATAGGATTGGACGTTTTCGAGCAATCGATTTTCGCAAAAAGACCGAGAGGTTTTTGACGTCAAAGCCACAATAATGAGATATGTCTTATGTGTGGTGTATGTCTTCTATGTGAAACTCAAAATATACACATTTAGTATGTTAACATAGTAAATTTAACCAGCCTTAAGTTGTGAAAAGATCGGACAAATATTTTCGGAGTTACAGCGAAACATGGGCAAAAAAAACTTGGATTGCAAAACAGTGCGGTTATTTTAGCGTGCTGGCATGGGTATTTTAAGGGTCTTGATTAAAATTTTATATATGTGGTCTAAATGTATAATTAACTAGCTATTCGACGAAAAAAAAGAAATTTTGGATCAGACGATTAGTTTTGGAGTTATAGCCAAAAGAGACCGACAAACGTGTTTTTGCAGAGAAGTGCGACTTTAATGTTATATTGGGTTCATCGACGCAGAACTCTTTATTTCTTATTTTTTCTTTATTATTTCTTTATTTATTTCTTATTTCTTTATTATGAGGCCGTGTACATTACAACTCAGATGAGTCCAGAAGACCGGTTTTCCGGGTTTTGTTAGTTTTTGAGAAAACCACTCGGTCTAGAAGCACCAATCCGGTCTTAAATTAAAGCGTATTAAATTGTCTTTAAATTCTTCTGTCATGCACTTTTTGTAGGGCCAGTAGTTTGGACCGTACGAGACTACACAAATTACCGTAATATAAAATTTCCAAATTTTCGGAAAAAATGGCCTGTTTTTACAGAACTCTATCTCAGGTTCTACTTGATCTACGGTGTTCTAAGACCACTGAAATTGTAGGGAAGTTCATATGCTTTAAAAAAGGAACCAATTATTTTTTCTGGGCTAATCGTGGGAATTATAAGATTTCTTGAACGCAGTTTAGATCATTCGTGAATTACATTCCAATTTGAACACCCAAATTGGGTGATTTGAACGCCCTTCTGTTATTCGATTGTAATTCTATCGTATTCTTTTTCCAGGCTGTCGTCTACCTGCTTCTCGTGATGTCTTGCGGAGGGCTGGGTCTGCCTCAGTGTTTTTAAAAACTGGATTCATCTCAACGAAGGTCAGAATTGTATGAGAAAAAACGTCAAATGAGAAAAATCACAACTTTCTTATCCGGAGTTGGAAAAGCGAATATGATTTTGTTGGTGCATGGCTTTTGTTAATGTTGTACAATAATTATTATTACTTATCATATACGTCATACGGATAACCCTTGGGACGATCCCACTGGTTTTTCTTGGACATTCGCGCTTAATGCCGAAGTAGACTGAGAACTGTAAATGTCGATAATCCAACTTGAAACAAAGTGCAATTATTATTGTGTGGGTGTAACCATTGAATCCATTTAATTTTTTTTTTCTTCATATTTTAATCGTTGTTAGCACTCGCAATTGATTTGATTCCACCGAAATAAGTCAATAAATTGTTAGGATGTTGTACAAATTCTTAGTATTTTTTAATTTGTGTACAATTTCACTCTGATGTCTTGAATTGCTTACTAAACAACCAGATTTTCACATAATTTTCTAGTCTAAAATCAATGGTACGTACGAGGATTGGTTTTTATTAAGGTGGGTGTACAGAATGTAACGTTAGTGCGATCTTGAGTTTTGTATTTGATAGAGAATGTTGATTTTTGCCTTGTTTCGGTGTTTTAATAATTAGCTACAATAATATTAATATTTTTAGTTAAGTCTCGTTTAGTAGGTACCTATTAAGTGTATTCGAGAATATTTGAGTTCTTGATGGATTCAAAGGCTCGAGTTATAAGTGTCGAGATTTATGTATTACTATTAACCTGGTATGGTTGGGGGAAACAACTACTGTGAGGGAAACAACACGTAGATATTCTTACGGTTGTACACAAAAGACCACAGTACGCGTTGAAGTCAAAATATCCTCCACTGAATTCTCAGTTGACTGCTCTCAACGCTGCTGTATTCTTCCCCCTATTGCCACCAGTTCTTGTAGCAGTTGTGTGTCACTTCCCAAAATCGACGTCTTTGTGTCCATTGTGATGTCTTGACCACAGTATTTCCAATGACGTCTCATTCTTCGCCTCACTTCCCAATCTTCGTTTCCACTTGCCACTGCTTCAGATCCATTTGTGTCCACCTTGTTAGCCCCTTCCTCCTGCCTCCTGAAGCCCCCAGAAACCGCCTTCTTTTCTGTTGTGATTCTACAAAACCACCACATTACGCGTTAACATTCAACCTAGAACTGTCCGGGTTTCCTAGATCTCTCCCAACATGTCTACACCGCAACCATACCTGGCGAAATGAATATAAATAGTCGCCCTTAGTCAGACCCACAAGAACTCGACTCAAATGTGTTATGAATGAGGTGTACCCGTGGTCTTGAAACCGATTGATTTTATGCCTTGAATCGATTTTGATGAGGTACTTCTAATTAGTCACGATTAATAACGAATGTTAACGTAAGTTTCCCAAATTACTTACTTCTATGTAGTGACGTCGCTCTGTGGAGTTGACCCTTGAACACGAATTTCACCTCATCATCATTCAATTGTAGTCACATCAAAACAATCTAAAGACCCCATTTCTACAAAACATATGTGGGTACTCCTCGTTCTATCAAGTGTATTTGGTTAGATACCTTACGTAGTACTTTCTCATAATATTAACGTTAAATTTTACCCAACTACCGAATCCTGATTGTCTAATTTCATCAATCATGTTATTAAAAGGTGACCCTTGATCGTAGATGAAGTAATCGAAACAAACTACTGTTATAGGAAATGGGAAAAAAGGCTAACTAGGTCTGGAAAATGCCACTGCTTTGGTCTTTGGAGGCTCCACAGATAACTCGATGTTCCTTGCTCGAATTGCGTAATTATTAATGGTAATGCTCCCCTACATCAATACCCACTATGTCCACTCTACCAAATTTCTTTACAAATTCAATTCACCTGTTGATCAGTTTATTCTTCATTAGCTAAGTTATCAGGGGAGATGGTGCGGGTTTTCTTTCTCTACCAGTCATATTTCAATCAAATTTCGAAATCAGTGATGTTATAGTGTGGCGCAACAGTGTTTCAGTACAACATTTCAATTCAGAAGAATGAGATTGTAGGTAGAGAGCAGTGAAAAAAAAACCTCCCGGCGATGACTGGGTTTCTGAAAGTTTCTGGGCTTGTATTAACACCTGATACGTCTTATTTTGTTAGTTGGTTGAACTTGTAGTAGTAGCTGTGTTCATGAGGGCAGTCCTTATAAAAACTATCGTTGGTATACCTATTACACAGAGTAAAATGTACATGTCAGCTACTTGATCACTACTCCTGTATTATTCAAATGGGAGCGGGGAGTTCGACGTTGATGAGGAACAAGTTACTGTGGGGAACGCTCGAGCCGTATGGAAGAAATCCGTGACAGCACAGGATACCACCAGGGCTGCCAACACTACAAGGAAGTAGAAATCGATGGCAACAATGTTTTGAGATTGGCAATCCTGATGGGGATGACAGGGAATCATTTTGCGTGGGGAATTTAAACAAATAGGGTCGTATTTGAACAATCACTTGTTTGTCATGTTATTCCCAATTTAACTAAGATAGTCCATTTTGGTCAATAGGTTCGTTTCTGCACACGCACTGAGTGGCAGTGATTGCTGTAGCATCCACTCGTAGAATGACTACAAGGCTTCTGGAACGCTCCTTGGTAACTGGGGATTTTGTCTTTGGAGAAATTGAACTCCTCAACTGGTCAGAAGTAGAACCTGTTATTGGCTAGAGTTGAAATTTTTGAACGAATTATTTTTTAGTTTTCCAATTACGGTTATTTTTGGCTAAAAGGCACCTTCAGAGATCGATGTAAGGTTCAGATGCTCCTTCCTACTTTCGTACTCCTCAAGGACTTTGATTTTCAGGTCCTTGGGTTTAGGAAGAGTGTCCCTAGATTCTATCGCAATACAGAAGTTCTCAAATGAGCTTAGAAGGGAGTATAACATCATTATACTGAAAAGATCGTCATTCTGTCCATTTCGCTGGGGTTATCTACAGTGTCCCAAAAATTAACGAGATGATCACGGATATCGTCAGGATCTCTCACTCTGCGTAGGCCACCTGCTGCTAGAAGTGGCCTTCCTAGCAGGTCCTGAACTCTGAAAATTGGTGGGTAAAGTGTCCCTAACGTCCTTGGATGTTGCTTGCACAAATTTCAATCTGTTTGTGCTCTGGGGGTGACATTATCTAAACACGGATTTTTCCCACTCTTTCTTTTCAGGAAAACTTTCAGGTTTTACCTTGGTTCCTGACTCGTATTCCTAAAGGCCAGTGCGTGTGAGGACGGCTTGTGCCTACATTGTCCAGGTGTCATAGTTATCATTTTGAAGTGGATCCTGTACGAATTGGAACCCATTTCTCTTGGGGTCGGCTTATCATTCACGTCACTTTGCGTTATTGGGCCCATAACCTGTTTTGTTGTGTTGTTGGGGAGGTGGTTTTTAGGCGAACACCTTCATGTTCACAATAGTGGGTGGTGGTCGAGTGTCGGACATAGTCCATTCCAACAAATTGCCTTATCCAATAATTAGGTTATCAGTAGATCACAATGTGGCTGCATGGTGCATTGCCCACACTCCCCAGAACCTTTTCCACTTGTTTAAAGTCGTATGCAGAAACGAACCTTATTGGATGAATTTTTACGCCCTTAAGAAATTCCGATATCCCCGTCTGTTTTCATATCTGACCTCATACTTCCTCTACCTTATTAGCACCCATCGAAGTAGGAGAATGGTGATTCTTTAAACTCACTCGTCGTGTATATGATGTATTTTTTTCCTGGAAATTATAATGCTATGGTCGTATTTCCTACTTGAAACTAATACAATAATTTGTTAAATGTATTTCAACAATAAATGCGTAGATATGATCTAAGTGGACCTTGTAACTCACGTCAATGTTTGCTTATTGTAAAGGCCTTCATATTCGTGAGAGTAGATCTAGTTCTTATTTCGTAGTCTTTGTCAGAACCCACGAGCACATAACATTGCGATCTTTGAAATGAAATATTGTTTTGCTACAGAACATTTCAAGCTGTGATAAGAGTATGAAAAGCTTGCTACGGTCAATTGGACCGCAGATCGCCTGTACTGATAGATGTCTTTAATATAAAATGTATAAATTGGTTAATGCACGTTGAGTTATTTAACCTTAGAATTAAGATTATTTATATGTATAAGCAACATTTAATGTTTACTGATATGATGCCGTATTCTTCTAACCGACAAATACAAATGTTCTTCAAGTCAACAATTTTCGTTATTTCTTATAAATGAATTATTGACCAATTATTTGCTGCGCCTACACGATCAGGAAGGGATCGTAGGAATGAAACGAGATTCAGGAACATCTATTGACTATTAATATAACACACGTCCAAAATTTGGCATTCGCCCTAACAATTTACGTTGTCTTTGTATTTTGGTATATTGTTGTTCAATTTTCATTAAGTTTTGGTCATTCCGTATACTCCAGTTTAGTGTTCGTGTTGCTGGTCATTGAGTGAATTCGGAGTAACTACTCAAAGGCCCCAGTTAGTGGTAATAAGAGTATTCCAGTCGTGTACCTTGCAGATGCTTGTACTTGTAATCATCCATATTTCAAATATGAGTAGGCATATAACTGCTGTTTGATATAATTTTGTTCACTGTTTTGTGATTTGAGTGGTTTTTAGATCAACTCAAGTCTTAGTTATATTCCAAATAACACAAAGTAATAGTGACGTTCGACGCCTGGGATATGATTCTTGATGGGCCAGTATTTGTCATGAGAGAAACAACGCAAAAAACGTAATTTGAGTCATACATGATTCACAAGGGACAATAACCTGCAAGTGGCATTTGGTACACGACGTAACCCTACACGTGGCACCACGAACCTCCTTAACACTGGAGTACGAGGTACTAGTATACGCTGAGTAACATGGAGAACATAACTAGTGATAATATATTACATAATATGTGTAATAATATTATATTACACATGTTTGGTTTCAAAGGCAAAGAATATAATATACTCTGCTGTTTCCTGTAATTTTGAAGCGTTCTGTGGATAGATCAATAATTAATACTAAAAGGAATTACATACAGTTCTTATAAGGTAGCTTATTAGAGAATTTGCAAAACCAGCTGTTATTAAATCCACTTGTACGAGGGACGCCCAGAAAGTAAGGTTACATGTGTTAAAAATTGAAAAATGAATACATTTAAATAAAATTTATAAGATTAGTGTCAAAACATGTTATTATTGCTCTAAATAATCGCCTTTGAGGTCAATACATTTTTGAAGCCTAGGGACCAGTTTTTGTAAACCTTCCGCTTCACCTCTCGAAGCCATTTTTCGATAGCATCCTGAACCTCATCATTTGAAAATCGTTCCTTCAATTTATTTAAAAGATGATAATCCGATGGTGCCAGGTCCGGGGAAGAGGGTGGGTGAGGCACAATGTCCCACCCAAATGAAACAAGCAGGTCCTGAGTGAGACGGGCGGTATGAGGTCTAGCGTTGTCATGAAGGAGTGACACACCACGAGTCAGGATTCCTCTCCTTTTGCCCTTGATTTTTCAACTTCTTGAGTACCAGGCTGCATTAATGGTTCCTTTAGGGTTCCTATCCCAAAACAGATGCCATGATCTTCCTCTCTGAAAATTGGACTTTGAATTTTTTGGTTGATGGTGTATGGGTAGGTATAGCGCAGATGTAGCGAACGCCTTTTGAACAATTTGAAAAGAAAAAGAACCGAAAAACAGAGCGTATCTCACAAAGTGGTCGGTGGAGTGATTGAACTGTTTGGCTGCTGAGACGACATTTCGTAACGGACTGAGGCGTTTGATGATTTGTATTGACCGTTAGAAACCTCTCTACCTACCACTGGTGACAACTGTGAAAAACTAAATTCCCTTGGTCCTACACAGCCCTTGTAACCTTACGTTTTGGACGTCCCTTGTACGAGTACGTTACCGGTAGAAGCCCTTCGTGTAGAGGAAAAAATCCGGATGTTAACCTTGATGCTTAAGGCCAATTTGTCCTAAAATAGTTCAAAATTGACATTGAAAAATGCTCCTTCAATTTTCGGTCGATTTTAAATTTGAAAACTGGAGAGCTGGAAATCGTTTCAATCCCTCTTGGGGTTCCTGAGTTTCTAGTTTGTGCTTCAGATTTGAAAGCCTAAAAACCGCACTTTTACGAAAGATCAGTCATTTTCAACCTGCAGGGTTAGAAGTTGAGGGTTGTCATCTTTGTACCAAAGATGGTAAAAATCGCCTACCTTTGACGGGCTATTGCGGCTGCGCTGCTGAACCGATTTCGATGTTTGAAACGTCGTTCGGCGCGGAATGTAATGCCCTTTAATAAAGAAATGAGTGACATTTTGTGTAGGATGATTACATTTCAAGTTATACGCGAAAAACTGAAAAAAGTGCCACAATTTCGTGGTTTTTAGGCGCTTAACACCTTGACTGCGAATAAGAACCAAAACGGGTTTAGCAAAACTCTCACGGTTTTGTTATTCATGTAATACAGATGCAGTCTCTAAGAGTCTGTCCCTTTGCTCACAGTCTGATCAACCTCTTGTTTTAGTAATTTGGGATGAATTCTGTTCTCAAATTTGGGACGATCTCTGTTCCTTCACACGAAGGTCTTCAATCGCAAATTTACTAACAGCCGGAGTTTTGCCAAAAGTCTGTATTACTATTACTATTTGGTTATTTTGAGATCACGATTTCGGTATAACAGAACCAGAACGTCGCTGTTACACCCTTTTTTTGTGTGTCATACTTAGGTTAGAGCGGATAAGCCGGGCAGTTGCTTCTTCCACGAGTACTGCTGGTGGTAGTCGAAGTACAGGAGCCAGTAACCGAAGTTGAGGACGAAGAACGACAACGGGAAAAACACTCTGGCGGCGCGGTCGATGTGAGAAACGCTGTTGACTCGTTTGTTGCCCATTTGGTGGGAGGCTTCACGCTGACGTTCTCTTCTGTATCTTTCGTTGCCGACTTGAGAAAACAAAAGACAAAGTGGATCATTGAAGGGTAGTTTAAGGTGGACTTGGGGCAGATGTGTCAAATCTTTATTGTTAAGGCCTAAATGAGCGATAAACTTAGAGAAGGTGAAAATTCATGTGGTGGGTGACGGAGCCAAATAGAGCCAAAGTTTCCCTTTAGAGGACACGACCAATGTTACCACATTGCAATTTACCTTCTGTCAGAAATTTGTCCACTTCGTGAGAAAGTGGGGAAAAAATCAGATATTCGCTGTGATGGTTTGCTGAACTGTTCGTTTTTAGTTCGACCGCTCTGGCGATAGACGGTTCTGTGAATGCAGACTGTATATCCCTCTGGGTGGGCATATTGCCTAACCCCACGAGAACAGGGACACTCCGCCAACGATACATTACATCGCACAGGATGAAGCAAATTGTTATAATAATTTGTGTTCCCTTATTTTTGCTAGAAAAGGAGCATTTTGGATGTAGGTACTTGAAAAATTCGAAATTACAAGAGTGACAGGCTACTTAGTCAAATTTTGGAATGATGTTTTGAAATTTTTCATAATAGCTTGACCTCCCCTCCATCTCATCTCACACCAACTTCACTTCAAACAGCCAATCAGAAGCTGTTTCCTATCACTGGATGGCAACCAATCCTATTCGACCATTCACTTTTCACCTATCCCTAATGTTTTAGTATTTTTGTTACTGACGATGGTTTCATCAATCACCTAGGGGGTCATGACCCCCCCAGCCGAAAATCGGCCACTCTACAGTAGTTGTCTAGGCGTAGCTCAGCCTTATTACCCACTGGCCACACACTTTTTGGCAGTAGGTATATCTCGATTTTCAAGTGACACCTCCCAAATTACGAAATACAAGGCTGAGTTCGAACATGGACGTCCTTGGCGTGCAAAAAGTGTTATAAAAAAAATAAAATAAAAAAGCAAAATCCATTGACTTGGCCATGTACAAGTAGGAGTTAGGTAGAAATTTAGTTACTTTCAGTGATTCCTTAATATGTAATAGAAAGAGGTTCTTATGTTAGGTTATGAACCTCATGGACGTCTTTGGCGTGCTAGAAGTGTTTTATAAAAATTAAAATTAAAAAAACAGCAAATTCGCTAAAAACCATTGACTTGGCCATGTACCAACTTGTGATTCCTCTTTCTATTACGTACATATTAAGGAATACGTACATTAAGGAATCACTGAAAATAACCGAATTTCTAGCTGTAGGTGTTAGGTAGAAATAACTGAACTCCTACCTGTAGGAGTTAGGTAGAAATTCAGTTATTTTCAGTGATTCCTTAATATGTAATAGAAAGGGGTTCTTAGGTTATTTTAGGTTATGAACCTCATGGACGTCTTTGGTAAAAAGAAAAAAAAGAAAAATCGCTGAAAACCATTGACTTGGCCATGTACAAGTAGGAGATAAATAGAAATTCAGTTATTGCCAGTGATTCCCGTATATGCAATAGAAAGTGGTTCTTAGGTTTTGAACCTCATGGGCGTCTTTGGCGTCCTGAAAGTGTTTTATACAACAACAAAAATCGCTAAAATCCATTGACTTGGCCCCATGTAGGTAGGTACAGGTAGGAGTTAGGTCGTAAGTCAGTTATTGCCAGTGATTCCCTTATATGCAATAGAAAGAGGTTCTTAGGTTTTGAACCTCATGGGCGTCTTTGACGTCCTGAAAGTGTTTTATACAACAACAAAAATCGCTAAAATCCATTGACTTGGCCCCATGTAGGTACAGGTAGGAGTTAGGTCGTAAGTCAGTTATTGCCAGTGATTCCCTAATATGCAATAGAAAGAGGTTCTTAGGTTAGGTTATGGACCTCATGGACGTCTTTGGCTGCAAAAAGAGTTTTGTGAAACAAAATACAAAAAAAATCACTAAAAACCAGTGATTTGGCCACGTTCAAGATGGAGGTAGGTAGAAACGATTTTTGTTAGTATGAAATAGAAAGAGGGTCTTATGTTGGGTTATGAGCTTCATGACTTCCAGTCAAAGTCTGGATCGGCCCCTGTCGTCCTCAAATTCTTTTGATTGGGAATCCACAAGGCAGACTCCAAGCACTTAAGAAACATGAACAAAATCAAAGGTTTAAACTCACCCAGGCAGTATATGAGCTGTCTCCACCTCGGAACCTTGTGTTCTGTCTGAGTGTGACGTTCGACAGTAGCGAGGTGCGAAGGCCGCGGTGTCATCTGCAAGCTCCCGTGGAGTGACAGCCGCCTCGGCGATCCCCCCAAGGAGGGATCCTGCAACAGACAGCTACGGATAATGTGTGACGAAGCGAATGTTGGGATCCAACAGGACCGGAAAATAGCCAATCATCTGTCATAGCCGGTTCAATCGTACGAGTAGATGCAGGCGGTACATCTATTAACGTCTTCGGTGCTATGCGCTCCTCGAAGGCGGCTCCAATAGGGGTGAGGGCACCAGTAGTTGACACAACAAGGGATATTTTGTGTTGGCGTTAGTGTACACCTGCTCATAAGATGCTGCTTCCATCTAGGAACACACGTCATCAACTAACAGATGACATGCCCATATACCTATTAAATTAATGGTGACAGTTGATCTGGTGCTCTCTCAGATTCTCCTAATTCTCGCCCTCTGGTTACCAAAATGCTGACGGATTGACTGCAGTTTCTGACGAGGTCAACTACTGGATGTACAAATTGTTGATATTCAAAAGTTCTCTATGGTAGTCAACTACTTAAGTTTAAAGAAACTTTTTTTTCTCAACGTAGAAACGAGTGTAATGTAGAGGAAGAACTGTTTAACACAATACCACTAATCTTCAAGGCCACATCACTACTTCTGGCATGGTCAACTTCTGAATTTCCTTAATTTTAGCGAATTTTCGAAGAAAAGGAAGCTATTTTTAAAACTCAAATTTCCGATGAATTTTCATAACGAAAAACGTTCAAGACCATCCTAAATTCACTGCCAAAAATCATGTGTCATAAGTTGTGAAGTTATTTCCGATGGTATGTTGCAGCATACAGCCAGGTTCCCCATATGGTGATCACTGGTTCTGGGGGCAGTGGACCGTCAGGTAAATGTTTTCGGAACACCTCCACTCTGCTTGAGGCTGCAGATTTTGAAGCAGCAGCTTAAGGCATGATGATGATGATTTTAAAATAGAAAAATAAGGGGCAGAAGAAACTCACGATTGAACACTGAAATAGACGGCAAGGTGAATAGCACTGGTATATATAGGGAGCCTTTCACCTTCAAGGAAAAGGAATGCAATAGCTAAATATCAGTTGCTGAAAATTTCCTTAAGTAGTGGAGGGTATACCCTATAGGATTCACTTTGGGTAGGATTAATGCACCCCCTAATCCATGCTAGCCAGCCCTAATCCATGCTACCTTGGAGATTGGAATTTTACGCCCTTTACCTAGTTCACCTTCAAGACAAACGAATTCGACAGCTAAATACCAGTTGTTGAAAATTCTCTTTAGGCCATATTTACAGTTTTTGTCCCAAATGTTGTATATTTTCCCAGAAAATTGGCCAAAGTGGCGTTTTCCCATAAAACCGGCCAAGTGCGGCTTTTTCATGTGGCACCATGGCAATGTGGCGTTTGCCTGTCTCTCGATAGAATTAAGATAAAAAATTCCAATTTGCACAAACAACCCGTCCTGGCAATCGAATGGCTAATTTCGTAGATGGACAGAATGAGTCCCCTCTAAGGGGTTTTTTGGGGAGTTTTAGGGGGGGGGGGAGTTACCCATAAATCCCCAAAATGGAACCGCCTGACCAGTGGCACCTCACTTTAAAGGTATTTTTACGCAGATTGCAATGGTGAAATCAGAATTGCGACGTCTCAAAATGGAGCACTATGAAGATGAAGAAACGTGGTTGTTACGTGAGATGTTCTTCACGGATCATCTGCTCTAATCTGATAACGGAATGAGGTATCGCAAATCTGACTTCAGCATCGTGTTCAGCGTTGAAAAATCTATAAACTGAAGTATCACATGGGAAAAAATCGAGACAACATTTATTAGAAAACTCGTAAAATGGAGACATTGTACATAAAACCATAAATTCGCTCTTGTAGTCGTGCTGCATATAATTGTGGATTTTTTTTTTTTTTTTTTACTTTTTAGGCTCTTCGAACTAACTAATGAAAGGCAAAAGAAAAAAGAAAAAGAAAAGAAAAAGTTTGCTAATTATACTTATTAATAATAGTAACTGTATGCACACATGGTCAACTACTGAGAATTTCATTTTTTTAGGTGGTCAACTTCTAGAGGAGGAACATTCTTTCAGAAGTATTAGAATAATACTAATAATTAGTATTATTCTATTATTAGTATTATACTATACAATTATTGTATAGTACAACTTTTGGTAAGAATAAAAGGTCACCAGTAGCAACGTATGGAGTTAAAGAATCTCGTTAACTCCACAGCTAATGCTGTTAGTGAGTGAGAAATTTCCCTTAGCTGGTCAACTACTGGTGGCCTTACTTTAATTGGTTTAACGACAATCTAAATGTCTCGGACCAGTCAAACTTACGTTGTAAATCGGACAAATCAAAGAACTTTTTCTTCTTCCAGCTCTGCATGTGGTGTTTTCACCTTGACCCACGTAAACGGGCTCCTCCACGTCTTCCCACTCCTCCTCATCTACCGGTATTTCCCCACTGCCGACCTGCGTAAATAATTAAAACTGTTCAAAAACTTAATTGTACGTTTGATGGAAAATTATCAAAAATTTGACGAAGTATATTGACCTTCGTGAAATAGTGAACGCCAGCGAATTCGAGCAGAGTTGCAATGCAGTAGAGGAAACTCATCAGTAGAAACCAATCCAGCGCCGTCGCGTATCGAACTTTTGGTAAATCTGTTCGAGTGTCCAGGCCTATTGTTGAGAGCGTCAGAACTGTCGTGATGCCTGTTTTGAAATCAAAATTTAATAACAGTTGCATTGAAAACAGTGACTTAACCAGGAAATTCGTTGGAGGGTCCGAAACTGGAGGTTTTTGGGGGTAAAGCGTGAGAAACAGGGTAGGTACTAAATATAAGGGGTTAAACTAATTGTCTACTTTATTTCCCCTGCTCCATGCTTAATTTATTTTTAAATATGTCGTAATTTGTTCCCCTAAAGTGATTCAAAACCTGATATTCAATTCCGTTGGTTTTGTACTCACGCGTGAACAAATTCCCTAACCATCCGAGAAACCGATGAAATTTTGAGACGTAACTTCTATGAACTTCATAGTGATCGAAGCCCCTGGGCAGGCATGTTTATCATTTGGAGAGAAATTAACAAAAATTGGAAAATTACAAATTTTGGAATTTCTCAAGAAGTAAACCTGTCGATTTGATGGTAGGAGTACCCATAACCAGAGTGAGCCAAAACCATCAGTGCAGTTTTAAAGGGCGATTTATTTAGCCCCCCCCCCCCGGGACCCCCTTTTCTTCTTTCGTTTTGAGCCTAAAGCTAAATTTCTATAAGCATAGCGTGGCCTTATAATGAGAACCTCTCATCTCTGCTTCGACCTCAGAATGATAACTTCCCAACTCCCAATCTCTCAGAATTTTGAATTTTTGTGTATCGTCGGTCCCACTGCAACAGTGGCTAACTGAAATTTTGGCCATTTTGAGATTTTGACTGATCTAGATTCACATTTTCGCGCCAGATCGAATGGTGAGCTCAGTTTTGCGACCAGGGCAACACTGATTCCGTAACCGCAAAAATGTAACACTGTAAATTCTTGACCAAAACTACCAAAAAATGAGCTGTGGCGATGAAGAGCCACCAGCTGCTGACTTGGATGAATCTGACTGTGATAGACCTAGTGCTCAAGGTGCTGAAGATGATGGTTGTGACGATAAAGAGCCACCGTTTGAGCCAAATTTGATAAACTGATGAACTTTATTCCAGGGACGATTCAAAACTCCTTGAACAAACCAACCAAATGAGCTCTGGCGACGAAGAGCCCCTACCTGCAGACTTAAATAAACCTGACTATGATGATACCCTAATGTTGTAGGTGTGGAAGATGGCTGTGATGACAAAGACCCATCTGTACCCAAATGTAACAAAGAAAGATCCAATACTTACTGCCTAAACTGGTGGCGTTTCTTCACTACTTTTTGATTTGACCAACTGTGATTCAATAAATGCCCAAGCGGGCGATGTACTTATTGACCAAACCTTAAGCCAAATGACCTGTGAAGGACTATATGATCGAAGTTTCAACGTAATTGAAGAAGCGACGAACTTCTCAGAAATTGAATCAGCCAGCGACACAGTAGAACACCCCCTTTTATGCAAGTTACGTACACCTAAACAATGGACCCAGATCAGAAAATGGGAATAAACCATTAAAAACCAGTTTTTTGCTCCTCCTGAAAAATTGGCGAAAATCAGTTAGCCACTGTTGCACTGGGACCGACGATATTTGGCTTCTACTTGTTTTTCACACCCTAGCGTCATAAAATCGTCATTAGGTATTATCTCCAAGAAGCCACCGTCATAAAATATGAATACCTCCTACGAAAACCCCGTCAACTGCAATGAAGCAACAACCCAGTTTTTTTCCTTCTCCTGGGAAGTTAGAGTGCAAAATGTGAGAAATCCGTTTTCAGCAGGAACATCTGAAGCTTGAAGATCCTTAGCTTCTATTGATAATGAATTATCACATGGCAGCCCTTCTACATCTATCTCAGACCAATCAGAACAGACAACCAAAATGCCATTGGAGGATTTGATAGGCTCCAATTGTCGGTTAAACCAGGTTCTCCATGTACCGCTCAAATGCAGCATCGTTCACCATCTGGTTCGGAAATCATCCAGACAACGCCCTACATAATATTATCCTACATCAGTTCAACGTCAGACACGTTGTGGTGGGGCTGCTGATAAATTCGACAGAGATCCCCGCGCGACTTCCGATAAGAATCTTCTCATTTGTATATTCAGATCGCTCTTGTCAGTTCAATCTTTCTGTGATTTATCTTGTATTTTCATTCTACTCGGGATGCCTAGAACGTCGCGACGTGGTGAGATACGAGTAAAAATTTCCTCATATCGAATTGGCCGTAACTGTTACGATTCGAGTGCCACTGTTTTACTCGAAGTTCATTAATTTTCCGTTCCTACCAACTAAATTTCGATTGATCTAAAATATATCAGTTGCACGTCCTAATTACACCCTAATCCGCATGTCAACACGATTCTGTTTCTCTGAATTTTAATGGCTGGGAAGTTAGGTAGTATGGAGATGGGGATGAGAGTATGGGGATCATTCTGAGGTCCAGGCGGTTCTCATTGTAAGGCAACGATGGAATATATTTCAGCCACTTTTAGCATAGAAATTAGCTTTAACGCTTATGCAGGGCCTGGGCAGCGTGAAGTTAAAGTCCTAAGGAGGCTATAAACTAAATTACAGCTTCATAGTGTGAATAGCATATAAACTGCACTGATTGTTTTGGCTCACCCTGTATATATGGGATTTACTAAATAAGATTTAGTTTTGCTATTGGGCTTGTGACGTTTCCAGAGTTTTTGGACAGAACCACTTGAGATGTGGACCTGCTGACAGATCCGTCATTCCTTCTAAGCTGGGCGATAATGCTCCTTCATAGAAGAGGAATCCCTCGAGATCTACCGTCACATTCCTCTCTACATTTACGTAATGAGACGGCGAACGAAGCTGTTCGAGCGTCTAGTTGACCACGTCGTCACAGGCGGAAAGTTTTTCGGTTTTTCGTCACCGCCGCAGATCGATTCGACACTGTATTCAGCAGTCTGACAGATTCATCAGGTGCCTATTGTATACCTACGGAAATCCAGGGGAGTTCTCGAGGGGAAGATTAAAATCGGGATTAAACTCAAGATACGAGTGACTGGGAGGTGGTGGAGGTGGGAGCAATAAAAAGAAATACGATCCCGCCTCCGGAGTCAGAAAGGCCGACGAAGAGAAAACATGATGCTGTAAACATTAGCAACTTGCGACCAAACATCTTTTTATGTAAGAGTCTCTTACTTAAGCGAAAATTTGTAGATAAAAACTCTGCAAATTCTTGACACAACGGTTTATTATCAGATAATAAACCGTTGTGTCAAGAATTTGCAGAGAGAACAGATTCTTCTTTGTACAGATCAACTTTCTCTGTAGATTACAATGATCTGCGTACAATATCCGGAATTGGAGGAATGGGCCAACAAATGGTTTAAGTAGGCGTAACTAGCTCAGGCATGGTCTATAAATTATTTATATAAACGATGATTGAAAATTTTATTTTGCTGTAAAGGAGACCGTCGAATAGTGTAAATGAAAATTATTACCTGATCTATTATCTAAATAATATTGAATGGAGAAAGTTGATGGAAGTGGGTGGGGGTTGTCTACTTAAATTTGAGAATGTGAATATCGAGGGTCTCGCGGCAACACCCCACATCGTCACTTGTGGCCAAAATGTGTTATGCATTCAATATAACTAAGTATAAGTTAGGTAACACTTAGGTAATCTCACGATTTATTTTACTGAATTAGTCAGTAAACATAGTCATTGGCAGATGGTTTTTTGGCTCTGCTGAAAAGTCGCCCAAAGGACGATGTGGGAAGTTGCCGTGAGACCCTCGACATGGAAGTGGGTGAGAAAGAGGACGGCGGGCTGGTGAAGGTGGTTGATGAAGGGGAGGCGGGAGGCCTTACGCTCTCATTCTCCCCCCCCCCCACCCACCCCTCGCCACAACAATTGAAATTTAAATTGTGGGTGGATGTGGAGGTGGGTGAGAAGAGAGCGAGCAGATGTGGGTGGTTGATGAGCGGATGTGAGGGGGGAGAGTCTGTATACTCCCCCCACCCCACCAGAACATAAAATTTAAATTGTGGGTGGATGTGGGTGAGAAGAGAGCGAGCAGATGTGGGTGGTTGATGAGCGGATGTGAGGGGGGAGGGTCTGTATACTCCCCCCCCCCACCCGAACATAAAATTTAAATTGTGGGTGGATGTGGAGCGGGCGAGAATGAGGAAACCGAGCAGATGTGGGTGTTTGTTGAGATGATGAGAACGGTATTTCAACCGTTTGATTCACGATCGTGTTGACAAATTAACATCTGCTCAACCTTTGAGCCCTCATTGTGAACGAACGACTGGTCGAAACTGTGGACGGTCTTAAAATCACATAAATCTAACTAAATTTGAATTAAAAACTATACCATTCCATTTGAATTTTTCGAGATATGAAATTTTCAAAATTGGTTTTGAACCCCTTCCCTTTGACCTAGGGTTAATAAAGGTTTTGAGGATGGACGGAGGTTGGACGGATTTTTTTTATTCGATTTTCTGAATCTACGTATCTTGAAACGTAAACAAACAAATTTTGAGGGTGGGGGGGGGGAGGGGGAGGGGTTAAATAATTTTTTTCTTTGGTCGATTCCAATGGTTCATTATTGAAGATAATAAACTAATATGAGTCAATCGAAACCAGTAGCAGCTTCCCCACGATGATTTTTGACGAATTTCAATTTTGCCTGTGTTCATCAAAATTGGTGATTTATCAATATTTTGTATATTAGTCATCGTGTAAAGATAGAAGTTACGTGTAAAATATTAATCGAACGAGACCAGTACCAGCTTTCCATCAATGATTTTTGGCAAATGTCAATGTTGTCTGCGTTCCTCAAAATTGGTTATTTTTTAATATTCTGACTTTTTTTAGTGAAGTGTTTAGTCATCTTGCAAGTTTTAGAATTGTATAGTACGTTGAACCAAACTAGCAAAAAACGGCGATTGGAGCAAATGGAAATGCACTCTCCTAGGAATGATCACTTTTCGCCTTGAGTACAGCTATTGAGTAAATATATCGAGGATAAATTGGTAACATGACGTTACTAGTTTTTTGGCCAAATCGAGTTCGAGGTGGTTGTTTGATGTACCAGAGGCGGAGTTTTAATAGATTGAAACAAACCAATTACCATAGGCATAAACGAAAAATATAAAGATATGAAATAAGGAGCTCCTTCTAAAATATATCAGCCAATCTCAGCCAAAAATTTAATTCACGTAATTTTAGCAAATTTGTTCAGTTTGAGTAATCAGTTTGTTGTGTCTCCTGTAAAATCAGGGAAAATGAGTTGGATCATGTTGCCACTTCACCCTCGATAATATATTATATTCCCAATGTGGTTGTATTCAAATTGATTTTTAAAACCTTAATCTCAAATTTTCTTCAGCACTAGTCTGATCCTCTTAAAGAATCACAGTGGAAGCATATGAATATATATGCTGATTGTGTATATGAATATCCGAGTGAGTATATATATAGTTTTTATGAGGTGCATGGGTTCCGGAAGTACGGTGTCAGAGGGGTCTCCGAAAATCAACTTTCCACGACGTCGAAGGGTAAATATAAATATTTGCACATGCCCTAGTCACAGCCTCTCGTCTTGCGTTACGCGGAAGCCCTGAGATGCGGCTACCGGATCGTAAAACCTAAGGTGGAACGGGCCCCGGCATTGGGTTACGGTCGACGACAATGTATTTTTGTTCGGTTATTGGCGGCGGTTATTCGAAACCACCGGTAAAATGAACTTATGTACTTGGCAGCATATGAAAATATATGCACAGTAAAATTTTCTCTACTACAGGACTTCACGGTTCAATGCTCACTGTAAAGGTTGGCTATTAACCCTAGAACGACCCTTGGGGTCCTGAGGACCCCAGTGTTTTGGTTCTGACGTGAACTCCGACCGCCCTCCCTCCTCCCAAAATGCATCAACACTACTCCTACACTACTCGTCAGTGCAAGAGGGACAGTCAGTCCGTGTCTAGTCTTTGAACTGTGTGGCCCCAAAGTTGGTCTGGGGTCCAAAAGACACTTCGGTGTAGTTAACAACTAGTCAATTCTGTCCTAGTCTTGAATTTGTCGGCATTGCGTAGTTATTTCCTCCTCAGTTTTTTAGTGAATTTCTTCTCATCTTCTGTCCACAATGGCTTCACAACGTTTGTATTCAAATCCTGAAGAAATTCACTGGTCAAACCCTGGGTAGAAGAACGCTCTATGCATCACATTATCAACACCCCTCAAGGAGACGATTCGGCAAATTTTGGGTGAGCCCTCTACCCCGGAATCTACTAAGTAGATTCTAACGTCCATGTGGAGCTAGATAAAAAATGCTGACGCCTGTTACGTGGACATTTTTCAACATTTTAACGTTCCTCTTTCTGATTGTTTAATATCAACTATCATAGTTTGAATACTAATAGTTCTCTTTGTTCCTCAGTAACACTTATGATCACAATGTTGACAACAAAATGATGAAAAAATACTTTTTTATTGTCATTCAGTTACCCTTTTCGTTGTAAATAAAAATTGTACTTCTAGAAGGTTTGGTTTGTTTCCATTCATCTGTGAGATCTGAAGGAGGGGATCAGAAATAATTATTTGGGTGAAATACTTCTACTTTCAACGAGGGAATGAGAGAAAGAGGGAAAAATTAGCTTGGGGTCCTTCGGACCCCATGGTGTCGGATTATGATGCTAAAATAACGGTGTCGTTCTAGGGTTAATTTTAACTAACTCTTGATACGCGTTAACTAACCTACTACTTCAAATATAATTATCACGTCAAAGGAAATGAATAATCACGTACTCGTACTTACATAGCCCCACACGATCGCTAGTGGCTTCTCTGTGTATCCAGAATGACACCCAGGACAATACCACGATGAGAATACAAGGTACGTAAACTTGTATTAGAAAGTATCCAGTGTGACGTCTCAAATTGAAGTTGACTTGCAGCAAGGAAAATTCACCTGAGTCAGAAGTACAGGAAGTTGTTATACAAAAATATCATAATCGAGAATTTCAACGCATTTAGCTTAGTTTCGTAGAATCGGACCACTTTAAGGTGGGGTTTTGGGGAGTTTTAGGTGGGGGAAACTCCTCAAAAATTCCCAAAATGAAACATTCTGACAAGTGAATGTTAAAGATTTGTTAAAGATTTTTTTAATGCTGAACACGATGGTTAAGTCAGAATTGCGATATCTTATTCAGCTCTCAAACAGGAGCACTTTGAAGATGAAGAAACATGGTTGATACTTGAGATGTTCTTCATGGACATCATGTTCTTTAATAGAGACATTGGACATAAAACCAGCAATTTCTTCGAAAATTTAGCCATGATGCATTCGGGAGTATTTTTTTCTCTTTGAAAAATACTCTCACGTACAGCAAAAGAAACTCACCTTCTCTCCGTTTCAGCGTTAAATTTCTCTGGGGGCTTCCCATGAGGTCGAACTGTGACAACGCCATTCCGGTTTCAAAACTGACGCTCTTGCCGCTCTGCCACTCGTAAACCAACTGCCTGCTCGGGTATGCGTCTGCAATTTCGATCGTTTCGTTTCAATATCGATCAGCACTCACGTCAGGGGTCAATAATTGACCATTTTGCTAATAATTGATAATTTTGCTAATTATTAGCAAATACATGAATTAATTTCTGAGCTGTACAACAATTTTTTGTCCTTCTTTATCTCTTTCCCCAACAAAGGGAAGATTTAAGAGAAAATTAACCAAAGAACTTTGAAATTGAAGCGTAGGTTTGAATTCATCCCTAAGAATCAGCGAGTAATGCAACTATTTTCTTGATTTATTCTTTCATCTGAATCGATTTGATAACTTTGCATCTCCCCCCACTTTCCAAACAACAAACAAAAAAGCTGCAATTATTTTTAATTTATTTCATAGATGACAACGTAACAGGACCCTAAACTACACCATCAGTTGCTTGGGGTAATTAAATTGCTACTTTTTGACTGAAACAGTCGTATTTATGGCTCTCCGGTCAAATAATCCATTTTGGAGTTACTAGGGAATCATCAGGTGCCACTTCACGTACCTTATAAAATTAACATGAAAACAGAACCGTTTTAACCCTTGTAGATCATCCTAAACCACTGTACGATTCCCGTTACACAAAACAAATTTGACTTTCGTCATTTGTCAAAAACAAATATTTTACTTTCGTCTTTATCCAAACCAAAAATTGACTTTCGTCCTTATCCAAACCAAAAAATTGACTCTCGTCCTTACCCAAACCTAAAATTGACTTTCGTCTTTATCCAAACCAAAAATTTGACTTTCGCCTTAAAGTAATCCGAAAATTGACTTTCGTCTTTGTCCAAACCACAAATTTGACTTTCGTCATTTGTCAAAAACAAATATTTTACTTTCGTCTTTATCCAAACAGAAAAAATTGACTTCCGTCTTTATCCAAACCAAAAAATTGACTCTCGTCCTTACCCAAACCTAAAATTGACTTTCCTCTTTATCCAAACCAAAAATTTGACTTTCGCCTTAAAGTAATCCGAAAATTGACTTTCGTCTTTGTCCAAACCACAAATTTGACTTTCGTCATTTGTCCAAAACGAATATTTTACTTTCGTTTTCATCCAAACCAAGAATCGACATTCGTCTTTATCCAAACCAAAAATTAACATTCGTCTTTATCCAAATCAAAAATTTTTCATCCGTTTTAAACTAAATAGGAAATTGACTTTCGTCTCTATCCAAACAGAAAAATTTGACTTTCGTCTTTATCCAAACCAAATATTTGACTTTCCTCTTTATCCAAAGCAAAAATTGACTTTCGTCTAACCCCAAACCCAAAATTGGACTTTTGTCTAACCCCAAACCTAAAATTGACTTTCGTCTTTATCCAAACCAAAAATTTGACTTTCGCCTTAAAGTAATCCGAAAATTGACTTTCGTCTTTGTCCAAACCACAAATTTGACTTTCGTCATTTGTCCAAAACGAATATTTTACTTTCGTTTTCATCCAAACCAAGAATCGACATTCGTCTTTATCCAAACCAAAAATTAACATTCGTCTTTATCCAAATCAAAAATTTTTCATCCGTTTTAAACTAAATAGGAAATTGACTTTCGTCTCTATCCAAACAGAAAAATTTGACTTTCGTCTTTATCCAAACCAAATATTTGACTTTCCTCTTTATCCAAAGCAAAAATTGACTTTCGTCTAACCCCAAACCCAAAATTGGACTTTTGTCTAACCCCAAACCCAAAATTGGACTTTCGTCTGTATCAAAATCAAAATTTTTGACTTTCGTCATTATCTAAACCGAATATTATTGTACGTCATCCAGAGGAAAACATGGGGATTTGAACAAGTTTCCCATCGCTTTACGTACTATCACAACTCGATAGACGATCCCCCGAAATACGGTAGCATTTGTATCAATACAGAATAGAAATAACCGAGCGTAAAGGGGAAAATACTGATCATTTTTTTCACTTTTCCCTAAAACGCTTTTCCCTCGGTTCACCCCTTTTTCGACTCTTAGACCACGTTGTTTCTCTCTTTGCAGTCGACCCTCGAGAAAACAAAAAGAGAAAACTTCTTCTTCAGTTCACCACTTTCATTCGTTACACTTTATCTACAGCAAGGTGCTCATTCACCATTTCCCTTGAAGAAGAAGAAGAAGAAGAACAAAAAAAAAAAAAGGCCTCAGGAACAAAAACTATTCGGCAGGAACGGCCGCCTCGAATTTCTCCCTTGTACCTGTTCGAATTATTATTTTTTTTCCTCTATTTATATTTTGACAAGTGGAATTGAAATGCATTGAAGTGATACTCACAGCTGCCGAGGATGAGAGGGCAAGATTGCCTGTCCATGGGGAAATTGTGTAGTTCCATCGGGCATTTGGCTTTTATTGTCAGTCTGTCAAGAAAATGATTGAAATGAATAATACTGTACGACATGACGAAGGACGAGAATTCGCCAAATAAAACCCAGAACGAATTAATTAAATCCCTATTCACACCAGTTTTGGCGTTTAAAGGTACATTTCCATTTTACTAGAGATTAACAATATTGTATTTTTTCAGTCAAATGAAACCTTTTACTAGCCAAATGAAACCAATGTTTGATGAATGACGGCATGGTGATTGAGGTTTCATTTTACCGAAAAATGTTATATAATATATAAAATATTATGGGCCATTTTCCGAGTATGGCGTAGGCATATAGAAATATCAAGTGTATTGTGATATACTGGCATAGAGACCAAACGACGTTGAGTTCCTGGTCCTACATTAATAAACGATATGTCCACTTCGCACGAACTGGCTTATTGAACAACGTGACCAGGAACTCATCGTCGTTTGGTCTATATGCCAGCATATTACTATACGCCTAGGCTTTATATCCAATCACCAGAGTTGCTAATCATAAAATAAAAAAAATAAAAATAGAAAAAAATAAATAAAACATCCCCAAACCATTGATCACATACCTACACCTTAATCCACCTTAATTTTGGAACTATCATTACCTACGTGATTAGACAGTAAATGTTTGTTATATGTATTGTGCACTGTTTCCATGAATAAAAATTGAATTGAAAAATTGAAAAAGTTCGTTGTCAGTGCATTTCATGAGTGTAAACAGTGTCATTTCACCTTCTAACTTCGTTATATTTCTAATTCACGTTATGTTACAGTTAATTTACGTTATGTTACAGTAACTGTAACAAATTAACTGTTAATTTGTATGTTTATAAGGGGGTATCGATAAATGTCGTTAATGAGAGATTCACATACAACGGTTCAATTTAATGTAAACCCCAAAACCTATTTCCCTCACATCTGGCTCCCTCACACTTCCAACCGTGAGGGAGGTAGAATTTAAGATAAAATTTGGGGAGCAAAAATAGTTATAGTAAAATGACTAATAGTTATCTAAAAAATAGTTATAATAGTTATCTCCCTTAAAATTATTTTACCTAAAAAGTATTTTAGCTCCCCAAAAAAACTTTTAAAGAATTAATTATTGAGAAAACTATACACATACCTATAAAGTTTCCTCAACAATTAATTCTTCGAAGGTTTTTTCAAAACACCATTAGCAGCCTACCATGGACAAATTCATGAATTCATAGAATTTAAGATAAAATTTGGGGAGCTAAAATAGTTATGTAATAGTTGAAGTAAAATAGCCAATAGTTACTTAATAGTAAAATAGTTAATAGTTATCTTAAAAAAAATAGTTATAATAGTTATCTCCCTTAAAATTATTTTACCTAAAAACTATTTTGGCTCCCCAATAAACCCTCAAAGAATTAATTTTTGAGGAAACTATACGTATACCTATACAGTTTCCTCAAAAATTAATTCTTTGAAGGTTTTTTTAAAACACCATTAGCAGCCTTCTTTGGACAAATTCATGGACAACGATCATTGGAAAAATTTGTTGGTATTCAATTCAGACCCGTGAAATTTGGATGAACTACTAGGATGATCCATGTCTTTGAAAAAATCTTTTTGGCTCGAATCAATTATTGATTCGAAAATTCTAGGATTTGAGTAACTGGTTAATTTTGATTTGGGTGACAGAAGGTTTACCTTGTTCGTTGCAAACACTGGAAAACCCTGGTTCAGGAAGATGCGAAAGAGATGTATTACCTCATTGAGTAAAGGATGTCTCCATCTTGGGTTATTCTCAGAAGCTTGTTTGGGACGGTGATGGTGTGTACATAAGACTGTTTGCCATTGTAGAAATAAGTGTCGGGTCGCCAGATTCTCTCGAGCATTTTAATGCTGAGACTGAGGCTTTTTATGGGCCCGAGAAAACTGAGGCGGGTGTCTCTCCAGTACTGTCGGAAATAACAGTCCATCGAGTAGTCCTGAAACAAATATTGACAGTTTTCGTTTTAAGGGGAAAAAATCCCTTCCGAAAAAAAGGCGAATTGAATACGAAGACTCATTAAAATAATTGGTTGTTGAGGCGTACTGTATACCTAATAAATGGGAAATACAGCTGGTAGGTACTCAAGGATTATAACGTCCCCACACATGAACCGTCTGTTGTATAGGGGTGGGTGGGGGAGTCCTGAGACACTGTAAAACTTGTCAGGCTGTTTCATTTTTGGAATTTATGGGTTATTTTTACCCCCTAAAACTCCCCAAAATCCCCCCTTAGAGCAGCCCAATTCTGCCCATCTACGAACTTTTGATTGCCAAGAAACATTTTTGTGCAAATTTGAACTTCTTATCTCAATTTTATCGAGAGTTATCGTCTGGAATGTCACACAGGTAAGCTAACTACGCAAGTGACAATTTCTGGTCCCGGGCCTTCTGGTGGTTATCAGTGATCTTGGACAAAATGTCCCACAGAGTTCGATTGAAGCGTTCAACCTGTCCATCTTTCTGTGGTCTATGTGGTGTTCTATGTGGTCTTATGGATGTTCAATACTTTAACCACCTCGTTGAAGACTGTTGACTCAAATTACCATCCCTGATCTGAATGCATTTCTCTTGGGACACCAAATCTTGAGATCAGATTGTCTGTGAGTCCCTGTGCCACAGTCTTTGCTTTGATGTCAGTTGACCAATTGTATTCTTGCGTTATATC
The DNA here is from genome assembly GCA_963920205.1 of Stenodema calcarata. Classification (NCBI taxonomy): domain Eukaryota; kingdom Metazoa; phylum Arthropoda; class Insecta; order Hemiptera; family Miridae; genus Stenodema; species Stenodema calcarata. The sequence goes on along the minus strand of OY986062.1, from coordinate 14,433,675 downwards.
CTCAAACTGTTTTAGGTAGGTTGGCCATGGCAGTCTACTGCAGTCTACTTTTCCATCGAACTTAGGGGGTTTAACGCCTTGGCTCTGCTGGATCTTGATAACATAGCCTCTCAGAGGAGCTAGTGCTGTTTCGAACATAACTTTTAGGTCGCTTACTTCCTTCCGAAGAACAATCATCTCAGCCCGCTGAGTGGCTCGAACCTGCTCAACGTAGCCCTCCAGGTCTTCATTTATCTTCTGTATACGACCTCTACAGTATACCTCGAACAATATAAGTACATATGATTTTAGGTGTCTTTTGGCAGTGAATTCAGGATGGTCTGAAACGGATTTCGGTATAAACATTTTTCGGAAATTCGAGTTTTAAAAATTGTGGGCCGAGAACAATATTCTTCATCCTGTTTCAATGGAGATAGTTAGCGATTGTTAGCAATGTATTTTTCCTGGAAGATCAAAAATAGTAATGATTTGGAGATAAAGGGCCAAATGTACCCATGTATATGACTCTTGTCCCATACTACCCATTTCTTTGCGGGAGTATGGTAAACGCTCTTCAGATAAATATTTGCCGTTTTTCTAAATGTATCATATTCAGTACTATAATATCCAGTACTTGTCAGAACGTTTTACCCTCTTGAGTAGAAATAATAATTGCAGCTTTGTACAGTTCCGTTGGAACCTACTGAACAAGTTACGCTTTGAACTCTGAGACATTTGAGCCGTTCATTACGTTACTCATCCTCTCTAAATTCGAAAATTCTCCGTATAACGTTGAAATACCCGTAAGACGAACCAGAAGTTATACCCCTACTTTAATGATCTTCATCATGTTGCCTTCTGAGAACCTTATCGCGAAGTGAGTAATTGGGTGGAGTGTGCTTACCTTTACGTATGTCGAAACAATTTATCGAGGATTATTGTGGAGTAGGATTTTTAAAGAGAAACAAATGTAGGTCATTTGGCGCAAAATGCGAAAAATCAGTTGGTAGATTGCAAAACTCGATTAAAATCTTCTGCTGTGACTTGTGTAATTTTTTGTAGAGTTGAATGGTTGTATTTATTCAAACCTACAGGAATCATGGTAGGCATATTTTGCTGTGACACAAAATTTGGCATTTGAATTGAATGAAAATCAACAGTTTTGAGAAAAATTGATTTTATTATGGTAACTCTTCATATTTTAACAGACACATTAATTTTGTTGTTTTTGTATAAAATATTTATTCCATTCAGAAATTAAATCTAGGGCTTTTTGGAGCAGGAGGAGATCACGGGGACGACTTCGTTTGGGAACTACCAACAATCGTAGGGCTTGTATATTGGGGGACCCACCGAAAGTGTTACAGTAGGTAGTGAACTGATTCCCAGTTCTCAGTCGATTCTCGTCCCCTACGAATAAGTAACCAGTATCAGTATGTATCGGTGACGTCAGGGAAATAACCCGAAAGAAGGACGTATTCCAGAAGCCGAGAAAACTAGATCTCATCAGACGAGAACGGCGACGAGGTTTGGCGACGAATATATCGAGGCTTGTGCACGCGCCGTTGCCCCTCTGACGTGATTTGCCGAGACGAAGTTGTGAAAGGCTGATGGAAGCACCGACGATGATCCTCTCACGTCAATCCCCCTCAAGGCTTTGCTTTCCCATTTTAAGCCTCCCCATTCCTGGTTCTACACCTCTGAATCGAGTAACAAACGGAATTTGAACGCTTAAGTGGCGTTAACCTGGTTGCGTTTGTGTTTCCTAAGTGGCTCACACAATGGATTCACCACAAACAGTCCAATTCACCACGTCCAGTGAAGTATTCACGTTTTTAATAACCGCCCTAACCACTCTGAAATCCCCCTCAGCTGACGGGGGCTTATCGACGGTGAATTTACTCGAATCGCATTGACAAGAGGATGCAAGTACATTTTTATGTTATGAAATTGTTTTTTGGATTTTACTTGATTTGAAGAATTAGGACATAACGAATTTGCTCCCATAAAGCGACATTTTGATGTCCGGAGCGTTTTACAAGCCCCATCATAATTCTTTGAGTTGAAATTTTTTTAAATTATTGTATTTGACTTTATCCCCTTAGTCCTCCTAACCTTACTTTCTGGACGTCCCACGTAGTTGTATATGAAACATATCCAGACGACCACGCTTCCGACAGACTTGTCTAACTTTTTTGACAACATCAGGATTTTAAAACCAATTGCCTGCACTCAGTCTTTATCCTCTCACAAGCAGTGTCTTAGGATTAGTCCATACTTCCAAAGCAATCTCTACTCTGATTCTAGCCGTCATCTCTGAATTTTCTCACGATCGCTATCGATATCTCTTTTTTTTTTACTTTGTAGAGGGTGCAACATATCAATATTCAAAGAAGTAGGTACTTGAAATTTCAGAAAATGGACAAGTACAGATTTTGACATTTAAGAACAATTCAAGTGTCCAAGTACATTCAAGTACCTGTAGAAAATTCGTGATTGCAGGTACTTGAATATCAGTGCTTTTGACACCAAAACACATTGGTGATGCAAAGGGGGGGGGGGGAGAGAGAGAGAAAATGTAAGTGGAGAAATCTTACCATATCCAGTTCTGAAACGGGTCCCATGCTCCGGATAAGAATGTTCGTTTTGATGACTGTCGGCTCTCCTGGAATAGAATATTTTTCCTTCAATTGTGCGGTCGTTTAGTGCAATAATTGTAATGTACAATTATTACCATTACAATTACAATTATTGTAATGGTTTGCTAAGTTTTCCTTGTTTCTCGTGTTATTGATTCGACCGCTCTGGGGATAGGTAGGTCTGTGGATAGGCAGACCTGGCTATCCCCCTGGGTCGGGCGTAAGATCCCTCTGGGTCGAGCGTAATTGCCTACCCACCCCAGGTTACAGGGGCAACTCAGTAATCCATTCATCACACAATACTGATTGCTGAACCAAATTTGACAGTGAAATTCATTATGCTACGAATCACACGGTTGTCCCAGAACCTCATTGGACATCCAAAAACTGCTAAAATAGGTTCTTATTCTGACGTATTTGAAACCGTTGAACCACTTCTTAGTTTATTTTCAATCACTGAACGAAATACAAGATTTCTATTAATTACCCCATTAAATTTTATTCGTGTGATTGTCCTCAGGTATTCACGGTTCGGGCATTCATTCGCCTTTACATCGAAGTTCAGGACCTAAACGTGGGAATGAGACGGTTTTTTTTGTTTGTCTCCCATGGCTCGCCCTTCGACAGAAGAAACGAAGGGACGAACACCCAGATTCGACTGTTGATTGATCAAATGGTTGGCAGCTAAAAAGAGGGCAGCAGAACTTCTGTCGGTGAGAATCCGACCCTTCGGCGACAACTCGAGCTTTTTTCCCCCATTCTGTACTCTCGAAGAGTTTTTCGCTTTACACTCCAATGATTGGGGACCTACCACTAGATGTGATGGAATACTTCCGAGTTAATCCAAGTGAAAATTACTCACGCAAATATCAATTACCTCAAGTAAACGATCATTAAATATAAATGATTATCCAATTATATTCACAAAATGTTCAATTCAGTTGCAAAAAATAAATCACAAACACATTTTCAGATACAGGATCAGCACAGCCGCCCTTATGGGAGACCTGGAGATCTTAAGGTCTTTCTTAAGGATCATCTTAAGGTCTTTTTCTTACAGAAAAAAGAACAATGGATATTTCACTTTTGAAATTACCACCAGTCACCAAACTCCTGAATAAAACAGTATCAAGCAGCATGGCTGTAAGAGCAAATGTTTGAAGAAATAACTGGTTTTAAGTAAAATGTCTCTATTTTTTTGATTTTGTAACAAATTTAGATTCTTTTTTTTCAATCTGTTATCGGATTAGAGCAGTTGAACGGTAAAGAACTTCTCAAGTAACCACCACGTTTCGTTACCTTCAATGTGCTCCAATTTGAGAACGAAATAAGATATCGAATTCCACCATCGTTTTCAGCGTTAAAAAAAACCTTTAAAATGAGGTGTCACTTGACACACTTTTGGTGAACCAAATTTTCGGAAATTCGAGTTTTAAAAATTTTGGACCGAGAACAATAGAAAATTAGCAAATTCCTCAAAAGTTCTTCGAGAATTAGAAAATTCTTAGAAAATTATAAATATCCTAAAGTCTCATATTCTCATATGCTTCGAAAGTTCGCTAAAAGCTTCATATTCTTTTGGTGTACCAAATTTTCGGAAATTCGAGTTTTAACAATTTTGGACCAACAGAAAATTAGCAAATTCCTCGAAAATTCGCTTAAAGCCTAATATTTTCGAAACTTTTACACCTACTATTTCCGATAAATAGTGCGAAAAATGTTTCTCATAGTCGTGGCGGCTTGCTCCGATTTACGTTACTATGAAAGCAGGACTTAGGAATTCATGAAAATGTTCTTCAAAATCCGACGATGAAAAGGAGTGGTGGGCAATTTTCGTGGTACGAATACTCAAAGAGTTACAATCACTTAGTGCTTGGTTGTACGTGAAAATCTATAGGAAATTCCATCACGGGGAAATTAAAGATTTTCAAATTGCGCTCATTTTGATGTTGTTTATGATCCATTAATGAACTTACACAAAACTCAGCTTCCATCACAGTTTCTGGAGTGAGGGGCAGATGGAAATTTTCTTTAAAATCAAATGATTTCAACCAAAGAGTGAAAATTACTTATTAGTTACTGATTGGTTGAACGTAAAAATCATTATAAAAAAGTTTTTTTTTATTATCAAACTTTTTGACATAGGTACCCCCACTAAGACAATGTCTTGAATTATTATCGAATGTTGTGTTGAATTACTATTCTGAATGATTGATCTCAAGGCTCTTAGAACATTCCAAATGTTGGTACTTGATGATTTTCCCTTTAAAATGCTATCGTTTCCCATGGGAGCATTTTATAGATTCTTAAGACCGATCCGACCCGATTTTGTTTATGATTGCTTTCAATTCACCACTGTAAATTAAAACCTTTGGCAATAATTATCGTAGTTCAACCATTTTGTCATATCCATCTCAAAAATGGTTCAACTAGTAGGTATTAAGGTTTTAATTTACGGTGGTGAATTTAAAGCAATCATGACCGAAATCGGGTCGGATTGGTCTTAACAATCTATCAGATGCTCCCATGGGAGACGATAGCATTTTAAAGGGAAAATCATCAAGTACCGAAATTTGGAATGTTCTTAGAGCTTTGGGATCAATCATTCAGAATAGAATTCAACACAACATTCGATAATTCGATGTGGTCTAAATAGATGCCTCCGTTGAATGTTAAACGTTCACATGGGAAAACCGGTGGTCGCTACAAGAACAAAAAGTAAGAGATGGGGGAAAATCGTGTTCTACATTGGTCTTTTGGGGCACATAAAGGCCTTAGTCTACCGCTTTATAGGTTGAATAAAATGTTTAATATTCCCTTTCGTCAGGAAACTCTAGTACCGGTGAATGGCATCAACGGTCCCAGATAGTGAAAAAAAGGGGGCTGAAAGGTTGAATAAATACCCAGGTTCCTCTTTTAGAAGCCTTGTTCAATATCCGTCAAGAGAGTGATCTGGAGGAAAATACGTTTTCCCGGACTGGAGGCAAATACTACATTATATTGCTTCTCCGAGTCAACAGAGTTGTAAAATTGTGACGGTACAGACCAAAATTGACTTCAAAGGTTGTGAGTCACGGGTTCTTGGAACGTTGTAAGATCAATTTTCAATAGAATGCGTGATATACGGTGTTCGACGAATCAAAGGTCATTATAATAAGTAAAGCGTGCAGGATGATACGGTCGTTAATCTTGTGGAAATATCCAATGCGAACTCACCCTTTCCGTGAGTGGGGGTTTGGGAGCTTTCGTAGTTTTTCAAAAGGTTTTCCAAGACCATGGTGATATTTTTCGAGACGACGTCGACGTTGGGGTTCGACGGCTGGTACATCCGTCTGGCTCTAGACGGTATAATCACGTCACTCAAGTTGGAACTCATCAATTTCGCTGTCCACCCGTGGCACCGGTCTACGGCACACCTGTGGGAGAATAAAGATTAAATCACTATCCATCATCCCTTCATGAGGGTAACAACCCCCGAAACGCCCATGGTCACCTCGTCTGGGTCAGTTTAAATAACTTACGGAACCAAGTTTCGGGTCTTTACAGGACATCAGTATTGTGGGGCTTAAGCCTTGAAACTTGATCGCCAATTTCAAACTCCACAAACGACAACAAAATGCAATGCAATCAAGTCATTTCCTGGGTAATTTACGCACCAGTGCGGATCGTAGATCGAAAAACTGCCATCCAACCTGTCTTGAGTTTTTGCGTTTAATCATCTGGCGTTATAGTCGTACAAAAAGGCGTTATGAGTTGCCAAAATACCGTAGTTACCTAATTAGAGCTCAATCAGTTTCTGTCCCACATTTGGGACGGACGCACGGCTGGAGAGTTCAAGTGTTGTTATGCGGGTTTGCCTACCAGCGTTTTCAGCTTTTAGATAGTTCTAAAATCTCAGTTAAGGGCCCTTGAACGGTTCCGTGAACTCTAACAAAATTTGTGTCACAAAATTTAATGTAGCCCACAGGTGAGTAGATATAACCTGTACATTTTCACTTGGCACTTTTTACCCCCTCCACTAACACCTTATAACATGACGTCAGAGGAGCAAACGGCTCATGCGCGCACCCATGTCTACGTGACAAACCGAGGGCCGATGCCCACACTCGTCACTTATGTCACTTAAAAGGCCTGTACAATATTGATTGCTCTGTATGTGACGTCAGAGGTGCGAAATGCTCATATGTCCACCAATTACTACGTTACACACCCAGTATCAGGTATGAGGCGTGTGGATTATTTTCTACTCAATATTTTTGTGCAAAATGCCCATACCCTCAATACCCATTCAAAAACCCACTTTTACGTCACTTTACACAGGGGAAGGAAACTGATGGAGTAATTGAAAAGATTTATTGATGCCAATCATCATCCGTTACTGGTTCTGCAGATTCAATCCAAGCAGTTCCTTTCACATTAAGGACATTAATCTTGGGATTAACATAGCGGGGAAGAATTTAAAGGGAGCGCCTGATGTAGGGGTGGGGAATATTTAACGTAACAGCTTCCAATAACCTAATACTGTCTAGTAACCTAATACCGGAAAACCCCTATTACTGGAATAACTGTTTTGAGAACTTGGGGGAAAGGCCTTTGAGGGCCTCTTTGTCGCCGCCCATTCGGGATTCCGTGATAATACGAGTAGGTTGCCTGGGACTGTTCCAGGTAATAACAGGTAATAGGTTACGGAAAACGAATACGTGAAAGTTGTGCGATCATAACTGTCGACAAGTTATTTGAGTGAGTATGTAGTTAGTTTCGAGTAACAGCGACCGTCTGGTAATAGGTTGTGGTAGTACCTATGTTATTTTGGTAATAGTTTACCTGCGATTCGAGAACATTTCCGGCGCCCAACGCGGAATAGGTTTCCCCCTATTACCAAAATAACCAATACCACAACCTATTACCAGACGGTCGATGTGACTCGATAACCTATTATCTAGAAATAACCGTATTAGCCATGCCTAATCAGCTGTCACTTTCTTATCAAGTGATTTATGTATCCAAGTGAAGTAGCTTAATGGGCTGTATGGCTCAGTTGTTATTTTATTATTAAATAAATAAAGAATTTGGAAAAAAAGGAATATATTACCGATTTCTAATAATTTCTAATATAAGGTTGGCTGGGACTATTCCAGGTAATACCAGGTAATAGGTTACGGAAAACGAATGCGTGAATGGTGTTCGAGTAACAGCGACCGTCTGGTAATAGGTTACCGTTTTAGCGCCCAACGCGGACTAAAAACCTGGGATGGGCGCTGGAATGGATCTTGAATCGCCGGTAACCTATTACCGAAATAACCTAATACCACAACCGAGAGGGGGCTGTCGCTGGGAGTGGAGAGTAGTGGGAACCGGCAAGTTGATCCAGCGAGAAGGGCATCTGCAAACTTCTGGTCTCCTACTACACTGGGTGAGCTCAGATGGAGCCTTTGAGTGAGTGGGACGTTACGTGAGCCCGTGACGTAGGATTGAACTGTACTAAGGTAAAAATGTACAGGCCTCCAACGTCATGCGGTTCGCGAATGAGCATTTCGCACCTCTGACGTCATATACAGAGTAAACAATATTGTGACTTTTAAGTGACATAAGTGACGTGTGGGCATCCATGTCACGTAGACATGGGTGCGCAAATGAGCCTCTTGCTCCTCTGACGTCATGTTATAAGGTGGTAGTGGAGGAGGTAAAAAGTGACAAGTGAAAATGTACAGGTTATATCTACTCAGGTGTTTTTTAGGAGGACGCGTAGCGCTTGTGGGTACGAAAATCTTGGCTTCATTGCGAGATTTGCAGCAGAACCAAACTCCAGGGTTCGGAGATGATATTGTGCTCCTCCAGGCACTGAGGCACTGAGGGCGGTATTTATAGTCAATTACTCAAATAGGGCTTGAGTAACTACTCCTTCGAGCATCTACTCTCAGGACATGAGCATCAACTCATAAGTTGGTATTCAGAGTATAAGCTGAGCAATTAGGTACTCATTTTGCTACTCAACGCCGAGTTTGGTCTATGAATACAACGTTCGGAGGAAATGCTCGTCGTCCCGAGTAACTACTCGAGGACATACTCGAGATGACGACTGTGTATTAGGCTGAGCATGCGGACGTCGCTCATCGACCCACTCGAGGCATTACTCGGCTATGAGTAATGACTATGAATACCGCCCTGAGATACCCAGTTGTGAGTTGAGACCAAAGATTCGCGACACTAAATAGCTTTATATAAATAATAGATAAAATTAGTTAATTTAATGAACCAGGATTTAGGTCACAATATTTTATTTTTGTTTGTAATACATTAGAAGCGATTTCGTTGTAATTAGTTTGTGTTATCGCACGGTAATATTGGGTACCTACTATAAAACTCAGAACATACACATGCTAAAGACCCCTCTTACCATACGTTTTTTTTAATTACAAAATTTCATTTCAGCTTACTGTCAATTAAGAACAGCGTATATACGATAGCAATCTCAAACATACCAACATAAAGCCTTTTTAAAACTCCCGACATTCTCAACACGAAATGCCCCTTCCACGCTGGTATTAGCACTTAAGTTGAGCTAAACGTCTGCAATAAAAATGAATTTGCCGGGACGGTAGCCACGGAGGGTAAAATATTTTCGTATTATAAGGTTGGTACTCTATTTGCTGTAATTCTGAACGGTCTAACATTGAACTCATACCTGTAAAAACTTGTCAAGGGAAAAGCCTAAATTGTACGTTTATTATGCAACACGTTTGGATGGTACCATAAACCTACAGGATAATTCGTTGTTGTTGTAGCACCAGAGGATTAATAGTAATAAATGGACTTTAATCACGAGGTTTAAATTTATAATTCATTTCATTTAAAATTTGGCAACTCATGTTGCCGGATCGGAGTGTTCGTTGGTTTTCCATCTTCAGAACTAAAAGGGGGTTAAGCCTCGATGGAAACTCGCGATTCGTTAATGAACCGAAATCTTCCGAGACTCGAGTCTTGTGAGCAACCGAGTTGATTACGTCGAAAAAATAAAAATAAAAAAATAACTAAATGAGTTGGAAAGGGGTGGAAAACTGAGAAGGGATCAAACTATTACTCGAGTGAAAGTCGAGGTTTAATCAAGGTTTCTCATTAATTCAGCGGTAACAGAACACGATGCCAATCAGTAACGAGATCCTAACATGTTGCTTTGGAGCGGTTTTGGTGAAATCTCTTCCTCATTATGATGGATTCGTAATCCTCAAAATTCTGAATATAGTATAAATATTGTGGTAAATTAAGTTTTGCGTTGAATGAGACAAACGTCAGCTCTCAAATTGAATCTATAGATTCAGAAGAGAATGTACCTTCTGAAATTCGATAAATAGATCATTTTTGGCAAATTTTAGAAGATACATTCTCTTCTGATTCGATCTTTTGAATTGAATTCAACTTTGATTTTTTGTTTAAATTCCTTGATAGGCATTAAGAAGGGAGATAGGATATATGAATGTTGATGAAAGTAGTACAATAACTTTTTCCATAGGAAACATGACTGTTTCATCGGTGGACAACGTTTGTGCACCATGAAAGGACACTTTCCCCATTTGTTTTTAAATTTAAACTTGACCCAACTTCAAGTCAAACTAACTCTTCCGTTGTGTCGCCGAGAATTCACTTTGATCTCTTCTCCCTCAACAGTTGAAACGGTCCCTTTCGTACGAAATAATTAACCCCAACTACGAAGACCGTCCATGTTCCAAGTCGTTCAAAAACCTTCCCCATCATTTCGAGATCGTAATAACATCTTCTCTCGTCTATTTTAGTCTTAACAAAAGGTAACTTCCTCCAGTCAAAACTTCTCCTCAAAAAGGGTCCCCCGGAACCCCGCGGAAGTCGAGTAGAATTTCATTTTGATAATCCACTTCCTCCAGGGAAGTGCTAATGAAAAGGGGAGTTGTTGACAATAGGCCCAAAGGCATACTAAGCGGTTCATTTCATGAGGCCCCTGAATTGATTATCTTGACGGCTATGAATTTCCGAGGGCGGCAACATTTACCGCTTCATTTTATTGCTTTATAATATAAAGAAGAAGAAGAAAAAAGTTTATTGGTCATTTCAAATCGACAGAATGATACATGGAAGTAGAAACAAAATAAACAATACGGCATTGGTAATCCGTCTGCCGGAAGTTAGAGCAACAAGGTAAAATAAAAGAATGAAAATTATAAACACCACTATTGCCACTTGAGTATTTATACTTATAAGTTGAAACGTTGGAGAGTATATAAATTATTACGCACAGCGTGAAAACTAATAAGAAAATCAGAAAATAAATTCGCCAACAAGGAACGACCTATAGCGCCACGCTGAATCGCTGAGCTGGCCAAAATCGGACTGTTACAGTTAAGATAATATTATGTTGGCACTAAATTAATGATTGAACCTTTGGGCACAAATTGAACTACCAAGGTCCCCTCAATATCCACTATATTCACATTTCTGAGCCCCTTCCTAACTGCAATTAATATTCCACCACTTGCTCGGCCATGGGTACTTCTCAGCTTTAATCCAATACACATCAAAATCCAGAAAATAATTACAATACTTGACCCTACTGTCTCTACTACATGCGTTTCAACTATAATTATAATAGAATATTTTTTGATGAAATTAATAAATGAATTATCATTCTTTTTACTATTTAGTCCACCTACATTATAAATTAGAAAATTAATATAATATATTATTATGAATCCTCCGCAGTGTCAGTCGGTGCCATGTGTATCTGATCAGACCACCTCATCTCACCCGCCTTCAGCTCGTCCTTCAGATAGCCACTTCTGATTCACTGCCGACAAATCAACTCCAGCCACATTCTTAATATTCACGGAATTATCATTAGAGTGAAGACCTATTATTTCATCCAACAAATATGCCTATAGTGAAGACCTATTATTTCATCCCACAAACATGCTTTATTTTCGACGACCAGTTTGTGTTCTGACGTGGCAAACTGTTCCAGGCTTGAATTTACGTATCTCTGCTCGGATACGCAATATTTTGAACGTATTTTTTACGCATAGTCTAAGGGAAACCCTGTGAAATACTGTAGTCCGTCCCATTCAGAACAGTGGACTTACCTATTATGGCCCATTTATCTCTAGACCTCTGCAAGGTCACTAATAAAAGGTATCTTCCCGCACTCTTAGAAGTACTGATACGCCTTACAAACTCTACGTCAATTTTCTCCGAAATTCCGAGGACTTCCGTGAAAAACTTGTGAACTATATCGAAAAGGATGTCACAGATAGATCGTCTATTTCCACTGAAATGTGAGTACACAGTATTGTTTTGTGAGTACACAGTATTGTTTTGTTCCATATTATTTAGGTTAGGCTTTTCTTATTTCTAGATTAGGCAATTTAGATTATGTCTGTGAAGTACGGATTTTGGTCAAGTCAGTATTCAATACTGTGTTTTTCGGCAACTCAGACCTTAACCGCTTTGAAAACTGGGACGGCCGAGTCTTTAATTCATATAGAACGCGCTGTAAGGGATCGACTAATGGTTGACGAAGGTACTTACTCGATGAGGATATGACACATCAGCAGAGTTCCAAGTGCTCTCTTCATCTCTCGCTTCTGCCCTCAGCTTCCCCCGCACTCCACTTTGCTTTTCCCGGCCGACACTTCCGACGAAGCGATCCGTGGGGGAAGGTCGCTAAAAGGGATCCTGCAACAATTCAAACAATCGTTTAGTCCGATACTACAGCCGGGTGATTAGTACGTTACGTCGTAACGCAGGATGGAGACTTTGTGGAGATTGTCTATATTTGGGTTATAACGGTAACGAAGTGAAGGTATAGGGTAGAGGGCATGACCTCGAAAATTCATGAGTGCACCACCTTCTTCGAGAAGAAAATTCGCTCTTATGGTCATGCTGCAAAACTGGAAATCTTTTAGTTCGGTCCATCAACATTTTTTCTTGTACAGTTAGCGTTGTGCTAAATGTATAAAATTTGGTTTAAGGGTTTGGACCAACCCTACGATGATCCTCGAAAATTTTCATAACCCAACGTCAATGGGAAGGGGTTCAAAACGAATTTTGAAATTTTGAAAATTTCATATCTCGAAAAACTCAAATGGAATGGTATAGTTTTTAGTTCACATTTCGATAGAGTTTCTTTTTAAAAATTTGTTGAGACCATCCGCAGCTTGGTACGACCAGCCGTTCGTTCACAATGAGGGCTCAAAGTCTGAGCAGATCAATCAAGCAGTCGTCAACATGAGGGAGAATCATGAGGCAGCCTGTCGGCAGCCCAGCTGATTCGAACAGCACATGGATATTGAGTGAATCAATAATAATGAATGATAATAAATAATATTTAATCTATAATTCAGTGATCCTGACTGAAGGGTGAGCTGTACAGAGAAGGTAATAAACCATTGTGTCAAGAATTTGCAGAGTTTTTCAAATCGAAAGAGTTTCCTCAATGTCTGATTGACGTAGGAACTACACGTAAATCGTACCGTGAATTTGACGATATCACCAACGTCACAGGTTCACTACATGAATTTGATGGCTCATTGGCTGAACAGAACGGAAGCTATTTGAAATAAGTTCGTGAACTCCTACAAAACTGCAGTTGTTTCAGCATGACATTGTGATGGTGACCTATAGAGTTGCTGTAGTACTGTACTGCTGTAGTATTGATAGGTCTTAATTTCGTTGTTTTGGTTGATAAAATTACCAGTTCCTAAGGTGTTTAATCGATGAACGATTACGATTTTTTTTGTCGAAAAGTATACAAAAATCGCCCGATCAATCATGAATAAGTCCTATTTCTCTTAACTCGGTTATTCATGAAGACAAATGCTGTATTCTTGGTCTCAGATCCATCACAAACCCCGCTAAAGGGAAGTGATGGATGGACCGAGTCCGAAAAAGTCTCGAATCGCTGACAAACAGTCGGCAGTGTCTCAAGGCGGAATTCCAAATTGATGAAAAACGGCTCATCTCAGTCATCACCGACACCGCCGTAAATGTTTATTAACAAAACGGTAATCAAGGAAGAAAACAAAAAATTGTCTTACTTACCCACGTACATCTGGGAAATTACGCTTTCCTCGTGTAAAAAAGGTGGTAATAAAAGGCGTTGCTGGTACATAAAAGTGGTGGAAGCATTTACAACTGTCCCAAACCCACTATATAACTTCTTGCATTACTAAGGGGTGTAACTTTCTACCTCACCCCTGAAAATAATATTAAAAGAACCGTGTGGTTTACTTTGAACATTCTTTTTCGGAGTTGCGGAAGACTTTGTCGCGAATTCACTCTGAATTTTACGTTTTTCAAAAATTTAGTTCCAAAACTTTGTTTTTGTAGGTATGTATTCAAATTTCAATCATCCACATCGAATGGCCTCATCCAAAACTCGGTAGGTGTCTTCGGTATCTTCGTTGGTTGACGAGGGCTTGAAGTTTGATCCGTACACTCAAAAGACGTAGGTACCTATTCGTGGTCTAGTGCATTCCTCCTGTTACAACAGCCTTCTGATTAGAACACAGAGAATATTTCATAGCATCTAGAGGTTTCAGAGGTGTACTGATTATTGCAGCGGCCAAAGGAGGGCTTGGGGGTGCCTAGCCCTCCCAGAAATGAAAATTCACAATTTGTTTCCGTTAAGTTTCGGTTTTTTAGGCAAATTAATAGTAATTAATTGATATTTCTAATTCGTCAATCGAACGGCTAATTTAGTAAATGAGCAGAATCGGGTCACTCTAACGGGGGGTTTTGGGGAGCTTATGTGGGGGGGAGGGGGATTACCATAAATTCCAAAAATAAAACAGTCTGACAAGTGACACCTTATTTTAAAGGTTCTTTTACGCTGAACACGATGCTGAAATCTTATTCCGTTCTCAAACTGCAGCACTTTGAAGATGAAGAAACGTGTTTGTTACTTGAAGTTTTCTGCACGGTCCATCTGCTCTAATCTGATAAAGGAATGAGGTATCGTAATTCTGTCTTCACCATCGTCTTCAGCATTGAACAATGTACAAATAAAGATATCATTTGTTATAAAACCAGTAAAATGGATACATTTTATGGACACATGCTTGTAACCATGCCTGTGGATTTTTTTCGATTTTTTTTTTGAGTAAAATTCATGAAAATAGCAAATTTTTTCATTTAAATTTAAAAAAATTTTTAAATCACTATTTTGTTGATAACTATTGATTAATATAATGATTGGAAAATTAATTAGCCCAGTATAATGATTTCCAAGGGCCTGGTTATAAAAATTTGATTCTATGCCCCATGAACGGGTGTAAGTCCGTTCTATATTAGCTCCAGAAATGTTTGTCTACAGCCGCCCAAGTATTTCGTTCAAATCGGTCTTGAAACTATCATGAGAATGGACAATTTCAGAACAGTGACTTAAGTCTGAAGTAGTAAAATCGATGTTAATCTACTGCTAAAAGTAATAAACCGCTGTAAAAGGATCGTGAAAGGATTTTTTTGTTCTTTATTTCAACAGAGTATTACCACGTTATAGTCAAATTTGGATTTTCAGAATGATATACGTTGTAGGTTTACGTTGTTAATAGTATCAGCAATACAAGGAACTCTGCGTAGTAGACGTAACTTATCATTCGTCATCGTTCCTCCACTGCGACAGTAGACGGATGTTGGGTAAAGTGACGGGTACGTTTCCTGTTGAAAGTTTATCCAAACAGATACAACGTCACAAGGTAACACAAGATAACGTACTTCTTGACATTATCCAACGTTTCAGCACCGCAAACGCTCTAACTCGTACTTCGTCTCTAAACTCCCAAACACCACTTCTGTCTTTTTCTCAACTTTTCAGGAGTGTCTAAGAAACCCTTTGGCGAGTCAACTAATCGTGTGGTTACTGATTAGGGCTACATAACAACACAATTTCTCCGTGTTTTCGAGCGAATCTGTGATGCTGATTGGTGGTTTTATATAATATATAAAAAATAATATTAAAATTAAATAATATATAAAAAATAATATTAAAATTAAATAATATTAAAAAATATTATTAATCACGAATACCACGCTAAGATTTAAGGTTAGTTGTGTCAATGCTATGTCGCACAAAATACGAACAATTCTGTTACTTCCACCGGATCATAGCAAATTAAAACAAAGTATCAATCGTTACCTAACGATCGGTCGGAAATACTCGGGACGAAAATGTGGTCATGCTGGTACACACAATCGTGGAAGATGATTGTCATTAACAGTCAGTAAACACAATGATCGAATCAATGTTGACGAAACAACCAGTTGTTGTGTAAACCTACACGAATGAAGGTATTCGTTGGACCTTTACCGAGTTGTGGTTTACCTCGTTTATCTTCTGCATCGAACAGTGATAGTGAGCCTGTTCAATACGAAAGGTACGCAGTAGATCGCACAAAAATTAGTCTAAATGTAAAACATTACACGGTTATTACGGTGGTTTTAGCGAATTTTCGAAGAAAAGGAAGGTATTGTTTTCGGTTCAAAATGTTAAATCGATTGTGAACAATTTTCGTACCGAAATCCATTCCAGACCACCCTGAATTCATTACCTACCAAAAGATGCCAAAAAGTCTGGACTTTTGCAAGAGAACTTGCAAATTATTATAGTGGTTCAAGATAATATCTTAAGATATTATGCTGTAAAAAACAAAACTTGTCTGTTATTTTCTGTTAATTTTTTGTTTAAAAAAACTTTTTGCTGTTTTCAACATTGCTGCAAAATATCTAGTTAATGATTAATATTTAATAATAATTATTAATGATGATGCATAAAAATTATTAATAATCAACAATAAATATTAGGTAATAATTTACACTGGTTGATAATAATTAAAGATAATTCATAATAATAATCAATCTATCATTCAGTAATCTAGACAGAAGGGTGATCTGTACAAAGAAGATGATAAACCGTTGTGTCAAGAATAAGCAGAGTTTTGCTGACATGCTGGACAGATCGGGGTCGGCGGATCTCACGTGAAACATCCGCCGGTTTCGACTCCGACGACGTTCGTGTTGACGTGTAGGGGATCAAACGTGAGATCGGAGGATCTGATCTACCGAAAAAAATCCGTTCGTGTATGGCTAGCACACTATCCTAGCAATGTCCTCTTCTATGGCTAGCACACTATCCTAGCAATGTCCTCTTGATATGGCGTTGTACTCCCTCCTCCCTACTCCTCCTGCCGCCACTCTTCTCAGTACACAGTCGTCCCTCCTCCCTTCTCATCTTCCTCCCTCGTCACTCGTCACTTGTCACTCGTCCCTCGTCCCTTCAACTACCTCCTTCCTCTTCACTCGTCACTGGTCACTCTTTCCTTCTTCCTCCTCCACCAACCCCCTTCCCACTCTTCACGACAAACTACCCCCCCCCCCCCCCTTCAATCCCCCATTTTCCTCCCCCGCTCACCTCTTTCTCCTCCACGTCTGATTACCACCGGCGATGTAGTGAAGGTCAACTCATGAATTTTGAACAATAATAAACAAAAATTCTACTTCACAATATGTCTCATTTTCATCACAATGACGTCTAGGGTTTATCTTTCCGAAATTTTGAATGTCCGTAAATGTTGCTATACAAATTATATTATATTATAAACTTGGTCTCAGTGTTCATGTGGTCATAGGTGATCGGAGAAAAATGTTTTTCTTTAATTAACCCTAGATTACTATTTATACGTCTCCTGGACGTGTGTGTCTCAACTTCATATCAAATCGAGGTGTTTGATTGAGATCGAATGGACCTTCAAGAGAGCAATTTTCAACTCAAATACATCGAGAAAAACGAAAGAAATTTACTTCATATCGAATCGAACTACATCCTTATTACCAAGCTTGTGGATAGTTTTTTCGTCTTTTTAGTCTTCAGTCATGCGACCTCTTTGTAGCAAAACGAGCAGACCTCCACTCTGCTGTTTTCTAAACAAACCTTCTGAGCCTAAACCTTCTTCCTAAATCAACCTTCAAACCTTCTTATCTAAATACGTTCACATACCTATTACCTATCTGTAATGATTGATTCAAATGTGTTTTAGAAAATAAAAAAAAGGAGAAAGCAAAAAAAATAAATAAAATAAAATAAAATGACAGACGAGGAAATCTTGGAAGAATTTAGAATGATTCCATCTTCAGATATTGATGCTGATGAAGAGGAAGTGTTGAATTCAGATGATGCCAATGGAGGAGACAATTTAGAGTTCCCCGATGGGAAGGACGATTCTGAAGCTGATCCAGAGTATTTACCTTCAGAAGGTGCAGACGATTTTTCGGCTGGTGACTTTGAATCTGAGAGAACTGATTGCTTCAAATTTATTTGTGGCGAGCACACACATAAATTCTGTCGTGATTGCGCAGACAAGAATTAGACATAAAGTGCTGAAGAAGACTGGAAGAATATTCATACGATCAAGTATCACCCTCTGAATGTGATAAAACAACTAATTCTGTAACATTTGTCATTTAAAATAATTTTGTTTGTAAGTTAAAATGAGTAGGAGCAAAATGTATAGAGAAGATGAACAGATCTTTGTGGTAATTTGACGAATTTGAAGAAGGAAATTGTTCAGAGAGTTTATTTAAAATAGAGTGTTTATGCTTTCAGATGACATTGTTTGATTTTTTTCTCAAATTCCATTAGTTTTGAATACTGACGATTTCGTTAATGACATTTTTCGGGTATACACGTCTGTCAGATGTGTAGGCAGTACTACCTACGCGATTAATATCCAAGGGTAGTAATCTAGGGTTAAGTCATATTCCTTTAATACTATTCAAGTCTAAACTTTGAAATTGGCGCGCTGAAAAATTAGGCAGAAGGCACTTAGACCCTTTTGCACTTCCACGCTTCGATTGACTCATAGGTTCGAATGAAATTTGCAATTTCAACGACAGAGACGGCAAACTCTCTCTGCGGGTTGGGACCGTCGAGGCGAACGCCGAACTCTGGGCGGAAATGAGGGAAATGAGTGTGGAAAGGGCTCGTCTCTTACAAGACCCTGCTCTCCTGATAGCGGCATAGGCTCACTTTTGTACAAAACTACGATTATCCCCCAAAAGCCGGCTTTCCGAGGCCTATTTCTCACGATAAAACGAAACCTCTCCTTCCGCCGTTTTCATAATCCCTCGGATCTTCGGAAATAATTCGTTCCGGTTCAGACGGGGTGAGAAAGGGGACCCCCTTTCACGATAATTATTTCGTCTCAATGCCGCCGAGCTCTCCGACGTCTCTAGTTTCCGGACCTCGACGTCAGGCGGTTCACGTTGAAACGGTGCGTGGGGAAGATTGACAGACACCATTCCACGTATAGCCCAAACATTTTGCACAATATTTTGAAGATGTTGTGTGCAAAAATATTGAAAGTGTGAAGAGAAATATTGTGCAAAAAAAGGAGTTTGATATTTTGTGGGACGTTAAATATTTTTCTGATTTTAAATTTTAGCGGACTCGCCAATATTTTGACGGATTTTCTATTTCTATACCAAGCGAGATAAATCCCCACTGAAATATTGTGCAATATTTTTGTGCAGTCTGAGGACTCCCATTTACTATTTTGCACGATATTTATGTTCAAAATATTTAACGTATTTTTTCGCCAGTGTGGGTTTTATCTATATACTTAACTAAATTTAAAGACGATTTTCGTGTTCCTGGGGTATTTTCGAAAAATTTCACGACAGTTATTTTCGCGTGAAATGGAATCGAATCATGCCGATTTTGAATTTGGTGTCTGTCTGTATGTCTGTCCTTCCTAATACTAAATTATTTTACCAAGTTTACTAAGTTTTTGTGGGATTTCAAAAGTTCGTCAAACTTCAAAACGCTGTAACTTTTGAACGGGAGGTCGTACAGGCCTGGCAATGGCTTTTTTGGATTCAGCGGCCATTTTTCGTTTTAACCGTTTTCCCAAGATTTGGAACTTTTTAGGTAAATTCTACTGAAATCATCCAAATTCATCCAAATGAAGCGTAGTGAAACTACGGTGTCAGGAATGAAGTGTAATGAAACTACGGTGTCAGGAATGAAACTCGGAAATGTATTTAAAATATCAATCGTTTACCAACTTCTTAGAAACGTGTTTTCTTGTTGTAACGTGTGATATACTACATCTTTTCCCCCTCTTCTTTATACATTTCCAAAAATCCGCCAACTTCCTTTCGACCTTGTCCTCGGTCTCGTCCAACGATTGCTCTGAATGGTTTTTCTTCCGTCTGCTCATTTCCAGTTATAATCCTCGTCGCCAAATGTAGTGTAATGAAACTACGGTGTCAGGAATGAAACTCAGAAATTTATTTAAAATATCAATCGTTTACCAACTTCTTAGAAACGTGTTTTCTTGTTGTAACATCTGACATACATCTTTTCCCCCTCTTCTTTATTAACTTGTTCACGCTGCTCGTAGCTGATCGGCGTGCTTCTTAAATATTTTCCCCTCTACTTCGACCATGTAAGAAAGCAATCCTGTCCTTCTAACAATGATACCTTTTTTATAACCCTTTGTCAAAGTGTTTTTAACCCAAAAAACTTTCCCCTCTTCAAAAGACTTCCATCTCGAGTGTTGGTCGTGAATTACCCGCTGAGCCGTCAATTTCCGATCTATCTCATTGGCGAGGTCTGGTTTCAGTAGGTCCAATGCTGTAATCATTCTTCTTCCCAGTAACATTTCCAAAACTCTGCAAATTCTTGACACAACGGTTCATTATCTTCTTTGTACAGATCACCCTTCTGTCTAGATCACTAGGTCTAAATGTCTAGATCCTAAATGTTAGATTAATTATTATTATAAATTATCACTAATTATTAACAATTTTATCAAGTACCTAGTGAAAATTATTATAATTTATTGTTAGGTATTAATAATTCGTATTTATTATTAATAATAATAATTATTAATTATTACGATATAATTGTGGGGTTTTTAATACTACGTCGGTAATAATTTTTCTATAAAAGAAGTACCTACCAACAAACATTCGAAATTACCTTCATTTCCGTAGCACGAAACGCACCTCAGAACAACAAACTCGACATCACTTAAGCCATATGATGTTCCAAAGAGCTTGTTAGTATGAAAATGGACCTGTATTTCAACAATTTGAGTCACGATCGTGTTGTGAGGCACAATCTTTGAGCCCTCATTGTGAACGAACGGCTGGTCGTACGAAGCTGCGGATGGTCTTAAAAAATTCTACGGAACAAACTCTATCTAAATATGAAATAAAAAACATACCGTTCTATATGAATTTTTCGAGATATGAAATTTTCAAAATTTCAAAATTCGTTTTGAACCCCTTCCCCTTGACCTAGGGTTATGAAAAGTTTCGAGGACCATTGTGGGGTTGGTCGAAACCCATAAAAAAAATTTCGTAATTTTAACTCAACGCTAACTGGGCAAAGTGGCGCGGACGGCGTACGGCGTACGGCGTACGGCGTACGGCGTACGGCGTACGGCGGACGGACGGATTTTTTTTTATTCGATTTTCTGAATCTACGTATCTTGAAACGTAAACCAACAAATTTTGAGGGGGGGTTAAAAAAATTTTTTCTTTGGGCGATTCCAATGGTTCATTATCGAAGATAAAATCCGCCAACTTCCTTTGGACCTTGTCCTCGGTCTCGTCCAACGATTGCTCTGAATGGTTTTTCTTCCGTCTGCTCATTTCCAGTTATAATCCTCGTCGCCAAATGTACTGTAATGAAACTACGGTGTCAGGAATGAAACTCGAAAATTAATTTAAAATATCAATCGTTTACCAACTTCTTAGAAACGTGTTTTCTTGTTGTAACGTGTGATATACTACAATAACTAGGGCTTTCGGTCCGGATCGGGGCAGAATCGAGTTCCTAAATCACTTTTGTTTCAAAAAAACCAAACCGCGACCGAATCCCACGACATTTGTCTTCGTTATAAGAAATAACCAAAATCACTGTAATCATCCCTCAGCGATCTTCATAATTTAATAACTCCGCCAATATTTTTTTTTTAGAGATCTGTCCTTTGGTTTCTGGCCCTCTACCAAGGTGGACAATTTGCCAAAAAAATTTTAATGGAAATCCAAGGGGGTCATGGTATCGGGTTGCTTTTCTTAAATATTCTTACTCTCTGTGAAACAGTCAATAGAGTCAAGAACCGTGTGGTGTTTGTGGGAGTTTTTATTAAAAATTATCATCCTGAATATTTTAATATAAGGTATATTAAATATACCTTTATAAATTTTATGAAATGTGCATAACATTTCCTATAAGAAAAAAAAAGACATTTCAAAAATGGCTAAAAATCGGTTTAAATATTCCTTCGATATTTCGCTTAAACAAATTTATCTTCCAAACCAATGATCGAATTCAATGGGGGTTACTTGCATGCGATTCTGTGGACTAACCCACACAGCACAGTTGCATTTTGGAAACATTTTAAAAATATTTCTTCCAAAAAATTTCCGCTCGGACCTCCGTAGAGGAAACAACTGCTCGAGAAAAGCAAACAATAACGCGAGTGCAACCGGGTATTTTTTTCTCTCGGTCGGCATTATGTCCGTGGAAAGTGGCGGAGGAAAGCCGTCGATCGCGGAAATTGTGTCGCGAACGGAGGCCGACCTTGCGAAACACAAAACGTTCACTCGGCAGATTCCTGACGGGGCCGTCAACAAATCGTTCGGTGAGTTATACAGCGTAGTGAAATCCCTATGCGAATGCTTACGCGAATGCGATGAACGGATCAGCGTGGAATCAAGAAAAGTCATCGAACTGGTGGAAGAGAACACCTCATTGAAATCTAGGATTGGCTTTCTGGAACAAAGGCCTAATAGAGAAGAATACTTCACTGATGAGGATATACTAGACCAAGAAACGGACGAGCAACAAAAGCAAAAGAGGAAGAGAATGCCATCGCAATCTCCAAATCTAGACTTAGGAGTACAATATCAAGCTAGTCCATGTCCAAAACAAAATCAATCACAAGATCCTTCGCACGATAATTACACGACTGATGAAGACGACCTGGCTAAGGAGACAGGATGGATCCGTAAAAAAATAAAAAAGAAGAGATTCAATCACTCTAAACCAGAAAATAAAACTACACCTCCTATGGTTCCACCAACTTCCAGTAAGGGGAAAGAAAAGAAGGCATACCCCCCTCCGCCGATAACAGTGGTTGGAATTAAGGAGTATCCGACTTTATTAGCCGTTCTCGAAGAGGCTACAGACAAGCAATGTAGGGTAACAGCCCTAAACAATGATCAATGGAAGGTAAATGTGCCGGATGGAGATACCTACCGTCTTGTATCGCTGAAGCTAAAAGAAAACAATTTTCATTGGTTCAGCTATGAAAATAAAAATACGCGGGCCATTAAAGTGGTAGCCAGAGGTCTACACCAAACATGCCAGACGGAAGATATAATGGGTGATCTCCGAAAGCAAGGCTTAAAGGTAATAGACGCTATAAATCTGAAAAAAAGAGTCAGAAATGGAGAACAGGGGGCAAAAACTGTAACCTTCCGTGATCTCCCATTATTCATGCTGGCGTTTGACAACTCAGAAGTCCTGGAGAAAATTTATAACATCAAAACAATCCTAAATCTGGTTGTACGTATTGAACCCCTCAGAAAATCAGGACGCCAGATACCACAATGCAAGAAGTGTCAAGGGTACCTACACACAAAATCCTTCTGCGAAAAAGAGCCACGCTGCGTCAGGTGTGCAGGAAAACACTTATCTAGCGATTGTAAGTCACCCCTCGACTCGACCCCTAAATGCGTTAATTGCGGGAAGCACCATCCAGCTAATTACAGAGGCTGTGAAATTGCAAAGGAGCTCCAAAAAATTAGAAACCAATCTAGAAACCCAAATAAGACTACCCAACCGACAAAAAGTAGTAACACCAAGGCTCCCCAGACCAGGAGAGCATCGGTGTCTTATGCAAGTGTTGTGGCAGGGAAACAAGATGGAAACGTGAGGGAACTGAAAGTACCTACTCTCAATAAGACTCCAACTGTAGAGGAAGCTCTTGGGAAACTACTCAAATTCATGGAACGACAAAATGCAACGAATAATGCTATGCTGGTGCGAATGGAAAAGCTAGAAAAAAGCTTATCTAAGCAGCGCTAAACCTATAGTACGTTATGGAGCATCAAACCTTTCGTATTGCAACCTGGAATGCCAATGGACTCATGAATCACGTCCCTGAACTTGAAGCATTCCTTTTTAACTCCAAGATTGACATTTGCTTGATATCAGAAACTCACTTCACCAAGCAGAGCTATTTGCACATCAGGGGTTATCTAATTTACCACGCTCTTCATCCTGCTAATAAAGCTAGAGGGGGCTCAGCAGTTTTGATTAAAAATTCAATTAAACATTATGTGCATTCCAAGATAGAAGATGAAACCATGCAAGTTACCTCAGTCAGTATTTCGCTAAAAGGTAAGGAGTGTAACATCTCTGCAATCTACTGTCCACCAAGGCATAACCTGAAGGAAGCTGATTACACAAAACTGTTCGCACAGGTCGGCAAAAGATTTATCATTGGAGGGGACTTCAATGCAAAACATACCTTTTGGGGTTCAAGGCTGACAACAGCTAAAGGACGGGAGCTTTTTAAAGCCGGGCAAAAAGGCAACTGCAAATTTATGTCATCAGGTGAGCCTACCTATTGGCCCACTGATGTTACAAAGACACCAGATATAATAGATTTCTTCGTATTGAAAGGTGTTTCTAGTAACTGTGCACATGTAAGTGGAAGTGCCGACTTGTCAGGAGACCACTCTGCTATCATACTAACTTTAAGTGAATCCGTCATCAACAAAGAACAAGTACCCTGGCTTGTTAATCATCAAACAAACTGGGAGGACTTCAGGACACACATATCAACACACATTGAGCTAAATAGGCCGCTGAGAACAACAGATCAATTGGACGTAGAGGTGGAAGAATTCACCGAATTGATACAAGAAGCAGCGTGGCGCTGTACCCCTGCCAGTACTGTACCTTCAAACAGAGATGGATTTATCTACCCGGTGGCTGTTCGAGAACTTCTGAGGAAGAAACGCAAAGCAAGAAAAAGATGGCAGATAACTAGATTTCCCGGAGACAAGACAAAACTAAATCAGCTAACGAAGAATTTGGATTCACTAATAAAGGAAATTAAACAAGAAACACTATCTAGGAATATTCAAGCACTAACAGCTGATCAAACCACTGATTACTCCTTGTATAAAGCCGTAAAAGGCACCAAACGACCGCAGATGCCAGCTTCACCCATTAGAACAGATGATGGGAAGTGGGCCAAAAGCGCAAAAGAGAAAGCTATGTTATTCGCGCAGCATCTATCCAAGACCTTCTCTCCATTACCACAGCAAACAAATGAAGAAGAACTAATCGTACATAATAGTGTGGACAGTATTGTGATAAAACCTGTGAAGTTCCAAGAGCTCTCTGCGTGTATCAAGCATGAGCTAAAAACAAAAAAAGCGCCAGGATACGATCTTATTACGGGTCAAGTAATTAAAGAACTGCCCGAAAAAGGGGTGCGGAAGCTCTTGTATCTGATAAATGCAGCTTTTCGGCTCAAATATGTCCCCTCATCGTGGAAGGCAGCAGAGATTATTATGATTTTAAAACCGGGAAAAGAGCCAACCGATGTCAGGTCGTATAGACCTATTTCACTGCTCCCAGTCATTTCAAAACTATTTGAAAAGCTACTCAAGAAAAGACTAAATGAAATCATAGAAGGCAAAAACCTGATACCACTACATCAATTTGGATTTAGAGCCAAGCACTCCACCGTAGAACAAGTCCACAGAGTAACTGATGTGATTGAAGAAGCCCTAGAGCATAGAAAGGTTTGCAGCGCGGTATTTCTCGACGTGTCACAGGCCTTTGATAAAGTTTGGCATAAGGGGCTGGTATACAAACTACAAGGCATGCTACCTCAGCAGTACTGCCACATACTCGAATCCTACCTCTCTGGAAGGTATTTCAGAATAAAAGTAGAGGATGAATATTCACAACTCGAGAGAATCACAGCAGGCGTACCTCAGGGAAGCGTTTTAGGACCCCTGCTTTATCTATTGTTCACGCAGGATGTGCCAACAACAGGAGAAACAACCGTAGCCACGTTCGCAGATGATACTGCAATTTTAGCTGTTGCAGATTCAGTAGAAGAATCGACAGGAAAACTCCAAGAAGCCACCGTTGCTGTACATGAATGGACGAAGAAGTGGCGGATGAAACTCAATGAAACAAAATCAACACATGTCAACTTCACGAATAAAAAGATTACACCAATCCCTCTGGTAATAAATCGGAATATCATACCATATGCAAATTCAGCAAAATACCTAGGCATGACATTAGATGCCAAGTTAAAATGGAAAGAACACGTTAAGAAAAAAAAGGAAGAACTATCCATCAAGTTCAGGAAACTTTACTGGCTCATGGGACGATGTTCACAACTCAATATCCACAATAAAGTACTCTTGTACAAGACAGTGCTAATGCCCATTTGGACCTATGGCATCCAGCTGTGGGGTTGCACAGCTAAGACGAATATCAAAATTATACAAACATTTCAGAATAAGGTTCTGAGGAGCATAGTAAACGCTCCTTGGTATGTAAGGAATGATGACCTCCACAAAGACCTCCAAGTGGAGACAGTCACCGATGTCATAAAGAAGCTAGCTATGGGATATGAGCGCAGGCTTCTTAAACATCCAAATCCGGCTGCTATCCAGCTACTAGACAACTCACAACAAATTCGACGCCTGAAGAGAACCAAGCCCCTGGACCTTCTGTGCTGACAATGAGTGACGTGCAGTTCAAGTGCGGTAAAAGTTAATGAGCTCTCACCGCAAAAAGTGTTAACATTTGTGAACTAAATAGCTAGATAGTTACCTGATTTATCAATGTAACTAGTTGTTATATTATCTGAATAAACGCATGAAAAAAAAAAAAAAAAAAAAAAAAAAAAAAAAAAAACTTCAATATTTTCAATACATTTTACATACATTTTACAATACATTTTACTTCAATATTTTCAACACATTTTCAAAACGTGTAGAAGACGTAATGAAGGTACGGTGGACCGTAATGAAGGTAGGTACGACCGTAATGAAGGTACGGTGGAAATGCTTGAGTTTTGACCGGAAAATCGAGGTTTGGAAACACCGTGCGATGGGAGGCGACTTCCATCTTTCGTTCCAACTGCCTGACGTGTAGCTCCTGCCGCGACGTGGCGTCCTATTACAACAGCGGTGACTCGGTGCCTGTTTTGACCGACACCGCCCGTTGAGATTGACACCTGAGCCGTCTCTCACCCACTTCCACGTTCTAACGCTCCCGTTGCGGATAAATCAGCGGGAAAACTCTACGGAAACTCTCATTTTTCCGAAATCTAAAACGACAGGTCGGTACTTCTTCTAAAACCTTCTAAAACTTCTTCTTCGTATTAATAAAAAAATAAAGCCAACTTAGCTCTCTAAGCCAAATAGCCTCTCAGCTGTTATCAAAAATCTGACGACATTGCACCTGTCAGATGATCAGGTGCAATGTCGTCAGATTTCAGATGTCCCATTCAAATATCAGCTTTCTAAGTTGACTAGGATCGAAGATAGCCTCTGAGCTCTGTCAGCTGATCAGGTGCACTGTCGACAGATTTTAGAGTCCCCATTCAAATATCAGCTTTCTAGGCTGACTAGGATCGAAGATAGCCTCTGAGCTCAGTCAGCTGATCAGGTGCACTGTCGTCAGATTTCAGATGCCCCATTCAAATATCAGCTTTGTAAGTTGACTAGGATCGAAGATAGCCTCTGAGCTCAGTCAGCTGATCAGGTGCACTGTCGTCAGATTTCAGATGCTCCATTCAAATATCCGCTTTCTAAGTTGACTAGGCTCGAAAATAGCCTCTGAGCTCTGTCAGCTGATCAGGGGCACTGTCATCAGATTTCAGATGCTCCATTCAAATATCCGCTTTCTAGGCTGACTAGGACCGAAGATAGCCTCTGAGCTCTGTCATCTGATCAGGGGCACTGTCGTCAGATTTTAGATGCTCCATTCAAATATCCGTTGAGTTAAAAGGGAGTAAAAAGTTTCCTACAGATTAGGCAGTAGGGTGGGCTGAAAATATTTCTTCTTTTTCTTTTTTAATGCTATACCGAACAAAAACATGTCTCTATTATGGGTTATCAAAATGCAATAAAGAAAAAAAATATATACCTACCTACACACTTGAAATTTCGAAATTTCAATAAAATCACAGGATTTTACTTTTTTTTTAAGTATCCAAACAGCTAGATGAATGAAGTGCTATAGTGAAAATCATTTATATTAGAGTTGTAAAATCAAAACTTAGCTATTCAGCGTTTTCACTTCTACCATACCTTCGAGATGCCGAGATTCAGGTGAACAAACTCAAACCCTAAAACCCTAGTCCCTAAAACCTCACGACGTCATTACAGCCCCTCACATCTCCTGTTCGCCTCGTCATTTGTGCAACCGCGGATGGAAGGGCACGCAGAAACCGCTTAAGTTCTTCAACGGCCTCCCGCGATAATAGCGATGAATAAAACATACTCCATTCGCATTCATACTTTTTTTTGTTCCCTCGTTTTATTCAGAAACTTTCGCATTTAGGACGCCCCCCCCTCCCCCCACCGTTATTTTATAATGTCAAAAATCCCCACGGATGACTACTACCGGACAAAGGGTTAACGTTGAATATGCATTATACCTTGCTAGGACCGCAAAGTTCATCCCATTATCAATTGAATTGAATCCCATTCAAAAACACATGTCAGACATTCTTGACCCAGCGTTCAAACGGTTATTAATTCGTTACTCAACTACTCACAGTCCACTACTAATCATCATTTCACCAACATTTTAAATCACAGTTAGACGATCCGAATCGCGATTTACGTTCGTTAACCATGATCCGAAGTGCTATTAGATTTCACCACATTCGGTTAAGCATTAATCGTGATTAAGAACTAACCGACCGAATTCGACCGATTAGCGTATTTAATCATGATTAAGAACTTTCTTTGTTTACATCAACGTTTCTTACATCGAGCGTCAGTGCTGTTTCGTACTTATTTTCGTACTTTTGCTCCGGTACTTTTTTTCTCGCGCTTTCTTGTTCGGAATGCCTCGCGCATTAATGCGTTCATTCGCATTAGCGTTTGAGGAAGAGGAGTTCTTTATCCGCCGACCTAGGTGGATAAAGGAACGGAAGGAAGATTCCCTTGATTTGGATGAGGACGACTTCGCAATGCGATACCGGTTAACTATGCGAACCGGAGACGGTTCTCAGGTGCTAGAGCAAATAGAAGGTCAGCTAGGAAATACCCAAAGGAAATTATACGAAAGAAAGAAATTAAGAAAGAAAAATATACGAAGGGAATATACAAAGAAATAGGAAAATTCGAAAATTCGCTAATACACGAAAGGAATAGGAAAATATACGAAAGGAATAGGGAAATATACCAAAGGAATATACGAAAGAAATAAGAAAATATACAAAAGAAATAAGAAAATATACGAAATAAAGAAAATTTAATTTAATAAATAACAAAATAATGACAAAATAATCACCGAAGAACGAATATAACTTAAATTCTTGTCTTGTAACCTTATTACACTCCAACTACCATCCATGCTGGGGTTAATCGTGTTTAGTGAAGTTGAGTGTAACCTTGATTAGCGGGAATCACGATTAGCATGGTGAAATCCAAACGACGTTGATCACGATTACGATCTTCGGTTTACTCAAATCTTGATTTACCTAACCAAGATTAGTGAGTTTTTGGTGAAATTGGCCAATTCTCATTTACCAAGGCACCTCAACTAAGCAGTACGCCCATTTGTGGTTGCACACCTCATCGATCCTTCTCTTCCCATATTCGATAACTGTTGATGAAGTACGTCCTCATCGTTGGATGTCATATGCAACAGGGAGCTGCCGAGTTCATCAATAATTATCCGAGTCAGCTGATCTGACCGGAACTACATCACCGGCTGTCGGGCTTGTTTCTAGGGTGTGATTGATGGCCTTCTGAAACCGCCACGTGCGCACAAGAACCACTAGAGCCAAAGCCAGTGATTCCATATGGAACATTAATATTCAAACCTTCCCGATCCGTGACCTATTTTCCTTCGACAATAATCGAGTGTACCAAGAGCCATTTCCTCGTTCTTCAGGTCGTTTAATTTTTTCCGATAGCGTTTCGATAAAACTCGAATATTTGCTATTGTTTCAAGTAAAAATGAAGAGCGTGAGGTAGGGATGTATAAAAAGTATCGATACATCAAAATATCGATACTTTTTGATAATTTTTGTGTGCAATGTATCGGGATACTTTTTCTTTTTTTGCAGTATCGACACCGATACTTTGTTCGAGGATCTTTTCTTACTTCCAAAAGTGGGGAAAATTATGTTACAGCCAGCTTGGTGATCCCTCTGGTTCCAGCTGGTTTTACTTCAAGGTAAAACATCTCAAGTATCAACCACGTTTCTTCATCTTCAAAGTGCTCCAGTGTTGGAACGGAATAAGATATCGCAATTCTAAAGTCACCATCGTGTTCATCATTAAAAAACCTTTAAAATGAGGGGTCACTAGACAGAATGTTTCATTATGGGAATTCATGAGTAATTTTCCCCCCTTAGAGTGGCCCGATTCAGCCCATCTACGAACTTAGCCTTTCGATTGCCAAGACGATTTTTTGTGCAAATTTGAGCTTTTCATCTCAATTCTATCGAGAGTTATCGTCCGGAGTGACACATACATAAATATATAACCACAAGGTAAGTCTACATTTTTCACCTCTAGCCATTTTCATGTAATCTATTCTGTTAGAAAATAGGGCCTCACAAAAAAGTTTAACAGGAGCCATTCTTTATGTTTGTAAACAGGTATCCATTGCCTCCAAAACCTGGGAAAATATGGTATATTCGTAATCAGCGCAAAATTTCTTATAAAAACATCCTATTATAAACACATCCTATTCTTATAACAATCATGAAAAATTGTGGTAAAAATGGTTTATTGAAAATTCGCTCTTCAGCTCATGCTGCATGACTGGTTTTCTCATTCTACACCAAATTCGTCGTATACCACCCCAAATACCATCACAAACGCATTTCAGTCCGGTTCACACACATTTCGAAGGAGTTGTAGGTTTTGTCCAGCTAAATAAGTGGTTTTGCCCACTGTGGGCCTGTAGCGGTCAACAGGATGAGGGCCCCGTTTGGTCGCCTGATGACAGCCTTGTTCAGGAAGCTATGGCAGCCCCCGCCGTAGAGTGGTACCAAAAGAAATGAAACAGTATTTCGACCAACGAATCTCACCCAGGTCTTCAAATCCCATAAAATTCCGGCTTCAATCCCAAGACTACACTCCTGTTCTTTCAACTGTGGCTTTTAAATATTTAATAACCTCCGCTTCGTCACTTTCATCGGAGAGAGTGGCGCCAACCATAAATCTTACTGTTCCGGACAGTAGGAGCCGCATGACTGCAGAACACGTCAAGCAGAGGGTTGTGTTGGCAACCATAAACGACGAATATTGGTTGAAGTGACTCCTACCAAAAATTGCGACCAACCTAATAAATGTTCTTAAATTTAAATTGTTCAAGTACTTGTTTGAGTTTGTAAAAGTACTTGAATGTACCGATACTTTTTCAAAGTATCAGCCTGATAATTTTCGATACTTTTTAGAAATGTTTCGATTCATTTCGAAATATCATACATGGGGTATTGGACTTACACATACATGGGGTATTGGATATAAACAGTACGCCACGTGAATTTCATCAAGACGATACTATGAGACATTAAACTCGATCTTTTTGTCTGTGAAAATATGGGCTTACTAGAACTTCATCTTGCCACTCCCTCCAGGTCAATGAATCATCGTCGGGTAATAACTCAGTGCATTACTATATTCAACTCAGTCTTACCACACCGCAGCTTCATTCTACGGCCTGGAGAGAATACCAGAGAACGCCTTAATTGAACTATATGAAATAATTGCTGTGCTCCTTGCTAAAGCTTCTCGGTGTAATAAATGCGCCAAATCCAGTCGTCGCCTCACGATCTGTCCAGGCTGACTGAATATTTCAAATTTATTCTAGTGAAAAACCCGAAATATTTTCGTCATCCAACAGCGTACCTACGATGTTTTGAATAATTCCTCCTGCGGTTTTATTGGGAATGAGGGAAATCATCGGAAAATTAAACTACAAAATAAAAGAGGCTCGCTGGGGATGTTGAGTGAATGGAGTTTCATGTTCCAGCTTTCTAAACCCAGGGTACTCTAAACCCTGAAACCTTCAGGGCGCGCGTTTTGTAAATAGCTCGTTCGTAGTCCTTCCAGCAGTTTGAATATTTTCTCTCGTTTTTTTTGTCCCCTCCCCCCAAATAAAACAGATAGAACGAGTTCAATAACTGCCTGCGTTATGGGGTCATCCTCGGGGAAAAAGAATACGGAGGAATCCATCAAAACCATTTTATTACTACATGCCTCTCTGAATGCAAAAACGAATGTTTCATACGGTTGAGTGTAAACTATATTGCTACCATTCACGAGCGAAGCTCATCTGAAAGGGAACATGTGGTAGAAATTGAGTTATCGGATTCATGGACAAATTCGTCCATCGTAGTTCAACAAGGAAACTTTCATTTGATTTCCTACGCAGAAAATCAATGCCCTCGTGGGCTCGTATGATTCAAAAAATTCAATATAGGTACGCCAATAATATTCCAAGTCCGGCACCAAATAACTTAGGAGCGTAGCGTGGCACTGGACGTGGGGGTAGCGCACTCAAGCATTGCCATTTTCAAATGATCATCCAATGGCTGGTCGTAACCTCGTTTAGCCAAGAAAAGAATGCAGTCAACAAGTCGAGCCATAATCTCCATGTTTTTTCTACGTTCTCATTATGAAGAGAAATTTGTGCAGTTTGTTGCACATCCAACAAAAGATTAATACGGTAGCTCTTCCCAAATTTTAATAAAGCAACAGAGTCTATGAGAGAATTGCTACACTGGTGGTTTTGAGCAGCTTTCGACAAGTATTTGATACTAGAAAAGTCACTACACCATGAGGTTTTTTCAGAGCTAAGCAAAAGGCATGGGAAGCAAAATAACTGTTGTTTTTGGACTACAACCTGATAATCATGGGTATCAATTGTAGTTCTCAACACTAAAATGTCTAATGCACTCAAGGTTATGTTCCTTGACTGGCACCATCTAAACTTGAGATCTGAACTATTGCACAGTTGATGCAGCGACTATTCATTTTGGGAGGATAAAAACTAAACGAACAACTAAAAACTGTGAACAATTGGCGCGTTACAACTGGAAGTGCTAACCGCCTGCGAGGGCCCGCCCTAAGTTAACACAGTCAGGGGACTTACACACATGCGCGCTGTGGGGTGACGTCTAGAGCCCCCACTAAAAGCTTGCGGTTCCCCTTAGGCCTTCAACTTGGTAGGTGATCACTGCAATCAGATATATGTAATTCTTCTTCTTCTACTATTTCTTAGATGACTTGGCTTCGGGCATACCAGTCATGGTCATTGGATTCGTGATTCAAAGCAACCACCAAAGGTGGCATAATGAGCAGGCGATTCAAATTTTCAGTTGAATGTTTTACTGTTCATTAAATATTTTTTTTATTCTTACTAAATTTTTTCATCATTCAACTTCTACCTACATTTGCCGCTGTTGCCAGAGTTTATTGACACGTGCGCCAATTAAGTATTTCCAACCGTCTTGACTTGCCCCAGGGGAACGACTCGGATAAAAAGATCTAATGGAGAAGACGTAATGAATAGACAGCCACTCTTCCTGAGCCTGCACTCAACCTTCTTTTCAACCCCGAGTCAATTATTGTTGAGAAGAAGCTCCGCCGGAACCGAAGAGAAAACTGGATCCCTCAGGAGAATGCGTCACTTCACCGCCAAATCACGTGAATCCAATACCGTTCTTACTTTAGACTCGAATCAATCGGAAAAACACTGTGTAGAGCTCACGTACGAATCCTCTGCTACTGGTTTTCCGATATGGTTGTTAACTGTGTTCACAGTGAAGTTACCATACTATTCTTGTAAATGTATTGTTAATTAAGTAGGAGTAAATATGAATTATCTTCATGGTCTTCGTTTGGAACTATTTCATCTGTAAAATGTTCTGCAGCACTTACTACACAAAACCTGATAGAACATTCTCGAAGGAGGGATATTATTCCGTACATACAAAACAAATTACTGGAAAAGACCACAGTGGAGCCATCGATATGATTAAAACAAATTTTGTTGTTTATGCGGCACGAGTAGAAATGTTGTAACGTGTTTCAAAGGGGTTTCCTTCCTAATTTGGCGAAACAATGCTCTTCCCCATTCGAGTTATTTACCAAGAAACCTCGACACTTCTAAAAGGGAAGTCTTTCTGTCACCAGGCGAATGCCTTAGCCGGGATTCCTAGTCTGGAATTGAGAAAACGCTCTTCGGTCTGAAATGTCGGCCTTTAGTTACGGAAATAGTCGACCTTTCCACTGTCTTCTGAGCAGTTGCTAAACCTGGTTAAATGAGAGCGCTGGTCTTGCGGTTTGGTGATGTTATGTGCAACATCTGCACTAATCCAGGGGCGGATCCAGACTTTGATTAGAGGGCATGAAGTTCATGGCCAACTCAATGTTTTTTTGATAAATAACTTTTTACACGCCAAAGACGCCCATGATTTGAATTTGAAGTATGGACCTCGAAATTTGGAGCAACCCCACGAAGGTGTCACTACCTTGAAGATCGAGACATCCCGTCAACAGGTTTGTGATCATTTATGGTAAGTACCTCACTATTTTTAAACTAAATTTAAACTTTTCCTTCCGATGAAGAAGGTACTAGTTGGAATTTCGGTTCAGTACGTTTGGAGAAAGATGGCCAAAAAACCGTCTGCCAATGACTATGATCGTGAGATTGAGTATTACCTAACTTAGGTACCTAACTTATACTTAGTTAGGTCGATCCGCTGGGAGAAGACGCTTCGAATGGTATGCATAACTCATTTTAGCCAAAAATGACGATGTGGGAAGTTGCCGTGAGACCCTCGATATATCTGCACGCCTTGTTACATAGAGGAAGATCTGTGTTACCGAGGGTATTAAGCCCCGCACTCCAGATCTTAGGGGAAGGAAGTATGTATCAAGTGTTACCAGATATGTACATCTGCACGCCTTGTTACGAGTACATAGAGGAAGAAGGTAATGAGAAGATGGTGAAAAAAATGATCTGTGTTACCGAAGGTGGTTACATCTTCACTCCAGATCTTAGGATAAGTTGCTATACCGGATATTATAATACACGTATCTGCACACCTTGTTATAGAACGGAGCGGTAAAGAGAGAGAATGCGAAATAAGTTGGCGGTCGTTACCAGATACGCGTATCTGCACACACTGTTCACTCAATTCGTATGGGAGGAAAGGTTGACAACAAAAATACTGACCAATTTTAAAGAGAGCTAAATTTGATAAACCAGGTAACTTTAAAGGTTTAATGAGAAGGCTTGAATATGAGTAAGGTCGTACCAAGAGCTTCTACCAGGCTGTTATAGTTGCTTATGGATGGTCGATGTTATATAGGGACTCCCTCTCCCTACCATTCTCCCCACATATACTGTTGCTATTTTTTGTCTTCCTTGGAGGGGGGGGGGGTGGCACCTGAGAAAAATATAGAAGGCTGGAAAACTAGGAAAGAAATCACCTTCGTTTTCGTTAAAAAACAACGTGGCCCATATTATTCGTTAAGTCTGCGTCAGAAAAAATTAGTGTGAATTACAATCCAATGCTCTTGAAGCACCCAATACCCTCCGAACGCTACAAAATGAATTTTTAACGAATTCAGTGCTGCTCTGAATGGAACGGAATCTTCTATCTGACAAAAACGACCGTCCAGCGGTAGCCAATCCGCCCTCTTATAGGCCCTAACGTTTTTTGTTGTACAAGAACTGGAAAGATATCGGGCAGAGGAGTTTTTTAACGTGATTGCGCGGTCTTCTCGGTTTTTTGTTGTTGACGATTCCCATCGAAGGGTCGATCCCCATGCTAATTTTATTGGGATCCCTCGGCC
The DNA here is from genome assembly GCA_963920205.1 of Stenodema calcarata. Lineage (NCBI taxonomy): Eukaryota > Metazoa > Arthropoda > Insecta > Hemiptera > Miridae > Stenodema > Stenodema calcarata. The sequence goes on along the minus strand of OY986062.1, from coordinate 14,397,922 downwards.
GGCGAGCTGTTGAGTGACCCATCATTTCGTTTGTTCAATCAACTCGATTTTGACGTTTGAACGTACTTGGTGTTTGCTATCCATATCCACCCTTTTAGAGAGATTTTCGGGTTTGAATTTGAAAATAAATACGTAGGTAGACATTTACGTCATGGTGAACCTCGTGAAATAACCATTCTCGGTTGTCTCATACGATTTATTCTCTTCTTGCTACGCCATCTCCATACGAAGGTCGGCAATCCATTCGGCGGTTTTCTCGCGGGAAGTGGCTCCTCTGAAGATGTCGACAGACGTAATTCCGAACCATCGACGAAGGTCTTTCATCCAAGAGTTCTTGCCTTCTCCCTATGGTCCTCTCCCCGGCAATCTTCCCCTGGATGATGAGTCTCAACAACTCATACTTATCACCCCGCATCACGTGACCAAAATATCTCGTTTTCCGCTCTTTAAACATCAGAAGCAGCTCCCTCTGTTTGCCCATTTATGCCAAGACCTCTTCATTGGTAACCTTCTGTACACAGGAGATTCGGAGCATGCGACGATAAAAATACATCCTGCATTGATCCTCCAAGACGGGATCAAGTGTCCAGCTCTCGCAGCCATACAGAAACACCGAGAATATATAACACTTCAGCATCCTGACCCGCAGGCTCAAACTGATATCCGATCGGATGAAAAACTTCCTCATCTTGAGGAATGCCTTTCTGGCAAGTCCGATTCTGAAGCGCAGCTCCTTCTTAGGGCCACAGAACTGGTTGACAAGGGCCCCAAGATACCTGTAGCTTTCGACTTGCTCCACCTGAGAACCTGTTTCAGGGATTTGGCAAAAACCATCACTTTAGTCTTGGCAATATTCATGAATAAGCCCCATCGAACACTGTAGTGAGCTACCGCTTCCACCATAAGCTGCAACTCAGCTTCGCTACTGGCCAAAAGAACTGTGTCGTCTGCGTATCTCAGATTATTGATGATCTTCCCATTCACAATGACTCTCCCAGATTTATTAATCGATAGGAAAAAAATCGTTTCGTTTTGCGACAGCTGAACAGGGACTCTTCCAGAGAGGTGCTGAGACACAACGATAATTGTTATTTCTGTTATCTCTATTATCTATACGGTGGGCGCCATTTGCATCATCTACACACCTTCCCACCAGTAAAGGCGTGAATAATAATTACATATTTAATGGAAAGGCGTGTCTGACAGGGGTTCTGCGGTCGTTTCCCGACACCGTTTAAGATGAGAGCTTCCCTTCGGATATCCCACTGAAAACACGTGCCCGCATCCAGAAGTAACGCCGAGCACATCACCATAAACCTCACCAAGCACTTGAAGAAATGAATATTCCAATTCACGTTAAACGTGCCGTTTATGAGGAACGTTCGATCGTCGAAGGATCAACCGCTAACAGTTTTCTAATCGGGAACGTGAGCCCGTCTCAACCCCACGTGGATAACTCGTCAGGTGGATAAAGTTGTAAACCCGTGACATTTTAACTGACTCCGTCGTTTTTACTACTTTGGTGACTGGTATTAGAGGTTACGAGCATTTTTGATACAGTGTGGCGAAGTATGGAACATCGTACATAAATACGCCTGTTCTGTAGCCTGACACCAGGTGGGTTTACAGCGACCCTCTCGTGGCCGTTCATCACGATTTTAGATCAGGTAACTTTAGAACTTGTCAGATATCGTCGAGGAATCAGCAACACCACCAAGCTCGTTTTTCACAACTTTTCAGGAGAGAGAAAAAACCGATTTCTTCGTCCATCAAGGCCTAATTGACTGAAGTTTCTCTCGATATCTATGATGAATGATATCTATTCATCATAGATATCGAGAAAAACTTCAGTCAATTAGGCCTTGATGGACGAAAAAATCGGTTTTTTCTCTCTCCTGAAAAGTTGTGAAAAACGAGCTTGGTGGTGTTGCTGATTCCTCGACGATATTCACACTCCTTTATAAACGCGAACAACCACGATTTGTGGCCGACAGACCACATTTCTACACGGGAATCCTCAATCAGCAGACTAACGAAACACACAAATCCTGTTTACGAGTATATTATTTCTAATTGAGATTTCGATGTTGCAGTACTATGTCGCTCCAACAACTACATAAAAACGTGGTACCATCTCACGAATATCGCAGATTCTTTGCTCGGAACCCCCTCATACCAACTAAAGAATGAGGATGGAAACCTTGAAACACGACGCCCTAAAAGGAGACTTTTCCTCTCTCGAACCCTAAAGAATTATGCGGGAAAGAATTCGAGAGAATAACTCAGACCCTATTGTTTTTGTGTGTCGACGGTACAATGCGAGGTATTCTTTTTTATTTTGTACAAGTAGAAAAAACTCCAAGCTCTTTAATATTACAAGTTCGTTTTCTTTAAGAGCTTGGAGTCTCTAAATAAATACGTCAAGTCAGGTGTTGTCGAATCTGGCTGACTAACACGCATCTGTGCTACATGGGACACTCTCCAAAAAATGCCCAAAGCAGGTCCAGACCGAATTATACCTCCTGTGTTCAAATTTTGAGGTAGTAATCGTTATGGATGGCACCTCAATTATTCAATTTTTAATAACAGATTCATTTTCAGGGCTAAATTCAATATTGAAATGCGAAAACCTCTCTCCCCCACATGTCCCACGACTTTGTTTCCATACTTTTACTGTTAATAACATAAACTCCGTAAACTGGAAACCTATTTTTGCACACGCCACACTACTACTACATAAAAGATACTGCATACAAGTTTGGAGCGAAAATTTAATAAGTAAATGTTACAACACAAACACCCTTTGTCCCATTGGTTCAACATTTTCCCCGCATATTTCAACTGTAAATTGAGACCGGCTCATATTTATGGAGGAAATGTTTGTCTATGCTTCGTTGTGCCTCTTACGGGTCGATAGTAATAAGAAATGCAGCATGGCTATAAGAGCGAATTTTCGAAGAAATAACTAGTTTCATGTAAAGTGTCTCCATTTCACTGGTTTTATAACACATATTTCTCAGGTTATAGATTTTTCAACGCTGAACACGATGGTGGAGTCAGAATCGCTATATCTCATACCGTTATCAGATTAGAGCAGATGAACCGTGAAGAACATCTCAAGTATCAACCGCGTTTCTTCACCTTCAAAGCACTCCATTTCGAGAACATGAGATATTGCAGTTCAGACTACACTATAGTGTTCGGCGTAAAAAAATGTCATTTCATTTAGGTCCACTATTTTTTCGTAAATTCGAGTTTCAAACATTTTGGACCGAGAACAATACCTTCCTTTTTTCGAAAATTCACAAAAAGTACTGTCTAAAAGTACCTACTTATGGAGAATGAACCATAATATGGTTCATTCTCCTAAGTAATAGTGGACCTAAATAGTGGACCTAAATGAAATGACATTTTTTTACGCCGAACACTAATATTATTAAGCACACCTACAGGTTTCATGTCCTCTCATTTCATTTTCATATATAGCTATCAGCAGGTACAAATCTTTGAGAGTTACGAGTTACATTGGAGGTTCCACAAAATTCCCTCCTGTAGTGGAGTTTGAACCATTTTGAAAACCACATTAAAACCATTAGGTAACCAGTGATCAGGTACCCCAAGGAATGGGCAGTGTAGTAGGTACTCGTATTGGCTAAGTGACCGAAATTAATGATTTTTATGTTATTCGCGACATTTCAATCGTCGCCAATTATAGTTGCGAAGTGTGTAGACCTAAAGAAAATGTCCGGTATCGTTCCTTGTATTTTTATATTTTCACTATTTTGCGTTTAAAAATTTCTCATTACAATGTTCCGGAGATGAGATCCAATACATCACGTTAACACCCTGAGCTGATCGCTTGTAGAGCACATTGATTGATTGCTTTTGCGACGAGCGTTCATAATAGGAAATTTCATGGGTGAACGACTGATATTGAGGTAAAGCTGCCGTACAGATCGTAACATGGGTGATCGCCTCTCCGGGAACGAATTTTCTGTGTCGCTACCTACCGTAAAAAAAAAGATTCATCAGAGGGTTTTCTTGTGATAATTTTTATTTATCTTTCACCAAGTTCTTAAGTCTGTAATTCCAATCAGCTTCAGGTTAACGATTTTTTTGTCTTGTAGGTACCCGATTATTTTAGTAATAGAAGATTTTGGGTGAATGCACCAAAAGTAGCCACCCAGTCAGTAGTAACCACCCCTCAACTTTAAACGTTTAAATTAAGGATTTAGCGCCCCTTAGAGATTTGAAATTGGAGCCATTTCAAACCAGGGGATGTATGTCACCGTTTCTAACCGTTCCCGCCGTAATCACGTCATCAGTGAGAGCAAAACGTGTGTGATAACCAACATAACTCGTCAGTCGAACCAAAAACCTGGATTTCCACAAATTTGACTGAGGAGTTAAGTTCACTTTTTCGTCATTTTTTACGTTATTCTTGACATTTTGACATTTTATGTCTTTACTATGGCACATAACTCAAAAAGTGTGACATTACGGTGTGACGAAGAAAGCGTTATGAAACATTTCTAATGATTTTCACGTACAACCGATTCGTTGCTACGGAACTTTAACTTCGCCAGTTATCATCGTACAAAAATCGTTCACCAGTCGTTGGATCGCTCTCGATTTACCAAACCATATTACGTTAACCACTGCGGAGTGCGTGGCCGACAAGCTGCGGTATGAGCGTGATTGTTTAAATAACGTTTACACACAGGTGATCATTCTCAATAATTTATATAACAGTAAAAAAAAAAAAAAAAAAAAAATGAAGTATGAGGTACCTACGTGGTGTGGGTGTGGGAGGGGCGCAGAGACATAAAATGTCCATCGTGGTTGCGTACTTGTACGAAAGCTGTACATTTTATGTACAGTTTCTTGGAAAATTCGCTCTTATAGTCATGCTGCATGACTGGGGACTTTTTATCTCAGTTTGATAACCCCCAAACAGAAACACTGTACCGAGAGTGAGAGTTACACCGATAACCTTCTGACGTCATACGCTCGTGCGTCATAGGCTCTGACCTTCTAGTTGGCCTCCTGCCAGCCGTCTTACGTCATACGCTCGTGCGTCATAGGCTCTGACGTACTAGTTAGCCTCTGACGTACTAGTTAGCCTCCTGTCAGCAGTCTGACGTCATACGCTCGTGCTTCATAGGCTCTGGCGTACTAGTTGGCCTCCTGCCAGCCGTCTGACGTCATACGCTCGTGCGTCATAGGCGCTGACGTAGTGGCCCGCCGGTCGCTTGTGTTCTGATGTGATCTGAGGGAAAGGGTGAATCAAGGGAACAAATTTTTCCCGTTTCAGTTTATGTGCCAAAGCAAAGACATGAAAATGTCAAAAACTATGTAAATAGGTACCTAAGCCCTACTGTAATGTCAATTTTCCGACAATGAGTTTTCGACTATAGTTTTCATACAAAAATTCCGAATCCCCGACGTAAAATCCTAAACTGGGTTGCTTAAGGGTGGCTACTCGTGGTGCTTTTACCCTTATTCTTCTTCTACTTGTAAGTCACGCTCAATCTTTTCATCCGTTTTATTGAAGGAGAAAATGGCATTTATGCAGTTCTAACAAGACTAAATTTAGGCGATTACACGAAGACGAGACGAATCTTGGTATTTTTATTATCTACCCTCTCGAATACCCTATCGCCTTGACTTCTTGCCAAACTGGAAACAAAGTTTAACCAAACGGAATCCTCATTGGCAGGCGACACAAACGAAATCCTCACCATTTAGTTAGGAGCGGGTCTTGGAGATACGAGTATGTCATGTGAACCTTACCCGTGTCAATACGGATGAGCGCCCGTCATATAGAGAAGATGTAGGACGGTGATTCAGTATTTGTTCGTCGGTTATACGCGTTCTTCTGTCATGCGAATGACACTATTTATTCTGCATTAAGCCCGAGTAATGGAGCAGGGTTAAATAAATTCGAACACAGTTCAGTGCAAAAAAACGAGTCATTACATACGGAGCTGAACCTTCGTATTTGGCTAAGCTTGAAGTGTTTTAACAATTATTGACAATTACTGCTCCTAACAAGAGTTCTTTGTGCCTAACTCGAAACTCATAACGTTCGCGAGTTTTGAGTCTTGCCGAATCATCCTAAAAATCTTCAAGTTCGTCACCGGTTTTTTGTATGTTTCGACATGTCTGACAACCACTGACGCTATGTGAACAACTTTCGATTTATTATCCTATCCACACACACCACTACAGTATCGCGTTTCATCCCCTGTCTCGAACAGCAACTATCGGCCTGAACACATGCTCAATTTTCCAGGAGTAGGCCCTTCGGCCTGACAATCCCCCAAGATGTTCTCGACTCCCTCTCCACACGCTGAGAACCCCTGAGGGCTTCGTGTTCGGAATTCGCTGTCGCTTGTAGCTTTGAGTGTGGAACAGTGTAGGATTGATAGAACGACGATACGGTCATTACGCTATAGCTAATTGCTGTTATACCGACCTGATTCCGATTAAGTCTCCTTCCATTTAATTGAAAAATATTTTATCACAAAATCATTATCAATTCACGAATCCGTTCGAAAAGTACTCCGATGACCTTCAGTTCTAAATCCCAGATGTATCAAGACTGCTCCTTTGCCTTTCAAAGGCAAAAATGCATTATTGATGTATTTACTATTCAAGGAGAAATCTTAATACATGATAGTCCTGTCGGCTTCATGTTACTGACGGATTTGAAACTGTTCGTTCGAAACACGGCTGTAAATCGCGAATTCCGATATTATGAATTATGCTGAATTATTATGAATCTTTATACGTTTGAAGCCGTCGCTGATTCAAGACACCTCCCAAATTTCGAGGGGTTGCTAAATCGGTCCATACTAAGGCTGAGTTCAAAAACTATGGCGTGCAAAAACTGTCTTATAAAAAATAAAAAATACAAAAAATTCAAAAAGCAAGGTCGCTCAAAAAAACTATGATTTGGTAATTTACTAGTCAGAGTTATGTACAAATTCAGTTATTGTCAGTGATTCCCTAAACGAAAGAAATGCAATAGAAAGAACGTTGTCTGTCAAATTCAATCCACATGTCGTAACCTGATCAATCTATTCCGATAAAAATCGGTGTATCTTCGGTGTAAGTTCTTTTACGAAAAATTGGATTGGATTAGGCGTTTTACTACCTATTGGATTGGATTTTAGGTGTTCTATAAAGCAAAGCAATCTATTTGAAATGATCTAATTTTCCGAAATTCGTCTAAGTGGTGATCATGAGTCAAAAATCGGCAGTACTGTTGCAGTTGTTTGAGCGAACCCCAGCCTTATTGACCAATGGCCGCTTTTCAAGAGATTTACACCTCCCAAATTTCAAGGGGCTACTCAATACGTCCATACTACGGCTGAGTTCGAACATGGACTTGGGTGAAAAGTGAAAAATGTTTTATAAAGCAAAAATGCAAAAAGCAGGATTGCTCAGAACATCGATTTTGCCATGTACACAAATATGGCGCAGTCAGGGGGTGTACGGGCCTCCACCCCCCCCCCCCCCCCCACCACCACCTTCACAAATATTAACACATAATAAAAAATATTGAAAAATCATGAATTTAAAAGAAGAATCTGAAAAGTGAAGTTTTTTCGATTATAAAAAGTGTTAAAACTAGTTTTAAACTCTCTATTTAGTACCCTGTTTGTCAAAAATTTTCCCTAAGGGTAAAACTGGATCCGCCCCTGGTTTTGAAGCGTGGAATATGACCAATCATACGTTAGATGGTGTGACGGCGCCTTCTGAGCCCTGTAATGTACTAGCGCCTGGATTGTTATTAAAACCCGGACGAAGTAGTACATTCAGCTCACATACTTATTTCGTCAGTTTGACGGTTCATAATTTAATGAACATATTTTAATGACAAATAATAATAATTTCATAATTTATTGCCATAATAATTGGTCACAATTTAATGACAAATGAAGGGCTTTTTGACAGATTTAGCTTTTGTCAATTGAAAATTTCACTCGAAGGAGGCTGCTTCACACGTAATCGCAGCCTTTGTAATCTCGGATGCGCCACCCGATCTCTCCCTGCTAATCTGAACTTGATGACGTTTCGTGTAATGACGTTCACCGACGCTACGGAATAGCAGTTCACCCCATCAATTTCGACGACGGGCGACGTTTTGAAGTTCATTTCCCTGTAATCGGCAGGAATTGAAACAAACTCCCTTTGAATTTAGTGTTCGATTTAACTCGATAGAAAACGTCAACCTACGAAATGACGAGGCCCCTCGTCGTCTCCAAAACTTGCATCATCCTCGCTAATGTAACTCTTGTCTTATAGTCCAGTCAGTGAATGCTCAAAAAGGGGGTGTAAAGTGCGTTGAAGAGGAGAATCCGCATTCCTTCGAAAATGTGTTCATTTTGACTAGGTATTGAACATACTAAAAGTCCAGGCTTGTAGGGCGATCGCAAGGGGGACCTTAAAGGTCCCATTTTTCAGTTTTTCGCTTATAATACGAAAACGGTGTACTTTTTGATAAACCATTGTAAATACAAAATGAAAGCTGTTTAAATTATCTACAAATTTTATTCGATACGTTTTGTAAGAATTCCCAACCGTTTCTGAAATATTCAGACTCCAAAATCGGTAATTTTCAAAAATCGGCTTTTTACCTCTCATTTTTTGTCAAACGTTGCTCTGTTCCTTTAAAACCGTTCATCTGAAAAGAAAGTGGTGAGATAAGAAGTTGTAGAGAGTTAAATTACCTTTAAGAATATACGATTGAATGCCAATTTATCTTGAACAGGTTCTAAGTTAGTGCAATTTCAAGAATTCCGTCAATTACTGACATTTCCACCTATAAATTCACTTTCATTTATCTCGCCATTTTTGACCAAAATTCTTCAATTTACGGCTAAATATAGCGTATTTAGTGAATATAGTCACTGCATACTCATGTACATTGGTTTATATCCTGACATGTTACATGTAAATATGTATATTCGTACATATAAATGGTACCAATTAACCTACGTTTCTCTTTCGCTTTGACTTCAAAATGGCCAATATTCTGCCTTAGTAGTTAGTGTAGTGCAGTTGGAGGGCTACTTGTGGTAACTAGTAACAAGTGGGTATAACTATGTACCTTCACCGTATCATGTGCCTCAAAATCAAAGAAGCTGATGTCAGCTGAATGGCCTATGGAATATGTTTTTAGCTTGTATAGGAGCATCGATAACCTCCATTTGTGATGGGTATGTCAAGTGGGTACTTGAAGCAACACAAACCTGGGCTAAGCTGCACCGTTGTATTTGATGGGTGCAATTCCACCAACAGCACCAAGTCTGAAGAACGACGATGCTACCGAATGAAGAGGTCTGTAGACATTAATTTCACATGGAAGTGTGAAGCAAGACGATTTCCTTTGAAATTCGAACGTCAAAGCTAACTTGATCTCCGTGCTCCACTCTATAACTCTTCATTGACTGGACTATTAGCAAAAAGTGTCACTTCACTGAAAGAAATAGCTTTTTTTTTTATTTTTTTTTTTTTTTAATAATAGTAACTTTATTGTGTTAGACACTATTTAGTGTGATTACATAGATATATAATAACAAAAATCACATGGTACATGAGGCAGTAGTCCTCACCCAATGGTGGGCTAAAGCATTAACTTAGATTTTTATGTGCAAACCTTACAGCACCGAATTTGTGTGTGATGTCAACAATAAGTAACAATGAAATTAATATAAATATTAAGATTGATAGGTATGAAGAGGAATGATTAGATTAGTTACGGAACTTGCGAGCCGCTCAGGTAAGTCTACTAGAGTCAGGGTGGTGTGCGAGGATTTTTGAGATCACTATGCCATTTTCCCTTGAGCCTGCGTTGATTTCTTGGTATTCGAATTTCTTTTGCAATCGTGGCGACTAGTTGGTTGCGATGGTGATGCATGCGGTTGGCAATATCGTTGTAGGCTTTGGACAAGATGTCGGTGACAATTATTGGTATGTTCAAATCCGAATGTAGGGTTGAGTTCCGTACAAACCAGGGGGCATTCGTCAGCAGGCGTAAGATTCGGCTTTGGAGCGCTTGCAGCCTTTTAATTTGAGTATTGGATGCAGAACACCATATTTCACAGGCGTACTGCCAGATTGGCCGAAGTAGGGTGAGGTATAGGAGGCGCTTGATGTGGAGGGAAATTACTTCGCTGGTTAACAGGTATTTCAACTTTGTTATTTTCCCACGAATATTGCCAACGATTGTACTGATGTGGGATCTCTAACATAGTCTGCAGTCCAGAGTGACCCCAAGATACCTGACGCTATCTTCTCTGGTTACCTGTTCGCCGTTGAGTATCAAGGGAGGAATCAAAACATTCCTGTTGTATGTGAAACATACCATGGTTGTCTTAGAGGCGTTCATTAGTAGTTTTCATTTCAGTGTCCATTGGGAAAGTGCATCTGTGTACTCTTGTAGTATCTCATGGGCACTCTCTCCTGTGAGCCCTCGTACCAGGACGCCTTGGTCATCCACAAAGTGAGCTGTGAAAACTAAAGGATTACGTGGGTAGTCGTGGGTGTAGAAAATGTACAATAGTGGACCCAGTATGCTTCCTTGCGGGTCTCCTGCCTGGATATTGTAGGATTTGGAGATGGCTGATTGATATTTAACTGCGTAAGTTCTTTTGTGAAGATATGATTGAATTATTCTATAGTAAGTGTCGGGTAGCAGTGGTTTTAAGTTTCAGCTGCCGAGCGTACCTAACACAGGTTCTGCACGCCGTCAGTATTTACTCTCGTATTTACTGCGATTTTTCGGGTAGAAAACGCGCCAAAATTTTTCCCACACCGCTTCATCATTTCCCGTATAGATCGCCCTCATTGTGAACCCCGCTTGAACGCCGTCGTCAATTTTTACGTCTATTCCCTTTCGCATTCTTCCGCCCCTCAAAGCTGCATTTCGGCGTAGAAACTCCGCAATACCGCCGGCGACGCTACCCGAGGATTCCATGGGACCCGAGTCGACCTGATTGGAAAACCGTCGAAACTCTCTCGTCCAATGTTTAGTAAATGTTTTTCGATCCGACGCCAGCATTTTTTTCCTCGTCCCCAAGGAAAGCATTTATGCGGAAAAGGAAACTGATAAAATTTCAATTAGGGCCCCGACCGCAACAATTCAATTAAGATAGCACGGTATAAGCTCATTGAGGTGATGGACCCCAAACGCCCTGTTCATTAAGTTGATTAATTACAGGGTTTTGAGTTTATTGTTTTCAACAACGAACAGTTGGAATCAACCAAGAACAAAACCCTTAATTTGTTAACAAAACCAATAATTTCTTATAGTTGTGGGAGTTACAAAGGATATTGTATGTAGAAGAGCGTTCTGAACGTAAGATTAACCGTTGAGTACATATTCGTAGCGATTTTCTTCATAGCAAAAGTGGAACAATACGAACTGCAATACGTATTAGTGGTCTTTCAAATGAAAATCTTACCCCAAATATTCGTTAGTCATCATAATGTCCTCCAAGTTGTTTACTATTCAATTGTGTGGTTGTTATATTCTGCTTACATGCTGACAAATTTGGACGTACTTATCTCGTTGATATCCCAAGAAATTCACGAGTTAAAGTCGACACTTTTGGACACTTTTGGAGGGAGGTTATGATGAAGGTCTGACGTGGACTAGTTGGTTGTTGTGAGAGTTACAGGGACATTGTTTGCAGAACAGTGTAAAAAAAAAAAAAAAAGTGAGTATGGCATGAGTGTGTTATGGGACTTGATCGGAATTTGTTATATAAATATATGAAATTATGGAGTCTGATAGTAAATTGAACCAGCTTCAGGATGAAAAAAATAAATTTTGAAACGGACAAATATTCTGGACCTACAAAAGTGTGATTTACCGCGGGTTAAGCCAATCTCCTACAGGTTGGTTAAGTCAATCTCCTGCAGGTTGGTCCGAAAAAATTCGAAACAAGCGGTAAAGAGCCAATTGAATTCTCTACAACTTTCATTCTCTACACTTTTCGCTGAGACGATGTCTTCTCCGAGTTTCTGCCGTGAAAAGAGGAGAGAAAGTTGAAATTTCGCAATTTAGCGATTTTTAGCCATTTTTCGAGCCCCGTAGCTCCCTAAAGAAAATTACCTAAAGATTACCTAAATTACCTAATGTAGTTAGTACCTATAATATGATGTAATAATGTATCAACTACCTATACCTACTACTACATCAAAGTACCAAACGTTTTTGCCGTACGAAATTTTGTGTGCAAACCCGGAATTCATGTTATTGGGTCTCACATAGACCGATTAAAACAATAAAATCTTTTACACCATAAATTACCCATAAATTCCCAAAATGAATAAATAAATTCCTAAAGGTTTTTTAACGCTGAACGCGATAGTGAAATCAGAATTGACATATCTTATTCCGTCCTCAAACTGGAGCGTTTCGAAGATGAAGAAACGCTCTTCGTGGTTCATTTCGACGGTCTCACAGCAACACCCCACAACGTCATTTTTGACAAAAATGCGCTATGCATATCGAAGGATGCGCCCTCTTGTTACACACTGGCTAACATTCTTTCTAAAAGTTCATAAAGGTGGGTATTTATGTTGTAAAAGTACCACAATTAAAAAATATACTGATTATGGGAGGATAAAATCATTAGAAGGCGGTTCATCCAGCCCTCCTGACAAGTTGAGAAAATGACGTTATGGGGTGTTGCTGTGAGACCGTCGATTTGCTCTAATGTGATCAGGGAATGAGATATTGGAGATGGCGGGAGGAGGAAGCAGGGAGGTGTGAGAAGGGGGTGGGAGGAGGGAGGTGGGAGAAGGGGTGGTAGGTGGGAGGTGGGAGAAGGGGGAGGAAGCAGGGAGGTGGGAGGAAGGAAGATGATTGGTGGGAGGAGGGTGGACAACTCAGTGTCAAGAGGATAACGAATTCCCAAACTCATAACGATGTCTCAAGCCCATAACGAGAGCTCAAACCCATAACGAGAGCTCAAGCACGTAACGTGATTTGTGTGGGGGGGAGGACCACCTCCTCCCTCCGCCGGCCATCCTCCACCCATTAGACGTGGTGGTCGTTTTTGTTTCATTCCTACCATCATGAGTCAATCATGATTGACGTGAAAAATCGAATGAAAAACATCGTTGCTTGAAGAAAAACATCGAATGTTTTAAAACATCGAGTTCTCGATACCCATCCCTACTGATTAACGATATTATTATTATTTATTATTATATTATTTAATGTTAATGGAAAAATATTTTTTGGCAGGAATCTATAGTCTTCAAAGAGCCCAGAGCTTCTTCTAAATTTCTCCATTCCTCACGCTAAAAGGTGATTTAGTCCTGTGAAGTACAAGGATTTTAGAATTTTTATTGATACAGAATCGCTATAAAAACGTGAAAATGGGAACCGTTTGTCAAAATTAGTTTACCCTTATTTTTTATGGGTAGAACAATATAATCATGTTCATAAAAAGCGCGCGATGACGTCAGAACCGCTGAAGCTTCTGATTTGTCGGGGTGGGTGACGTCACAACCGCGCGCCACTTCACGTCCAAGTTTCAAATCAATCAAATTTCAATTGCGATTATCGATCGTGTTAAAGTGTTTACGTGCAATAGCAACACAAATAAGATAACGAATCGTTTTTTTTTTTTCAATTTTAATTTCTTATTTGCATACCTACCCCATTTTGTTCCATGTCTAGCAGGTGATACTACTCAATCATAACAATCCAATTTTCCCGTCTGTTCTATGAAACAATCAAAATTTTATGTAACATTACCGTCCTCCATTCAATGCGTTACAGGGATGACGCCTAGTCAAGAGATAACGGTACAAATGACACCGCGTGTGGCGTTTTCGTACGAACAAAACGGATAGTGTATGGATCGTTGATGTTTAGCAAAGCATCGCGTATTTCGTATAATCGGGTGCTCAGACCGGTGGAAACTTCGATAGTGAAATGAACCTTTAGGATGCAGAAGAGCGGACCACGCACTACACCGTGTAAATGATCCAAAACTCCCTGCGACAATGGGTGACCAATTTTGAGAAATGAATACCCACTGTCCTAGCAGAGTTCTGCTACCACTGGATATGTGACCAGAACAATGTTGCCTAATAACCTTAGCAACAAGGAAAATAAATAGGTATGCAAATAAATATAGATAAATAAGGGGAAAAGAAACTGTACTTGTTGTAAAAGGGCAAAAGGCAAATGCGCAGTGGAAATAAATAAAGTAAAAAAAGGGAAATTAACCTAAATTTTCCAACTTCCTCTAATTTCAATTTTTTCGACTTCCAACTTCCTCTAATTTCAATTTTGGTTTATTATCTTCGATAATGAACCATTGGAATCGCCCAAAGAAAAAAATTTTTTAACCCCCCCTCAAAATTTGTTGGTTTACGTTTCAAGATACGTAGATTCAGAAAATCGAATAAAAAAAAATCCGTCCGTCCGCCGTACGCCGTACGCCGTACGCCGTCCGCCGTACGCCGTCCGCGCCACTTTGCCCAGTTAGCGTTGAGTTAAAATTACGAAATTTTTTTTATGGGTTTCGACCAACCCCACAATGGTCCTCGAAACTTTTCATAACCCTAGGTCAAGGGGAAGGGGTTCAAAACGAATTTTGAAATTTTGAAAATTTCATATCTCGAAAAATTCATATGGAACGGTATGTTTTTTATTTCATATTTAGATAGAGTTTGTTCCGTAGAATTTTTTAAGACCATCCGCAGCTTTGTACGACCAGCCGTTCGTTCACAATGACGGCTCAAAGATTGTGCCTCACAACACGATCGTGACTCAAACTGTTGAAATACAGGTCCATTTTCATACTAACAAGCTCTTTGGAACATCATATGGCTTATGTGATGTCGAGTTTGTTGTTATGAGATGCGTTTCGTGCTACGGAAATGAAGGTAATTTCGAATGTTTGTTGGTAGGTACTTCTTTTATAGAAAAATTATTACCGACGTAGTATTAAAAACCCCAGAATTATATTGTATTAATTAATCATAATTAATAATAAATATTATTAATAATAAATATGAATTATTAATACCTAACAATAAATTATAATATTTTTCACTAGGTACTTGATAAAATTGTTAATCATTAGTGATAATTTATAATAATAATAATTATTAATAATGATTAATAATTAATTATTAATCTAACATTTAGGATCTAGACATTTAGACCTAGTGATCTAGACAGAAGGGTGATCTGTACAAAGAAGATAATGAACCGTTGTGTCAAGAATTTGCAGAGTTTTTTCGACTTCCAAATTCTACTTGTTAGGTCATAACGTGTACTTTTCTTTTTTTGCGGTTCCTATTTCTATTATTTTCAGTCCATCATTCTTCAACAGGTTTGAATTTATTTCCAATTTTCTATTTGCACAGATCTGTTTTATTTCCATTTTTGCACCAAAATATTTATTTTTCCTTATTTTGTATTTTCTTTTTTCTACTTCCTATTCCAGTTATTATCCTTTTTTCTACTTCCTAGTTATTATTCGGGTTAGTATCCCTGGTAGCAGACTCTGCTGACGATATATAATAGGGTTTACTAAGTAAACCCACAAGTCGACTTATCTTGTATCATCAATCACATGGTACAGTCGAAGATTAGCACTATAATCGTACTATTCTGCTGTCATAAGGTTTCTCCTTGCAGAAGGAAGAACACCAACTGACATTTTCACATTTTTTATGGGGAAGGTGTTACCAACTGAACAAACGTGTTTAAATGGTGGCAACCGAACATAATTACCCAGTGACCTCATGTACCAATATCATGCTATTAAAATATGATCTTATTCATGAAGGTTTGTCTTTTGAGAAACCACAGAAACGAAAACTTGTACTGAATCCACAGTACAATGTTTTGAACTCCCCATGTTCCACTGAGATCACTACCATTCTAGCGAAATTCGGGGTATCATGATATTCATACAGATACATACAATCATAGAGGGGATAAAACATTAAAAAATTCACAGTCATGCAGAATGGCTATACGAGCGAATTTTCGAAGAAGTAACTGGTTTTATGAAAAACGTCTCAATTTTACTGGTTTTATACCAAATAATTATTATTGTCTCCTTTTTTTGGCAAGAAACACACCATTTTATTGATTTTTCCACGCTGAACACGATGGTGAAGTCAGATTTGCAATATCTCATTTCGTTATCAGATTAGAGCAGATTGACCGTGAAGAACATCTCAAGGAACAACCACGTTTCTTCACCTTCAAAGTGCGTTTGAGAACGGAATAAGAGACCTATTGCAATTTTGACTACACCATCGTGTTCAGCGTAAAAACAACTTTAAATTGGAGGTGTCACTTGTCGGACTGTTTCATTTTGGGAATTTGTGGGTAATTTTCCCCCCTAAATACACGATTCACAAAAAATCATAAATTTCGGAAATTCGAGTTTTAAGTTGGACCGAGAACAATAGCTTCCTTTTCTTGGAAAATTCGCTAAAATCTAGGAACAGAATTAGGGTGTCCCAAAAAACTAGAATAGATCATTTTCTTCAAAAATTCGCTAAACCAACGTTATTTTTATAATGATTTAATCTAAATTACGTCAGATAGACATCTACTCTCTGGTTATTTCTTGATCGTGTGTGTATTTCACTTTTAAATTCAACTGATTTGTCATGGTGGCGAAAGCACAATACGATGTGATTTGGTGAGTTTTTTTTTTCTACGCCAAACTTTTGTAAGGCTGTAAAATGAGGTTTCTTATTATTCTTACCTAGATATTAAATGAGCGACAGAAATTCAATTTATTTATCAAGTAGGCAAGGAGTTGACGATAAGTATGTAACAAACAACGCTGTAAGTCAAAGACTGAAACAACGCCAGGTCAATCACTAATAACCTTCTGATGTAACGAGGAGAACAAACTAGAAACAAGATTATATACTTAAGTCTTCGAGTTCGATCCGACCCCTGAATTCTGAAGCCAGGGGGCTCACGTCATTCCGATATCACAGGGAACTCGGAATGACAACGGTCAAAGGGAGCGGGGCTGTGAATTTTTTAACGGATCCAACCGGATCCAACCAGCAAACAAGAGCAGACACAGGCCTAACAAGGAATGATTATGAGGAATGTAGAAACACTGAGGATTTACTGTTTGTGTGGAGAGACAGAGATAGTTAGTCCGACATACTGTACAGTGAATTAGGTAGATACAATAGTAGCTAAATTAAGTAGAGGGAAAAATGGGTATCTGGCACAGGGGTCAAAACAGGGTAGGGTATACTGTACCCGCACGACACACACTTTGAAGGGGGCAAAACCCGCTACGGTCAATTTTCTTCACATTTGGCACTGGTTCCCCAGTGTAGGGGTGGCAATCAATAGTCGATAGTATCGAAATATCGATATTTTACATCGATATTTCGATAGTGCATAGTCCGATAGTATCGGGCATCGATACTTGAGTAACCGATAGTTTCTGACGATATTTGCTTTTTTATCCGATATATCAAACATTTCCAAAGAGTTTTGTGTTGTGGGTGAACTAGTAGAGCTGTTCTATAGTCGAAAACTCATTAAGTAACAGAGATTTGACATTACGGTTGGGCTTGGGTACCTATTTACATACGTAGTTTTTTAATTGAATGTTTTTTCAACCGATATTTTAGTAAATATCGATATTTTTGATCGATACAATCGGCTACAAAAAGTACCGATACTGGGCTATACGATAAATACCGTTATCGATATGTTATCTACCGATGGCCAAATGTAAAGAAAATTGACTGGGGCTTTTGAAAATATCCCTGACATGTGCACATGAGAAGTAGAAGGTAAGAGCAGGGCTAACCTTCCCCACCCTCATCGAAACCACAATGTCATGATATGGAAATCAGGGAAAAATAGGGCCAAATGGCCCTCTCTTCCCCCCCTCCTGGATACATTCGAAAACATACCTAATTCCTCTTACAAACGAAATACTTCTAACAATTACAAATTAATATTAAGTCTTCTAAAAATTTAGATAATTCCCCTTGGATATGTTTTTGAGATCCAGACCGTTTCCAACAAATTTGTTGCTGTATTTTTTTCTTTTAATTCTGTAATTTTATGTAATTCTTAACTCTGTAATTTATGTAATTCTTAAAGGCCATGATTTTATTTATATTGTAATTTTTTTTATTTTTATTTACAACCTTAAGGGCCCCTAAAGGCCTATTGTAAATGTATATGCCAATAAAGGTCTATTCAATAGGGTTCACGTCAAAAATTATGTTAATAAAAATAATGGTCATCTTTCAAAAGGTTCACATCACTTTTCACCACTTCATAATACACTCATCAGAATACTGCACAGAAAGCTTAACCAATATTGTGCTAACCACATATTGGTTTATTATCTTCGATAATGAACCATTGGAATCGCCCAAAGAAAAAAAAATTTTAACCCCCCCTCAAAATTTGTTGGTTTACGTTTCAAGATACGTAGATTCAGAAAATCGAATAAAAAAAATCCGTCCGTCCGCCGTACGCCGTCCGCGCCACTTTGCCCCAGTACCCAAGATCCTTCCCTATAAGACCTGGCAGCGGGAAATATTATTCAACATGGTTTGAAAAGGGAAAAACAAGTTTTGTAAAAAATCCGAATGCTCTAGGTAGTAGTCGATACCAGTGACCAACATTTTCTTCAGTAGTCGACATGGTTTTGCACTAGTAGTCGACCTACATGTGTTAGAAGTCGACAGTATCACTTGAGTCAGTAGTCGACAGGTTTCGTCATTCCATCGTTTTCGAATTTTACGACATCTAAATAAAATACATTCAACTGTGAATCGGAACTTGAAAATAGATTAATAAGATGTAATATTACATTATTACTTTATTTAAAGTAGTTATCGGACTTTTTATTTGCAAACAGCTCATTATCAGTCTCAAATTGCAATAAGTACTTAAGTAAAAAGGTAAGAAAACTATAGTCGAAAACTCATTGTCAGAAAATTGACATTACAGTTGGGCTTAGGTACCTATTTACATATTTTTTTGACATTTTCATGTCTTTTCTTTGGCACATAAACTGAAACGGGAAAGATTTGTTCCCTTGATTCACCCTTTCCCTCAGATCACGTCAGAACACAAGCGACCGACGGGCCATTACGTCAGAGCCCATGACGCACGAGCGTATGACGTAAGACGGCTGACAGGTGGCCAACAAGTACGTCAGAGCCTATGACGCACGAGCGTATGACGGCTGGCAAGAGGCCAACAAGTACGTCAGAGCCTATGACGCACGAGCGTATGACGTAAGACGGCTGGCAGGTTAACTAGTGCGTCAGAGCCTATGACGCACGAGCGTATGACGTAAGACGGCTGGCAGGTGGCCAACAAGTACGTCAGAGCCTATGACGCACGAGCGTATGACGTAAGACGGCTGGCAGAAGGCCAACAAGTACGTCAGAGCCTATGACGCACGAGCGTATGACGTCAGACGGCTGGCAGGTGGCCAACAAGTACGTCAGAGCCTATGACGCACGCGCGTATGACGTAAGACGGCTGGCAGGTGGCCAACAAGTACGTCAGAGCCTATCACGCACGAGAGTATGACGTAAGACGGCTGGCAGGAGACCAACTAGTGCGTCATACGACGAGACCTTTTATGTCTCTGCGCCCCCTCCCACACCCACACCGCGTACCTCGTACTTCATTTTGCTTTATTATCTTCGATAATGAACCATTGGAATCGCCCAAAGAAAAAAAATTGTAACCCCCTCCTCGAAATTTGTTGGTTTACGTTTCAAGATACGTAGATTCAGAAAATCGAATAAAAAAAAATCCGTCCGTCCGCCGTACGCCGTCCGCGCCACTTTGCCCAGTTAGCGTTGAGTTAAAATTACGAAATTTTTTTATGGGTTTCGATCAACCCCACAATGGTCCTCGAAACTTTTCATAACCCTAGGTCAAGGGGAAGGGGTTCAAAACGAATTTTGGTACGACATGGTATGAGTATGGTATGGTATATTATTGTATGTATGATTTAGTATAGTACAGTACGGTATGATCGGAAAGAAATGGTATGAGTACGGTGAGAATATGGTATGGTGCCGATTTGCAACACAGTCTGGTATAGACAGAAGGGTGATCTGCACAAGGAAGATAATAAACCGTTGTGTCAAGAATTTGCAGAGTTTTTTTCATTGTATTCCTGAAAGCATTTGTTTGCTGATCAAGGTTGAATTTATCCACATATTTATAGATGTTCGTACCTTGTACCACGAATGATCTATTGTACCTACAAAAAAGTTCTGTGGATGGGAATCTAGAGAAGTCTAGATTGTATAGTCTAGTGTAAGTCTAGTCTGTATATGTTGTAATATCGTAGTGTCAGTTTTCCGGTTTCGTACCGAATCATCAGTCAAATTTGAAGGTGTTCCACTGCTTTGCACATCGTGAATATTCGTTGTTCCTTCATTAAATTCACGCTTGCGCACTAACCGTACGTTGCTAATGGCGATCGTTTCGTCGACTCTTCAAAGGACCGAAGTTGTCTACATCACGACAATTTACCAGCACGGATTTTCCGTTTATGCAGCGAAATGGGTTGTCGGGTGAACGAATCGGTTCAAATACGATTTCGCGAGCATTCGGCGGAGTGAGCATCAGTTCACACTCGTGCGTTCGATTTTTTCTGAATCCGCTCACGTTTGTATTGTGTATGACCGATATTAAAAACAAATGTTTAATTTACGTATTGAGTGTAACAAATTTTTTGACGCCCAAAAGAGTCAACGATTTTTCAAAAATACACCATAAAATCTTTATGGTCAGAAATCGGTACAGGTCAAAATCGATATAGGTCTATATCCCAGTGACAAAGAGCCAAATCCCCAGATATTATCCGAATGGGCAGTCACAATAGTCACAGTTGATTGAGAATTTTTATTTATTTTTATTTTTATGACTGATGATGGGATGACAAGTCACGTAACCGGTAACCAAATGAATAATATGAACACAGGTGATTCGTCTTTAACGCACACTCGTGATTAATTGAAACGCGTTGAATCGCGTTATAAAATCATGAGAATTAGTCGCACGTGCAAGTTTCGCGAGCGAACAATTAATTTCGCTCCTCGGAACGCTGATGGGAAGCTCCCTAGCGGTCGTAAAGGAATATCAAATTCCCTAATCGCAGGACCCATAAATATGGAACATGTCAGCAAACTCCTCGGAGGTGTAAAGGGTGAGACCTGATAGTTGATGGTTCGGGCGAGGAACTGAATCCCGCCGCTGGGTCGGATTTTTCATGATTTGTCATGAGTTGAAAGAGTCGAAAATCGAAACAGCGCGTCGAAATTGCACCGAAAACGGTTGATGTCGACAGGTTTGTGTCGAGCATTTATACCTAGGAGTAACAACTGTTCCTCTGGGACCTTGTATAAATTCAACTATTTGCACATATGGTATATATACCTATATACACCTATATACCTACTATTGGTATATATAGATCATAAGGGACTTATACTGCCGTGCTAAGATAAAGTCCCCTATCGACCATTTTGTTGTTCTTGGAGTTGGGCACATGGCTGCGTGGATCTCGACGTGGCGCGTCTTTTCTGCTAAGGTAGAATTTCCTATCCTCATTGGAAAGGTTCGAAAAAAGACTTTATCTTATCTCCATTTTGATGATGTAGAACTGCATTTTTCTCGACATGAAAAAATTGAGATAGGTGGTTTTAACTTACGGCGGCAGTATAGATATTGTCAGTTTATTTTCATATGGCTAATTTTTATTTAAAATTTATCCCGCATATTATTGTGACATTGCTTGATGGGGTGAATTTTTTTGTTTTTGAGTTCTTTTCTTTCGAACTGGCCGGCTAACGCGACTCTTGTGCATTACGGGCCAAAGCCTCTAGCTGCACAATAAATTGATGGTACACTCCTAATCACTCATTGTACCACATGTTAAAATATAATATATATTATATTAATAGTTACTGGAAGGATACAGCCCTGTAGCAACAATATTGTAATTTGTTGATTCGCGACTGTAATATGTGGACCTAATTGTCAATAAAATATCAATTCATTCATTCATTCAAAATTGGTGGTACATATTTGGTAATTCGAAGTACAACGTACCCTCACAAGGTTCAATTTATAGCGTTTTACGATTTGAGTGTAACTTTTACTGAAAATTTTAAGAAAATAAAGCTATTGTTCCCCACCAAAATTTTTAAAACTCGCATTTCCGAAAAGTTTGTATACCAAAATCAGTTTCAGACTATCCTGAATCCACTGTCAAAAGATAATTTTTTAAAAATATTTATGTATGTGTCACTTCGGGCGATAACTCTCGATAGAATTGAGATAAAAAGTTCAAATTTGCACAAAAAATCCGTCTTGGCCATCGAAAGGTTAAGTTCGTATAAGGGCAGAATCGGACTACAGATCGTGTTCAGCGTTGAAAAATCTATAAGTTGCGGGTGTTGAGGGGTGGTTATGGGGGAGGGGGGGGGGTTGCCCATAAATTCCCAAAATGAAACAGTCCGACAAGCGACACCTCATTTTAATGGGTTTTTTTTAACGCTGAACACGATAGTGAAATCAGAATTGCGACATCTTATTTTCTATCTTGTTCTCTAACTGGAGCATTTTGATGATGAAAAAACGTGGTTGATACTCGAGATGTTCTTCATGTACATCAGGTCCTTCAATGGAGACATTTTACGTAAAACCAGTCATTTCTTCAAAATTTCGCTCTTATAGCCATGCTGCATGACTTTGGATTTTGCTACTTCACAACCCAAAAACACTAAAAATGTCCAGACCTACTCGTACATTCGAGTACCCACGTATATCCAAGAAACTGAAAAAACTTTCTTTTCGCCTCTGTTCAATAATCCACTCCAACTGTCCGTGAATGGCGTATGAACCAATATATTTTTAACCCTGGTTAAATTTGGTACCCCCGACGCTGTAGATCCTCAGTCGCCCTCAACCCACTGTCATCGATTACCGGCGTTTTCACGAGGTCAATAGGTTCACCGAGTCACGGTGAAATACACGGCTTCCGGATACTACACTTGTACCTTAATAAAACTGGTGCATTTTTGGTGTTTGGGCGTGGCGGATAATGGATGGCTAATCATGCGGCCAAGGAAAAAACATAGAACCATTAACCTCAAAATAGGTCAACCTGCGGATGTAGCCCAAAAATCTGTAGTACATTTTTAGTAAATTTTGGGTTTTGGCATTTCAATCAAGCATTTCTGGTAGGAAACCCCAACATTAATCTACACATAATTGTACGATTTTTCCGGACGACATAATTACACCACATCGAATTATGTCAACCTAACGAGGCCATTGAATTTTTGCGTTTAAAACGAAATAATGAAACCACTTATTTTGATAAAATAAACGTTTCATTTTTACATTTTGAGTGCTGAGATTTACCACTCAATAAATTTTAAAGCTGTTTCGTTGTGTGTAACTTATGTGAATTCTCTGTGTGTAATCAAAATTTTGGCTTGAGGCTAAGGTTCCCTGTATTCCACCTTGGCAGTCAACGTGTTAATGATGCACGACATGATCAAATACATGGAACCCTGTCGCTATTGTACGGACGAGGATTATTCATACGGGTATCATTCAAAAGCACCATTCGAAAAAAAAAATTAAATAATAATAATGCACTTTAATTAGGTACGAGGTATGGAAATTTCGTTAGAATAAACTGGTACCGGTTTAAAATTCAAAACAAAAAACTCAAATTATAATGGAATAGATTGAACAAAATGGTTTGATTCAAATTCAGTATTTTGGTTATGTTTTCAGGTTGTGGGGTTTTAGAAGTGGAACTGTGGAAGTGATGTGGCAGTGTGTACTCTATTAAATACAAATTTTGTAGGAATCGACACATGGAGTGTTGATGAATTGGTTGGTTTTGTTGGTAATGTATACAAATTCCTGAGTTTTTAATAATTTAATTGGGTGTGGGTGTAATTTATGGGTGAAGTTTCCGTTGAAAGGTAAATCCAGGGTTGAATTTTCAAATTGGATTGGTACGAAATTGTGGGGAGGGGGGTTTTTGCGGTTTATTTTGATCGTAGTGACAATCACGTCGGTGTTATAATTTATGTGCAAAATGAGAGAAACCTCTCGACCTTTAATTAATTGAATTATTATTATTATTATTTTATTTTTTTATTACGATATTTTTTCGAAAGGTGTTTCGAACGCGATCGTGTACTCACCAATAGGAGAAGTCGCTCGAAGGCGGGAAGCAGACGGTGAGGTTAGTTCTTCTGCCCATCCCTTCCCCAGTAGAACAAACCCCCTGCCCCCCTGAAGCCGCCCCCCTGAAGCCGCCCCCCACAAGCACGCGCTTTCGGGGGGCAGTCTCTCCTCATTGCCCCCACTGCCCCGTCATTGCCCCCCTCCGACGTCGACGTATCGGGATCCTCTTCAGGGAGCCGGATCTAACCGCTTGACGCAGGGAAAATGTTCGTCATCGTCATCATTTCAATCGTTATTTGGCTTTCGAGTTTTAATGAATTTCGCAAGAAAATACGATATTTTTACACATTTTGGTTCATTATCGAAGATAACCAAAGGAATCACCTAAGGAAAAATTACTAACGCTTGCATACGAGTCTGCAACACATTGAGACATTTTCATGTTGTGTGCAAACAAATTTTGTTTGTGTGCCATAGCAAAGACATAACAAACTGTAAAGTACCTACCTAATTCCAACTTCACTTCTGATGGTCATAATCATCATTGTGGCGACATGGGACAATTTTCGTGAGCAAATTTCGTGACGATTTTTCGTGACGATTTTCGTGACGATTTTTTTGTTATGTGCCATATGAAAGACATGAAAATGTCAAAAACCAAAAACTCTGCAAATTCTTGACACAACGGTTCATTATCTTCTCTGAGCAGATCACCCTAATCCAATTAATGAACTTTTAGATGAAACTCTAGCTCATCATCCAAATTAAATTTAAAATACCATACGAATTTCTTTCATATCATACTAGATATCATACAGTACTATACCAAATCATACATACAATAATACTTATACCATGTCATACAAACCGAGTGAATATTGCATTGTCATCCAGTTCTGACCTATTTTTAAAATTTCAAGTCAATAGCTTATTATTACAAAATGATCACAAAAACGTATTATTTAAACAATTTCACAGACGAGAAACCGAATGAATATTGCAATATGTCAATCCCCGACTCACGGTTAAAATTTCCAGTCTGTAGTTTACCGGGAAGATGAAAACCAAGTAGTTTGCCCAGTTAACGTTGAGCTAAAATTTCGAAATTTTTGTTACGGGTTCCGACCAACCCCACAATGATCCTCGAAACTTTTCATAACCCTAGGTCAAGGGGAAGGAATTCAAAACGAATTTTGAAATTTTGAAAATTTCAAAACTCGAAAAATTCAGATGAAACGGTGTTTTTTATTTCATATTTAGATATAGTTTATTCCTTAGAGTTTTTTAAGACCATCCACAGCTTTCTTAAAATAACTTTTTTCTGAAGAATAATCTTCACATTTTGGACTTTGGCCATTCTTTCATCAATAAGTACCTACTGTCTTGTAAAATCAGATTGTAAATCAGGGAGGTAGCAAATTTAACGTTCTTTCCAACGGTATCCTGAACTTTTATTTTACACATTTTATTTTAATTTAAGGGAGTTAGAGCCGTTTTACAGAGACAAGGTCGAGGAGACGAAAAAAACGTTAACAGTTAAGAAAGTCGGATTTTTAGTTGAGTAAGAAAAAAACTCTAAGAGTTTTTTAAACGGCGAAATGGCCGAACCCCCAACGAGCGGTATCTTACGGTTCCTTGAAGGTCAGGGACGACAAACAGACCGGACAAAGTACCTACAACAACAATTATTGTAGGTACTTTGTCCGGTGTGTTTGTCTTACTCGGAGTTACTCTTCCCCATCCCAGACGTCACGTATGAATCGAGCAGAGTAGGAGGTAACGCCATGTCTTCTTAAGAAGTCACCCGACCGAGTGAGGCTTTGTCTTGGCTTCTTGAGAAGTCACCGGTCCGGATGAGGATCTGTCTTGGCTTCTTAAGAAGTCACCCGACCGAGTGAGGATCTGTCTTGGCTTCTTAAGAAGTCACCCGACCGAGTGATGCTCTGTCTTGGCTTCTTAAGAAGTCACCCGACCGAGTGAGGCTCGGTCACCCGGGTTGAATGGGTTAAGCTTCAGGACTGTTTGACTAAAGCAGTCTCAAAAGAAGGGCCTGGCGGGCCCCCCCTAGGTACCTGCTCCTCTTTCTAAACTCAACTATTCCCGCTGTATCAAGGATATCTAGTATGAAAGAAGATTGAATACGACAGAAAATCTCTGCTTATTCTTGACACAACGGTTTATTATCTTCTCTGAGCAGATCACCTCAAGCAGATCTGCTCAAGGAAGATAAAAAACTGTTGTGTCAAGAATTTGCAGAGTTTTTAAGTTTATAACCAACTGTGGACTGAAGTTTTGATTTAAGTTTTTGGTTTTCATTTGTATAAGAGTTTAATTATTTAACTGCATCTACATGGCTGTATTTTATGTAAAATGCCAAATAAAACAGAAAAAAATTCCACAGTGATGCAGCATGTTATTAAGAGCGAATTTTCGAAGAAATAATTGGTTTTATGTAAAATGTTCTCATTAAAGAACATGATGTCCATGAAGAACATCTCAAGTATCAACCACGTTTCTTCATCTTCAAAGTGCTCCAGCGCCCCCCACCCAAACATCCCCCAAACCCCCCTCAGCTTTTGGACATTTCAACTCTAAACATCTGTACGCGTTAATACATAATTTGTATTCTGCTGTACTACAATTACTGACAAATAAACATGTTATGTATCTCCATCAGCCCTGGAGTAGGGATAGTTTCATAATTTTAATACATAATTTGTATTCTGCTGTACACTAATTAATTACAAATAAACACGTTAACCATCTCTATCAATCCATCGAATAATTTTTACGAATATGCGGGGACTTCAAAACCGTCACGACGTTCGGCATCTTCGATGGGGTTCGTTGGGTTTGTATTACGATGTTAAGAAGAACTCAGAGTTCGATTAAGAATCGAATCATTGCATTCGAACGGTTCCAATCTACGATTATTCACCGGACCGTATTTTGGTTTGGGTTTTTTTCCGGAAGAGAAAGGAGACTTTCCCGAAGGACTTCGTGTATAACATAACTCCGCTAGAGGTTCATATACGTTGGTGGCCGTGATTGTATCCAACGAGGGAATGGGAAACTTGGATAGACCTTGATTAAATCCGTTGAACGTATTCAGTGGAAAATTGAAAGGAACCCTCATGCAATACGACAGGAGAAACGAGAATTGTATTCAACTCAAGGAATTCAGCATTTCTAGCTCGAAATTTGTGAGAAAAGAATTCATTTATTTATTTATTTTTATAAGTACGGGCTAAGCCCAATTACACTGCAGATACGAATACATCAGAAAAAAATATATCGAATCACTAAATTATACATGAAATCATACAGAAGAAGGAAAAATGAAGAATTTAGACTGATAGATATGTGAAGAGTACATGAAAAGAGGGGATTTGGATTGAATTAGTCAATTATGAGTACATCGTATAGAAGGAGGCGAACAATTTCTTTACTGAAGATAGGGGGGAAACAAAAAGATGAAAGACCAAGCTTGTAGGCAATGTGGCTTAAGAATTTGTGTTGAACCCTTTCCGGCAATGCTTATGGATAGCGTAGCAAGGGGACCAAACAGGGGAAGCATACTCCATAATAGGCAGTATTAAGGCTTTGTAAAGCGTAACGATTGCTTGGACACTGCTGAAATTGCGGATGTTTCCACTTTAGGAACCCCATACCCCGCATAGCCCTACCAGTAATGTCTTCAATATGCGCAGAAAATGAAAGGTCCACCACCTCCCCCTACTCATAAGCTGGCCATCACACAAAGCATAGTCAAAGGCAATTGGCCGCATGATGCGAGAGAATGAGATGGCCGAGCAATTAGATGGATTCAGGAAAAGCTTGTTGGTGGAGCACCAAGATTCTAGCCCTTATAATACATTATGGCTTCCTGCAGCGCCACGCAGTCAGACTGAGAGTTGATGTGGCGTAAGATCTTCAAGTCATCAGCAAAGAGCAATTAGTGGGTACCAGGATTGAAAGCATCAACTACACTGTTAATACCAGCAGGAAGCACAACGGGCCAATGTGGCTACCCTGTGGAATCCCAGAAGTGGCAACAAAGGGAGATTGAGTTGTTGACAATAATTTTGACTAACTGCCGTCAGTATTTTCAGTATTTTCAATAATTGCAACTTTTGCTGATAATACTGCCCTACTAGCGGTTGGCGATACGGTAGAGGAAGCAACCAGGAAATTACAAGATACAAGACAGTGTTAACAATGTCAGTACGTGGACAAGAAAATGGCGACTCAAACTCAATGAACAGAAATCTGCTCATGTTAACTTTACAATCAAAACGTAACGAAACTACCAGTTATTTTGAATGGACGTGAGATGCCTTACGCCAATACAGCTAAAAATTTAGGAATGACACTTGATGCAAAACTGAGATGGAAGGAGCATGTCATTAAACAAAGAGACCAATTAAATATCAAGTTCAAAATGATGTAATGGCTGCTCGGCAGGTACACTCAACTATCACTACACAACAAATTGCTTATCTACAAGCAAATTTTAAGGCCTGCATGGACGTATGACATCCAGCTCTGGGGCTGCACGAAAAGGACAAACATCCAGATCTTACAAACATCCCAGAACAAGGTACTAAGGAGTATTATCAACGCTCCCTGGTACATACGAAATGATCCCCTCCACCGGTACCTCAAGATGGAGACAATTAACGAGATGGTTAAGGACCTTGCGATCAAACACGAACGGCAGCTTCATGAACACATGAACCTAGAAGTTCTTCGTCTACTCGACAACAGCAACGTCACCCGACGTCTTAACAGAACGAAACCTCTCGACCTGGTAACGTGATGTGACGACAAGTCTTGTGGGAAAGTGATCCTATAGAGTAGTTGCCATTGGGCTATGAACGCTACACACTGTCGAACATAGTAATAAATTTGTTGTTTTGTTCATTTCCTCCTTGGTTGAAAAACGTTTGTCTATTTGGAGGGTTGTACGAGGTTGTAAAGAAAACGGAGGAGATTTTTTTCCGAGCTTTCGGCTTTAATAAGCCATCTTCAGGGCTTGACAGAGACTGGGTCGAGGAAACAATACCTACGTAAGTCAGTAACTGTATGATTAAATTATTTAGAATTGTAAGTTGGTGATACCGACAACGGTCAAGCCTATAGCAGATTGTCGTTATATGTTACAGCCCTGAAGATGGCTTATTAAAGCCGAAAGCTCGGAAAAACTTCTCCTCCGTTTTCTTTACAACCTCCTACAACCCTCCAAATAGACATAGTAATAAAGTAAACTAACTTGTTGGGCCAAGCTCAGTTGTTACCTATGTTACGTTTCTAATAAAGAAATTTTGGACCAAAAAACAAAAGAAAGTATTTTCAATAGGTACTGAACACTTGAATCGACCAAGGAAAAATGAGCAAATTTGGTCCATTATTGGAAATAAGAAACCAAATTGTGACTTATTGTTCTATAATCAAGCCGATTGATGCTGAATTTCTCAGATACAATGCATCACTGGTGTTTGATGGTGGGAGAGGAGCAGATAGAAGACTTTCCCGTTTGTTTTATTCATGATTCCCTCATAGTGAGCGAAGTGTCCGGAAAAGATTAACCTCTCAAAGATGCCAAAAACTTCTTCTTTTTTTTGTTCACCCCCGCTCTTCTGAAGCCTCAGCCCAACGTCGCTCTCGCGTCACAAAGAAGTCAGACAGAGAGGAAAAGTTTATAATGATGAACAACTTACAGCGTTGGAGAACATGTTTTAGACACCAGTTCTAGGGGAACTGAGAATGATCCGGGCATCGATTTAATCGCTGTCGGACCATATTTCCACAAGATGGACGTGAAAGTGAGCTACGATACGACAATTTACGAAGACAAAAGCTCTGAACTACATAAATATTAAACTAGTTACTACCTCGATTAACGTAATTATTCTCTCGAACCAGTGTGCACTTACGCCATTTGAGTGGACTGAATTGATGGAAACTGAGGTGGTCAATACAACATGATGGTCTAGAAGTTGGATGTTACGCTTCATAAGAGAAAACGCTGCAAATGTTTCAAACCCGTTTTTTTTCTATTTACGAACTTTATTGCAAAATTATGGTGAAAACTCAAAAATCAAATCAAATCATAAAACCAAAATTGTTGCTTTTTAAAAAATTCAGAAAACCAACTAATTATCACGAAGAGACATTTTCAGGGTAACAGTTCAAAGACAAACGGACATTTCGAACACCTACAATAAGAATTTTGATATTAGAAAAAGAGTTTACAAGAAGAATAACATGAACTCCGATTTCAAACTCATTTTCTACCTGACGAGTACATTGTGAAAATCGAACTTTCCTCTGAAAAACCAAGTTTTTCTTGATTCAAACGTGATTTTCTTCCTCAAAAGTGCGTTGCAACATTGTTTTGCTTATACCATTGGAAAGCTGATATTTGGGTGCAACTTTTAAGACTACACGCTGAAATTCTCGTGCTAGAGCGTTCGAAAAAAGCGGAAATTTCTACGATTTGACAAATTCTCCTTTACAAGTTCATTTTTCATTCATTTCGGCGATTCAAAAGAAATGTATTGGTGGGGGGGGGGGGGGGGGGGATAGGAAATTTTGTGTTCTTTCCAACGGTGTAATCAGATTTGGATTTTCATGTAAATTAAGGGAGTTATGGCCATTTTAGTGTGAAGCTGGAAACACAAAGAAATCTTAAAATTGAAAAACCTCTATTTTTTAACTGAGTAAAAAAACATTGCTACAAGACATTTTTGACCAAAAATTAGCTCTAGAATCGATTCCTAGCCTGTGACCGTCACGAAGTGAAACACCCTCTATACCTAGGTACCTATAATTTCTTGAGTTAACTATCGATAAGCCAATATCGAAATTTCGCTTTCATATTGACATGTCGCTTTCAAAATATCGTTTTAAATCGGAAAACGAGTTAATCGTAAAACAATCGTTATCCACCAGTTCACTCTCCGGTCTTTCGTGGTAAGAGCTTCCGCACTACGTTGTGACCTCCCACTAACGCAAGAAGCCCTCTCAATTGTATGTTGCATTCCCCCCTCCCCCCCCACAACACAACGGACCGTGAAATATAACCGTGTAAAATTGCAAAAATCATCGTGTGATTTTCTACAATAAAATGCCTTGATTCGATTGCAAATCATTTGGACGCTGTTCGGCTGCAGCCTCTCACCGCGAAAAAATAAATAAATCAAATACGCTTCCAGATCAATATCGTTTCCAGATAAAATCTCCATTCGCTGCCAGTTCAACCACCTTTGAGGTTGTTGAACGTCACGTCACGTTAGCTTACCTGTGTAATCCCTACACCTGTTTAGTTGTACCTAATCTGCTTCCCTAGTTGTCTCGGGGCACTGCACTTATACCGTTAACCCTTTGTGGCAGTTAACTGAGTTCGCTCTTCCATTCCATACCTCCAAGTTTTACCCCCTCTCGCGGTTTATCGTGTTTCACAAGAGTTCCAAAAAGTCTGCTCCCCTCTACCTAGGTTATAAAAACCCTGTGAGCACTGCCAAATGCATTCAGTCAACCAACGCATTCACTCTATCACTTTCGATCAAACTGATAACTGTTTGTACCCGATCTACTCTGTAACAAGTGACTAAAGTCTCCTCAGTGTAGTAACCCCTCTTGTGTTCAAGTGCACTCTACATAAACCTGTATTTTTCTACAATCGTTCATCTATTCATTAAGCTGTACATATCGACATCTCATAACGCGCACGATCATCTGTAAATATATATCAGCCATCGAATGTAAACTGATTGTCTCGTCATTCCATCCCTGATCTTCCCGTTGGTAGAGCAGACAGCCCTACAGACGCAAATACATGAGAAACGCGGGAATCCAACTGTTTTCGATCACATTCCATCAAAATCGTTAAAAATTCCTCATTATCGTAATTTCGCGTGTGCGTAACTTCGTTAAAAACTCTGTTGCCCCTGCACCGTATCAACCGAACAGATGATACAGGATTCAAGTCATTAACTGAGTTACAGCGACCGACGGAGGAGGGTTTGCCCTCTCAATTATCGGCCAACTGCGGATGACGAAGAAGGAATTATGCAGATCCGGATCGCGGGAATGGGACGGCGATGGTCTGCCCCGTCAGTTCTATGACGCTGCAGAAATCAGTTCCGTCGGGTTGAAAATACCGAGAAAAACGGTGCAACAACAACGAATTTTCGAAGGAAAAGAAGCTGTTGTTTTTGGTCCAAAATTTTTGAAACTCAAATTTCAGGAATACGTACATTTTATACCAAAATCCGTTCCAGACCATCCAAAATTCACTACCAAAAGACACAAAAAATTATATATACCTATATTTATGTATGAACTTGAATGAACGTACAGGAGGATGAAAATTATAGTAAACACTTACGTAAATTTGGGAAAACTAGATGAAAGTGGAAATTTTCGCTTTACAGCGTCGTCAGCCCGAGAAGAAAATCTTTATGTAGGTCATTGCAGACGATAACTCTCAATAGAATGGAGATAAAAATTTGCACAAAAAATCTGTCTTGGCAATCGAAAGTTCGTAGTTGGGCGGAATCGGGCCACTCTAAGGGGGGTTTTGGGGGGTCTTAAGGGGCGGGGGGGGGGGACAATCCCTTCCACCCAAATGTTACATTGCGTAAAACTACTCCTGTTTTAATTGTCTATGATGTCAAGTTGGGAAAATCTTTGCCAAAAATGAATTTTCAGGAAAGTTTTAGGCGGAGGGATAAGATGCCGAAAACGAAAAATAGTTAAAAAATAAAAACATTTTGGTTCAGTATGGTATCTAGATCGAAAATCTCAATGATTGGCCAGTTTTGGCGTTTGCTTAGTGGGTGGAAATGGGCAAATTTTAGTTAGAGGTAGAATCTGAAAAATTATTGTGTAGGCTGTACACAATCCAAATTAAGACATTTTTACCCCTTCTTGTTGTCTGATCCTTGATTACAGGCCAATTATTGCGTATAGCTTAAATAATTATTATTTCGCCTTTATAACCTTAAGAATGCTCATTCTTCCACATTCGATAAGTTTAAGATCCAAATCCAAATTAAGACATTTTTACCCCTTCTTGTTGTCCGATCCTTGATTACCGGCCAATTATTGCGTATGGCTTAAATAATTATTATTTCGCCTTTAGAACCTTAAGAATGCTCATTCTTCCACATTCAATAAGTTTAAGATCCAAATTAAGACATTTTTACCCCTTCTTGTTTTCCGATCCTTGATTACCGGCCAATTATTGCGTATGGCTTAAATAATTATTATTTCGCCTTTATAACCTTAAGAATACTCATTCTTCCACACTCAATAAGTTTAAGATTGCCCATATTTGAATGAGATGTTTCAAACATCACATTTTACCCTAAACCTGTTATTTCTTCGAAAATTCGCTCTTATAGCCATACTGCATGGCGTTGAATTTTTTATTTTTCGTGTTATAGGCCCTTCTGCCTGACAAATCCCGGATCTGTTTATTTTTGTGAGACACGAAACTATAAGTAGAAATATGAAGAAATGCTCTACTGAATTATACCATTCAATTCAACGACGAAGATGCCTTCAGAAATATGTGTATTTTTATATATATATATATATATATATTGTTAAAAGAGTGCTTTGAGACGGAGCTGACTTCTCAACATTCATCCAAACAAAACTCAAACTTAACAAATGTCGAAGAGAAAAGTCTGGACATCCTTCTAAGAACGACTCCGGCTCAAATCAAGCGCTTTTCAAGAGATTCTTCTCGACAAACAAAAATTCAATAGAAGATGCTTCAAATTCCGTTTTTCAAAGGTGAAATATAAATCCGAGGCGAAAAATAATTAAGAGGTTAAAACTAAACCTGTTTATAACAAGATGAAAGGAGATGAATTTTAAGGCTGTCGGCGCTAGCGGATAAAAAGAAATAGGGCGAATCGATGTTGAAAGTGGGATGGACTGGGGCAGTTTGGGTCCGGAGGTGGTTTGAGTGGCGAGAGAATGGAAAGGAAAAACACCTAAATAAGATTCCGCGGAAAAAGAAAAAAAAGTGGGGGGGGGGGGGGGAAAGGCCTTCAACAAAGCTGTGGAGCCTCAAGTCGTTTCGAGTCTTGTGTTTCTTTTGAAAAGGAGGAAAAGCCTTTCGATCGAACTGTCTCTGGTCAAAGTAAGCTTTGATTCGGAGGTGTTGAGTGGCAATAAAGGCTGATGAAGCGGTTCGAACCTCGGAATGTCCTTCTGGCAGGACCTGTTCATTCGATAGGCTTCTTGTTTTGATTGGCCTTTTCTCAGCATATTCCAGTACAAATGAATAATTTAAATAGCTGATGGTCCAAATTTAGTTGAGTAGTAAATTGGAAAAATGGTTCGATTGAAAACCGGTTTTTAACCCTAGAAGGATAGGCGTGAGTAAATGAAGAAATGTTTTGGGAAAATGAAGCAATGTTTCACCAGTGACACCTGGGACCAACTATGCCCATACTCCTAAGAAAGTGTCATCGATGACACCCTGAGATCACTTAGTCTTTTTGAAACGTGTCTTTAGTGATACCCTGAGGAAGCCCTTGCTTCCCATTTCGTCCCAAAGCAAACATGCTGGTGGCTTTGTACAAAACTCCATTGAGAACTATGAAGTGGTACAGGGCCATTTTTGTTCATTTTTGGATATCAGTCTGTCCAACGCGAGTTGCTAGAAGCCCATAGAATACAAAAGTCACAAAATGATAGGGAATTTGAGATTTTTTTTTTCTTGGGCCAAAAAGGGTTAATGATGTTCTTAAATCCGACTTTTCCCATTATGACAATAAATGGGCCATTTGCGAGGTTTTATACTACGGAGTAAAAGTTACTCACCCCCACATTTAATAGCTTAGTAAAGAGCCCTATATCTCTAGGGTTAAGCAACTATTTGCCTTAAAATATTTTAATTAAATTAAATTTTCGTAGGACGTTCAAGTGGTCAAATAAAAAATGAGGTCCTTCGTAAAATCGCTACAAAACTTCTAATTATCGTAATAATATGAGTAAGTACAGAATGCCTCCAGTTGGACCTTCTCGTACAACATGAAACTTGAATCAACATGTCAAAGCTGTGGGTAAGAAGGACTTGGTGAAGAACCGTTTCCGCTTATGAACAACAGTTTAATATAATGACACGCTTACAACGGCCCAAATTAATTTCGTCGTTGCAACGCCATGAATGCTCATATATGTACACAAATTCCAATTAAATACAAAAACCATTTGGTCCTCCGTTATCCGTATAGCATGCCACGTATTTCAAACGCCACCTAGACCATATTACAACGCACATCCTTCAGTTATTTATACCGTTGATTTTCTACAACCTCGATTTTTCCATATAACGATTACTGAACTTTAATTTGTAATTAAGACCATTTCCAGTTTCAGGTGATCTGTGCAAAGACACCTAACCAAACTTTATTACATAAATCCACATTTCACGTCATTTGATTGGTTATAACTACCGTAATACGCCTTAAATACTTGAAATTGACTATTATTAGCCCCTTTTGTTTTCATTTCATTTTATTGTTACAAAAATATCAGTTAGTTTTAAATGAGTCAAAAATCAGTCACTTTCTGGCATGTATTGCCTTACAGATTTCTCAAACTTTTGGTAGTTTAAATAGTCATACTTGTACGTGTACAAGATCATTGTTTCTCGTTCTATGAGCCTCGAAACTTTTCATAACCCTAGGTCAAGGGGAAGGGGTTCAAAACGAATTTTGAAATTTTGAAAATCTCATATCTCGAAAAATTCATATAGTACGGTGTAGTTTTTAGTTCACATTTAGTTAGAGTTTATTCCTTAGAATTGTTTAAGACCATCCACAGCTTTGTACGACCAGCCGTTCGTTCACAATGACGGCTCAAAGGTTCTGCCTGTCAACACGATCAAACGGTTGAAATACAGGTCAATTTTCATACTAAGGAGCTGTTTGGAACATCATATCATACCATCATATCATATCATTTAACAGATCCTATTAAAACCATATTATGGTTTTAGTGATGTCGAGTTTTTTGTTCTGAGGTACGTTTCGTGCTACGGAAATGAAGGTAATTTCGAATGTTAGTTGGTTTGTGTTAATACAGTGAAAACTTCGTATGATTTAAATTAATCAACTTTGATAAACCCTATAATCGATTCATCGTCGGCCTCCTTATCGGTGATGTAGTACGTGTACAAAACGCCGTATGTGGTCAAAATGGAGACGAAACAGACAGGGAAGGCGATCCTAGCGAAGTTGTCCATTTTCGTCGCGTGATTCGGCTGTTCCTTCTTAACGGAATTGTCTTCCGTCGAATTCTTCCGTCCTCGCATCCTCTGGTAGCGACGTATCGGGATGAGGATGATTCTCCTGTACCAGGGTACTAGGGCTTTCGTATGGGACGATCGGGAAGGGCAGACGCTGAAGACGGCAGATCCCAGTTCTTCTCTGTAAAAACCAATCAAATGATTCAGTGTAATGATAAATAATTACCTACTAGGAAAAATTTAATAGTTGATGGGACCATCACGGGGTTAGTTACTGACTCCCTCCTTCCCCTCAATCGTGTATGTACTTTTGATATTAATGCTATTCCTAAGAAAGAAAGTCCTAACTCCATTTTTGAGCTTTTCGAGGTCAGGGCATACTCCTATAGATTTTGACGAGATCTATCGATTGGACTTGGTTCTATCTTCAACGGTACAGAAAATACTCAGCAATTCATAAAACCTCGTTTTTCTCAAAACTATCAAAATGGAGATAGGAGATAGAACTTTCTTCCTTATGACGGCTGAATGGGTACCTCGATGCTTGTCCTGAGAGATCCGTCGGTATTGAGTACCACCTGTGAGGTAGGAATACGTATTTCTGTTTATGAGGCGGCATCAATAATCCAGCGTTGCCCTCCTCTTCGTCTATGTGCTTAATTTCATCGTCATCCACCGCTTTCAAAGCCTCAGCCTGCATTGAAATCATAATATTAATTATGATTAATTAATTGATTCATTAATATTAATTATGATTAATTGTAATTATTACAACAAGAAACCAAAGAAGTAAATTTACTTCATTTATGACGGCAGGTAGTGCGAATGAACTACATACAAGTTTCAACATTCAAACAGTATTTTCATTGAAACTTTCTGAAGTGTCTGATAAAAAATTTGACTTCAGGATTCAAGTTCAAGATGGCATAACCAAGATGGTGGATTTTACTTATTTATTTATGAAACTTGTAGGAGCAATTTTATTAATATTCAAGTCAATAACCTAAAACCTGAGCTCAAATTTTTCATCAGAGACTTCAACAATTTTTGGTACGTATTGGTCGCCAGCAAGAAAAATACTGAACGCCATCTTGAATTTGAAATTGAGATTCTCCTTCTTGGATGAGACATCTTGAATTTGGAATTTTCATAGTTTCAAAAATCTTTTTCACCCAAAATTGAAAATGACAGAAGGGGTGGATGATTTGAGAAAGAATTATATGCATATAATTTTTGCTGTCTTTGGCAGTGGATTCAAGATGTTCTGAAACGGATTTTGGTTTACAAATTTTAACCGAGAACAATACCTCTATTTTATTCGAAAATTTGTCCACAATGGTTCCATATCCCATGTATAGATTGCCTTCTATCTAAATCACTATCAAAATCACATTACAGTAAGTGGGTCCAGTCTCATCTACCTACCCAACCACTTATTCCTAAAAGGGTGACAAACGACCCGCTGTATACGTGGTCGGGCCTAACCCGCGTATAATGAACCCCTACTCTCCGACATACCCTCTTTGGAGTTGGTCAACTGGCGGGGCTGTGGAACCTTCCGTTTATTACATGTAAAACAATCTGAGGATGCATTTAGAATTTGTATAAATAAATTATCGTGAGGACAGCCCGGAACCTACTTGGAAAACTGAAGGGACCATGACTGAGCTAGTTACCCCCCCCCCCCCATCATCATCATCTAAGAAAGTAATCAAAAACAGGTCCCTTGTAATGAATGATTTGCTGAGTTTTCTCCGCTCTCGAGGGGGTTGGGCAATATGCCCACCCAGAGGGTTGTCCGGACTGCATTCACAGAGCCGGCTATCGCCCAAGCGGTCAAACAAAAGCACGAGAACCAAGGACACTCAGCAAACCATTACACTCCCACCTCCAAACAACACCTGGTATGCCAGGTTGTTGTTGATATATAAAAAATGGAGACTGAAAGTAGTGTGGAGTTCCAATCCAATATGAACAACTGGAAAAATCCAAGGTGTGGTACTCCATTGTAATGGTACTACTGCAAATTACTACTTGTGGAGAACTATGCTCCTACAAGCATGGATATTGGCAGGGATGTTATAGAAATTTGAAAATAGAAGAACCCAATGAATTGTAGAAACATAGAA
Organism: Stenodema calcarata; assembly: GCA_963920205.1. Lineage (NCBI taxonomy): Eukaryota > Metazoa > Arthropoda > Insecta > Hemiptera > Miridae > Stenodema > Stenodema calcarata. The sequence continues at coordinate 14,359,278 of OY986062.1, read as the reverse complement.
AATTCGAATGTAGAGGATTGGAAGAGAGAAAGAAATTGAACAATGCCAATATTAATGGTTATACGCAAAATGGGTTTGAACCCTATATAGGGGTTCCGTCTGGGAAAGCTCCTTAAAATTTCACAAAAAGCCAGAACGTACCTACCAACCACGCTCTGGTACCATCTAATGAATGGTTTGCTGAGTTGTCCCTGCTCTCGAGGTGGTTAGACAATATGCCAACCCAGAGGGATGTCCGGTCTGCATTCACAGAGCCGGCTATCCTCCAAACGGTCCAACGAAAAACACGAGTACCAAGGACACTTAGCAAACCATTGACAGTAGCAGTGTCAGCACAATACAGTGTGATTCCAGCACCAGAGCCTTGGAGTGTTAATTGTTATTCGCGATACTCGATGCATACAACATTGAAACGCGTTGAGAATTATATTATCGCCCAGACCTCAGCTTTCCGTTCCGCCTCTTTTTTCTCCTCTTCCTCTTCCAATTTCTTCAAATCCGCCATCAGTTTGGCCGTAAAACTGATCGAAGCGAATTCTATCAGCGATGTGAACGCGAATGAGAAACAGATGATGACAAACCAGTCGAGAGCAGTCGCGTGCGGCACTTTGGGCAGTGTAGCTCTACCACCGAAACCGAGAGTCGTGATTGACAGAACTGTAGTCGCACCTGTAACAGAAATTATTATATAAATTACAACGTTATTCAACGAGATTTTTGTTAAAAGTATTTGGAGTTTCTATGATGAAAAATAGTGTCTCGACAAATCCAGACTCAACCAGCAGTCGTTCTACGTATTCAAATAGTAAAGATACCTCTTTAATTCATCTCAGCACATCATACCTAAACATGTTCTGCCTGCGGCGTCATTTGGCGTTATCCAAAATCCGATCCAAGAACAGCAAACTATCAGGCAACAAGGGACGTAAATTTGGAGCATAAAATACCCTGTTGATCTCTTCATATGGAAGCTCGTCATAATCACAGAAAATTGACCTGAAAATGAATACATACTTATTACGGTTGTTAGACATCAAGTACTCAATAAATAAGTTCTGGATTTCAATTTGTCTTCACCTTGAGCTCTTTGAGCGAGTAGAGTGTCTTTTATTGTAATATTGATGATTTCATACTGAGCCATCCCAACTCCACCGTCGAGAACTACCCCTCCAGTGTCCCACTTGTACACCATGTCCTTCGCAGTGTAGGCATCTATTGACAACGTTTTGTTCAGTTTTAAACATTGGAAATTATTAATAGGGAACGCCACTGTGTCAGAGAATAATTCTTTGATGGTCAAAAATCGAAAATTGGTGACTCTCAACACATGTCAAACGAGTAATTACAAACGAGAAAATTTTTGTTCAACAACCAGATTGAACAATGGCAAATTTAGATTTTTGCAAAAGCATTGGGTGACAACATTCCTATGGTCGATAATGAATCAATTAGAAAGTTTCATCTAATGATTATCATTGGTTTATCAGCCTAACATAATAGGTAGAACTTAATGTTACCTTTTGCCTCACCAAACCATTCTTTTTGGTAATCTTGCGATTCGAGCACAAAAATGAAAACTTAACCGCTATCCAACGTATTGCCGCATCCGGTTACCAAACATTCTTTTCATTATACCAACCACTCATTATTATTAGGTACCTAGGTACCTACCTGATTTACAACGTAATTCGCTAAAAACAAACACAGAGGTAGGTATTACTAGGTAACAAGCAGGTTTACTTTACGGATTTCTACGGATATCTGTGAGGATATCTACCGATTTTATTTCCTGCAGGGGGTGGCTTTCGGGAGCCAATCAGAGAGCGGTTTACAGAACCGGTCTAAGTACTGCTCTCTGATTAGCGTGGGTGGTAGATGACGTACACGGCTTCCCTCTTCCCGCTCAATACGACTTCAAACCTCTCCAGAAAAATAAGTACTTTCTTAATAAGTGTTTACAACTGTCTTAATTATTCTAAAGGTGAGTTCTCCTCAGGAAAAGTTTTTAAAAATCACTATCATTCCCTATTGCGTTGAAACACCTAAAAAATGAAATGTTCTACGTCATCGGTAGGCTTCTCGATTTGATTTAAATCATGACTTGTAGAGAAGTTCAAAATTTGAGAATTTAAAATCGATAAAAAATTCTGTTCAGGTCTGGATGAATTCTTGTTACAGGAGGAGTTGGTTGTAAATGAATATACGAGGTTGGAGAAAACGAATTAAATTTATTTAATTTATTAAAGACACTTGCGTGTAAACGATCTTAAGAATTTACAATATTATACAATAAAACGCATTTCAGTATTTTGAGATTTTCTTCTCACAAAGGTCTACGGGAATGAGAATAGGCTCAGGTAGTGTAAGGTTGTTTACACGTAGCTTCACCGATTTCATTACCAAATACAAAACAGCGGCCGCACTCAAAATCAATAACAACGATAGTAACATTTTCCCTACATAAGAGTCGGAAGTTACCTCAACATTGAATTGTACAGTATATTTGATGTTAGTATTGGGAATGGGAGGGTTGGAAATGGGAAGAACGGGGTTTTTCTTATTAATTCGTAAATTTAGAATAAAAATATTGGCCTTCATCGCGGAATATACGAGATTCTTTGTTGGCTGGTTGGGAGGTGAAATCTTGGACTCTGCGGGTTTTTCGTCACTCAGGAGCCGATTTATTACCGGGTCGGTGTCATTTATGACGTTTTCCGATTTTACGTTCGACGTAGCGAACGATTTCCTCAACTTTCGAGCAGAAGTTGCAGCCGATTTCGGCCTTTCTGTTCGTTCCGACATCGAATTCAGAGCAGTAGTTGACGGTTCGACTCCACCCGTCGTCCCGTCGTCCAGGAGATTTTTGTTCACCGGATCGAACACAATCAAACTGCCGCACGTCACATTCCGAACCAAAGTCGATCGGCACAGCTCCTCGTGGAACAGTCTAACGTACGTCCAATTCTGATTCAGACACACGAAATCTTCTTCCAAACTGTCATCCAGCAAATCGTCTTTCGACATCCCGTCGCACATCTCTTCCCGCAGCCCGAAGAGACCGTACGTAGAGTCCCTTTTCCATCCGGTATTGTAATGTCTGTACCCCGCCATACACACGACTAGTGGAATTCGTGACTTTTTCACCTCTGCACGGGAACTGAGATGTTTGATATCCTCAACGAAATCACATGGAGACTCGTAAACGCGCCCGTAACACGCTGCTACAACAGCAAATACCACCAGAACTTTGCCATTACACATTATTTCGAGAGTCCAAGACGTACTAAATTAAACCAACGAGATTTACTCGTTATCCAGCATCCTGTTTACTCTCCACAAAATTTGTTATTCCCACACACACTCATATCCTGTCTGTAAGTCGTCCAATGCCTCAAGTCGTTATCATTTCCGCCTTTTTTATTATTTTTTTTAAAATGTGTTTGTGAATGACAAAACCTTATCTGATCCATGTATTTTTCCTCTAAAACATATCTCAAGTTCTGATAGTATGGGTAAAATGCTTTTTGAACGACTTGCATATTATTTGATTTGAAACTGTTAGGATGGCGAGCTGTGTGGAAGCATTGGGATTTGCCATGTCACTCTGTTATCAGTCTTATGTTGTTGGTCATGCTGTTGCTATGTGAGTGTAATGGTATAGTGAGCTAGAAGAAATGTATTTGTTCTCATCTAAAAGAAATTTTTTTTGAATGTATTAGAATATTGGTTTGGATTTGCTGGGGGCTTGGTCTGGATTTATTGAATAATAATATTGTTCGGTGAATTCGGATTGGGTTTCTGGTGGATTCAGGTTATATATGGTAGTATTATGTTGTACTATATTGTTATTGTGGATTATGTCATTGTATTCAATTGTATATACAAATTATATTGTTATGTTCAGTTGTATAATGTTCGGTTGTAATGCTCAATTGTATTCAAATTATGTTTGAATAATATTCAATATTGCATATCGATACCTTACTTCACAAAGGGAATATGTCCTTCAGAATTTATGATGGACATATTCCCTTTGTGAATTAAGGTATCGATAATATGATGTAGCTTGAGTGTGGTGTCCTCCGGCTGGCGGTTGCTACAACCATAGCTGTATGGGCGGGTGAATTGTTCAAAAAAAAGAAAGAAATAAATAAAAACGCTATTTCTATCTATCTATCTTGATTTGAAACTGTGCTATTTCGCTTGTATTCTGTGTAACACCATGGAGCTTGAAAATATAAAGTAATTTTTTGCAGCTTTTTTACAGCCCTTATTTGGAAATTGACAGAGTTAATTTAGAAATGTTTAACAGAGTTAATTTAACTTAGAACTGTTTCTTTGGTTCGGCCAAGTTAAGTGAGGAATGTGTGAAAAAAAAGAAAAAAACACACAATGCTTATTGTGCTGTCTAAATAAGAACCTTGTCTTTAGACTGTATAATTTTACGATGAGCTATTCAAACCGCAGGACGTTTCTTGAAGAGTTGCTGGTAGACATAGGGTTACTGCACCCACTTTAAAATCCACTTAGGAAGTTTAGGTTTCTTATTGAAGTAGTTTAATTTCCCTGTTTGTATACTCGTGGTTTTGTGGTAAAATATTATTGCTCACTATGTACACAACCATGTCTGCGAACCCCTTTGTTGTAAGGGTCGGTGCTACCCATAACAGCAAATAAAACTATATTGAGTGATTGATTGATTTGAGACTGTCCAATATCAGGGGTAAGGTTGAAAATTGAACGCTGCATAGGTTTTTCGGTATGGCTAATCAAGTGCTCACGTCTTCGGGTGTAAAATGTATTTATTTATAGAGAAAAATGAGAGTGAATGTATCATATCTATTTTTAATACCACGACCAGTTCTATCTATGTCATGACTGTCTCGAGGTTTTTTTTTGTTTTATCAGATTTTGGCTCCAGAGAAAAGAAGAGAAAATCTGGGCTATTTCGAGTTTCATCCGAACTTGGGTTGAATAAGAAGACGACAAAAAAATAAGACCGAAATGCAATGTGAGTGAGTGGAATGTGCCTGAGTTGTCGCAGGTGACCAGTGTATATCACTCAAGCCGAACATCGCTCTTTCGGAGGACGACAAATCATTTTGGGCCATTACATTTTTGTGAAAAGCGTCCACGAGACAAAATATTACTGTCCGAGACAAAATCCAGACTGACGTTAAACTTGAGTGTCGAGGCGACAAATTAACAACCCACTCTCACTGATGAATTGGTGTTTTTTAAAGAAAAAAAGGTGTGTATCATAACTTGTTTAATCACTTTTTCAACAACTAGTCCTATGGCTCAATCAATATTTTTATTACATACCTACTAAAAGTATCAAACTGAAAGGGTTTCTAAATTGGTTTTAAGAGCACCCTATCAACCCGACCAATAGCCTCTCCCCACGAAAGAATAACGGAATGAAGTACGAGTATAAGTGTGACTTGATGGGAGTTGTGATGATCAAAACGCGCTATAGTGTGCAGATAAAGCCACATGATGTAAATAATAACCTATTACCTACACTGCCGTTTCAAGAAAAACCCACTTATTTGCAAAAATTTTGACGTCCAAAAAATGCCTCTAGGTTTATCAGCTGGTCCCTTCGTTGCTCGACTCCGGTTTAGAGATACCAATCCGTACCGCTCAATGTTTACGTTACGTCCTATCGATCATGCTGATATCAATTAAATATCGAAAACCTAGATTTGCTTCGATTAATCGTGGTTAAGTTGTTCTCCCCTTTTGATAATGGAAGCTCAAGCACTCAGTTTGGAGGCAAAACCACTTGAGCTGTTTTGGCTGCAAAGACTCGCAACACTCATCGTTTTTTGAGCCAAACTGGATATCATTGAGTCAGAATCTGTTTACAAAACGCTGGTCCCGAGTTCCGAGTTAAGTAATTTGCAGGAGAAACCACTTGGGTGTGAAGCGAAAAATCACTACGCAAGTCTTGCTATGGAAAAACGCTTATGCGTTTCGAGGCAAATCCACTTGACACCAGATTTCGGATGATTAGTGGTTTTGCCTGCCAATTGGATGACGTAAAATGTCGATAAGTGGCTGAAATTGACAAACACAAGTCGTTTTGCTTGCAAACTACCACAGATAAGTTGTTCTGCCTCCAAATTAGATGAAAAATCCACAAGATAAGTGGTTTATACGATTTTTCACTAATTTTGACGAATTCGGAGATAAGTGATTTTGCTTTAAAACGCCAGCATACCTATTCAGTGATGCTATAATATTATTAAAATGGCATTTATAAAATTAGGTAGTTTGTACTCGTACTAAAGTTTCACCTAGTATTTCACCTATTTATTGAAATAATGTATTATATATTCACAGATCTATTAAGAAGAATTCATTGGAATACTTACAACTGCCGATTAGTAACGGGCATGTTTGAGAGTCCAGCGGGAACTTTTTCAGATGCATTTTGCAAGACGCTGTCAAAGTCAATCTGGAAAAATGTGTCATGTGTAAGTTCGATGAATTTCTGATCTCACATAATCATGAACATGCGGTAAATGATTTACAAGTAGTGTACAATGACACATTTAGACTTGTTTACTATTTTTAGTGTAGGTTTAAATGGCCAACTCGTAGAAGAAAAAAAATCGTAAAAAATGTGCAGTAATCGTAAAGGCAGAAACTGCCTTCAGAGCAGCCTGGCTGTCAGATAGAATGTAAATTCTTGCACCTTTGAGTCGTTTCCTGGCTATCTTTTGTGCACATATTTCTATGGCATGGGTTTGTGCCTGATTGATGGTGGCCGCAGGACCCAAGGGCTTAGCCAGACTAAAGTTTGGGCCCCTGATGCCCAGGCCAGCCATAGTGGTTTCATTTCAACCGATTGCATAGTATTATTAGGGTACAAGAATATAGTTCTCACCTCATCGACGAAGAGAGAAATCCATCTTGTCTCACCCTCACGAACTTGTTCGGGCTCGTTATTCGATGAAGATGAGATTTCTTTCCGTTAACGAAGTACGTGTCCGGTCTCCATATTTTCTCCAAGAACAACCAAGACATCGAAAGCTCCGTTACGCCAGGCATGGAAAACGCCAGACGTTTGTCGTGCCACGTCTGCCTGAAGTAGATGTCCATTGAGTATTTCTGAAAAACCAATATTGTAAACTATTTCAAACCGAGGTTCACAATATGATTTTCATTCTATGAGAATTTCTTGACTTCAACGTACCGATTCATCTTCGTATACTGGACCCAAACTTTTGATTAACAAGTTCACCTTCACCTGAACGGGTGGTCCTGAAATAATGCCCATAGTAAATAACGGTATTATTTGTTGGTGTATGGAGTTTTAACAATGATTCACACAATATTGAACAATAATTGTTCTAATTATTAGAAAGTATTGATATATGGTGCACGTGTAGTTTTGGTGTTTATGATATCTCAAGTTATTCATCTCACGTGTTGTGGTCTGTATGTTTGTTCTCTCATCACTGTATGGAAATCTTCCTCATTGGGCAAAAACGTGGGCAATAAGTCTACTTTTATAACTAACCAACTAGACCTGTATTAACTGTATAACTAACCTGTATTAAATACAAAGTTTGGTTTATTGGACGTATCTTCGTCTTGTGTCCATCAAACGCGAAATTAACGAAACGTATTTGACTCGAGAGACGTGCATTGGGGAGACATGGTACCGAAGAACGTCTGTCGTGCATTCAGAAGAGATGATTCGAATTCTTTGTTTATATCGTTGTATTATCTGTAAGTATTGCTTTGTTTCGTTAAATTACTTCATCCTTGTAAAACTTGGTTTGGAGAATGTCTAATTAGTTTCGGAAAAGGCATGGAAGTGTTTTAGCCACTGCTATATGTGAATCTTCCTCATTGGGTAAAAACGTGGGAAACCATTGGATAGACATGGCACCGAAGAGCGTCTGAAGTGCATTCAGAAGAGATGATTCGAATTCCTTCTCTAACCGTCTTCTGTGTTTATATCGTTGTATGATCTGCAGGCATTGCTTTGTTTTAGTGAAATTGCTTTAGCTTTATAAAACTTGGTTTGGAAAATGTCGAGTTAGTCTCGGAAAAGGGATGGAAGTGTTTCAGCCACTGCTGTATGTGATTCTTCCTTATTGGGCAAAAACGTGGGAAAGCATTGGGGAGACATGGCACCGAAGAGCGCATTCAGAAGAGATTATTCGAATTCCTTCCCTAACCGTCTTCTGTGTTTATGGCTACGGGTATTGATTGTTTTTGCGAAATTACTTTATCGTTCTAAAAGGTCTAATTAGGAAAGCCATGTTTTAGCCAATGTTAAGTCACTGACTCAATGGTTACAACCAGCAGTATTTGCAATCAAATATCATTTCGTCAGAGTCATTGACTCGAACTCATTTCAATGCGTCTCGTCTCATTTTCACTCGGCGTCTGAATGTAAAGAAAATCCACCTGGTCTCGTCTCGGCATCTCCTATAATACCTGGACGCGTCTATTAAAAGCGATCCAGTTAAACAGACGGTCGAATGAAATTATATTTAGTGGGGCAACGGGTTGATCAACAGAGTTCCCGCTCCTCGGGGCGGAAACAAATCGGCGGACAGGTGTTGGCGAAATCTTGGAACGCCGCTTGAAGTCGGTCCAGATGATCCGCGATAGGCTTTGTTGGTTTTTGGTACGGAAAATGGAATTTTGGTGGCAATGACGGCCCACCTACAACCATGATCGGTATTGAGGGTTTTTGCTTGAGTGTGCTTTGTATTGAGTGTTTTTTGTGCTCGTAAATGGGTGAATGAAGAATCAACATGACAATATTCTATAGAGTGGGAGTCACTTAAAGTTAAGAGCAACTTGATGATACCATGGTATCACTACACACGGGGTCTCCAGTAATAATTATTATGGGACAAACTCAAGGAATCAATTCTACAGCTAATTTGGAACAAAAAGTGCCTCTTACAGTTCTTTCATTCAACTAGAAAACCGACTTTTTTCACTTTTAAGATTTTTTTCGTGTGTTCGACCTTGTCTCAGTAAAACGGCTCTAACTCCCTTAAATCAATATTTAAATTAAAAGTTGACGATACCGTTGGAAAGAGCGTTAAATTATCCATCTCCCTGATATAAAGTCCTTTTTATGATGAAAAAATGGCCAGGAAAATTGCGATGCCGAACTCACTTCCATGAAGAAAGTTGGCTTTTGGTGGAGTACATTGATTTTCACCTAAAAATTCACGTTTTTCAGGACTCAAACGTCATTTTCTCCACCAAATTTCACTGTGAAAAACTTATTTTTTATACCATAGAAAGCTGACACTCTGAGCAAGTTTTTGTCGAGGAGTGCACGCCGAAAGAACCCTGAACTGATGCCGCAAAATACGAAAGAAAAAATGGTGATTTTTAAGAAATCTTCAAATTTTGGACTTTTTTTCATCAATTAGGACTGTTTTAAAACGTCGGATTTTATATCAGGGAATCTTAAAATTTAACGCTCTTTGCATCGTTATCTTCAATTTTTGTTTACATATTAATTTAACAGAGTTTGCGCCGTTTTACTGAGACTTTGTCGAAAACACGACAAAAATCTTAAAATTCAAAAAAGTCGGTTTTTAGTTGAGTAATGAAAAAACTCTAGGAGGCACCTTTTGTTGCAAATTAGCGTTGGAGTTGATTCTGTGAGCTAGTCCCATAATTACTGTAGACCTCCTGTATACATATAACGAATGTTAGTCATATCTCAGGGTCCTAAAACACGAAGAATCTTACCTCCGATCCCCGGCCTGATCCTCCTGTCATAGTTCTTCGTGTCCAACAGCGACTCCAACAATGCTGAAATGTTCGAAGAAAACTCTTTCGCCGACGGTCGCAGGGCGGTGCTTCCCCCGGTCACCAAAACCAAACACAGAAAAGACCACAGCGGGACTTCCATGGGTCCGTTCCTTCAAGAAAACGTCGAAAAACTCCAAGTTGAAAACGAATGCGGCGGTCGACGCGCGCGTCCGGGCGGCTCAAGGGAAAGATGCCAGGGTGCCGGTTGAAACATAACGCACCCGCCTTCCTATTAATCAAACAACCTCTTTACGAGATTAGCCGCGGCATCCCTGATCTGATGCCCCTCTGCCGTTTCCTGAAGGTTCGACGAGTTTTTGGGTACACGAACGGGGTTTTACAGGTTGTTCTACAACTAAACAAAAACACACAAGAGGCACTGAATTAGCACAAACTACATCAGAGTTGTTTTTGGTTCATTATTTTCACTTTCAGAAAACTCAAGGTACAGCACAACTGTTGTAAAGGACTGAAATAGGCAATTTTCAACATCTTCACTTGATTTTGTCTTTCACGGTCGATTCTGATGGTCAATTATTTTCAAATCGTTCACAAAAAGAATCACGTAAAAATGTTGAAAATTGCGCTTGATGACTTCATCTCCGTTTTTTGCCACTCTTCTATAGAGAAAACCACGTTTTGGGAAAAACGCAGAAGACGGTTTTGAGCATCAAACTAGGCAAATCTTTAAATGAACGATTAGAATCAATCGAGAGAAAAATCACGTAAAAATGGAAAATTGCCTATTTTACTGCTTGAAAGATTTATACCTGCGTTTTCTCAAAACTAGGTTGCGCCATTCACCCTTTCAAATTAATGTATCACGTTGCCTGTGGATTTTTTGAATTTTTTTACAGTAACCGTGCGTTTCAAGAATATATTGCTCAAGTTAATCTTCAGTACAGTCCTTCGTTCTAAGTACCGTTTTTAAAAATGTTCAATTAAAATGCGTTGTCAGTTTCTTGTGTCTTCAGCGTAACGGCCAATCTCCGTCTAAAACGACAAAAACAATGTCCGGCGTAGCCCCGCCCGCGGGTGGTCTTTTCATCTTTAAATAGAATCTTCGTCTACAAATAAACCGCTACTCTTCAAATCCCTCTCGCGTCCCATTCATGAAAATCGACTCTATTAGGGAAAGGATTGTTGAACGTTTGAGACAGCTTTGGGGTGATACAGACGCTGATTTCTCTCAAGTACTGGCTATTTAATTGTATTTATTCACGTTCTATGATTCAGTGACCAACTGGGTTCAGAAATTAGCAGCAAAGTTGTTGCACATCCAACAAAATATTAACACGAGGAATCTTCCCGAATTTTAATAAAACAACAAAGGAAACTAAATAAGAATTGCTACACTTGTGTTTTTAACAGTTTTCGACAAGTTTGATACACCATGAGGTTTTTTCAGTGGAAAACAAAATGCATGGGCAGCACGCTGCAACAGCAACATCCACAAACAACCACAGCAACATCCACAAAAGAAACAAGTGTCCGAACCCTTAAAATGGATGACAAGTTGGAGTTTTCCGCCTTCCAGCGTTCTATCATATGAAAGCTGCGCTTGCGAATTACAACTGGAAGCGCTAGACGGTTGCGGTGGCACGCTCTATGTTAACCCAGTCAGGAGACATACACGCGCGCCAGATTAACGCTGTAGGATGACGTCATGGGCCCCACTAGAAGCTTGCGTTTCCCCTGTGGATTTCAACTAGGTAGGTCAAAATTCGACATGGCCCCATATTGTTCATTTTTGTCAAAAATTCAAACCTAAAGTTCCTTAGCTTTCAGAAGTCCCCGATTTTTTTCTATTAGGGAATCCAAGTTGCTCAACACTTGGTTCCAGCAGAGCTACATCGTCAGATATCCAAAGAAGTCCCTGATCTTTTTGATTTGGCAATCCATATTTACCTAAGTTGCTTGGTAAGCGTTTGGTTTTAGCGAAGCCACATCAAAAGAAGTCCCTGATTATTTTCTATTAGGGAATTCATTTTCTCTACCTAAATACTCGTATAATATATTATGTATTGTTCATTATGATGACGGAATGGCTAAAGTGCTGTTGGGGTCAAACAACAAAGCAAATCCTTTTGAATAATAGTCTGAATCTTTTTGAATAATAATATATTTTGAATAATATGACATACTATGTCATTTATGTCCACTTTCGAATTTTCCATATTACGGCCAGGTTTTTTCGATTTTGCTCCACTGTGCATCTGTTGAATAGGCACAACATCGAGGTTCCTGGAGCGTTTTTATAAGGATGCGGCTGTTTAATCGTCTATTCGATTTAAAGTCTTCATAATCGAAATTTTACGCGTCGTAAAAAATGTTTATCGAGACCCTCATCATCCAGCAGCTCACTGTCAAGTTTTGGGACGTGTCCAAGTTTCAGTAACATAGAAGGAGGCCCTTAATAACGAACATGACGGTCGCCCAATCCGTCTTTGTCCGCGGAATTTGGAAGGAAACAAGAGGGAAGTCGCACCTCTTGACAAACGACCGCGGGAGCCCAACTGCGTTTCATCTGACGGGTTTTAGTGGCTTCACGAAACGGTACGTCATACTCACCGAACACCTTCTGTCCCATCGCGATAACGATGAAATTGTTATTATTCAACACTTGTGGAGACTGCGAAATCGCACGGACACGATTTGTCAGAACAAAAAAGCAAATTGGTGTCGGATAATACGTTCTGAATAATATTCAGAATTCATTCAGATGTTCATATTATGAACATCATTCCCGCGTTGGCGACTTGAGTTAGAGACTAGAGTAAGGTTCCTTCAGCTTGACTCTTAGAATCTGAGGCAATCATAAATCAATAATATCTACTTTAACAAAATCGTAATTCTGTCTGTTTTCATGGGCCATAGTGAAGATATTTCATGGATATCAGATCTTTTACACATAAACTCCAATTTTTCTCAGGTTCAAATAACTTTAACTCAAAATGTATCAATTTTAAATTATGGTTCTGATATGAAAAAATGTTATGATCTAAAGAAAGTTTCCATTAATTTTGTAACGACAAAAATGGATACAGAAGATAATGTATGTATCATTCCGGACGATAACTCTCGATAAAATTGTGATGAAAAGTTCAAATTTGCACAAAAAATCTGTCTTGGCAATCGAAAGGCTAAGGTCGCAGATGGGCAGAATTGGGCCACTCTAAGGGAGGGTTTTTGGGGAGTTTTAGGGGGAAAATTCCTCATACATTCCCAAAATGAAACATACTGACAAGTGACACCTAATTTTAAAGGTTTTTTTTAATGCTGAACACGATGGTGAATATATTATATTCTTGTAGGGCTCGTCAAGATTTGTCTGCCTATGGGTATAACTCGAAAATCGAATTTTCCGACTTGTCACACTCCTATTCTTGAGGTGCGTGAGTGAATATGGTGCAGAATTTGTTGATTCATGACCTGGAAACGGGGTTATAATGATATTTTACTAAGTAAAATATCATTCTCCATATTGAAGTCTTCAATATGGAGAAAAAAGGCAAAATAATTTTTCCATAATATTATTATGACCATCTACATAATCACATTAACCCGTACAATCGATTCCACTGGTTGGACAGAATTCCGCTGGTGAAAGTGATCATGAAGCGCTCATTTCGTTTCCATGTTAAATGGATCAAGTGGCAAATAGTCAGTTTTTGTTCTATTCACTATTACGGGGGATACAGAAGTTTGTTTGGTAAAACTGGGCATTTGCCAGATGGACACATTTTGCGGATTCTCAAACAAAATTTGGGTTGGTAATAATGACCAAGTGCGTTTTGTGCAGAAAAATCACTATAATTTTAATATTAACGGGATTTTGGAGGGTTGTTAAATTTAGTAAGGTACTACTTCATTCAATCATAAAAAGGAATACGAAGGAAGATACTGATTTTGAATGTCCATTTAACGGAGAAACTTTGGAAGGCTCTCTTGTAAAATGTAACTTGGTCACTTTTACCAATTACTCCACGACATTTTAGTATGGCACAATGACAATATGGCATTTCACGGGTTATAGTGATCACCATTGATTTGACCATATCGACGTCGACTGTTTGTCTGCACGACAATGCGTTAGAAACCCATTTCAAGAGGCGAACCGCCCTTCGAATTGTTTATGCCGAGCCGGAGGAGATAATTACAACAAAAGGAAGATTTTAAGATGGAAGTGGGCGAAAAACGCCTCATCGCCCCCCTCGCAGAATCGGCCGTGTTCAAGGGAGGCGAAGGGCGAGGTCCGGTGGTTGAAACCGAGTTCCGAAACTCCCGCGTGGAGCGCTCTCCCGGTAGGTCAGAAACGTCGAGATGCGTCTGCGCCGGGGATGCTGTGCATCTCAGTTTCCCAGTATCAGGGACTGCCTGATCTCTACTCAAGTGTTACCGCGCCGACGTTCCCTTTATCTCTTCCGTCTTGACACACACACCAAAAAAAAAAAAAAAAAGAAAAACATTTTTACCGCACTTTCGGTTAAATTCCTCCGATATTAACTACCGTGTCGTCCCTATAACCGGTTCCGGGGGCCTCGCGGAGGCAGTGGATACAGTGCGGTCGATCCCGTGAAATCACTGTGCGCGCAGCGTACGTTGATCTTCACCACAAACAACCTGACTTCTGTAAGAGACAACATTTTTGATCCTACAACTAGTTTTAGTGTGACTTGTTACAGGTAGTTCACTATGGTCGCCCAAATGTGACTACAACTGATTTGATTGCGACCAACACAATTGAAATCACTTGATAAACAACCACTTGGTACTTCACAAACGAACCAAAAAAATTCGTTCAGAAACCACACACTCTCTGAAAGCCACCTCCTAACCGTAAACACCACATATCTCCTCAACTACCTACATAATCCACGTTATTAACGTTTGTTTATCCACTTAAACCTGTAATTTTGACCCAAATTGAAATGATCTCGCCTGAGCACCGATGTGGGTTTGGTTTGAAACTCCGGCCCAAAATAAACGCGCGGAAGTAGATCAAACGAATAGATTGGTGGGGCTGATTAGGTCTTAGCACCATAATCCCGTTAACGACCGAATAAAATCACGTTATATCGTAATAAAAACTCCTCAAAAATCTCGACCTCTCTCATTTTTCTCTCCCGCTTCTAGATTTTGCGATTCCCCTACGGAGTAGTATGAACAATTGTAGATTCCTACGGTGGTGGAAGCGGAGGGTTTGTACTGGTGAGTGATTCGGCGTTCCAATTTAATGGTTACACAAGATGGCGGCAGTCTCATCCATTGAGGCGGAAGGTGAGGGAAGGGGTATATTCATGTCAATCGAACAACTCCTTTTGTGTAACAGGTGGACATGGATTTTATTTTTATTCAAATTCTGCTCCATTCTCTTGTGACTTGAACACGTCTCGATACGATACCACCTGCAAGACACTCCAATCCAACGTTATTTCATAGTTTACATTTTCGAGGCATTGGGTTTGATCAGGTTGAAAATTTGGAACAGTTCTGCACGCTCAATTCACTACTGGAACAACATTTTTAACATTTAATGTTACCTAAAACATTGAATATTGAAACTTTCATTTCAGTCACTATGAACTGTCTCAACCAATTTGTACCCCAACAGCTAACCTACTTGTTCAAATTTGAACGAATTTTATTTATTTTAAATCAATTTTCTTCACAAGTACGAATTTTGAGCATTCATGTAGCACCCTTGAATACAGTGTGATTCAGTGGTACTTTTCTCTCACCATAAAAGTTCACACTCTAGAACATGTAAATGTCTACTTTTGCCTCCTCGTCGACATAGGGATATCACGAAAGAAATACGCACACATAAAACTCGTTACATAGCAAATTGTTGAATTTTTGAATTCCGCTCACAGTCGAAGGTTACCTCTCGTATTTCACAAATCATTAATGCATCTTCCGCCTTGTTTTGCCCAATCGTTCGTCCATACTCAATTAATCATTCGTTTTAAATAATCGTCGTATTGCTTGAAAGGACATCGTACATCGATTTAACATGTTTTGATCTTCGAATATTTCTGATCAAATTCCACCTTTTAATTTAATACAGTTACTGTTAACCGGTAGCGTCGTCACTACCACACCAAGAGCGCCAATCTGCTTTTTTATGGACATTTTCGTTTAAGTGCACGATTGGGGAGCAGTTGGGAACTAATCAGACACACACTGTGGATTTGTTCGAAAAACAACAAAAGCAGATTGGTGCTTTTGGCGCGGTGGTAACGACATAATACACCATGAAAAGCTGAGATAACACGACTGTATTATGCTGTAATTAGTGTCCGGAGCCAACTTTGATATTAATTTCGTGTGAATCACGTACCATATTAATAGTGTAACAATTTTGGTATCTTACAGTAAGGGAAAGTATAAGGTACTTGTCCATGCTACAAAGTTTCCGAGTTTATCATAAAACTGCATATTTTCCAAAACGGTTTTTATGGACAGATCACCCTTCTGTCCCATTACTGAACGAACCAATTGGTGGAATGCGCTAAAATGAGGTTAGAATCTCGTGTTAGAAGGAGTTGGTAATTAGCTCAGTTATTTATATAAATCCAACATTTATGAATTATTTTGTATCAATACAATTCTAGGATTTTTATATCTAGGTTGCCATACGCACGAAAAGTATCTCAGAAACAAGTTTCGTCTATTTCTCCAGTATGAGTTGGTTCACACTCATGTTGATGATTTTCTAAGAGGGCCGATCGTCCAAAGCCCACGGTGGTGTTAAAACATGTTGGAATTCAAGATCTATTTATATGTGAATAGAAAACTATACTGTTTCATTTAAAATTTCGGATATAATATATTATGTTTTGAATACTATCGGCCTAGGCTTATGAAAAGTTTCAAGGGCCATCCTCGTCCACCGAGCCCGTATCCTGAATTTCATTATTTTAGGGCAACTCTTACTGGGCGAAATGACGCGTAAGGACGGATTTAAAAAAAAATTGTAATTCGATCTTCTGATTCTTCGTATATTGAACCGTAAATCCACAAATTCTGGGGGAAGTTAACAAACAAAATTGATTTCAATGGTTTATTATCATCGATAATCAATCAAAATCTGATTTATACATTCTGAAGGAATGCAGAATTAAGTGGCAGGAATAAAATAGCCCTTCTTCTTGGCCACGAAGTTATATTTTTCCATCCCGTCTATCCCCATTCTACGTCATTCACGTTTTTATAATTTTGTGATTGAGGTATCTGAGAGATACTATTTACGGTTGAGGAAAAATACACAGATTTGCTTTGAGGTGGTTTTATTGTCATATGAACTACAATGTAAAGGAGACAAGACTAATAGAATATGTCATTTTCTATTAGTCTTGTCTCCTTTATAACTGTATCAGAGATCATAATATGACAATATTGGTGTGTAGGTATGTTCATAATCATAAAATGGTTCGATTTCAGAAAAGGAGGTCTCTCGATTCTCAAATATACGTGTTTTAAAAACCAAATGAGCACTTTCAAAAACCCAATACAGGTAGTAGATAAATTAAAACCACATTTATGAACTACTGGCAAATATGATGATCATCATAATAAATTATTTATTATCAAACTTGTGATCCCTGATGAGGCTCTAAGTCGAAACTGTGTATAATCGTACAGGGGTCAACCTATGATTGTAAATCTGATTAAGTATGTTATGTTATGAAATGTTTTCAAGGAAATCCATAAATAAAGTCGTGAAAAATTTCCCGATAATGCAGAAAACTAAAGGGGGGAATGAGTAGGTGCAGTACTTCGGAAATCCGCTGATTAATTCTTTTCTGTTTCCCCTCAAACTTGAAACAGCGCTTAGTACGGGCTTGAAGAGTGCGGATCTTCCGAAATAACTTTAAAATGTTTTGTTTATGACTCGACTCATATCGAGTTGCCGAGTCCGGTGAACCAAAAGTCTCGTCGTTCCGATTCGGGTGGGGGCCCCAGACGCGCCAATTCCATGTTTATTTACAGAAACGTTTAGTTCGCGTCTTCTCCAAACGAGGAGGTTCGAGTCCAGGAAAGATCGAGCGCGATCGGGCTCGTGACTTTTTTCTGCCGTTGTGTTCTATTTGTACTCGTAAATCATCGTATAATTTTTTAAGGTGGGAATTTTCTCGACAGCGGCTTATTATTTCTTGAGTAGATCGCCCTTTTTTTTAGATCACTGTTCTGTATACAATATCCTTGCGAGGTCCATAACTGTACGGGATAATTTACAGGAGTATACTGACATATTCTTGGATCGACCCTGATTGGCCAAGGATTTGTGTTCCTGAATTCAAATCGACGTCAAATATTGTAATTTGGATTGTTAGCGATCTATGTCGTTCGATAAAACACAATTCTCCGCAATCGCCGTTTCGGTTTCGATGTATTCCTCAAGACAAGGCATTCAAACATTCGACGTGAAAAATTACAAATTGCCTTAGTTTCTGGTTGAATGAGGAGGTTTGGAGCATCTATACTTAGCACTTACAATCAGAGTAAATGTAGAATCCTTAGATCTTTGTTGATGTTTACAGATGGCGTGAAAATGGGACCAGACTGGCTGGGAGGTCCGTGGCCATGACCCAACACTCCCTAGAGCCGTCATGATCCTTTATACCGTCATCCTGATACTATCTGCTCCATCCAGGTAAGTCTGTTCCAGAATTTGGGCTTAAACGGGAAAAAAATGTAATAAAGTAGTTATCAGACTTTTTATTTGCAAACAGCTCATTATCAGCCTCAAATTGCAATAAGTACTTAAGTAAAAAGGTATGAAAACTATAGTCGAAAACTCATTGTCAGAAAATTGATATTACAGTTGGGCTTAGGTATGTACCTATTTACATAGTTTTTGACATTTTCATGTCTTTGCTTTGGCACATAAACTGAAACGGGAAAAATTTGTTCCCTTGATTCACCCTTTCCCTCAGAACACAAGCGACCGGCGGGCCACCACGTCAGAGCCTATGACGCACGAGCGTATGACGTCAGACGGCTGGCAGGAGGCCAAATAGTACGTCAAAGCATATGACGCACGAGCGTATGACGTCAGACTCTTACGGCAGGGGCTTTGACGTACTTTGTTGGCCTCCTGCCAGCCGTCTGACGTCATACGCTCGTGCGTCATAGGCTCTGACGTAGGTACTAGTTGGGCTCCTGCCAGCCGTCTGACGTCATACGCTCGTGCGTCATAGGCTCTGACGTAGTGGCCCGCCGGTCGCTTGTATTCTGACGTGATCTGAGGGAAAGGGTGAATCAAGGGAACAAATTTTTCTCGTTTCAGTTTATGTGCCAAAGCAAAGACATGAAAATGTCAAAAACGATGTAAAATGATAGTAGTTTATATAGCAACATCGGCTTGAGCTGGTTTCTGTTTAGCGAATTTTAGAAGAAAGAATCATCTTGCATACGAGTCTGCAACCCTGTGGGACATTTTATGTCCTACCGCCCCCCTACCCTACCTCTTCCATACCGCAGCTTGTCGGCCACGCACTCCGCCGTGGTTAACGTAATATGGTTAGGTAAATCGAGAGCTATCCAACGAGTGGTGAACGATTTTTGTACGATGATAACTGGCAAAGATAAAGTTCCGTAGCAACGAATCGGTTGTAAGCGAAAATCATCAGAAATTTTCGTAACGATTTCGTGTGACGCTTTTCGAGTTATGTGCCAGAGTAAAGACATAAAATGTCAAAAGCAATCAGGATGCTTGAACGCCATTGTATTATAATATAAAAATCAACATAGGTGCCTATTATGATGATGAACAACGTGTATGTTTACAGTATGGACTAGGGATGCAAATAAATAATCGATTATTTGACCCCGATTAATCGATTAATTTTAACAGATAGCAAGTGTTGCGTGACAGTTATCTTGTATGAAAACGAGTGTCTCCGAATCAATAATAAATGTCCAATAAAACTAGTCCCACAAATAGAAACAATACAAATAATATACTTTCACTACAAAAGATGCACAATGCCATACAACTCGGCCATTTGATTCCTAAGAAACTCAAGTCATAGGAATTCGTACAAACAGTAATATTAATGTTCATAAAAATTTACTAAGACTGCTGTTGGGATGAATAGTTCTGCAATAATACACGGACGTTTCTGTTTCTGAGATTTTTAAAATGGAACCTGTTTTAGCCTTCATATAACTGGCTGGACTGGCGTCAGTCCTCCGTTACGCTGGCGCCAATTCCCTACCACGACTTGAAATTTGGCACGTAGCCTCCTTAGGACTTACACTTTGAGTAGCATAGGGCTCGGATCAGCTGAGTGGTTCCTAAAGCTAATTTCTATGTAATTCACACGATGAAGCTGTAGTTTGGTGTGTAGCCTCTTTAGGACTTATCTGTTAAGCTGCACAGGGCTTGGACAAATACATCTGTAAATGCACATCTGTGTACATCTTTAACTGTAAATGTGTAAAAGTAAATGTAAATTTAACATTCGATCACTTTATGAGTACCTAGTATACACGTGATTTTGAGATCTCAAGGATTTCCAAAACACCAGCAATGAGAGATAATGGTCGAAAATGGACCTCTCAACCAGTACCCCCTCTTAGTTCCCAGTTGTCCTCTTAACTCTCCGCGCGTAATTTTCTATAATTCCATACGGCTCCTGCGGCAATAAAACGATTCCTACGGAAATACCGTCGTAATACAAATTGTATTTGTAAATGAATTGAAATTAAGATAAATATCACCTCTAGAACGTTTTACGCGTTGGCTTACAGCCACATAATGTTCCAAATCATCAACGGTTTTACTTTTCATCTCCGGTTCCCAACGACACGTTTCCTTCAACCCACGTTCGCAGGATGTTATTTAAGGGAGGATGCTCGGGTTCACACGTGAGACTCCAGACGAAAAAAATTCAATTGCACGGAAACAAACTGGTAAATTATTTATTTCGGGGTTTTCTTTGGTTTTTTATATAAACCAAATGGGATCTCAAAATAGTGTTTTACGTTGATAGGATACCTTTTTTTTAAGATGAAATGAGGGGCACTAATGTGCGTTCCAAAGCTACCAACAAAACAAAATCACATTTTTCCACGATCAAGTGATTACTGTAGTCAACCCTTCAAAAGACAAAATCTTCCTGAAATTTAATTTCGCTGTATTTTCCCATACTAGGTATCAAGCATTGCGTACGTCTAATAATTCAATCAATAATTCATGAAAAAATGCATCTAATAAATCATAAAATTGAAAATATTATGCTCGTACTGTCAATCAATCGTACGGGTTGCTTAATGGTCATACAATATTTGTTTTCTTCAACACATACAGTCGAACGGTGATGTTAATACATTTCTCTCCTGTACGAAGACCACGAAAAGTAGACGGAACAATCTAGTCAGGCCCCTAACGAGTTGGTAGCGTTAGTTTTGAAGGGAGTTGTCACGAATGTGCCAAGAAGTTGACAAGGCCTGTTAACTTTACGGTCCCTCCCGTTTGACCCAGCTTGGAAAGCTCTCTGCATTGTGCCAACTTACACCTTTCGGCTTCTCATCGATATTTCGCCGCCCCCCCTCCGGTTCAAGAGCGTTAAATCCATTTAACGGTTCAACAAAGTGTTATCTTCAAAGCCACGGGCTCTTGTTTACTGGCCATTTCTAGTTAAGCAACGAAAATCACTGTAACAGTTATCTTAAGTGTAATAGTAGCTGACAAATATCTTATAGTGTCACTTGGATTCACGTAATATTAGTTGGTGTATCCATAATATCAAACTTCTTAGGGGTGAGTAAATACCGTATTGTGAGTAATTTACAGGGTTTAAAACATAATTACTCGAATTCTACTTTGTATATGAAAAAATTAATAACAAGCGTGGCTTTAAGAGGGAATTTTCGAAGAACTAACTGGTTTTATGTAAAACTTTGTCTCCTTCTTTGCCGAGTAGCACCTCAATTTATACATTTTTGAACGCCGAACACGATGGTGAAACTGAACACGATGAGGGGTCACTTGTCAGAATGGTTCATTTTGGGAATTAATAGGTAATCCCCCTTAAAATTTTCCCAAACCCCCCTTAAGTGGCCCGATTCGATTTTATGCGCAAATTTGAACTTTTAATCTCAATTCTAACGAGAGATACCGTCTGGAATGACACATACATACATACATATGATTGGTTTGTGTCTTTTGGCAGTGAATGGCAGAGGATGGTCTGATACGGATTTTGGTGTATAACATTTTCGGAAATTCGAGTTTTCAAAATTTTGGACCGATGAAAATGACTTCCACTTTGTCGAAAATTCGCTAATACACTGGAAAACACAGTGTCACGTCAGTTTTGTATGGATGAAAAATTGAGGAAAGATGTCTACTCTTTGGTATCGATTCCCAGCACGGTGTCCTGCAGGACCTAGGTTGGAAAGTTATCGCAGGATATCTCAGACTGTGATTGACTTTGACTCTTGAAATGAATTTCTAAATCCACAATATTAATAAGGAAAAACTCCCTCGTCGTCGGATTTTTGAAATTCATATACCTAATAATTCTTTTTACATTGTGGCTAAATTTTTTAATTGAAAAAAACGACACGAGGGGGCATTTTTAGAAGGCTAATAGACCGCAAAATGGTACATAGACCGCTAATAGAGCGAGCTGGATCTCAAATAAATGTATCGTATTCTTATTGGATGTCTTGGCACTTCTATAGTGGCGGACAACCCCCCCCCCCCCCCTAATCAGTAAATCACAGCCTGAGATATCCTTCTGAAACCTTCCAACGTAAGTCCTGCTGGCCCTTAACCTAATTCTTCCTGATCCCGTGACTTCAGCGTGTATTTGTGGATCCATCCTGTTATGCATATCCATCGGGTGGGGGAAGACAAAATTGTTTTACGGCCCTCTCATCACGGGTCTGGCAGAAGTTAGAGGTGAAAAACACGAGTTTAGCGGATGGGGCACGCCTCATTACGTTGATGGTACCGAAAGAGACCGCAGCATCGCCCTAATCTCAAACTTCACGTTTTAAACTGACCACCCGCCGAAATTGTTTGTTGTTCTCATTTACTTTTTTTTTTGTTAATTTTATGATAAGCTGTGGGAGTTGTCACTGCCTCAAAATCGGTTCGATCAATGCAGTTTTACAACGAAAATGCAACGTCCACAATTTTAATGTTCGACTCCTCGTAAGTACAGAGCGAGCCAAAACAATTAGTGCCATTACAAAGAGCGATTTTTTAAAAAAACGGCGCAATTTGCAATTATGCGGTCTGTTTTATCAAATTCCACACATCACCCCATTTTGATTACTTAGGTTATGTTTCAGTGCTGTGATGCCAACAGGGACGACGGACCGCCTGGCCAACGTGACTCAGACGATCTCAAGACTGCTAGACGGCTACGACATAAGACTCAGACCCAACTTCGGTGGTGAGAAAAATTCGATGATCTATCAGTTACCAGTTAATTATCACAAAGTGATAATCAATTAAAATTAAAACCAAGATTGACGAGTCCCCATTTCATACATCGCCAACAACTCCGTTATTTCTAATTTATAATTTTATTAGCAGCGTTAATGCGAGGAGTCTGAGTGACTCAATTTAAGTGAACTTGGAAAACAGTAGCAAATCAGAACCAGATTAAAAATTATAAGGAAGGACGTAGTTGAAATTACAGAGTAGAGAATCAAAAAGAGGTAGAAGGGGGATTACAAATTAAAGAAACCCCACCCCTACTTCCCACCAGGGAGAAATACGTTTAGTCGTAGATATTCCTACTGTATGTTGAGATAAATAATAATGTTCTCATAGAGCGCATGCGGATTAAGAAACTTTGTGCACAACATTTATTTCGACATTTTTGGTAATTGTTAAGTGGTGAACAGTAAATGGTCCTCGTATATCCTCGCTAAACAATCACCTCAGGCGAAATTCGTGAGATCACTCAATATATCGAAAAAGTGCATAATGAGGGCATTAATTTCATGAAAATTCTCTGAGCTTCGATAACTGACTCAGGCGTAGTTACCTACTAATTGTTGATAACATTGTCAAATAAGTTGAACTTAGTTTTTGTTTCTTTTTCAGGGGATCCATTGTACGTTGGAATGGATCTAACTATCGCCAGTTTCGACTCAATTAGTGAAGTTAATATGGTGAGTAAATTCTCTGCCTGGTTTCGTCTTACGTTATTATCTTACGTTATTAATATTCTTTCAGACAATCGAGAAGTAAGTGTATACTCTGTAGAAATAAAGATATCTATCAAACTCTAATAACGTAAATTTATACAAGTACGTTCAGTGTTGGCACGAGGTGGTGGTTGGTCTTCGTATCCGTTCACATCACCCAGATCATTTATAGCATTTGATCCTTCAATCCCCTAATATTCTTGGCTTTAATTTTCTCTACCTATTACCCTCAAATTTCAAGGTCCAATTACTTTGTTCTTCGAGACTTACTGCGCCATCGAAGCCGTTTTTTCGTCGGCCAAGCAGAAATACCTCTCTCTCTTGGAACATGCAATCAATTCGCTCGGTCGACCCAGTTCGACATCCCGCTGTTTCCATCAGAGAAGTTAGCAGCTGATTATTATCCGGGATGGCGAACTATTAAGTTAATGGATCTCATTTTCCTTCGCTGAGAACCTCCTTTTCGAACAATGGTTCATTCAAGTGTGGAGGGATTGCTGAAGGAATAATAGAAAGACGTAGCAACCTTGGCCTATTCCAATCTCAATTTCAAAAACAAAAATGGTTCGTCTCTTGTGACTTAACGCCAAACTCAATAATGCTACGTTCAATCCTATATCGCAGTGTATACTTCAACATTTTTATTTCAAATCTTCATAATGAACCTCGATATAGGAGCTGTTGAGAGTCTTTCATCGGACGAAAGTTCAACGAACCCAATCATCTGAATTTCAGTAGTCGCTTGGTGGTGAGTGGTGGCTTATAATTGTCACTCATAAGGACTTGAGCTCCTAATTTTAGATTGACCTTGGATCGATATGGTCGTGATACGCGCAAGAGGGCAGGATCGCGCGTTTTGTACAACTGAGAAACAATATATATGTTGGTAGGGGACGTCAGAACCAATCGATATAAGTTTTGGTATCGATACTTTTAATTTAAATTGAGTTATGGTCGGTAACGCCCAAAATACTCGAATGGTGCATAATTGCACAAATAATATTTATATTATAAATTTTTAAGGAACATGATATAAATAATATATATATTATATATATTAAATAGGTGAAATAACATCATTTGTCATCCTCACCGTATTTACGAGACAAGTTAATTGATCATCAATTGCATTTCATCATGAGAAAAATCACCAAGTTCAAAATTTGGGTCAAATCTATAGAACGTTTTGATTTTTATTGACGAATTCTCACGATTTTGGTTGATTCATTTATGAAACCTGTAGTCCTCGAATCCCCACTCAATAGGTACCCTCTTCCCCAATGTATCAGGAGGCGCCTCAGTACTAAAATCAAATGACATTGATTTCCTGAGGGCAATCGTTTCGAGGCGTCGATATTAGTACTAATATCGATGTTACTCCACCTGTGCTCCATCCTTTTTTGCTCAAAATGTTTTATTTATTATATCCACCTATGGTTTTAGAATGATTTTCTAGAAGCCCAGGTTGTACCTAAAACCCCACTTTTTCGGGAGGTTATTACAAAAAAGGTTCATACTTTTTTAATCCATTAGGTATGTAGTTAATTATTGAAAGTAATGTATGTATATAAACAACTAATCTTGCAGTAAATGAGTCTAAATAATTTCCTGATCTAAAGAATGCCTTTCTATACAAGGACATGTAAATAATTATTACCCAAGGATTGAATTTCATTTGTGTCTCTTCGGGATTTCTAATTATTTGAGTTGTTCTCACTACGTTCCCCGCACTGTGCGAAATTGAGTTCCAATATCTTCTCTCATAACACTTTGAAGAACATCTTTCGCGGCTCCCGAATACAGATAAGAAAAGGACATTCATGTATTTTCTCGCTCCTGTTCCCTAGGAGTCCCTCCGTTTTTCCTCTCAGGGTATAAAAACAGAATGTTGATAAGGAGAGGGCTTTTCACAATGCCCTCTTTTTCCGGGCTCGTAATGGCGGCACCTGATAAAGGAGAACCTATTTATGAACGTACATTTTATATTTGATGTAATAACAAGATGGATTTTCGTGCCCTTGACCGCCATTTGGACGGGGAAGACGTACCGTAGACATCTACCCGGATTTTGTTCAATTCTGGTTTACAGAGAGGTCATACGTATGCAACGTGAACATTTTTCATACCGATCGATAAATAGACGAGAAATAGTGCTTCCGAGGGAAATTGACGGGAAGGGTGTGCCCCGTATATATTACGACTATGGAAGAAGCGGAAGAGGGCTTTCTGGATAAGGGAAGAGTGATTGAAGGAGGTAGGATAGGGTAAGGATAAGTTGGTTTATTCGGGACAACGGTGCTGAGGTGAAAAATGTACAGGCTCTTGGGTGTACGTACCTATCTATTGAAAAATACTGGCCACAAACTTTTTACTTGCACTTCATTTATAGCTCATTTTGAGGGGGAACAACTTTGTCTTCAACCGTGAAATCTGGTCCCAAATAAAATCGATACACGTAAAACAGACAAAAAAATGTGGCAAACACATCGGATAGAGTCGAGCGTTACCTTCAGTAGGTGAGAACAATAAAATTTGTTGTGTGTAAGATGATCTGTGTGTCCAAATTACAGGGAAAAGTCGGGTGTGGTTTCTTCGAGCCATTCACACATACACCCCGATGCTATTCTATGCCTGAGTTTGCCTGCATACACACGGCTGAGTGTGTCGCAGTCATCGAGGCTTTGGACAAGGCAATCTCCCGAGGAGAGTCTACTACTGCCGGTACGATACTTGTTTTAACGGACTTCCAGAGCGTCACCAGGGCTCTCCAGTCTTTGAGACCATCATCTAAGTTGTCCCATCTCATCGCTCGCATCTTATCCCAGATTTGTGATCTGGAGAATCGGGGAGTCAGCGTTGGATTTGTTTGGGTGAAGGCACATTTGGGCGTTGTTGGTAATGAAGCCGCAAACCGTAGTGCAAAAGAAGGAGCTCTGTCTGGTGATCCCACCACTGTATCCCTCCCTCACTCAGACATGGAAGCCCACTCCAAAAGAGTAATGAAAAGAAAATGGCAGCAGTACCACGACGCCTATCCATCCGGGAACCAGCATAGGGCCCTCTTCCCGTCCGTGCCAACATCACCATGGTACGAAAACATGGCTGGCAAAGGAAACAGTTTTTATTCAACCCTCAGATAAGTGAACTGGCCAGAACTGGCCATGTTCTGTGCAGGTCATACCCGCGCAAAATCGGACTATTGAACAATAAAGAGTGCGAGGAATGTGGTGTTTGTGAGGATTTGAACCACATTGTGTTGGTCTGTCCACAGTATAGTTCAGAAAGAACAATTTAATTCAACTGTGTCACTAAGTTAGTGGAAAACCCGTTTGACCTCAATGTACTAATAGTTTCGAAAAATATTGAAGTTTATTTGAAGTAGGTAATCTTTCTTTTTATTTGAAATCATTTAAATTTTACTTATATTAATTCTGGCTACAAGGTGTATAACTGATGCCAATAAAGAATTTAATTAAAAAAAAAAAAGATGCTCCTAAACGGATTTAGTGAATCTAAAATGGTACAGAACCAACTAATCAAATCCACTTCCACATCATATTTTCGCTATAAATTCGCTCAAAAAGAGGAAATCAAATTTGTTTGGGCAACAGATATGTCCAAGATGTCCCATGTTCACCTACAAGCCTTCCACCTAAATGGACCCCTAAAATGTTGAAACAAGTCTTCTCCCGAATTACCTACCGAAGGGAGAATAATAATTCACTGCCGTTTTTTCCCCAAAATTCACTTACCGTTGCGTTATTCATACTCCTGTCAACTTTAACGTCATGGACCGACCGAAAAGATGCCGTCCCAGCATGAAGCATAATCTTTCGACTAGCATGATTTATCTCCTCGCCCGACGCAATCTCCCAATTTCACCTTGGCCTCGTTCGGGGGGGAGGTTCATTACTTCGATATTATCGGGGCAAAAGGAGGAGAAGCGTGAAAACTTAATGCCTCTCTGAACTTCGTCCTTCCCTTCAATATTAATTATTGGAGAAGGGAAGTATCCGCGGCGCGAGATTTCCGAGAATCGTTCATCTTGGATAACGTTCAATTCCCGTTTGATACATTTTATAAGAACCGTTAGAGTTTTTGACTGAGTATCTCACAATTCTGATATTCAATCCCAAAATCGATAAAACTCCATAAAACCGACATCACAGATTTCTTTTGTATTGTAGTGGTAGCTACGAGCCCTCGTAATACTCGTAATAGCCCTAAGTTGGAGCTATTCATAAAAACCAACTATATGAATCCTTCTGGATTATTCGAGCTCATGTTCATAACGCGTACCAATTACTTATTAGCTAGTGCCCAATTCAAATTGGCAGATTTCGCCTTCATCTACACAGCTGAGCTTGTTGCCATGCTGCACAGCTCAACCCAGACCGAAACAGGCACTCGATTTTGACCACAGACTCACTAAATGCCTAACCCTCTGGACACACGAGATCCGAAACATCCTTATCAGGCACCCCATCTCAAAAGCTGGGATCTTCATTGCCCACGTATCAATGCCGTAGAGCAGGACCGACCAAATGTAGCACCGCGGTAGCTAAGATGCTTATCACAGATGAATGACTTCGCTCTGGCCTGCTCAACCCTGCCCGAATTTGGACTTCGGGATTCCATTTCTTGTTCACGATAACTCCAAGATACCTGAAGTACTAAACGCGTTCCAGTGAGACGTCCCCAACTTCGATCTGCCCTACAAGGATCTCGTCACCGCACACAACTACCATCCACTTAGTCTTCGAGATGTTGACCCTTAGGCCAAACGACAGGCTCTACTCAGCCACTATGTGGACCAGCCGCTGCAGGCTATTTTGATAAGGATGGTGTCACCCAAATACCGGATATTGTTGATGAACACACCATTTATCTTGATGCCAAGCTCCACTTCAGGGAGGGAGACAAACGCTTGTTCCTTGTACATCAACGTACAGCAACGGATTATTGTACGGCAATGGTAATACCAATGCCTATAAATAGTTGGAAAAAAGTTCTTCCGACCTCTGAAAAACTAGCACCAAGTGGATATGAGTGTACATAGTAACAGCTTGGATGTATTTAACAAGTGAGGTTACATACAAGACTGCTTTAATGAGCAGCAACGGACAATGCAGAAGTTGTTAATTCCATCTAAGCACAGAGGAAAGACCCGGTAGAATCTTTGAAAATCAGTTCTCTGAAAATAGAACGGTAGGTATACGCATTAAGGGAAGACCGATCAGAATATAAAAAAAAACCCAGCCTCCGACGTTCGATCCATACATCAATTCCACCCCTCGCCTCGAGAGGGCTTTTCTCCTTCAGAGGTTGTAATCAAATCAATCGTAAAAGGGACGTTCTGAGGGAGGACTTGGATGGAGCGAGACGGAAAAAAAATGATATCTGATATTTCATCCCAATATAAACCACTCCAAGAGGGGGAAAAAAAGTGGAGCGAAGGCTGAAAAAAAAGGCTCCCCTTCGGAGGTGTGAATTTACGAAGAATTGGGTTGTCAAGGCGAGAATCGGTTTGTTGCATTAGGATCATTCAAGGCAGTTTCCTGAGTCGGAAACTAAGCTCAGCATGACGTTCTAATGTGTTTTTATCGCTCACAACTGTGTTTCAACATGACTCTTATAGACTGTATGAAGATCTAAGGAGACGTTGTCCATTCACCATTCAGGCAAAATCTATTAATTTCCATCAAATACCAGTTCATCGGCGTTTAATGACCAATAGGACCTTCTTCGATTTCAAGGCAAATAAACCCCCCTCCATTACCTCTAAAAATAGTATGAGCTTTTTCAGTAATTTAGGAAAAACTCATTTTCCGCACACTTCTGAAACAGTAAAATAGAGACAGGACCCCAAAGTGACCTGGGGGACGCCGGAAAACCTCAAGCGAGTCTTGAAAACGAGTAATCGAAGTTTGTACACAAAAATGTCGAAATGTTCGGACGTCCTTCAGTTTTTCGCTTATAACCCCTAAACAATGCAGCCAAGCTAAAACCTTACCAAGAGACAAATTAAGGAACATTCAATTCTGCACCGATTGATTACCCAAATTTAAAATTGGACTCATTTACAGAAATATCGATCGACTTCTGAAAGAACATATTGGATAAAATGTACCATTTGACGACTCTATGTCGTCGGTAGTCCCCAAAGTACTGGTTTTATCAAAACACTCTGGCAATAAACGTTGTAGAGAATTTAACAGCAAGTTCAAAGAAAACCTAAATTTTAAAATTCGACAAGTTTTAACCATAGATGCATGCCAAATTCCAAAAACAATCACTTTGGAACATCTTACATCTTGCTTTGTAACCATTTTTTCTTGTATTTAGTATAAAGCTTATACATAGGTTTTTTGCTGAAAATATACTACTAAGTAGGTACGAGAAAGGTTTTATACCACTCTTCAGCAAGTATTTGAAAAAAATGAATAACCAGTTGGGTTGACTATAATGTACGTTAATTGTAGTGATTTCACCCAACTGATCCCCTTGTTCATCTTTGTCCCCAGGACTATACAATAACTATGTACCTCAACCAATACTGGAAGGATGAGCGACTTACTTTCAGTCACGACGACGAGGTGCTAACACTATCAGGTGATTTCGCTGATAAAATTTGGGTACCTGACACGTTTTTCGCTAACGACAAGAACAGGTAATTCTGACTCATCCATGTTAACACAACTACAGTCTTGTACTATTGTGTGTACTAGTTTTATTGAAATGAGAGTGCAACGCTGAAAAACTGAAACAAGGTACCAAAGGCGGTTTTGTAAAGTATTAAATCGACCATGAAAGATCCTGTTCAGTGTGAAGAACGTCCTTTCAAAAGCAACACTTCTGGTTGGTCCTTTGATCCGGGAGGCATCAAGTTCAAACAACCTTTGCCTCCCGCTCAGGCTTGACACCTCCGAGGGGAAAAATGTCACTTTGAAGCGTGTGACCGCATTATTTCATTAAAGCTTCGTAACTACGAGTATATCATTTTCTCATCAATCATCCTTTGATGTATCATTCTTTGTAATTTGAATCCAGGTACTAACAAATACAATCAACCCATTGGGTGTGTTTGGTGTTCAACACAAATGAGCAGCTCTCCCACATGAGTTGATTCTGTAATTTACTCAATAGTTTGAGATCGAGTTACATGGTGATTCTGCAATAAGTGAGAAAGCACTACTTTCGGTGCTTTCAGTCAGTCAATCAAAACTATTGAGTTTTTGGCAAAACAATATTAGGACACTTAACACTATGACTGAGGAATCATCAGTGCTTTCTAGTGCATTCTGACAACTCCTCCATATTGATGGTGGAAAATCACCTGATCATGAGGAAACTTGGTTAGTGTTGGGGTGAAATAAATTGAAATCATTCACCCCCTGTCCTGAAAGGTTTCCTATCTGACACTACATAATATGTTTGGAAGATTAAATATTTGTAGGTTGCAATATATTATATTGCAACCTACAAATATTTAATCTTCCTGTAGTTTCTAAATAAAGTGATCCTTTATTTCCTTACTCTGTACTTACAGTACCAACTATACAAGGGGCTTTGTTCAGGAGCATGTCTCCAGTATTTTCTTATTGAAAATTCCCCATTGGTACACCTAGGATTTCTATCTCCACAGCTAACCAAGGCACAATCCTCTCAGTTTACCTCCCACACACATGTAAGAGGTTGAGAACCATTCTGAAGAAATCCTCAGTATCTTCCAGCTTGAAAACTGCTCATAGCTAGAACGAAAGGTCTGGTATTGGATAAGAACTACCGGGCTTTGTTCGGGCAACGCTACCAAAGTGATCTTTATTTGTCTGTACGAACTTGTTAATATAGGTAAAATATAAAAATGTGGTTTTCGTTTTGTTCAACTTTACAGTTTTCTCCATGACGTCACGGAGCGGAATAAGTTAGTGCGACTCAACGGAGATGGAAGTATCACGTACGGGATGAGGTTCACAACGACTCTAGCATGCATGATGGATCTCCACTACTACCCTCTCGATTCACAGAACTGCACAGTCGAAATAGAAAGCTGTAAGTCGACTAACCACCTGGTATTGGAAATTGACGTGTGATTGAACACACCATCACATCTTTGACAATTGGATAAAAGAGACCCACAGAACAACTCGATAGTATGTTGTAAATACCAATAATCCTCTTGTATATACCCGGACAGCGACACAAATCCTCTTTCAACATTCGTCTGAAAATCCAAAAATTACAGAAATTAATTCACAGACGAATTTAGGTCCCATCCAAAAGATTGGCACAACTGTAAGAATAAAATACGCACCTAAAATTATTGTACCCCCCCCCCCCCCCGGCCACCGCATTAAGTAAATCGCTAACGATCTTGGCATACACTATCGATTCGTCGTTACGATAGGCCTGAAAGAACGGATTCGACGGATCAATACTACCGCATAATATACGGCATATTATGCTCCGTTAATAAGCTCCACCATTTCGTCTGTTTTCATACTTTATCCATTTGATCGCTGGTGGACCATCCATATTGAATTACTGTTAGGGGAAGGTACGATAATAACCGTCAGTAATTGCTGGATTATTGTGGGATTAATCGAAAGCTTCTAATAAACAAGGAATCCCTCCTTCAAACTGTTTCTTCTCGGCCCTTTTATGCCAATTTGTGCGAATAAATTGTGCGTTACCCAAATGTACAGGTTGGTGTTTGCAATCAAATACGGAGGATTATCGTATTAACGAGTGTTTAGAACTTTTGAATCTTATTGAAATAGAACCAATTTTGGTACCAGAGCCACAAGAAGACTTAGTGTACTTAATTTTCTCATTACAGACGGCTATACAGTGAGTGATGTCGTGATGTATTGGAAGGATACGCCTGTTCGAGGGGTTGAAGAGGCGGAGCTCCCCCAGTTCACGATTATTGGCTGGGAAACCAACGACAGGTACAGCAATAATTTGAAGTTTC
Source organism: Stenodema calcarata (assembly GCA_963920205.1). Classification (NCBI taxonomy): domain Eukaryota; kingdom Metazoa; phylum Arthropoda; class Insecta; order Hemiptera; family Miridae; genus Stenodema; species Stenodema calcarata. The sequence goes on along the minus strand of OY986062.1, from coordinate 14,326,316 downwards.
ATAGATCAACTGTACGATGCTGAGTTCATTTAGTCAAATACATAAAACATTGATTTCGACAATGAACATGATCACTTGGGTTTAATTCAGGATCGAAATCGAGAACAGAGACTGCCCACCAATGCACAAATAAAATAGTGGTATTCTCATGACAATGTAGAGACGATTTCATTAATATTTGTATTAATTCTACACGGATGGAGGTGTAGAATGTTGACTCCCCTTGGAGATCTGTATTTCAATATTATGTTGCAAGTGCAATAAATAACAGCTTTCCAAATAGTAACCCTTGTCATAGAGTATTATCAACACTTACGGTGGGATTTTATCAAGTCCATTTGTGTTTTTCAGGAAAGAAAAGTTGGCAACAGGTGTCTACCAAAGGTTATCATTGTCTTTCAAACTTCAAAGGAACATCGGATACTTCGTGTTCCAGACGTATCTACCCTCCATCCTCATTGTCATGCTGTCGTGGGTGTCGTTTTGGATCAACCACGAAGCGACAAGCGCCAGGGTCGCTCTAGGTACCATATTTTGCTCAGTACTGTCCATAGAGTTGTAGAACTCCATTACGCCGAAAAGGGGTGCGTTGAACAAGATTTGTTTCAAAATACGTATAGGGTTCGAGCGAGATGACTGGGGGAACTCAAATTACAACTTTATACACATTAATTATTCATTGTACAGCGCTCAGTGGAGTCCAGTGGGTTTGAGCTGTAGCGGTTGGTATGTTGAAGCAGTGAGTGTCCCTAGAGAGGTGGTCCAGTGGGTTTGAGCTGTATCTGTTGGTGTTGTTAGCATAATTACCTTAAGATCGGAAACTGTCAATCTCTTTTAATGAATCCAGAACCCAACAAACCCAAAACAGGACAGCCAACATTTTCGTGCTTCTAGCAATACCGTCTCATATGGTTCCACATCAGTCCACTTCTTCTTTTAGGGTGTGAGTCGGCCAGCCTGTACTACTTTGCATTTCCCCTTGATGCACTTTATCGGGAAAACGATGTCGCACAGCCTCTTAACAATGACGTAAGGCGTTCCCAGAGACACTGCAGCTTCGGCTTGCGCTTCCTTCTTGGATTATGCCACCATCCCTTATGATGGAACCGTCGCAGGTCTTCCCAACGTCGTATCTCTCCTTCATGTCCTCTGCCCGTACCTTGAGTTGCTCCCACTTTGCGTTGTGGGCCCGATGCATCCTTTCCAGGTGCTCCTCCAAGTATTGAGGCTCTCATCCAAAGCAAAGTGGACAGGTAGAGCCAGCTCCCTTCCATGAAGCTGGAAAATCGTTGAGTACCCCGTTGTGGAGTGCTCTGACGACTGGTACTGGTAACTGTGAATCCCAGTCGCCCTGATGGTCCTCGATCATTCTCGCCAACCGCTCTAGAGACTGATAAATTTATTTCCTGCTATTTTGGTACCAACACCTTTCAAAAATAATACTGCCCACTAACAAACAAAAGGAATAATTAAAAGTAGAACCCCTAACTTCCAGCTGCTCGCCACATGGTTCCACACTCGTAGAGGGTCCAATGCAGATTCCCCACCTAGCCTTCGCTAAAGGCATAACGACGTACTCCCAAGTTGGGTCATGAGGCTTTGGAAAATTTCAGACTCGAAATTGGCCCTTTATCTGAATGAACCTCCCCTGGTATACCAAACCGAGAGATGGGCCATGATTCCGTGAGATAGTGGGTATATTACAGACAGCTGCCTCAGCTTAACTCCACTGATTCTGTAGGAGCAGTGATAGTTCAAGTCATAGAAAGCTGTAGCTGTTTTAGAAATTTGATCTGATTTGGCTCAACGATCTCGTTCTTAAGCTACGAGAATTCCCTCTGAGTTCTTCATGTTTTACGCCTGAGCCAGAGATTTTTGAACAACTGGGACCTTCAGAGTGTAAGTAAAAGAGGGTTCTCATTATCACCACTGTTTTACACCATAAAGATACTGTTAAGACTCCCTGCAGTCCCCAAACACTGATCAATTTGCGACAAGCTCTGATTCTCTTCATGTACCTCATTGTCTGTCGTCAGGTATTACAACCGTGCTCACTATGACAACGATCAGCACAGGCGTACGAAGCTCGCTGCCGAGAATATCCTACGTCAAAGCCATCGACATCTACCTCGTCATGTGCTTTGTCTTCGTGTTTGCCGCTCTCCTTGAATATGCCGCCGTCAACTACACTTACTGGGGAGCGAGGGCGAAGAAAAAAACTAAAAAGAACAAGGAGGCTGAGGATACCGCTCGGAAAACCAGTTTATGCGGTACATAATGTTACTTATTTCTCTCATGATATGTTGGTCATTTTCTCATTGGAATATCACTGCTCAATAATGAGAAAACGTCACTTATTGACCGAATAAATATTGGAACACTAAGACAGGAAATTGACTCTTTGCATAGGAATACCCTTCTCTGATGTATTAGGAGTTATTGAGGAGTCTTAGGAGTTATTGAGGAACATTTACTCGGTGTTATTTTCCATTGCAATTGCGTATTACTGAATAATTATTATTAATGTTTATCTAAAGGTTCTAAATCTGCCCCAACTCACGTGTCCGACGGGTACACGAGTGGTACTGGTGGGCCAGACGAAATTATTGAGCTTCAAGACGTCAGGTTGTCTCCAATACCTTCGATACGTAATAGACACAGTTCAGGGCGGTGAGTATCGTCGACCGAAATTATATTTTGATTCGTACTTTCATTCTGGAGTATATCGATATTAGCATTCGTGTTTCTTATTACCGACGCTCGAACAACCGTAAGTTGGGAAATTATTGCTAAGTTAATGGATTTCTCGAGTCCATTATGGATGGGACTTGAGAAAACGACTTTTATCAGTAGGAAAGAACGATTCGGGCGACGACTGATCAGCCATTTAACTCTAAGAACTAACTCTCAACTATTAACGCTAAGAATATTATTAAAATACCTTCAAGCGTTGCACAATACGGACAACTCAAGTGTATTTCATGGTCAACTCGTGTTATTAATGTGCCTAAATAGCATTTCTCTCTATCCTTCCAGGACGGGTCTAGAGGACCCCAGTAAGTTCCCGCCGTCTTTCAGGATGTCCAGGACGTCAGGATACGCTGTCCCTAGCTCAAGGTAAACCAGAGGAATCGACCTCCACACGCCGTTCAATTGTTTTATGAAGCTGATGGAAGCTGATGTGGTTATAATCTGTAGGATAAAGTAGTGAGCATAGATGTTGATGAGAACCCCATGTATAGTTTACAATCTCGGCCAAGTATTTTGATTTCGTTATTCTTCAACTTTTGGAACCCCAAGAGCAACTTCTACACAATAGTGATCTGTTACTGTCTCAATATTGAGATTATGAGGAGGAGACTTAGAGGAAGGAAGGTACTCATTTTCTCAGACAGCACTAAAGGCTCTTACGGCGGCCCAAACCAGATCAAGACTGGTAAAGGAAAGCTGGGAGGCGCTGAACTGCCTGGGAGCAGAAAATAAAGTCACTCTAATGTGGGTACCAGGACACACTAGGGTGGAAGGTAATGAGCGAGCAGATGGCATGGCAAGAGAAGGGGCCTCCACAGCTTTTGTGGGACCGGAACCAGTCCGAGGTGTTGCTAAATGCTCGGTAGGAGCCTCCTTGGGAGAGTGGGTGAGAGAAGGGCATAGGAGGCATTGGGAAGACCTCCCAGCACAACATTTTGGGAAGTCGACTATGCCAGCACCCAGAAGGATCTCAGAAGCTTTGGAGCTGCCTAGGAGGAAGATGAGACTCCTGGTGGGGATGCTGACGGGGCACGGGTGCTTCCGGAAACACCTGCACACAATCGGAGTATATTAGGGAGATCCGTCGTGCCGACTTTGTGGAGAGGAGGATAAAACTACGCCACATCGCGTGAACCAGAAGAGATTGTATCGGTAAAAAACCTTGTAGGGGGAGTCATCAGACTGCTGGAGTCAGTCTCCTCCTCTTCTATTGGATGGAGATGAAAGTCTGCTGGAGTCAGTCTCCTCCTCTTCTATTGGATGGAGATGAAGAAAGTCTTTGTTAAAAATAAAATGATATCACACAATTAAAACCTAAACCTGGAAAATGGGGTTGAGCAACAAGCAAAAACGTTCCAGTGGTAATTTTGGAACACCTCTCCACTGAACCTTTCAGATTTCGGATTGTATTTCCTGTTATAACAAATCGTATGTTTCATTTTCAGGTCGGGGCTTCGACTGCGCCCCAGGGGAGGTGCCACGCGGCCTAAAGTCCTCCACGCGCTCAAGAAAGGTGCATCCGCCATTAAAGCATCCATGCCCAAAATCAAGGATGTCAACCTCATTGATAAATATTCTAGAGTTGTGTTCCCCATTTCCTTTCTTGTGTTCAACTCCATTTACTGGGTTTTCTACATATTCTGATCTTAATTTGTGATAATCTCTCGAAACATCCTGTGCCAAAAGTATTTTTTCCCCGTGCATTTGTTCGTCTTTTCATGGCTCATACCCCGATTTACTTTCCGTTTGTATGATCTCAATGTATAAACATGAATTCCCATTACAGTAATATTTTTAACTCACAGATTTTTAACTGGAATGGCAAGTTCTACTGATTCATTGAATTCACTACTGATTGTTGACACTTTACACAGGCCTTTGGGTTTTGAACTAAAAATAACGGAACATGCTTTTGTTATTATTGGACATTCTACAATCTACATTATACTCTGACGATGAATTTTCAAACAAACGTCAGTTCTCAGTAGAGTGTATTTCAGAATATTGGAATTGGCATTTTTGAAACCCTTAATTTTCTCCAAATTATCGTCTGAACATGAAATTTTAGTTGCAGCTTTAAGTAGCTACTCCACATCATAAGGGCAACATAATTATAAAATATGTTATTAAAATATTATACCATTATCTATCTCGTTCAATAATAGTCAGTTGTCTACTTGTGCGCAAATCATCCTAACCGAATTTCTTTTTCAAATTTTAAACGATCTAATTTTCATGAAAATATCAGGGTAATTATTATGATTATTTGTATCCTGATTATAGAAAAATCGAAGCAAAACTTGGGTAGTTATAGATTGTCGATTATAGCAAGAGTAAGTTCCAAATAACCCGAACTCTCATGTGTAATCAAGTTTGAACGAAATGTGTAGGATATGAATTGCGGGACATTATTGGCCATTGAACGTTGTGGTTGGGAAACAATTGATACTAGACCGAATTATTCTCGAAATAATAAAGTTTGAATTATAGCTTGATGAACACTTCTGAAGGTAATTGGACATTTTTTACATTGTAGAGTTGTATTTTACGCGTTGAACCTCCGAAAAAATCATTCAATCCCCCAGAAAAAGTGAACTACTGTGATGTGGATGCCAAATTATAAATTGGACGTTCAAGGGTACCTAGGGTGCTTAAGTTCAACCGGCCTCTGAGGCAATAATTGGTCGTTTTTATCGCTATTTTACGTCAAGATAATTTGCACCTCAAAGAGAAGGTCAACGGTTTTTTGAAGTTTTTATAGGATCAAATTTTTATTTTAGGGCATTTCAGACTCGGAGTTGGAATTTGTCTGGCCAGTATAACGCTCAATCGGTTGAAATTAAATTGGAATGTAATTAAATCAGTGAATCTATAGTATTTTGTGATTAACATTCTGTGAGTTTCTGGGAACCTTCGTCATAAGCTCGATGCCACAAAAGTATTTTTAACAATTAACAGCGAAAGTGTTAATATGGTTGTACAATAATGAATATACATATTATTTATGAATTACTCCTAGACAAATATGCACAATTTTATTGGTTAGTTAGAGCTATGAAAGAATTTTATGCTTAAAGAACCATGGAAACAACCGTAGTCAGTAGAAAATAGAAAAGAAAACAGATATCGCAAAAAAGTGGTAAAAGAATCATTCAAATGGTACAGTAGGTTCATTAAAAACTGGATTTGGTGTTCAATAAATGCGATAGTGTTAATATTAGATTTTAATCGAATTTGGAATATTGTTGTCCACGTTTTCACGTCCGAAAGCCGCCCTCAGAATTCGTTCCTATGACTGTTCCTCCACCGATTTTTCACTCAAAAAATACAAAAAATAAATAAATAAAACCAAAAATATGTTTGGCGTTGGCAACATGGCAACAATAATCAAAATAATATGTGACTTTTTTAAATGCCAATTTGATTTCAATTAAAGGAAAAATTGTATGATACATAACCATAGTGGCACAATCTAATACTTTTAGCGTAGAGCAAGCGTAGCGAAACTCCTCCCCTTCCGTATTTATTTTACAATCATAGAAAGAAAATGTACATATCCATGTATGTATGCAACTGGATTTTATTGTAGCTGGGACGCAGATCGGTTTATACGCTGTTACGCACCTTCACTAAAAGTGAGTTGTGACGTTATTATTGTTTATGGGTTCTAAATATTTATGAAGGAATACAGTATGTTGTTTAATAACTAGATTGATTTTTCATGTTGTTGTTTCACTATTAAATCCTACGTTTTTCTATGAGAAGGGTTTTCTTCAATTCACGCTTCAGATGAGAGGAGTAAATGGAGGAAAATTGGTTCGATGGTAAAAATCCGATAGTCCTTACGAGGACTGGACTGTATCGGGTCTAAACAGGCTTATTTGTATCGTAATGTGGCTGTGAATTTCCTGATCATGCGCAGACTAAATTCAAATCATACCCAATTCTTCGGAATTTAGGCTTTTGTAAGGAGGAGCGTTCGGCAATCAATAGGCGATTTCCAGTCCTTTCCTTATTTTATGAATTTTCTTCCAACATTTCCACATATTTCAATTCCAGTAGGTGAATGATAAGTATTGCAGCGATTTACGGCGATACGGTTTTGGTGATTTGATGATACGATGAGGTGGTATACGATTTTGAAGCACCTCTCACCACACTACCGACTAAAATATGTAAAACCAGTTTTTCTTCTAATCGCCACTGATTGAAGTTATAGTGAGAAACCATACAAACTAAACAAGTACGAAGAATTTGAAAGTTGGCGCAATGTACTCGTATTTCGGATTTTTACTCATTCACAAGACTTCAACTCGCCAATTTGGGCCACCGTTCTCCACGACATGGTAAGTATTTGGACTCCTTTACATGAATTTCACTACTTTTATTCAACTGCTCTCTCACAGGTATATCGTGAGGAACATCTTTTAAAAAAATTAATCGACCAGTGAATTCATTAGCACCTATCATCGACCAAATATTGTAAACTCTTCGTCAAGCTCATTTCATTCGATAAAATTGTTTTTGTAGTCGCTACAACATAATTCTAGCGAATTTGGATACATTCTTTTCTGAAATTTTCATACTGAACAGACATTTAGAGATAGTTGTTACAACACTTGCAAATAAATTATTAATTACAAACTACATCAAGAAACAATAAACTCCTACTTGACGTTTCAGAGTAACGAATAGTTGAAAATTTCATCCCAGTGGGCCGTAGTAGCTGGGAAAAAATATAAACATTTGTCTTGCATTGGAGTTATTAGTCGTTTTCAAGAAGCTGATATGGCAGTTGAGAAAGTTGAAAAGTTTAGTTTAGGACCGACGGTTTATTTTTAACATTTGAACAGCTCATCGTGGTTTGGTCTTGTGAAGGTGAGTGATTAATGATATGAAATAATTGACCGGAAATCAGGACAGAATGCGACTATGGTGACGTGCGGTACCAGTGAATATTCGACATTTCACTCTTATTTCACTCTACATTTTGGGCGTTATTCAGTAAGTAGAGGAAAATTAAACAAAATTTATGGTTACATCAAGAGTTACATTAATTTAATACTTTATGCAAAAAAAAAAAAAAAAAAAACTAAATAAAAAATTCAAAATGAACAAAAAGGTTGATACAGTAACATACTTGACCCCACAACTACTTCCCCACCCCTCGAAGAAATTAAGTTTCTCTACATATTTTGGTGAGAGCGTGGCCCTTTTGTAGGTTAATATCTCACCACGTGAGGAAATCAGGACTTGGGACGGATTTATCATGAAAACAATCTACTTGAGTGATTGATTAATTTGTTGTTTTGTTCATTTCCTCCTTGGTTGAAAAACCTTTGTCTATTTGGAGAGGAAACACCCCTGAAGATACCCCTGAAGATGGCTTATTAAAGCCGAAAGCTCGTAAAAACTTCTCCTCCGTTTTCTTTACAACCTTCTACAACCCTCCAAATAGACAAAGAGATTGATTTAGTAATTGACTTAGTATCTCCCCACTCCCTCAAAGGGTCACTTTTGGGTGTTGCCAATGAGGAGTGCAAATAGGAGAGTTTTGCGACTTCGCAATTTAAGGTCTCAAAAAGGGCTGAGAGTTAGGCTAAACAGACAAAGAAGACTGTTCTGTACCCATTCGTGAGGTCTCAGCCCTTTTTGGGGCGAATTGTCGCAAAACTCTCCTATTTGTACTACTCCAATTGATGGCCTCTTCTTTATGTGACTGCCAGAAATCGTATATGGTCACAGGGGACAAGCTATCATCTTCTGGGAAAAAGTCGATCCTACTCAATAAATTCTTAATTTTAAATGTTGCTAAATTCACTTTCTGATTGAGTATTTTTTCCGATACCGCTGAAAGTACTCAATGACATGACTCGACACCAAAAGTACTCGGTATCGAAAGAAACTCACATTGATAAAAACTCACACTGGTAGAAACTCACTATGCGACCAAGTTTTTCATTTGGAAATGGAGGAATTTCTGAGGAACTTGAACATTCGAATAGCATTTCAACCAATGCTGCAAATAGCTGTGGATCGACGCCAGAAAAATCAGAAAAAGTTGAAGAGGCTGATCCCTATCCCTACACGTGAGAACAAGAATCTTTTGACAAAACCAGTTGAAGACACTGATTTTTATAGAAAGTCAGTAAAATAAGTAGAGCTGATCTTTGCCCACCAAGTCAGTAATGGTGCCAGTATACACAATACGTGTGCGGTAAGTCGTTCTCCACTCATTTGGGTACTTCAAAATGCAGAATCAAAAAATATAGTACGACGAATTCATGCAGTCAATTTGAATGTGAGACATCATGAATCATAATCCGCGTAAAAATTCAATAGATACGAGATCCCTTCACGCCTCAGACGGAACCACAACCAGGACCTATTGAACGACTCCGAATGATGTTGTGAAAACTACGTTGTTTGTCAACTTTTCAATGAAACAGTTATTTATTGTAAATTATAAGTATAGTTCATTAGAGAGCCAAGTTTCGTGTGGATTGCGTACCGCCTTCTTCTAAACCCCACTAGTAATGCATTCCTCCAGCCTACAATAAATTTAAGAACAAGCATAAACTGGAAAATTAGTAAACTATTAAGTAGCTGTAAAAATTACATTAGTTTAAATGTAAAATCGTTCAACCCCGTGCTGGGCCCAGTCTTAGCTATTCAGTGTAGGCTGTGGGAAGTCCAAAAGTGAACATCAATGAATTGTTGAATTGCCACTTCATTCCTGTTCCTACCTAGTGTGGCATCATTATAATCAACCACCCCCAGATGATTATAATCAAGAGGCTCAATCCCACGACATCCTCCCCTCATAAATTGTGTCTCCTTGGTCTTCGTTGTTCAGGCTTTTGAGCCAGTGATGCCTCGGATGGTCTGGTGTGGAAGGACAAATCAGATGAAATGGGTTTCTTCTAATCCTTCTCCCTCCGTTCAACTGAACCAAATAAGATCTAGGACCTCCGTGAGCTCCCGGTATTGTGCCTGATACGTTGAGGACTCGTACTTGGACTCGAGTTTGTGGCTGCTATGGTGGTGCTTCTTTGGTGGATCAATGTCTCTGGTCATACCTTGTCTTCTCTTTCTTCCGTTCTTTTTCTTCGAACTCTTTCAATTTGTGGAAATCGGGCAGCTAAGGCTGCAATGAGGATGGAGAAGTAGACACGGTGTTTCTAAGGCGTCTTCCCCTCAACAACTAATCTGGAGAGTGCTCGTTGTGTAATGGAGTGGAATTATACATCATGAGACCTTCTTTGTAGTTAGCACACTTCAATACCAGTCGTTTGTACTGCCGATTTGATTGATGGAAGCCAGGACTGCTTGACACAGATCGGAACCCGCACTAATCAGACAAGTCCTGGAATTCCTGACAGTCAAACTGTGGTCCATTGTCCTGCCGAACAATGTGAGGTACACCATGGCCACAGAAAACTATCTGTAAGATGGAAATGATGGATGTAGATGTTGTGGAGTTCAATTTAAACACCTCCAGAAATCGGGACAAATAGTCTTGAATAACGAGGTGGTTTGAATTTTGAACATACATCAAATCACAGCCAATCATTGACCACGGTAAGCTAGGGAAAAGGGTTGGTAGCAGAGGGTCTTGATGTGGAGAGCGATGGACTGCACAGGTGTAGCAGTCTTCCACCTTCTTTTCAATATCACAAAGAATTAATTATTAATTCCTTCTCACGAGGGTATCTCCGTTTTTTTTCCCTCTTCTTACCCTTAGTTTGTAATTGCCACTATTTATTGCCATTAAGTTTCCATTCAGATAATACTTAAATACTATTTCATAAACTTTAGGGTATTTGGAATAAATAATGCTTGCAGAGTTCGTAGGCACTTCTACTAATTTGGCCTAATATTTCCACATTGAGTCTCTCTGAGCTCTGAACTTGAATCACCAAGTTTCAAGTCTTCAACTGAGTTGCAGGCATCGCAAAGTAGGGAGTCCTGACTGATTTCTTTGTCTCTCAGGTGGCTCTTGCACAGTCCTTGGCCGCTCCTCTTCTCTCCCCACCGTTAACGGGTTACTTCCGAAATTCGCTCTTGCAGTCGCTCTGGATGACTGGATATGCAGTCGCTCTGGATGACTGAAACTTTTCATTTGTTGCATCGCCGAACAACCAGCTGACATTTCCACCCCCCGTCGCCTCAAATTAGGGAAGAAGCCAATTGATTCCGAGTTGCGGCCTCAAACTCCTAAACGGCGTCTGGAGGTTGTGGAAAGGGTTGAGGTACAGATACGGGATAGAATGAGGGATGATGGAAAATAGCGATGAAACGGTCCCAGCAGGGGAGGGTGGAAGGAAGTTGATCCGGCCGAAGGTATGTTTTGAAGTGGAAAAGGGGACCGGATCGATACCAGCATCGACGCGGGTTCTCTCCGGCGGCACCGTTGGGAAGCTTAGCCGATGGGCGGGGTAGTTGGACCAGGGATGCTGCAGCCGTAACCCCTCGAAAATTGGAGTGGATTCGTCTCAAGCTTTCTGCCCCAAGGGTTCCGGGAATCGTCTCCGATTCCGCACCTCGAACACCGCCGAGTGTCACCCAAAAAAATTACATATTCGAAAAACATCAACGAGTTGTGTTTCCGTCTTTCCGCGAGTGTCTACATATCGCAGTGCGGCCTCGCGATAAAAACCACATTTTCAATAAAAATTCAAATTCCCTCGTACAGACTTGACTTGATTCCGATTTGATTCACTGCGGTCGACGAAACGGTGATCGCCTAATTTGTTTAGGCCTAATAATGTGACTGTAGCACCCGGGAGTGTCCGGTTTGACTCGCCATGGTTCACCTCCCAACCCAAAGCTCCGACGTAGAAATCCTGCTCTGTTTGATCGCTACGACCATAGGTATGAATTCAATCAAAAACCACCGTATTTGTCAATTAAACCACACAAAACACACCAACTCATATGAACTAGTTTGAATGTTCTTTTGTCCAACACCAGACCCACTCCATACATTCTGAGTCACAAGATGTTTTTCATGTACATGACACTCGCAAAAACCACTGAAATTTACAACAGCCCACGGATTGGTTTTTGGGCCGTTGAGATCCAACGCGAAAATCTCGTGTTTCGTTGGTTTTTCGTTCATGACCACCCACAAATCGCCCTTTGCTTTAGAGGGGTCTATAACCGAAACATCACGAATTCAACCCTCCCCGATTCCCCGGAACACGTTAAATCTTGTTCTCCCCCTCACACAATCGTCGGATCTCTCGCAATATTGCGCTAAAGGACCCCTCGGATTCATCTCCTCCCTATATAATAAACCAAATAAATTATGGTCGTGTATTTAATTAGGGAATATAAATTCCAAAAGGCTACACGCACCGTGATATTATTCACATTTCAATCTCTCAGTGTGTGTTCAGATTCCTCAACTACAATTATTTATAATTATTATACTCATACAGCTAAAACTAATACTTGTCCTATTTATTTGTATGTAGCAACATCTTAACCATTGATTTCATCCATCAAATGGGACATCTAGAACAGTAATTTCGACCTGTAGTTCGCAGCATCTTCGGACAATCAAAGATCAAAAATAATCATCTTCACTTATTTTGTAGTGTTTGGGCTAATTTGTGGAATGGTAAGAAGCCTACCGTAGTCGGCAGTTGGATTCTTTATTATTTTATTTTTTATTTTATTTACAATGGAGGTCATTAGGGTAGGGGAGTGTTTGGCAAAGGAACGCACCCTTTCAAAATGTCATTATCCCTTTTACCACAACAACCTTCGTTTCATTCGCGACCCCACGCGACAATTTTCCGATCGTTTTTTTCCCTTCACCGCCGCCGCTCGAGCGATTGCCTGATCATTTCCACGGGGAATTACAGCGGATTTTGGAAGATTTGAACTTCTGAGAAGGCGAAGGCTTTTCCCGAAGCCCTGAACCTGCGCAATGCGAAACGCTGTAAAGGCGGGGAACTGTTGCGCCCTATTACATACCAAAGGGTTAAAATTGGATCGCTATCTTCATGACTTTTTTCTTCACGGCGGTTTCATCCTGTAAACGATAATCGAAGTAGATTCATGTATTCGATGGAATCTCTTCATTTATGGATTGTTACTGCGACTGAACTTGCGACACTGAGCTCGAAAGGGTGCGATGGGGGTTCAGACGTTGGGTTAACACGTTCTGATGTTTTGTACGATCGATAAAGGTGCGGGTTGTTGAAATACCGGGGTAAATAATACCACGGGAAACGTATCCAACATTTATGGGATAGAATTCGGCTAATTGGATCACACAACCGACGGGCAAATTTAGATTATAATATCCGTCGAATTTTTGTTCAAGCAATACTTCATTTAAGAATAAGTCCTTCGTCCTCCAAAACGTTGTCCACCTCTAGGTCCTCATGTTTGTGGAGACGATTGCTCTCCAATGACGGTGAATACCGTCAATAGGTACTGATTTTTTATTTTTTTATTCTCAAATATTAGATTCCTAATGCAGATTGGCATAAGCCGAGTCTGCTTACTATACATAAATAGAGAATTCCTCCCAATCAACCAGCATATTCTCCTGATCCTCAATTCCTTCTTCGTCTTTTCGATGTTTGTCCAATTTGGAATTGAAGGTCAACTTCAAGTATACCAGTTAATTTTGAGTTGATCTTAACTTCTACAACTGAGATTCCTACTTACTGATGTTCTCTGCTTCCCTTCATTCTCCACATTAGTATCCTTGTTAGTAGTCGTATGTAGATTTCGAGTTGCAATTGCTAGGCCATCTGTAACAGAGAGTAGGTATATAATATATACTATATACTCAACCGTTGTACGAGTAACTTCTTAGCTGGAGACAATAGGTACTGATTTTTCATTTTTGTATTCTCAAATATTAGATTCCTTGGCGCAGTCCCTGAGCCAAATCTGCTTATACATTAGTTGAGAATCCCTCCCAATCAACCAGCACATTCTTCTGATCCTCAATTTCTGCTTCGTCTTTGCAATGTTTGTCCAATTTGGAAATGAAAGTCAACTTCAAGTATACCAATTAATTTTGAGTTGATATTGACTTCTTCCCATAACAACTGAGATTTCTACTTTCTGATTTTCTCTGCTTCGCTTCATTCTCCGCAGATTTCGTGTTGCAATTGCTAGGCCATCTGTAACAGAGAGTATATCTCAACCGTTGTACGAGTAACTTCTTGTCGTGGAAGGTCCTTTACCTACTGAACAATTCCATGCGGGACCCCTGCTTTGTATAGGGCTCAAGAGTAACGTTCTTCCATCTTTTACCATGTTACGTCTATAATCAATGTACGATTTCGGAAGTTAGTAATCCTGTCTTGGAAGGCCCCTGTGCAGTTTATACTCATGTCAAACTTTGTCAAAGTGGAAGTACAATTGCTTCAAATCTCTGAGCTACTGATAACCCAGAAGATCGAATCGTTAATAAATTTTCGAAATATTCATCGAAATCATTACAGCAATTAACACTGGAAATGGTCGATTTCAGTGGTTCTACATTAAACTGCTCTACAAAAAAAAGTGACCTGAAAGATCATTAGATGGCGGACTATTGTTGGAGCGTATAGAGAGAAGCTGGAAAACTGCAGCATGAGAGAAACGTATTTACAAATTAAAAGTGCGGATTAAATGCCTTTTTTTGAATGGTCAGAAGAAACCAAATTGTTTTGAAATTCGATACAAATATACCAATACAATGATTCACCAAGTCTATAACATAATACCAATGTTATTATTGAATGAAGGAACTGCTTCCCCACTCAATCGTATTCCATTTCTCAAGCGTTACAAAATCGTAACGTCGCTAATTACAACTTTTGAGAGTTTCGGTGGGTCCAATTCGACGCAGGAGAATGTAAACTTTCGAATCGTTGCGCTCGATATTTTTTGGCAGTTCCATTGGAGCCAACGAAAACGAAAATGTAAGTGAAAAATAAGCAAAAAAAACTCTATTTTTACAGTTTTTCAGTAGGTTTTGTGGGGATTTGGATGGTTTGGATAAATGTGAAAAAATTGGTGTAATATTTGGATTCAGCATGAAATTTCCTACAAATTTAATTTTTTTTGGACGAAGTTCGTGACGACCAGGAAAATGCACTGTAAAGTTGTAATAAAAAATTGTAACAACGTCGAAAAATCGAAAAAATCATCCAATCGGAAAAAGGATTCAGGGAAAAACGGATTCGGATTCTGCACCCTCGAAACCTACATCCATGATAAAATGAGGACGGCAACTTTTAGGTCACTTTTTTTTGTAGATAATAAAAGATAATAAACCATAATTAATCATTATGATACTGTCTTCACCCGAGAGTCCACAAATATGGGAGTCGCTCAATTGTATTACAATATTATTGTAGTAGGTAATTATGTTGAACGAACCTGAAAAAATGCAATAACAACGAAATAAAATCTCATCACCGTAATTGCCAGTATAACTAACAAGTTCCAGTCATTTAGCATGGCTATATGAGCGAATTTTCGAAGGAACAACTTTTATGTAAAATGTGATGTTTGGAACATCTCTTTCCAAATATGGGCAACTTAGAATTATTGGGCAATTATAAGTATGAAGTATGAAGCTACCCGGTAAATTCTGTGTGGTGCTCTCTTACTTGTCATCTTGGAAAGAACAGGTTCTTACAGTTCCTTCAATGTCGTTTGTGTTAATTATAAAATCTTAATCATGAAGAATAAGCAAACTTCATCTAACTTACAGAGGTGGTGGATTCATGCGAGGAAATGGGAGGCTACTGCGGATTTTCGCATGTCTAGGATTTGGATCAGGTGAATCATACAACACGGGTTAGCGTGGTGATAGTGCCTCTGAAAAAAAAAGATCAAACAATCAAACTCATCCTCGTTTACGTAACTTTACGTATCAAATCGTCATTATATTCGTGCTGTTCTTCAAAATACGTAAATTTAGTTGCGATTTCGGCCGATTTTGAAAGCTTTTGATGAGCAATTAGTTTTAGTCTTCTCACTCTCAATAATTCCGTTCTGGCAATCACGCATTTTAGTTTCCGAACTCCCAAATGATTTCCCCCTCTCCCACTTACTCACAGTTCGGACAATGTATTCACAATTCATTATTACGAGGATTCAGAACTCTTGATAACCAAACCTTGTGAATCACACATTGAGAACACGACTCCTCCACCAGTTTCAAGGCCTCGTTGTTCAAAGTTTCCGTGTTCCTAAACGCTATGCCCCATACCTGATCCCGCGACATCTATTGATAGGAGCAAGCATTAAGTTTACAGAGATGCCTGAATACTGGTGCGAACTGTTGATTTTTTAAAGAACTATGTCCTCGGTTGTACAGAAGAGAACTTGAAGTGTAAAAGTGATTGAAACAGTACATTGTCACCACTTGGGTGGTCATTTGGAAAAAAACGCAACTTTTAGCTCAAATTTCCAAGGTCAGCAAAGGATGCTATAGATCCAGTAAGAATATTGAAAAAAAAAAAAAAAAAATCATATGGTGAAAAAGTGGACATGTTACGTTTTGCTAATAATCTCCTCATTCATATTGATTTTCTCTCCTCTCATGAGCCAAATTTACCACAATTATGTTGTTAGGAATTTCCTACCCCGATGCCCAGTGTGTGACAGCTGCCGCCATGACCGTATTTACTGTTGCTCTAACATGTTTAACGTGATAATAGACGGCAGCTGTCCGGTTCACTGTCAATTGTATAGGCCTTGACAGTCCAGTGCCTGGATCAGCACTCCAATTAGTGGTATTGATGACCGAATTACCAAAAAACTCACTTGCCGAAGTCATTGTGAATATTTCGGTGTATCCTTACAAACCGAAGCAAAGTAATTTTTAGGCTGGACAAGAATGGTAAGTTACTACGGTAATTTCATTTTATCCGGGAAAAAAAAGACATCTTATGTAATCCATTCAATGTATCTGGGAGAATGTCGTAATTTGTATAGTGGTCTTACGCAACTCCCAATCTCAATGACTCACCCCTGTCCATGTTGCCTTGTTTACCGTCTTTTCCGTTCATATTTTATTCATTGAAACACCAATCTCATATACCGCCTCTGGGTGTTACGAAATTCACCGAAAACGGTCATCATCACAGTGTGGGCTTTATGAAAATGACTACTCCTAGCGCTCTTAGAGTAGATCAAGTTTACAATGAGAGACCAGAACCACTTCTGCACGTAAAATAGAGTTCAAGGTTCAGTAGTTTGAAAATAGACCATTTGTTCCAAAAAAGTGGCCAACCTGACCATTTTATTTCTGCCAACTTCTGGTGCAAATATGTATCCTACGAAGAAAGTTGTATCAGAGTAAGTTATAGGAAATTCAATAATCTTTGATTTAAGCGCAGAACGTCGTCTGTAGATATCGACTGTGCAGGTGCAACATTGCCTAAGTCTTTTAAAATCTATAAAGACTTGGGCAATGTTGCACCTGCACAGTCGATAATATCTTATTAATTATCTTAATTAATATATTATATTAGTTATCTCATAATCTTTCAAAAGATTTAAAGAAAATTGGAGAGCTGCATTATTCACAAATGTGATTCCTCGAGTATGGTTATGATGGTTTGAGGGTATTCTGTGGATAATTGATAAAAACTTGAAATATCACTTTCGGACACAAATGGTCAATTTTGAAACTAATATTCCTCATATTCTATTCAATTTGCGAAGCTGGTTCTGGTTTCAATTCGTGGCAAATTTAATCTTCTTCAAGAAACTCAAGACTAGGGATGTCGATAAAAAAACCACGGTTCAACTTTCAAAGCTGCAAACTTGGATTTACTCAACTGGTACCGATCCAAACAACATCCAAACTAGTGTCCTCATTGACTGGCCAAATTTGAATCACCGTCAGGGTTAAAATAGACCAAATAGACGCAGATGAACTAATATGGACTCATCTAAATTGGGGCAAGTAGGCCATCCATGAACTAGGGATCTATTTATTTGTTTACAACCATTCAAAAGATAACAAAGGGATATCATAACAGTGGGCAATTCGCACAGTTTTATTAGTTTTCGCTGCTCTATCACTATATTCAGCACTCGAAATATGTTTTTTTTCTGATTTTTCAGTCAAACTTAAAAAATTCTTACTTGGGATGCCTAATGTGGTTTGAAAACACCTCTTTCTTCGTTGGCATGTATTGAGGTTATTGTATATATTTGTTTAGGACTGACGATGGGCATAGTCCCGAAAACCACACGTTAAATAAAACCAGTTTATACGAATCCGTGGTTCTCTCCTCTGTTCGACCACACACTATTCACTCAATTTTTACTACTTGAATTCATTGAAAGTTACTTATGTTAATGTGGAATTCACCAGGTACCGATAAAACTGCCCCAGTTACGTCGCCTTTTTGATAACTTATGTTGACGTGGAATTCAGCAGGTACACGTAAAACTGCCCCAGTAACGTCGCCTTTTTGATAACCCATGTTAACGTGGAATTCAGCAGGTACCGCTAAAAGTGCCTCAGAAACGTCGCCTTTTTAATAGCCCATGTTAATGTGGAATTCAGCAGGTACACGTAAAACTGCCACAGTTACGTCGCCGTTTTAATAACTTATGGAAATCAGCAGGTACACGTAAAACTGCCCCAATAAAGTCGCCTTTTTAATAACCCATGTTAACGTGGAATTCAGCAGGTACCGCTAAAAGTGCCTCAGAAACGTCGCCTTTTTAATAGCCCATGTTAATGTGGAATTCAGCAGGTACACGTAAAACTGCCCCAGTTACGTCGCCGTTTTAATAACTTATGGAAATCAGCAGGTACACGTAAGACTGCCCCAGTAAAGTCGTCTTTTTGATAACCCACGCTAACGTGGAATTCAGCAGGTACTGACTAAAATTGCCCCATTTACGTCGCCTTTCTGACGGTCCCCCTCCAGTACGATTGACAAAATGTCCCCAGTTAGATTGTGTTTTGGCAGCTCGTGTCCCAGATGGGCTGTTCTGGGCAGGTTCCGAACTGGAGGAAACGAAATGGTTCGAATTGAATCGCCTTGTGCGTTCGAATCAGCCGCATTTAGTACACTTGAGCCGCCTCTCGCTGATGAATTTCAATAAGAATTCTTCATTCCCCGGACGAGGAGGGAGGAGCAACGGATCAACAGTTGCCCAAGTACCTGAGATCCCCTGGGGAAGGAGGGCGACAAAGCTCAGGAAGATGTGGGCGGCAAAGGGTTCGCCTTCCATTGAGTGAAAAGGGAAACCCCTGGAACCCCCTTTCGGCCCCCAAAGGTTCCCATTGATATGAGCTCCGGACGCCCATGCGCTCCGACCGCCGATCAATAGGCAGCTCCCAGAGACGGGCGCGTGGGCGAGCGAGCGGCCTCGGCCTCGCCCCATTCACGCCGCCCGGGAGGTCCCCCCAAACCGCCTTTTAGCGAAATTTCGGAGAAAATACGCTGTTGCCATGTCCTCGAAATTTTCAATAGACAAAATGGATTTTGATTTATTTATAGAAGTTGATACCTTTAGTCAACTATCAACCTTCATCTAATTTTTCCCTTACTGGGAGAAATCTGATCATGGATACGTCTGTTTTTTGCAGTAAGGGAGAAATTAAGTAAAGAAAAAATGGTTTGTAAGTCCTAAGAAGGCTACATAGCAAACTACATCTTCATAGAGTGAATAGCCGAGAAATTAGCTATAAGAGCCACTCAGCTGATCCTGGCCCTATTCTGCTTGATGTGTAAGTCCTAAGGAGGCTACATACCAAATTACAGCTCCATAGAGTGAATAGCCGAGAAATTAGCTATAAGAGCCACTCAGCTGATCCTGGCCCTATTCTGCTTGATGTGTAAGTCATAAGGAGGCTACATACCAAATTACAGCTTCATAGAGTGAAGAGCATAGAAATTAGCTTTAGGAGCCCCTCAGCTGATCCTGGCCCTATTCTGCTTGATGTGTAAGTCCTGAGGGGCTACATACCAAATTACAGCATCATAGAGTGAAGAGCATAGAAATTAGCTCTAGGAGCCCCTCACCTGTTCCAGGCCCTATTCTGCTTGATGTGTAAGTTCTAAGGAGGCTACATACCAGATTACAGCTTCATAGAGTGAAGAGCATAGAAATGAGCTCTAGGAGCCCCTCAGCTGATCCTGGCCCTATTCTGCTTCACGTGTAAGTCCTGAGGGGGCAACATACCAAATTACAGCATCATAGAGTGAAGAGCATAGAAATTAGCTTTAGGAGCCCCTCAGCTGATCCTGGCCCTATTCTGCTTGATGTGTAAGTCTTAAGGAGGCTACATACCGAATTACAGCTGGCTTTGGTTACCCTTACGGTGGATGTTGTTGGGATCCAAATGAATAGTAAACCACAAAAGCAACGACCAAAGAGCTATAGCCAAAAAACCACTTAATTTTCGTTTTTTTTTGGTTTTCGCTGAATATTTCATTTAACGAAGGTTCTAAAGGGAATGGTCTTTATGTACACTCTCAAACTAGACTACATTTGCTACAATTTGTAGCCAGAGCGAACTCTGTGCAACCATCACTTTCTGAGGTACAGGTCTCAAAAATAGGCCTAATTGTCCGAAAAGTGACCACTTTGACAGTTTTTCTCTGTTGATAGTAAGAGGTCCAATCCTTATGCCTTACTGATCAACTCTGGGCGAAGTCCACTCTCAACTATACATCTTGTAACCTTTTGCAAGCACGGATGTACATCTTGATTGGACTACGTAACAATATCGTTTTTTCCCTTTTTTCAGCGTTGGTCGAAGGGAAAAATGGAGGTTGGCACGTCCCCGAAGGCTGGGATATGTACCAGACCCACACTCACGCCAGGGGAGCCGCACGACAGATGTACGGGAGCAGGGCTCTGAGACCGACGGCCAACATGCCACCGAAAAACCAAGGGACTCACAATCCGCAGTCTTATCCGCGTGAGTATTCCTTTTAACGTTCTCATATTATGCTGGTTTTTTTTAGTGTTTGGCAGATTTTGGTAATCATTTTACGTGTCACCATTTGCTTAATGTGAGCGTTAAGCTAGATAATTCGATTTTTGTCCAAAATGAGATAAACACTCTGGGGCAGTCATATTGGTGACCTAGAAAGGTATTGTGCATTTTTAGTCGACTCGAAAATTTACTCATGAATTTAAACAAAAAACAATAAATTGAGTAAACCATACCATTACCATCCTCCATCCCAAACCCCTTCCCATTTAAGAATAAAAAACAATATCTGAGCTCAACAACAAAACAACAAATGAGCTCCCCTACTACGTCTGCATTACAGTAAAGTTCACCATCTACAGTAAAGTTCACCACTACTCATCTGCAGAGTTCCACATCAGGGCTTTCAATCACTTGACGAATTTCTTGCTTAAGCAGGGTTGTGGTATGGGGTTTGTTTTCATACACTTTGGACTTGATGAACCCAATTAAAGAACTGTTAAAAACGGTTACTGCTGAAACCGTAAGTTTGAGATATCGATGTTTTCCAGAGATGCCAAAAACAATGAATATTAATAAAGAATTTTAACCATAGAAACTCGTTGCCCGATTGTGCATTGTTCATCAACTATTGATCAACAGATAAATAACTCAGGAATCTCTAATCGCAAAATACCTAGTTGTTAGACAAAAATTACATCAGTCCTACCAACAAACAAAACAAAAAATGGCGGGCAATCCAAATCCGGGTTTTTACTCTTAACTCTTTTGAAGTAATCGACTAAATTGTAACTGATCTGAGGGTAAAAAAGTAAGCAAAAAAAAAAAAAAAAATGTATTCAAAAGATAATGATACTTTTGTGAATAACTAGAACAAATCAGAAACCAGAAAACTGAGCTGCCTTGAAAACCTGTGATTTTCGACTTGACTAGTTCTTCCCATATGGTACAAAAATTTACCAAGATCGTATCGATTGTTAATTGACATTTTCGGTGATGTTTTCATAGGCCCAGGCTTGGATCACACAGGTCACGGCCATAGAGTCTACCCTTGGCCACATCACAAACAAGGAGAACACGGAGAAGGTGAGACATGTAAAGAATGAAGTACCTACTTAACAATTTTCTGGTCCCCACAATCAAGTTAGAGGTACAGTCGAAAAAGGTTGTAACGACCCGAAAGCATTTCAGAAATTCTAAGGGAAGGACCAACCAAAACGGTCTAGTATTTAAGGGCCTGCAGGACCTAGGTTGGAACGTTTTTGAAGATATCAAATTGTGGCTAAATTGTTTTATTAAAACAATTTTTTGTTTTTCTGTTTGGGTAAAGTATTCCATTCTGATTTCGTCCTTTGCTTCCTGATTTTGTTCTGGGGTTAACTGGTGGGAGAGTGAGAAAGGTTAATCTCGTTGCAGGAGCGTCTGAGGGTTGTGGGAGCGTTTGAGAATGGGCGGCTTTAGTGTGTACTTTTCGTAGCGCTTGCATTTAGTCCAGTTTCAAAATCTTCACCTTAACGCATTCGAAGTAGGTAACTTGTAACGGCCAACTTTGTACCAGCCACTGTATAGGAGAGGGACTGGAGGGGTCTAGCTTAGTTCTTCATATGGAAAACATATATCAAGCTAGTCATGAAGCCTCCTAGCTTTTGCTGTAACGTTAACTTTCTACCCGGACTCTACGATTTCCGTTGTATTTTCTCCCGCAAGATTGTTTAGGAGTGTAAGTACGGACTGGTAAGAATTTGTTAGGCACGTGACCGGGTGGGACAAATACTAGCCAGGCCTGGGCCACCTTGCTCTCCAGAAGCATCATGGACATCATGGACGCTGGAATGCTTCTCTGGCACTCGGTAATCTCTGCATCGTGTCTTGCAGAGTTCACAGCACTGCAATGAAGTGCAGGCGTGCGGTGTGCTTACCAGCTGAGGCTGTGATGATTAGGGATAGGGGATGGGTAATTTATTATTTATTTTCTCCCAGACCTTTGCTCCCTCCTGACCAAAACTTGGAAGGAGCATTGCTCCTTTGCCCTCTCTCTCACGGGTGTCGACAACCCTGAGGTTTCCAAATGAATGATGTAGTTTGAGGCATAACTGGGCACATAACCACACCATCAGAACACTCTCCGCAGTAGGGTACTCGTGGAATCCCCAGCATTCGGATGCTTGACACAAGATTAAAATTTAAAATATTATTCAAATTCCGAAGTTTGACATTTTGTAAAATACTACTCGTATTTAGTGGTTATAGGTAATATTTATATTGGACCACCGTCTGAATTAAGTGATTTCCTCCTGCTCGCTTCTTAAAAACTTGGTTATAACTAATCGCGTCATTACAAAGACTCGTGATACTTAATCAAAGATGAAGAGGGATAAAAGAATGCTCACCATTCTCGCCATTTTATAGGCAACTAAGATACCCAACCTCGTGCTCCAACGTGTATGGATTTCCTCAATTAACGTTTAGCCGGCTATTTATACCGGCCCAATCAATTGAAATCCGCTGACTACCAATTCAGCTCGATGCTCCAAAAGTGGACCTTGCGAGTTGATTGATACCAGGAGGATAAACGGGGGTCAAGTGATGACACCTACTAACTGCAACAGGGGGTCCCCCTTTAGCCCTCCAATCTCTTTGTTGAGCATTCACACTCATTCTTCGTTCATTTCTTCGTTTAATCCGTTTCTTAGTGTATCCAAGTTGACATTTCATGATGAATCGTGGCAACAAATGTACTATTTTATTTTATTTTTGTTTTTTTTATTTTTTGTTAAAATCCAATTAACAAATAAAAAACCGAATGTGATCGAAGTGTTGGTTGAATCAAGTTATGCCTATCAGAAATTTGAACAGTATGCAAAGTTACCACGACATCTCATGAGATTTTTGTGTACCCAGCCATGTTTCTCAAACGTTTGGTAGGTAATTTGACTGTGACCACGCTGCGATTTGTTGACCTTATCTGAGAAGTTAACACTGTTTTTGATCGGGAACAGATTGAATATAGTGGAATGAGAATATATCGATTTCTGAGTCGACTACGATGTAAACAAGGGAAGAGCAATCGCAAACGAGATTGGGTGCATTTTGAATATCGAATATGAATGCTTTTTACAACTTTTAGTCGAATTAATTGAGATCGTAATTGTGGAGGGAGGTGAGAAGGGAAAACTTCGTCCTTTTGGAAATCTTGAAAGCCTACAGAAACCTTCGAGAAATCCTGAAGAACTTCGTTAACGTACTTATGGGATGAACAGATGTGATCTGGTTGCTGATCATGTCAGATGAGATTTTTAGACTTGAAACAGGACTTAGAAACAGGAGCTGGTGGAGGAATCCCTGGGAATCCCACTCCACGCAACTGCTCTCTGAATGACCAATTCGGACAATGTCTTCCATCTAAACTCCATGTTTCCTTCATTCTCAGCAGCCTTAAGATTTGGATAATTTTCCTGAAATGTTTAAACACTCGTTCGATTGAACGCCAATCCAAATGAAATGGCAAATCTGCATCCAAACCATGCAATGCATTCGGAAACCCATTTTGAAGAAACGTGTTAGCACCCGTCGCCAAAGCGGCCCAACAACAGTAAGATTGCTCACGTTTGAGTGTTTATGTGCAATGGAGGGGTATCAATTCTCGTTGATGGCTGTAGTAGAGAGTGGTGGGATGGATCGAATGAGACAGCTACACACAGCACTCATCGCCCAACGAGCCAGTTGCATCGTAACAGGACCCGAGTGATGTTCAGTGCACTTCTGATGTCAACGATTTTGATTTGTCTCATTCGAGAAAAACTCAGTCAGTTAGAGAACTTTGACTACCCGATAGGTTTGTTTCGTCCCGTTTCAACATGTTAATTTCAATTGCGTCTGCATCGTTTAAATTGTGTTGACTTTGACACTTTTTGGCGTCTGCAGGGAATAAGAGGGGTTCTCTTTCTTTCAGCAAAATAAGGGTACAAATCAACCGACAGTAGGAAAAATTTGCTGTTTGAAAAATCCAAGTTGTACAAAATCTCCAGTTCAATTGTACAGTTGGTAACTCCAGTAACGATACTGTGTGCAAAAAGTTGTTGCAGGTAGGAATAGGATTCAGCCTCCCGGTCCGGGCGTCTACGGCAAAGACAAAAATGGCGACACCAGAGGACCACCTATTTGGAACAACCCCATCGGCTATTTGCCTCCCGGGGATCCTGACGACTACCCCATACCACCTGAGTTGGCTCCGATAGATGAAACTGTTGGAAAGTACGTTCAACCGCCGGAAGAAGAGCAGATCGACCCATATCGTAAGTTCGAATGGATATCCTCAAACGGTGGCAGTTGCTTTTCACCGAATAGCCACGAATTCATGCAGCATATTCATTCTGAAGTTGGCTTCAGAATGAATCGAAACATTCGTGTCTGACTATCTACAAACAGATTAATCGGATATGGAACAAGCTCTTTTTTTTTCTTTTTTTTAAATGCCTTTGTGCCTTTGGATGAGAGTATCATGCAGGTGGCTGAGGTGACTTGTTTGGTGCTCAGATCGATCATTTTCTGAAGTTTTGTACTGTAATTAAGTACTTGCTGCTTCTGTTCACGGCTCTTGAGAACTGCAGCTTTTATTACCATACCGTGTTCTATTTCATCAGTGGACACCGACGAGTACGTGGACAAATGCGGAGGCTACTGCCGCGGAGGAGAATACCTCTGTGCTGCTTCTTGCACTTGCATTCCGGCCGCTTGGCGCTGCGACGGCGAAATGGACTGCGTCAGGAGTGAAGACGAGTCAGACTGCAGCATCAACCTGCACTTGTCCGTGATCTGCGACACAGAAACGCACGTGAAGTGAGTAAACCTAATTGTTATTAAGAATATTTTGAAACCAATCTCCAATGGAATTTCTTGGAGCATTATGGCATCTCTGTGTAGTATGATTGTCACAACCTCTACAGCAACTCGTGTCTTTTAAAGTAGTACATTTAGCAAACCACCTTTACAATCGTCTTTTTTACTAGTAGTAGTACCTATAGATTAAGAGCTGTATATTTGAGAAAATAGTGTCGTATTCGATTCTGTTCATAGGTAACTTTTAAAGCTTCGTACGATCCAGATCCGTATTTTACTTCGTCCCTCTGAGATAAAATTTGATTTGTTTTTAATGGTCAGACCTAAAAAGCAACTTTTTTAGTTCGAGAACGACAGCAACATCAGAGCTCTCTGGATTGTAACAAAGATTTTTATTAGGTCGTGTGGAATCACAGGTGACGGCGCTATAGTCATAAAATTCAAGTCCTCATCGTACGTCGCTGTTGTTCTGAATACGAGGGGGAATTGACCAAAAACCTGAACCTATCTGTACATAAGTACAGAAGGTAAATGAAGAGTATCCAAAACTAGTATCAGAGTATTGAAGATTGCCACACCTGACTTTTAGTAAAGTTTCCTGTGACCCCTGAAACTCTTTAAATATATAATAATTGCTGTTTTGTTGCTTACAGATGCCCCAATACTGGTCGATGCATAAGAAAAGACTGGATGTGCGATGGTGAAGATGATTGTGGAGACTTTTCAGATGAAACTCACTGCGGTGAGTTTATTATGATTATTTATGAAAATCTCTTCGTCATGACGTACCTAAACTTGAATACGCCTTTACAATAGGCCTGTAGTCCATAATACGAGTATGTTAGCTTCATTCAACAGGCGTGTCAAAATTCGTCATTTCCAACCGGACTTCATCCACCACCAATTATTGTCACGTTGGCGAAAATTGAATTATTGGTGTAATTTGTTCAGGCCCTTCGGTCAACTGCACCAACGAGGATTTCGAGTGCACAAACGGCCTGTGCATTCCACTCAATTGGCTCTGCGACGGCGACAACGATTGTAGGGATTATTCTGACGAGATGAACTGCACCAGGAAGATGTAAGCTGGCCCTATACACGTCCAAAAACTACAGTATTTAGTGTGGTTTCATTTAATATTTGTGAATTATGAACGTACGACATTTTATACGACATTCGTGAGTATTAATCCACATTCAGTTCCAACCTCAAATTTTCTTGACAGCACAATCGCAAAAACTTGTTGACTCTCAAAAACACAAATTTCACCAACTTTTCGTGATCCAGATATTCCTGTTCTTTGAACTTATTTCTTCTGTACTTA
Organism: Stenodema calcarata; assembly: GCA_963920205.1. Lineage (NCBI taxonomy): Eukaryota > Metazoa > Arthropoda > Insecta > Hemiptera > Miridae > Stenodema > Stenodema calcarata. The sequence goes on along the minus strand of OY986062.1, from coordinate 14,299,467 downwards.
CTTTTACTGGGATTTCGTTTAAAATATAGAAATGTGTGACCTTGGGTTGGATTGTGGGAGCCCTCAGACACACAAATTGTCCATTCTGTCCGTCTGACTCTTAAGATACTGATATAGACCGATTTGTTAAAACTAGTAGCTATTACTATTATTAAATAATTTTTTGTTTCTCACTCGAAATTTCAGTGACTGCGGTGAACATGAATTCGAATGCAGTGATGGAAGTTGCGTATCGATGGCCTGGAGGTGCGATGGAGAAGCCGACTGCACGGACCAGTCAGACGAACAATCTTGCAGTAAATATATTTTATCAATTTGATAAAACATCATGTTCCCTGAGTGTTGATAGATCGATTAAAAAAAAATTAATAAATACATCCACATAGTGTCCGGTACTGAAATACTATACGAAGCAACATGGGGCTATATATATATAAAATCGAATGTATGCATGCCCTGTATAGACGGCCAACCGATTTTGACAGGGATTGCCCCTTGGGGATGAGCAAGTTCCAGGGATGGTTATAGGCTATGGTAGAATCCTCCTTACGCCTAGAACTGGCCTTTCCTTCGTATTTCGTAACAATTTCGGTTCTAGGGAAGGGCTATAAGTAATAAGAAATTTGCAGACAGTACAAATTTGCGAGGTACAAACAAATGTGACTTTTTTTGCGCAATCCCCCCTCCCAAGTCCGGATACGCCCCTGCCCACTAGGTATAATATACGTTGAAAACTGTCGATCTTCGACTTAGTTAACGGAACGCCCCTATTTTTTCCAGAACCCATCGTCCCTGAGTGCAAGGAAGGCGAAATTGAGTGCGCGTACCCTCGATGCGTCCGTGAGGAATACAAATGTGACGGGGACAACGACTGCGGTGATTGGAGCGATGAAGATGACTGTCCCAAAGTGGCCGGAGGGGCGTGTGAAGAAAATGAGTTCAGGTGAATGTTATTTATATTGACTGCCGCCTGATGTCAACCCATTAGTCGTTGGACCATTTTCGGCACAGTATTTTTGGTATATGAAAAAACAAGGACCTGTGCGACCGGAGTTAAAGCCAGAAAACCACTAACTTTTCTCACTATTCACGGTTTTCGCTCAATTCTCATTAAAGGAAGGGTATGACGGGTATGGTCACTATAATATATATACACTCTTGAACTAAAATGAATTTGCTACAAATCAAGACGAAAGAGATAGAGTTCTATACGACCATTAGTTTCCAACTCCTGAAACAACTCCTCAAAAACACAGCTAATTTTCCAAAAAGTGGAAAACTGTAGAATATTTTGTGAAATATCTTCAAAAATACGAATCCAATGTCAAATGTTATGTGACAAGAAGTTACAGGAAATGTAATTAGCTTCAACTTGAAAAAGAGTTATATTCAAGTTTGAGCCAAAACCGTACTTTTTTTTATTTATTTATTTTTTTGCTATAATTCCGGTCCCACAGGTCTTTGGTCGCTGCTTTTGTGGTTTCTTACTATTCATTACGGTCTCAAATACATATAAGAAATTCATAATGACGACCTTCTGCAAGCGCCCCCTTTTCATTCTAACTTGATTGGACTACAAAAAAATCGACATTTTTCTAATATTAACAAATTTTGTTGATTTTGCTAGATGTGAAAGTGGGAAATGTATTAACGACAAGTGGAGGTGTGATGGAGAGAAAGACTGCGAGAACGGTGAAGATGAAGTAAACTGCTCTTCGTCATCACCGAGAACGTGCACTTCTGAAGAGTTCCCCTGTCAAGTCGGAACATGCATACACGTGAGTTGTACAAAGAGTTGCAGTCAAAATTGGTGTGATGAGTCGTCTACTTAGTTTTATTGAAGATTTCAACTTTAATTGGTGAAAAATTTCGGTTGGACGCCACAACGTTGGCATTCGCTGTAGTTCTCGTTTTTAGTTAATGTACAGAATGTACAGAACACTGAAAAGTGTCGGTGTTGTGTGTGTGTCTATGTGACCCGTACTATAAGTTGGGAAGACACTTGCTGTTCCAAAATGGGCCTAAAGCTGGCACTGCTACTCCAGGTATCAAAACGCTCTCGAAAGTTGAAAGTAGAAAATTGGATCCGTTGCAGCCATATTTTATTTGTAAGTTGTGGGATGTTCAGAGAATTCTAATGCAGCCGGTGCTTGTCAAACCTTGTATCTGCCAAAATCAATTGCAGTTCACCATTGCAATGCAGTTCGTGCTGCTTCCGAGCAGACCTCCTAGGTGACTGTTCGACTGGTGCTCTGTTTTCTGGTGACTGTTCACTAGAGCCACATTTTTGGGTGTTTTTGCTATTGTTGGTTTAAACTATTGTGCTGACTGAAAACGGGCAATGAGACCCCTCCCACAAGGAATCCAGCTCCCACAGCTGCACTGTTTGTTATAGGGCACCCTGTACTACTCGTAGATTCCTGCACATAATTATGGTATGTTTCAGAAACAATGGGTGTGCGATGGCGTGCAAGACTGTTCCGCCGGCGAAGACGAACTGAACTGCCCAAGCAGGTGTGATCCACAAACGCAATTCACTTGCGCTCCGAGCAACATTTCCGTCCTGGGGACCCATTGCATAAGGAAGAAACAAGTTTGCGATGGGATCGCCAATTGTAAAAGTGGAGAAGGTAAGACTTGGAATACTTGAAAATTTTCATGGATTCATTTTCCATTTTGTTGAAAATTTGTGTGACATCTGCCGTTTATGCAGGTTTAACAGCCAGATGAATGTTAATAAGCTCCATAGCTGATTTCAATAACCATAAAAAAGCCGGTCTGAAAGGAATATTACTATCTTCTGGCACCTGAGGTTTGGAAGGAATAGTAATAGTAACAGGTTCAAGAACGCTTTCAATCATAATATTATTATGATCGACTAATTGACTGTTGGTAGATCAGCTCACTATTACTGGAAAGTATGTCTCAAGTCTTTTTGAATGACTTCACAACTGGGCCAGAGCGTGAAACGATTCCTCCTTGAGTTGGTCGAGTCACGTTGGATGCCATCCCAGGTTAAGGACCAATTCCAGGCAGCCTGAATCCCAAGATAGCAGATGTCTGAGTGGCATCCAGGCTTCCAGACGACTCAGCTTTCTCAGATGTCTAATTTAGCTCATATGACTCCTGGTTCCCATTTGTTTTCCAATTGTTTCAAAATTCTTGACATGATGTCTCCCTCCACAGACGAACTAAACTGCCCGACGACCATCCCATGCGCCCAGTCTAATTTAAAATGTCAACAAGTATGCATCAAAACTCACGATCAGAAATTCAACTGTTCCTGTCGTCGTGGTTACGAGCTGGCACCAGACGGTATAAGGTCAGTATTTTAATAGTGTGTGTATTTGAATACGTAACGTACAGCCACTTGGTGTATGCGGGCGTTTGAAATTTTACATTTGTGATTAAATTTTTTCTGTAGCTGTCAAGATGTTGACGAGTGCAGTTACGATTACTTTCCCGTGTGTAGTCACACGTGTACAAACACTATAGGGTCGTACGTGTGCGGATGTAATAAAGGGTACGATCTGAGACCTGACGGATTCACTTGCAAAGCTAAAGGGGACCCACCGACTCTGCTATTCGCAAATAGAGTGGATATCAGACAAGTAAGTAATTGACCGAATAAAATTTTGCTCTGGAATTTGAAAACCTTGTATTTTTACTTCAAATTGATCCAATTCCCTTGAAATCTTCTTCAGGGATATCATTAAATCAAAATTACTAAAATGATCCCTGAAACGAGATTAGCGTCTCAATTTACAAGATTAGCTCGCATCTCTAATTTACGTTCAATATTTCCTACAATCTTTGATTATGCAGAAAATTACACTATTACTTAATATCTTCTTTGTGCGTCACTACCTTCCAGGTGAGCTTAAACAACTTGAAATACACTTCCATCATACGGAATCTCCACAATGCGATCGCACTGGACTTCCACTACACGAAAAGTTTAATATTTTGGACTGACGTGTCTATGAACGTCATCAGAAAAGCCAACGTTGACGGGTCAGACGCTGTGGGTCAGTAATTTGTAGTATGTCATTTACTGAAGTTGGGTAGTTAGTAATTGATTATTGAGTTTACGTTTTGTACGTGAGATGCCATGAGTAATATCCTGAGTTGTAAGGCCACTAGTCAGTGGAAATAGGCCAGATGTGAGTTGGATTACTCTGTGTATCATCTTACCAGTTGAATAGCCGCTAGTCTGTGGTTTTCAGATATCACAAGATGGGGGCTCGACTCGCCAGGTGGTGTGGCAGTGGACTGGATCCACAATCTTCTGTTCTGGACGGATTCCGGAACGCGGAGAGTTGAAGTCTGCACCCTGAAAGGAGATATACGTCATGTTTTAGTTTCGAATGATATGGACAAGCCTAGAGCGATATCCGTCCATCCAGGCGAAGCCTACGTCTTTTGGACTGACTGGGGTACGGGTTATAGAATATAATGAGCTACTATGAAGATTTGAAGTGATTGCCATTCGTGTTACTGATTCAATTTTAACTTCATGTTGCCAAAATCACTGGTTAATGGACATTTCAAGGTCTTGAGCAACCTACACATACAAGATCCAAATGCATGTTACTGTTCAATAATAATACTAACATCTTCCATAATGCCACCCCAGTTTATAAAAAGAAAAAACTAGTTCCACCATCGTCCCATCCAAACAAAAACAAGGGGTAATTTTGACAGATGAATTTTGTATAACTATAAGCTCATCTAAACATTAAATAAGCATACACTTTCCAGGTCCTAAGCCCAAGATAGAGAGAATTGAAATGGACGGCTCACAGCGTATGACCATAATAGAAGAGTCCATCCAATGGCCCAATGGCTTGACCATAGATTACACAGCAGATAGGATTTATTGGTCCGACGCTAAGCACCACGTCATAGAAAGCTGCTACTTTGACGGGACCGCTAGGCGAAAGGTGAGTATGTTACTATGAAATACAAGCTGGACGATCCGTGCGTTGCACCTGATATTAGTAGCATTATAACAACTATCTTCGAACAATCGGAATTGAATTAATATTTGGTAATGATATAATAATTTCCATACAGGTGATAACGAAAGGGTTACCTCATCCTTTTGCCGTTACTTTATTCGAAGATGCCATATACTGGACGGATTGGAACACCAAGAGTATTTCCACAGCTAACAAAGCAACAGGGTCCGGTTTCCGAACTATTCACAGCGAATTGCATTTCCCGATGGATATACACAGGTGAGGCCCATTAATGTCCATATTCCATGAAATGACGTCATTTTCAAATGTTGGTTCTGTTCTAACAATATTATTTATTCCAGCTTCCATCCCCAAAGGCAGCCCAACTACACGAACCACTGTGGGAACGATAACGGAGGGTGTTCACATCTTTGTCTACCAAACAAATTGAACTTTCAGTGCATTTGTCCTCTTGGCTTGAAACTCATCCGCAATAAGTAAGAAATCTGTGATCTCTAAATATAATATTTTCAAGGGAAATTTCAGTACTTGAGCAATCACTTCTAAATGACTTTTTACTGGGTGTTGTTTAGGATTTATACGATTCCCTAGGGGTCCACTATACTGTACCATATTATTTCTAGTCGAACTTGCGACAAGACGACGGACCGAATGCTTCTGTTCGCTCGGAAAAAAGATCTGAGGATCCGCTCGCTCCAAGAAGGCACCAAAAATTACGACGTCGTCATTCCAGTTGATGGAATCAAATCAGCTTTAGCTCTCACGTGGGATTCAAACAGCAACACAATCTTCTGGACTGATGTCGAGTCGAGCGCTATATCTTCTGCGAAAGTGAACGGTTCTGATCAGACGAAAATCATTAACAATAACATAGGTTGGTATATGTTTAGCGTTATCTCGTTTTTCTTCGACTCAATGCGTTCATTTTTCTAAGTTATGTACTTGTGATGTATTGTTATAGACTCTCCAACCGGCCTGGCCATAGACTGGGTCACGAATAAAATCTATTGGGTCGACTCTGGAACGAAACGTATTGAAGTTGCTAACTTGGATGGAACGATGCGAGCGCTGCTTATTTGGGAGGGTCTGAGCAATCCTCGAGACATTGTTCTTGATCCTTTGAGTGAGTTTCCTTTACATCACTATGACGTGTGGAAAAGTTAGTTTAAAGTCATATCAGAGTAGTGCCTGGTGAAAGCATTAGTGGTTTGAATATCATTTTATAAATGTTTTCCAGCTATATCACGTTGAAATACCACGTTACCTATGTGCAGATCTTTCCATGTGTATCTCGTTCCTCCATCATGTTCTGAATCGGTGGTCATTAGCTTTGTTTCTGAAGTCCTCTGGTTCGTGTGCAGTACAAACCACAAATGCTGCCAAAAGTAGGCCGTTCGAGCCGGTGCTAGAACCAGAGAGACACGAGGGCGTTTGAAGGATGCACTGATGGAGAAGCTATGGTAGCTTGAGCTGCACAAAAGCCATAATGGCTGTCTTAAAAATAAGTCCTCCCTTCCCTCATAGATCTTATTATCCACAATTTCTTGCGTTGAACTTATTCCTTGCTAACCTTGCCACCCAGCAAGTTCATTCAAACCAAATACTGAATTGGACTGGTGCACAGCTCTAATTGAAGTTACAATTCACTCCCCAACCTTTCTGAAGTTTCACAAAGCCAATACTTGAATAACACCCTTCAAATTGTCCCCTATAGATGGCTACATGTATTGGAGCGACTGGGAAGCGAAAACCATAGAAAAAGCCGGCATGGACGGCAAAGGTCGCTCTGTGTTCGTGAGTCGAAACGTTTCCAACGTCAACGGCCTGTCGATCGACTTCTCGACTTCCCGCATCTACTGGACAGACTCCTTCTACAAAACAATCGAGTACTCGACTCTCGACGGGAAGACTAGAAAAATACTCAGTACGTACTTGATTCAAGAGCTTATGATGTAAAACGGTGATGTACAACGTTCCAAATTTCAACGGGTTGCTCCTTTAATTACTGACAAAAAAATTAGCCGAAAAATTAATAACGTCTCTCCTGAAGCAGATAAATTTTTTGAATTAATGACAGTGACAAATACATTATTCTTAATAATCTAGTCGCCATTATTCTTAATAATCTAGTCGCCATTATTCTTAATAATCTAGTCGCCATTATTCTTAATAATCTAGTCTGCAGGATTTTTACCTTCTCAACTTTCGATTTACTAGCTCCTCCCCAAAGCACCATACTTGATAAGAGGAAAAACCAAAGTATATAGTTTAAACAGACTATGCTGTTCGAAGTATTGCAGTTTTGGAAACCACAATACGTCCCTTGTTTTCTCGCCCAATATCGACTACCTGTCATTTTCCTCTATTCTACTCAATTCGTAACAATTTGTTATTTCGATTGTCTATTATCAAAGGGAGTGGAGAAAAAATGCCATTCGGTTTGGAGGTTTTCGAAAACATCATCATTTGGACGGATTCAATGATGAACAGCGTTTACACAGCGGACAAAAACACCGGAGGAAACTTGAAAAAACTCAGGTATGCAACACCGTTTAGCAGGAACAGTACAGAACGAGTACCTACTAAGGCCCTTGAACCGTATTATATATTACAATGTATGAAATCCTTGGTCGATACAGAAATGGCTTATCGGGATTGATGGATTTGAGAGTGATGGAACATGACAAGGAGCCGGTTATGTCCAAGTGTGAAGCGAACAATGGAGGATGTTCACATCTGTGTCTAATAGCGGCCAATGAAGAAGGCTACTCTTGCGCATGCCCGATAGGGATTCGGCTCAAGGTTTGTTCGAATAGTTGCCTTTTTTGTACTGTTATAAATTATTCAAGAAAAAAATCGAGGGGCCAATTCAATGAATTTAGTTTATTAGACATTGAATGAATTACAGTAGATTTGTACCACACGGGTAATGATAATTCCATACACTCGAATGATCCGTCTTTCTTTGCCTGTACATTTAGGAGGATGGTAAAACATGTCATCGCACTCCTTCCACGTGGCTTGTCGTCGCTCATCGAACTGACATCCTTCAAGTAGCTTTGGATTTCCCGTACAAAGTCCACGTTGTACTCCCCCTACCCGAATTAGGCGGAGCGGTAGCAGTGGACGTCGATAGAGTCACAGGTAAGACGCAACGGTTATCAAGTGACGTAATCGGAATTACTCAATATTTCAACGCTCCAAAACACTTTACTTGTCCATGAGTCGGGAAATTGTTGTACCCTGAACACAGATACACCCTGGGACAATGAGGAATTTCCGTCAATTTTTTTTTTTTTTTCATTTATTTATTTTTTTTCGAAAGTAAGCTTTAAAAGCTAGGAGAATAACGAAAATGATGGTCAGCTGCCTGACAGGTCATCCCCAAAATTTACGGAATTTAGAGAAGCTGGCCGCGTTTGAAAAGAGAAAATGTCGACTTTTTTGGGGGCACCAACCGAAAGTTATACTGAACCCCTGAAGGGGTACAAACTCAGATTACCCTTTCATGATTATCTTAAGGTTTTAGAACGATTTCCAGCTTTCCACAGGTCACTTTCGCTCTTTACGATTTCATCTGTCTTTCGCGCTCCGCTACTATAATTTTACTAATTATTGAATGAGACTGCAGCAAAATTTTGATGCTCACCAGTGTTTTGAAGGGTTTAGGGGTCTGCCCTGAATTAGTTAAGAACATGGTACATTCAAATGAACAGTAGAACTGACCTTTTTCAGTTGTCCAGTCTTTAAATAGCACCAGTCACACTTGTAATCACAATCTTCTTAGTGAAGAGCACGATTGTTTTCTGAGGTCGAGTCATAACCACAGATATCACAGGAGAACATGATCTGCCACATGTGGCCAGGAGTATTCAAGGTGACATGCAATGTGGCTGCGAAGTGCAGATTCAACTGTGTACTCGTACAGACATAAAGCGCAAACGTACTCCTCTTTCGCATACCTGTGAAGAAAAAAAGTCTACATACGTCGTAATTATGGATTCCGGTGATACTTTTTTCCAATCAGCGATCAGGCAAATTAGTAGATTCATACGTTGATGGACCAGCAAATTAATAATCACAGTATAACAGATAAAGTGTATTTCTTACGTTCTCTTTGAAATTATACTCAAAACATTGTATTTGAGAGGCCGTAATACTGTGTCCCAGGGTACAAAAACCAATATATCTTGCTACAACAACCCATGTCACATGGTACAACAGCAATGTATAAGGACACTTCATTGGGTCCACCATTTTGGATTCTACGCATTCCTCGATGAAGATCCTCGGGATAATTTAGGCCACAAATTGTAATAAATTAAATTCACTATGAGACTGCATTGAAAACTCTGCAAATTCTTGACACAACGGTTTATTATCTTCCTTGTGCAGATCACCCTTCTGTCTATACCAGACTGTGTTGCAAATCGGCACCATACCATATTCTCACCGTACTCATACCATACCATACGAATTTCTTTCCTATCATACCATACTGTACTATACCAAATCATACATACAATAATATACCATACCATACTCATACCATGTCATACAAACCGAGTGAATATTGAAATGTCGTCCATTTCTGACCTATATTTAAAATTTCAAGTATCTAGCTCATCATCAAAATTTAATTTGTTTAAACAAATAGGTATTATTTAAACAATTTTACAGACAAGAAAACGAGTGAATATTGCATTGTGATCCAGTTCTGAACTATTTTTAAAATTTCAAGTCAACAGCTCATCATCAAAATTAAATTTGTATTATTACAAAAAGGTATTATTTAAACAATTTTACAGATGAGAAACCGAGTGAATATTGCAATGTGGTCTATCCCCGACTCACGGTTAAAATTTCTAGACTGTAGTTTACCGGGAAGATGAAAAACGTAGTTTTATTCTGGGCGTCTGGAGGTTGGGTCACATAACGGCCGTTTTCGACGCGAACGTTTAGTGTTTTTCCTAAACCTTTGCGCGCTCACTGTGAACGAACGGCTGGTCGCACAAAAATCCAATTGGTCTTAAAAGATTCGTAATTTTTCAGGTCATTCAAAAGTGAACTAAAAATTACACGGTTCAGTTGAATATTTCGAGATATGACATCGTCGAAATTTTAAATTTCGTTTTGAACCCCTTCCCCTTGACCTAGGGTTATGAAAAGTTTCGAGGATCATTGTGGGGCTGGTCCTAACCCAGAAACCAAATTTCGTAATTTTAGCTCAACGCTAACTGGGCAAAGTGCCACGGACGGCGGACGGCGGACGGGGGACGGCGGACGGCGTACGGCGGACGGACGGATTTTTTTTTATTCGATTTTCTGAATCTACGTATCTTGAAACGTAAACCAACAAATTTTGAGGGGGGGTTAAAAAAATTTTTTCTTTGGGCGATTCCAATGGTTCATTATCGAAGATAATAAACCAAAAACTCTGCAAATTCTTGACACAACGGTTTATTACCTTCCTTGTGCAGATCACCCTTCTGTCTATACCAGACTGTGTTGCAAATCGGCACTATACCATATTCTCACCGTACTCATACCATACCATACGAATTTCTTTTCTATCTTACCATACTGTACTAAATCATACATACAATAATATACCTTACCATACTCATACAAACCGAGTGAATATTGAAATGTCATCCATTTCTGACCTATATTTAAAATTTCAAGTATATAGCTCATCATCAAAATTTAATTTGTTTAAACAAATAGGTATTATTTAAACAATTTTACAGACAAGAAACCGAGTGAATATTGCACTGTGATCCATTTCTGACCTATATTTAAAATTTCAAGTATCTAGCTCATCATCAAAATTTAATTTGTTTAAACAAATAGGTATTATTTAAACAATTTTACAGATGAGAAACCGGGTGAATATTGCAATGTGGTCTATCCCCGACTCACGGTTAAAATTTCTAGACTGTAGTTTACCGGGAAGATGAAAAAAGGTAGTTTTATTCTGGGCGTCTGGAGGTTGACCCACGTAGCGGCCGTTTTCGACGCAAAAGTTTAGTGTTTTTCCTAAAACTTTGCGCGCTCACTGTGAACGAACGGCTGGTCGCACAAAAATCCAATTGGTCTTAAAAGATTCGTAATTTTTCAGGTCATTCAAAAGTGAACTAAAAATTACACGATTCAGTTAAATATTTTGAGATATGACATTGTCGAAATTTTAAATTTCGTTTTGAACCCCTTCCCCTTGACCTAGGGTTATGAAAAGTTTCGAGGATCATTGTGGGGCTGGTCCAAACCCAGAAACCAAATTTCGTAATTTTATCTCAACGCTAACTGGGCAAAGTGGCGCGGACGGCGGACGGGGGACGGCGTACGGCGTACGGCGTACGGCGTACGGTGTACGGCGTACGGCGTACGGCGGACGGACGGATTTTTTTTTATTCGATTTTCTGAATCTACGTGTCTTGAAACGTAAACCAACAAATTTTGAGGGGGGGTTAAAAAATTTTTTTCTTTGGGCGATTCCAATGGTTCATTATCGAAGATAATAAACCAAAATAGGCGAAAAATAATACTTACTCACGTTTTGGTTTGGGAGTTTTCACAGGAGATTCGTTTTCACGCGTTTTGCGACGTGGACGTAAATTCTTAGCCTCCACAACTTTCTGCCTTTGACTGAACTTTACTCCTTTTCTCTTCTAGAAGAAGAAATGAACAAAAACATTGTAGTACACGCCTGAAAAGTGCATTGAAAAATAGGCGAAAAATAATACTGACCCAAAAAAATTAGAAAAATCAAAAACTGAATTTTATCCCCAAGGCAAGTACAGCAGTACAGCGGTTCCCTCTACTATTGTGCACTCTGCAATGAACAGATTTTGTTTTTCAGGGGAACTTTACTGGTCCGACTCGTCTGAAGACGTGATTCAAAAGGCCGATTTCAACTACGGAGTGGCAACTGTCGTGTCGGATGGGTTGGAAAATTGCGACGGTCTAGTGATAGACCACATCGGTCGTAAAGTGAGTCTTCAGGACAACAAACACAATAGGTGATTCTTGGTAGGGTTTGTTAGTTTATTGAACTTATTGAATCGTGATTTAATATTCGTAGATATACTGGACGGAAGCAGATAACGATAACATCCAAGTGTGCTCCCTGCAAGACTGTGAAGTGCAGAGGAAAATCCTAATCTGGCATAATCTCGACAATCCGAGAGCCATCACGCTCAGTTATGAAATGGGACTGCTGTTTTGGACGGACTGGGGGACAGATCCACGAATAGAAATGGCCAATATGGATGGGGCTAACAGGTGAGGATTCATTATTGAGATGTCTTCTTTATAGACATACACCCTCAATGTTTTGATGGAGTCTTTTTAGATCTACAATGCCTTCAACAGTGGGTTTTTTTGAATTCCAGGATTTCCATCGTCTCGGACAAATTAGGTTGGCCCAACGGTCTGGCCGTGGACAACGGGAAAATATACTGGACGGACGCTAAACTGAAGACGATCGAAGTCACTTCGATAACTGACCCGTCGAAAAGGACTATTCTCCTCAGTAATTTGACTCACCCGTACGCCATGGCTTTTTGGGATGGCATCATCTTCTGGACCGACTGGCAGACGAACGCTATCCACCAAGTGACCGTAGGGACGAACGACACTTCAATCGTCGTCGACGGCATCACGGGGCCAATGGATATCAAAGTCATAGAAGAAAACGTAAGATGTGCTCAATGTCTTATCTGGAGGACGTTCTTAAGTAACTGTCTGAATGAGAGGTTCCCCAGCTTTTATGTCGCTACATCCATCAATTTCATATCGTAATAATTTTAACATTTTTGCAGAAAAACATAACTACAAAGAACGTATGTGGGGATGACAACGGTGGTTGTAGTCACTTGTGTCTGCGAAATCCTAAAGGGTTTACGTGCGCATGCCCTATCGGCATAAGACTGATGGTAAGTTACACCTCCTCTTTGACTCAAATAACTGAGGGTATGGTTGCTGATTCTGGTGGAGTTGGTGTTGTATTGAAATTCTTACTACTTAAACCAACGCTCTAGTCACAGTTTCCTACTGATTACAGAATGACAACAAAACGTGTTACGCTCAGCCGTTCACGTTTGTACTGATTGCTGCAAAAACGTCGTTAGTCAGGATTTCAATGGACACCCCTGAAAAGTGGATGTACACTCTGCCAACAACTCCGTCGATCGAAAAAGCCACTGCAGTGGACTACCACTGGAACTTGAGCACTATCTACTATGTTGACACTCAACTGAATTCCATAAGGCAAATTGTTGATGATAGTAATATTATTTTGATGGTGGAGTACCTAACGATTCTATCTAGCCAACTGCTATATTCACGCCACTTCTTACTGCATGAATATGGAATGTAACAAGTTGACAGTAAAAATGGAATGTTGCAGGGGTATCAACATGCCTTTCTTATCCCAATCGTGGGACGTCATCAATAACCTGAGCACTCCCATCAGCATAGCAGTGGATTGGATTGCCAATAATCTCTACTGGGTCGAAACCGGCATCACGAAGATAGTTGTGTCCAGGATGGATGGGACCTTCAAGAAGATTCTAATTACAACCGTTGATGAGCCGGGTTACATAGCTTTGTTCCCACAGAAAGGGTTAGTCTTTGTACTTCAACATGTCTTATGTCTTAATGTATGATTTATTCGTTAGTTCAAACATCTAATTGTCGGTTGATCATCACAAAGTTACTCACGCTGATTCATGACAATTTTTGTTTGTTATTTTTTACAGACTTATGTTTTGGACATCTACTGGTCAGAGGCCCAATATTGAGCGAGCCTACATGGATGGTTCTCGGCGTAAGATCCTCCACGATACGGAATTGCAGTACCCGAACGGGATAGTGATCGACTACCACCACGAGAAGCTGTACTGGTCAGACATACTCATGGATAAGATCGAAGTGTCGGATCTGAATGGCAACAACCGTCTTCTGGTGATACCTAAAGCTGACGTTGTCGGCCTCACACTGGTAATATATCACAAATGATCCCTGACGATATCCATTAGATTTAGTGAACTTTGCCTGGTTTTCTTGGTGTTTGTATAATCCACAACCTTCTTCGTCTTTTCAAAAGTTGGGTGAGCACATCTACTGGGCAGATTCGGTCAAAGAGCGGATAATGATGGCTGATGGATTCACTGGCCGAAACGGAGCCGAGCTTCGTGGTCGCATTTCAGGCGTAATGGGCATGTGCTCCGTCTCCCACGAGAAACAGACAGGTGGAAACCCCTGCGGGATTGAAAACGGTTATTGCAGTCACCTGTGCTTCTTCAGGGGAATACACGGATACGTTTGCGCATGTCCAGACCTCCCAGACACCCAATGCTCGACTGGTAACTTAAACATTAAGCTCAGTACTTAATATAACTATTAGTCGTAGAGCGTGGTGCAGTTCAATTCATGATAGTGACTCAGGGTTGATCAACCGCTATTTCGAACTGGCGACTGCCAATTTCAGTTATTACACTTCTGTCATCAGCATCTCTCATTTCAGATCCCAAGGAAATAGTACCGATAGAAGACGCTTGGCGGGAAGGACTGCTACCTGAAGACGACCCTCTTGAGCCTCCTGAAGTTCCGGAACAATCTGGACTCCTCTTCACCTCAATGATTTTCTGCATCATTGCATTTTGCATCATTGTCGTCCTCGTCCTTGGCATATCACTATTTTATAACAGGTGAAAATTGTTTGCGTCAACAAATTATGTGAACTTGATACACATTTTATCGTTCGTATTGAGCAAAAATGTCCCAAGTCTTTTTAGTTTGAAAAGGTCCTGAGGTTTGTCCTCGTCACTCACCCAGTTCAACCTGTTCGGCCTTGTCTCTTAATTGTGCAATTGGATCTACCTCAATGTCTTTTACTTGAAAACCGAAAAAAAAAAAAATACTTAGGCGTTTTACCTTTGGAAGGCAGTAATGGGCTGTGTAGTGATATTAACACCCAGAATTCAAAGATGGCCGTAGTTTTACGTTACTGTTCATTAAGAGTCCTGAAAATCAGTATGAACGATCGAAACTCCATCTTAATATCATTACTCGATGAATGGAAGCTTCCTGCTCAATCCTTGTATAATAAATCTCCTTTGTCCACAGGAGGAGAAGGCGACAGAGGAAGTACATGTATACAGGGGGAAGGAGTGTACTCACGTTTTCCAACCCGAACTACAACGCGTCTCCTTCAGAAGGGGCGAACCCTTCGAATGACCGGAGGCCGTTCCTTTGGAGGAAACTCAGGTTTGAGAAGAACCAGGTATGTGGTTTGTTACTCTATGTGGAAGTGTGGAAGGTTGGTCAATTTAGAACCACAAAATTGGTGAACCTGCAGCATTCAAACATGAACGAGACTTGAAGAACAATGTCGTTACACACCTGTAGCTATGAATTTTCTCCCCATCAAACAGTTGGTGTCTCATGATGTTTTGGGAGATAGACTTGATAAGTGATCCAATTGGGTAGAGGATCCTAACAACCTGCTGATCAATTTCATAAAGCGCTTCACCAAACGGAGCCTTGTGTAGCTCAGTTACGTGGAAATCGTATGGTGAAGATTCTGAACTGTCGAGAGGCAGAGATTTCCACTTTGAATTAGAGTGTGATGGTTTTCGCGGATCTGAAACGTAGAAAACAATCACGCAGCAGAACTCATGATGGGTATGTCATCTGACAGAACAGCTCCCTTAACGTTTTTGTTGTGTGTTCTTCAACAGGATCGCGGAGTTTTCAACGTCCACAACTGCAACCACAGCGACAAATCCGGCAGCGCTGAAGTTGTCTCACTCATTCCCGTCCCTCATTCGCCCTGCCCCTCGCCCACTCCCAGGAACTCGATAGGGCTCGAAGCCACGACGACCAACTGTTAATGGGCCCATAACCTCAGCGGTCTCTCGGCCTTGAGTTGATCTTCCCACAGTCGGAATGGTCGGAAATCAGGCAAATCTTGTGACTGATCGGTCTCAAATGTAGGTACCAAGGTTTGTTGCGCCAGAGGGACTGCCACGGTTATGGGCGGGGCTTTTTTGTTTAAAAAGTACAACGGCATTTAGAGTTCGGCACCCCCTCCCCCTGTCGAAGCGATGCATTTAAATTTTAGCAAAAAAAAGGAATGTATTGTGAAATAAAGTTTTTCGAGTATTATATTTTAAAAAATGAAGAAAAATATATATATTCGCCCAAAAATAAAGTTTTAATGTTGAATTATCATGAAAAATGAAGATCTCACTGTAGCTATACAAAGATAATTGAGACATCTACAGTATTGATATTATGTCCATAATATTGCCCTATAGAGATCTACAACAACTCTTGACGAAACTACGAATTGATTATTTTCTGCTGTTCACATTTTCAACCTTCAATATAATATATTATGTCGTAACACTTTCACAAAAATAGATTCAAGTAAGTCGTAAATATACGATAACACTACGTAACAAATGGGGTGACTTACGAAAATTTGACAGTTAAAACTGAAATTACCGTACTTTTTTGAAAGGCTTTACTTCAATACATACTCAAAATCACCCATATTTTAATACATATATCGTTCTCAAATTGCCCTGATAAAAGGGTTATGATTTATCAGCTGTATGGATCATTGATTGAATATACCTCACAGATTACTCATAGGTTAGGGGTTGACTATGCGATGATAACTCCCAAGATATCTTTCCCGCCCAGACGTTATCAACTCGAACAGTTGAGGTTATCATTGAGGAGTTTTCGGTCTCCGAGGAAAAATGTGAATCAATAAAATTGGAAGGTTAGTTGTAGCCTTACCAATATTACAAAGGGAGAAAAACACAGCTGATTCCCAAGCCCCTAAATTTCTTAAGCCCCATCTGACGTCACTGATTTAATTACGATTTGCATTACGCCACAAATCAAGGCAAGTTAATTCCTACCGCAAGAGTTGTTCGTTGTTCAAATAAAAAAATCTCCGCTACACATAACTCCGTTTACACTTCACTGAATAGCCCACGAAAAAACTTCCAAAAATATCCCAATACTACGATGTTACATATTCTTTCATTCAACTAAACTCATAAAGAATATTATGCATATTACATTTTTAATAATAAATGTTCGTAGAAGCATTTTCATAATGGTAGAGTAGTGTTGACTTTATTATTGGGTGAATAAGAGAGATACGATTAATTTTTTCAGCTCAAAAAAAGTATTAAAGAAAATAAAATAAAAATAGCTGTATATATTTTTCTTAAGATTTAACTTTATCTACTAGTTATTATAAACACAGACACACTGAAAAAAAGGCGAGTACACATTTTTCAATTATGAAAAATTAATTATAGAGCGTGGAAAACCCACTTGGTTGATGTGAGTTGGTAACAATTTTTTATAAGATTGTAGAAATCGGTATAAATTTTTACTTGACAATTATCAGTGATGTTTAGAACGGAAATTGCCAACTTTTTGGGGATTGAAAGGGAGGCCTAATGAAGCTGACCAGGAAGGGGTTGAGCCCAGTAGTTGTAACTATCACAGCGATCACAGTATTTAACAATTTTTAGCTGTTTCATGAGGAGTTGTAACGGACTAAATCGGATCATAGATTCGTGAATATCGTTGAACTACTTGGTTTCTACTGTTGCTTCATTGAAATGATGTCAGTAAGGAATTGGGATCAAGGCAAAAGTAATGGTACATTCTATGGTCAGCTGGGCATCGTTCGAAAGTGTCAAACGAAGACTTGTAAAGACTGGTGCTACAGTAATTTAACTACATCATCGAATGTAACAGTTTACGAAAGATGAAAAAAAAGTACTCAATTTCGTTTTAAATGGTAAAAAACATATTAGCTCAATTATTAATTTCCGTTGCCAGTGTAAGAGTGGGGCAGTAGGTGCAACCTACGGTTTTTATCAGGGTCATAATTATATTCATTATTGCGTATTGAAGTGGATCTTAGTGAGAATTTCGGAATGTTAAGTCCTCGAGAAAGTGAACAATAAAATTAACGACTTTTTGGTTCATCCTAGTAAAGCTACTTTATACTCCTCGAAAACGAGTCAGAACGTAAAAATATTGCTAAATGTTGTTCTTAACGTTTAGCGGTTTTGAAGTGAAACTTGAATACTTTCGAATGGAAACGAGCCGGTGCGAATTCTCGCGCGTTGTAAAGGAATATGTCATTACGACAATTATTCTTCTGAATTCGTAGGGATACGACCGGAGGAAAATAAACTCGAGTCCGTTCAAAAGCCAAAAAAACACAAAAAAATAAAAATTAAACAGTAGTTACGAGTATTTATCCTATGATATAACTTTGTTCGAAATAATGAAGTTTTTTTAAAAATATATTTTAGTATTTTTCATTATCGTTACGAAGACGGATGGTCAAGAATTAATATAGGCTGTGTATTTATTATAGTTATTCTCTGATTAAGACATTTTTATACTACAAAAAGAAACCACCGTTCAAATGAATAGTTTGGACTGGTGGGTTGTGTCGCCCACTAAATAGGATTTAAATGAGAATTTCGCGGTGTGTTCTTAAGTCAAATCAATGAACACGAACGAGAAGAATCATAGGGATTTCAATAAAAATCAAGTGATCTTTTTCAATTGTTATAAATGCCTGTTATTTCCGGCCTACAGTGAACTTTCGATTAACCGGTCGGAGCACGAAAAAGTTGGATAATCAATAGGTTGGCTAAGTTTATTAACGAGGTATAATTGTAGGATTGTTCAGTCAAACAAAACCTTGTAACAATCAAAATTTGGTTTGTTTTTTTAAGCTGTCGTTGTCCATAATGCTAATCTTGAAAAAATGATTTAAATGAAAGCTTGAAAACTTGGAATTAAACAACATTTTAAGAAAACCGACTTCTTTTGGCAGTTCTCACAAAAAAGGTAGTGAGAAGGAGTGTGGGTGGCACTGCATAAAGAAGGAATACGATGGAGACTACCATGTGACCAGGTTTCATTTGACGGAAAAATGCTATGTACGCATATGTGCTTACATGAATTAATCAAGGGTTTTTTGGTGTCATGAAATTGGTAATTTTCTTCTGGGTTTGAGAGGATTGTCTGTTGAAAGCTGCGACGTCCCTCTCTCCCCTCATTATAGTTATATCTGCCAGTGGTGTTCCACAAATGAAAGGGCTGTGTCCAGTGCTTTGAAACCTTCCAGCCAAAAATGTTGATAAAGCTACTGTGAACTGACTAGTGAATGAAATGATGGAAAAAAGATGAAGAATATTTGGGTACCTGGAAGGATATTCTTCCATGGTCACAACTGATTCGCCCACCGTCGTTAGAGCCGTCAGATTCACCATATTGGTGATTGTCGATTGCAACAGTTCATTACCATCCAGTCGGAACTCAACTATTTCAGTATGTTCCAACTTTTGAATCTGGCGTGATGTGATTCGTTCAAGTCCAACGAAACGGTTACAACGATTGGGAGGACCGATACCCCGCCAAAACGTTCGGTTAATCGAATGCCGGTTCTGAGACATTCAATCGAAAGTTTACTGTATTTGGCTTCCAGCGTAATTTCTTACGTTATAGATTTTCTATGGGTACTAACACATCGAAACTTGAATACGGTTGGCCCATAACCTCCCTTTTCATACCATCGCATAGAACCCGCATTTACATCGAGTATTTACACTTGAATTGTCCTTGAATGAAGTATATCGTGGAGACACAACCCACCACAAACCAGTGGGAAATATGCTTTTTAAATACCCTCAAACCCTGTAACGGAAAGTAACGAGTACCGAAGTTACTAGTAGCGACCCATTTGGTAACAAAAAACAGTATTCAAGTGAAATTTATAATAAAACTAAAATCATAATTAAACTACAATCCCTACTGTTAAAACAAACAAAAAATGATCCCACTGTATTTTTAACGTCTTATCAAATAAACGTTAACGCCTACTATGGGTAATTGTTATTTAATTTCACTCGAAAAAAGAAGTAATTTTTATTCAAATAAGGCTTTCTGGCATATTTTTGTAACTCCTCATTTAGATCGGTATTCAGCGCTGAACCCCTAGTTCTACGGAAAACTAAACTACTTGTACGTACTATTAATTACATAAAAATCACAATTTTTTTCGAGAAAAACAAGCTCCGCATGTTATTTGAATGCGAGAGCGTCGTTTTATACAAATTTAATAAATCATCCTAAAATTTAATCAAATTTTTTAATCGTGAAAACTCACTACTTTTACAGAAAAAAAAAAATCTTGGAAAAATCACTCGGATTTCAGGCCTCACACAACATTGGCCTATTACAGCGGTTTTAATGCCTACTCGTTGAGTAAATCGAATCCCGTGGTAATAAAACTTTGATGTTTCAATTTTTTTGATATTTTTATGAAATCGACGCATTGAAAATTACCTAAAAAAAATGTTAGTTTGTAACTAAAGGCTTTCATTAATTTTCAGTGTGTTTGTGTGATCGAACGTTTTTGAGTCATTAAAAACCTATAAAAACTGTTACGGTGCATAAATTTGATTGAAGTGGCAAATCCTATGCCAAGTTAAGTTGTTCAAATTGCAACCCAAATGGAAACTTCGGAATGACACGTGTAATTATTTAAACATTTGAAAATCAACAGCGTTTTCCGATCTTTTCATTCATGACACCTTTTACATGTTTCAATGTCACATATCATGATTCGCAGAAATGAGTGGGTTTGGTGGAAAGAATGTGATCCTAAAAGCTCAATGTTGAGGGTTAAAACGTGCCAAATTTCGCAAAAAAGCTCAACGTTATTTATTTGTGTTGCTACTTTTGTATTCAATTTATTACGTTTGTTTTACATTTTAACCTTAAGTTTTGTAACGAAAGAAACGAACTGTGTGAATTTTAAGATTATTTTCGTCATGAAATACATACTATTTTTTATTGGAACATGTTACCAGTACGTTATAATTTATGATTGTTTCATTTTGAAACTAGAGGTTCGAAAAATGAGTTATCTAGTCTATTTTGGGTAAATTTACCATTTATGGTGGTTTTTTTGTTTTGGTTTTTTAATTGATTGACTAGTTATTTGAAGTATTTGTCAGTTTGTTGAAATGGGTCGGGGTGCAGCCGTTGGTTGGAAAATGGATACCTAAGTTGGAGTTTTAACGAACAACGTGACGCCTTTTAATTTAACATATTGAATACGTACGATCGTTTATTCAAGGTACACCCGATTATGGGCGTTTGCGCAGTGTAGTTTTGTCTCTCTGAGAAGTCACTGGAGCTGCTCCTCTTCTCGAGTTTCAAGTAGAGATGGTCCAATAGTCCTGATGATTGAGAATCCGGTTCTTGATTCAGACCCTCGAAACGACTTGGGGTAAGACGAAGACCATTTCGCCCCTCTAAAAAACAAGAACGTTTCATGGTTAATAATCACGTAAAACGTCCGATTTATGCAGTAAGCTTGAAGGCTAAAAATGGTCAAAGGCGGCTCAAAAATTCGCTCATGTCCCCATGCTGCGTAAAGATATTCCACGCATAAGAAACTCAAGCTTTGTTAACATGGAGCGTCAAGTGGTGGCTGAGCGAACATGTCTCAGGCATCACCTGTACTCATTTGACTCTACATTCAACTATCGTTTAACCAAAGATACAAAACGTCGTATATTATTCCACCTCCGGCTGCACCTCGATTGCCTTACATTTCAATACAAAACACCACAGAACTGCTTCGATACAACGAACCACGTTCTGTTCCTAAACTCGATTAAAGATTGACAATTCTGATATGATTAGGCGCTTAACATACCTTGCTTACATTTCAAAATCTCTGCCAACGAGGGAATAATCAAGATTTTGAAAGGACTTTTCAAAGTTGTAACTTTTCTCTTGATTATAATTCCACAATTGAAAAGAATCATAAATTATAAAAACTACCATACATTTGAATTTACAATTGAAAAAATTATGTTTTATAAGAGAAACTCAATTTTATTGTTGCTGCTATTTATTTGTAAATTGACAAATAATTTATTCGCATGTGAATACCTTAGTAGGTGTATTTCTTCCATTCAATTCAATGAAGTGGTATTTTTTATTTATATTCGTAGAACTACATGGGATTCGATTCTCTGATTTTCAATGTTCACATCGCCTTCTGATTCGAAGGTACTGTTTTTATTGGCCAATATTCTACGTATACTTCAAATTGTTCTCCTAATTTACATTGTGACTGAGCCAGAGACTGAAAGTTTATTTGAATTCTCGGTCTTATTAAAGATATATTATAAATATGAACAAAATGAAGTGAACAAAAAAGTATGGAACAAAACGATTTACAAGTTCCTTGACGAGCGACTGAGTTCTCTACCTAATGGTCCTCCTTTACATAAACTATCACATTTCCTCCTCTGTGTATACCTTCCATGAAACTGCACGTATTTCGTTATTTCAAAGGCTTGAGTACTCTCAGTGAAAAAAAAGAGAAAAAAACTATAAATTTATCAATGTAATTAACTATAGTTTATCTCTAAGGTATAATTAGTATTTCTAAAACGTAGGATAATGTTTACACTTCTGAGTGTGAGTTTGAGTTGTGAGGACTTGTGCCAAAACAGTGTAATTAAATAACTGACGATTTGTGTACTCTATCAGGGGAAAACATTAGTTGGAATCAACAGTGAAAGTCAATTATGAGTGGAAGATCGTGTATACTGCTGTGCTAAATAGTTGATTTTAAATACGAGTACCAAATCTGTGAGTCAAGGGAAAAGAACTTCATAATTGTTCACGAGGATCATTCAAAACTAGCTACATAAAGCTATATCTCCACCAATCATCATGGTCGAATAACTTCCAGTTAAAATAGGTAGTTTCTTTCACGAAATAAACCCACTGCTTATAGGAGGCATATTGGTGCTGGGGTCTTGTTGACACTGTCGTAGAATTTTAAGCCAAGTTGAAGAGACAAATCTGAGATCAGATACTGATATTTAGTCAAGTATCCTCTGTTATGAGATGTGATGCTATAATTCGATTTTTGACCTCGGTCGTTAAATTCGAAATTATTTTGAAAAAAAATCGTTTTTCTCACTTTGTAATGCTTTACTTATCGCATTGCCTTTGACTGGTTAATGAGAATTCAAAAACTACGTATGTAGTACTTCACACATCTTGCAATATCCCTTTGGCTCAATCAAATAAAAGTATCTCCATGCAGATACCTGTTTATGTCTTAGATTAGCCTTCAGTTTCACCCTCGCTGGATGACTACAGACATTTTTCGTCTGAAATGCCTTAACATCTGCCAATTTCCCCCTCTATACATCTGTGAGACCGTTACATGTATAGCGTGACGGAAAATTTGGATAACCCCCAGTCGTATGATTTGGCGGGAAAGAGGTTAAGGCAGTGTTGCCAACCCCTCTGCTTAATTTACCCGTAGTCTCACAGCACAATCAAAACTAGGCTTCCATTCTTCTTTATTTCCCCAAAATGTATTTCAAAATTATTAAACTTATTCAAGTAACAATGATTTCTTTTTTCTTTCTTTTTTTAACACTTTGGGTGCCCATACCCAAACGTGGGATTACTGAAGTTGCCTACTGGTTTGTAACCTCAACGACACCTGAATATTTGACTCACACTGTGCGTCATGGGCACTATTGGCCAGACCGCTCATGACGCACACGTGTGCGTCATGGGCACCGATGTTCGATAATCAGACGTCTTAACATCGAACATCACTGTTCTGTCCCGACGTCTAAATCATTCTGACTCAAGACACTTTAGTCCTTTTCCCAAGAAATGAGGTTGAAGGTAATGAAACTCAGAAACAGGTACCAGAACTTGTTCTTATACATGTTTATGACCTTCGTTTCAGTAAAGTCATTTTTGTGCTTCAGAAATGAAATTGTCCATTCTATCATATAGACAAAGTACATCACACAAAAACTTGAAAACGATCTAGAAGAAATAGAACGATGTTTGAATGGTTTCGTCAAAAAGAAAGAATTAACTGACCCAAAAACTGTTTCAATTTATTTTTTTTTATATTGTAATCCAAAATGTAACTGGCACCATATTGCCGATCTTGGCACCCCTCAGGCCATCAGTTGCATAATGAGCTAATTTACTCACCACAAAACACCACCATTTCGTCGCCACGTCCTCGGAAATCGAAATAATCAACTCCTGCATTGTGCTCTTCCCTTGTAAATCACTGTTCAAAACATAAACCAGAACAAAAATATTTTTAGTCGATTGCTGCCTCACAATTTTCATCTCACACGAAGGAGTGGAAAAAGCGTCTTGCCAATATTATTCAATTAGGAAGTAAAACACACAAAAAATATGAAATTTAAAAGTTAGATAAAAGTTGAGGTGTACACGTTCGGACTCCCACTAAAAAAAAGAAAAAACAAGTACTACTTATTATCTTTTGATGTAAAGAGAACATGTAACGTGAACAATTTCGAAAAAAAAATTGAAAGGAAAAATAAAGATACTCAATTTAGTGGCAGTCTTTACCAAGAAGATCCAGTCGTAGGGATTTAGTGTACTCGACTTTGAATGTTTAACGTATAAAAGTTGACTGTTGAATTGTGTTAATTCTATAAAAGTATTATGATGTTTATTGTGTATATTTGTGTTGAAAATGACAACCAGAAAAAAAAAGAGTGAAATATGAAACGGAAGGCTCCTATTGAAGGAGATATGCCAAGGGATACCTATTTTTGAAGAAAGACTGTATAAAGTAACCTTATATGTAAATAAATGTTATATTTCAATTCAGTTGGTGCTGTTTCGTTGTTTATAAAATAATGAACCCTCTGATACTTCCTGTTTATAAATAAAATTTATTTAATTTAGTATTTAATACTATTAACTCTCCGTGTGGGTTGACTGTGAAGTTACCTACGAGAAAAGGTCGAAATAAATTTAGACCAGGCAAATTGGTGATCTGCCTTCCAAAAATTCTGGGGGTTTTCAGTTTCACCCAATTATCTTGGATTTTGTTCATTTGTCATTCCCTAAAAAAATTCCTAAATTCATTTTATAGATTTGTCATCATATCTACGTGCTCAAATTCTATGTAAATTGAAATTTGGAAATAAATAAAAATTTTAAAATTGAGTGAAAAACTCTCCGAGGGATATGATTGCAGAGGAATAAGAATAGAACGCTAAAAATGCAATGGGAGCAATTTTGACTTGTAAAATAATGGAGAAAACAAGA
Organism: Stenodema calcarata; assembly: GCA_963920205.1. Taxonomy (NCBI): domain Eukaryota; kingdom Metazoa; phylum Arthropoda; class Insecta; order Hemiptera; family Miridae; genus Stenodema; species Stenodema calcarata. The sequence continues at coordinate 14,274,268 of OY986062.1, read as the reverse complement.
AGAAATACCCATGATCTTCGTTAAAATTCGTGAACTGTCGGCCGTCTTCGCATCAGTTGACACTACTGGAACGCCCACTTCGGATCAGGTGACACTACTGGAACGCCCACTTCGGATCAGGTGACACTACGGGAATAAATTCCCAAAATGAAACAATCTGACAAGTGGCAACACATTTTAAAGACGTTTTTACGATGAGCACGATGGTGAACTCAGAATCACGATATCTTATTCCGTTCTCAGACTGGAGCACTTTGAAGATGAAGAAACGTGGTTGTTACCTACTTTATACGTAGTATAGTAGTGTTTTCTGTGCTTTAGATGTTCTTCACGGTTCATCTGCTCTAATCTTGCAACGGAATGAGATATCGCGAATCTGACTTTACCACCGTGTTCAGCTTTGAAAAATCTGTAAGCTGAGGGGTTAATCCACAAAATATGCACCAGGGTAAAAATAATAATGAAAAGATGAAAGACAAAATAAATTATGGCAAAACCAAGTTTCGTTTTTTGTGTTTCTTTAACGTGCTTCAGTTACCAAAACTTTACTCACAAAATCGTCTTTCATTTCAAAATCTTCAAGTTTGTTGAACCTAACCTAAACCTTGCGCTATTCTTGTGCACTGGCACAAATCCATCTCGGAGTTTTTGATCCACTGTTACTTTTTTACGTTTATTAGCTATTAAGTACTTCAACGGTTCACTTTAGAAGTGAAGACTATAAAACACTTGCACCGAATAATAATCATGTACCTACCCACAAACACGTGCACCTGTAGCAAGGATGAGTATCCAAGTACATGCAGATATGGGATATCACTTCTCGGAAATCAGTAGATAAGTGTGACTTCCAAAACCTGAGGCGAACGCTCTTTTCTTACATATTTCCTTTGTCACTACACTTGTCACAAAAACTATTTCGATGCTTGCAAACCAACAGGTCGTATCATGTTTCTATCAACTTTTCAGGAGAGCAAAATATTAGTTCCCCCACCATAAAAATCAATCGATTCTGATACGATCTAATCGATTGCCCAACGATTTCGATACTATCGAATAGAGATATCGATAATCCATGACTTTCAGTCAATCTGGCGCCTAATTTTGATCTATAACCCCAAAAAAGGAGAAATTAATTATTTTTTCTAATTTTTTGTTCTGATCAACCGGATGTCTGGACTATCAGGAACCGGCCTATAAACGACAACTCAACGTAACGCTCGTCTAGTAACTTTACATTCCACTGTCCTGCGACACATCCATGGAAGAATCTGTCCTTCCATGGCGACGTCCCAGCGCGAAGACGAAGAAGAAGGCAACAGCTCTTATAGCATCCACCTGTTCATTATCAGTAGATTGTTTCCATAAAGTTTATGGCATAAACATTGATTGATTTTGTTGATACAGCAGTCACAGCTTTGTACATATTATACAGTTCTACGAGTTCTAAAACAACAAGTTAGAATGTCTGAGAGGAAAGTGTTGAACGTAAGTTTCGTTTTACAAGTACCCTTTTCTAAGATAGTAATTGTATGTACACACCATGTTGCCATATTCTTTATAACATACCATTTTACCTACTTCAAAATGCGTAATCTGACGTAAAATTACCTGAAAGCTGTGGAGATCTTGCGTTTTCTGAATTCGTAGCTTCTAAATCGAGAAGGAATAAAAAATTCGATTGACACAAAACGTTCGTTATCGTCTGATGTGAGAACACTTTTCCGTTGTTATGAATTTTACTTGACTTACTTGGTTTGATTGGCCATCAAATGTCACATTGGATTGTAATATTCGTGGTGGGAGTGGAGACCTGTGAGTATCGAGGGGATAAAACGACGAAATCATAATCACAGCTACCTACTTCACCTTGTTTCGACTACAAACGTGCCCCGAGAGTGCAATAATTGCAATTAGTACAATTATTGTACTAATTGTGAACGACGTTGAAGGTTTTGTCATAATAGATGAGTAAATTCGTTTATATGAGTTAACCACATTAACCTCAGTGCTATAAGGCCCCATTTTGTCGCAATACTGTGGGTATTTGAGAGGCAACAGAATATATCGATGAACCCGATAGGTAGGTACTTAGATGAGAATTTCTAGTACCCACTCCGTTATTAAGAAGTACCTAAATGTTGTGACGAAAGGAAGCAACAGGTACCACTAGGTTGTAGAGTAGATTCAACTGTTACCCCTGAAACGGCTGCTGCTGAGGTTTCTCTCGTCCATACACCTGCCTATTAATGAAATGTTACCATGTTTCCAGAAATACTACCCGCCGGATTTCGACCCGTCGAAAATCCCTCGTATGAAATGTTCTAAAAATCGACAATTCACAGTTCGTTTGATGGCACCTTTCAACATGCGGTGAGTCGGTTTTCCATTAATATTTTGAAAACTTACCATTTTGCGTATTCCCATAAATGAATTCCTGTTGTCCGTCTTATAAAAAGTAAGCCCTAACATATCCTAGTTTCCAAATTTTTTGAACGGGAAAAGTTGACAATTTTGTTAGTAGTTCAATCACGATATGGTAGGTTTCCAGCTGAAAGATGATCATTGGGGCAATCTAATCAGAATAGACTAGATTCTAGTGTGGTCTGTCCCCTTGGATTCTGGATATTCGACGCCACGATTGCTGTACAACTTAAACTTTTAACGCCCTTCATCTCTTCATAAGAGTAATTCTATGTGGCAATTTTTTTAAGGGCGGAAATTATTCCCCAATATGGGCTACTGCCAGCAGTAGGGAAAGAACTCAAATTGAAGAGGAGTCTAAACGGTAAGGTATGGAATTTCTGAAAAAGAGGTTCTACGTGGGCAAGGTAATGGGATTTAAAGGTTGGCCGTATTAAGGCTTTTTGTAGAATTACAACTGTACATAATGCAGTCTTGTAAGCAATACCGTACAGCAAGAGGCAATAGAGGAGCAACGATTGGGCAAGCGCACAGTGCATGATTCTCAATATGTAGGTATGTACCTCAAGTGGTAGAGCTTAGTAATACAAAGGACAATTTTCTTAGCTTACACACCAGGCTACTATATATATGGTTATCCCATTTTAATTGTGCATCTAGCATTATTGATCCTAGATATTTAGTAGAGGATTTCCTCTCAATCCGTGGGCCTACTGGTACATTGAAACTCTGGGCATCCTGGCTGATGAAGATGGAGGCATTCCATTTGCTAGGCATGAACACTCGTAAGAGACAATTGGATAAAACATGTTTTAAAAACATTAAGGGTTAGGAGATTCGAGATTATTATAATTTCCCACAACGACTTACCAACTAGATCTAATTTGACGAATCTTGTGTTTATATTTTAGTTGCGCTACATGTGGTGAGTATATCTACAAAGGGAAAAAATTTAACGCCAAAAAGGAGGACGTGGAAGGGGAAGACTACCTCGGAATACGGATTTTCAGGTTTTACATAAAGGTGAGATGCGACTCAAATTGGTGTGGAAAATCTATTACCCTCCTATTTCAACTCCACTATAATTATTATTATACAAAGCCTGTAGGTTTCTATTGGAGTTGTTCCGCCTGATGTTCAGTTTTAGCGAAGTTTCAAAGAACCTTGGTCCAAAATTTTTAAAACTCCAATTTCCGAAAACTTTCTATGGATTATTTTTATACGTTTTTAGTATATTATATACAGGATGTTCTGAAACGGAGTTTGGTAAAGTTTCCGGAAATTCGAGTTTACATGTTACATGATACGTAAATGATAGATAATATTATTATGTATGTATCATTCCAGACGATAACTTTCGATAGAATTGAGATAAAAAGTTCAAATATTTTCAATATTTGTGCTCCTAACCTTGAACCTTTTTTTTGCCAAAACTTTCTTTTCATTTCCAGTGCACCAGATGCCTCCAAGAGATCTCTTTCAAAACCGATCCCAGAAACACGGATTATGAAATTGAAGCGGGCGCTACGCGGAATTTCATGGCGTTGAAATTGGCCGAAGAGCAAGCGGAGCGAGAGGAAGAAGAACGGAAAGAAGAAGAAGCTTCGAATCCAATGAAGGTTCGTTATTTCGACGCTGCGATTTAGTTACTGCGTAAGCAGAATAATCGATGTTGAGTCGAGTATACAAAGAAGCCATTTAGGCGTCTACGTCATGACGAACGATTAAAATTAAATTCGATCATCTCGCTCAAGGCTTCCCATTAGTCGATGAAGTACTGTGAATCTAACAGAATATAACAAGAATCTATAACATGAACTAGGCAAACTCGGTCCTTCCCTTCCCTTTCGTTATGAGTCTTACGGCTTAATTTCGATAAGCATGGAACATGTTCTAGCCACTCAGCTGAGCTGGGGCCTGGACATCGTCAAATTAAAGTCCTAAGGAGGCTACATACCAAATTACAGCTTCATATGGTGAATAATCTAGAAATTAGCTTCAGGAGCCACTCACCTGATTCGGGGCCTGGGCAGACTCGAGTTAAAGTCCTAAGGGGGGTACATACCTAATTACTGCTTCACAGTGTGATTAGTATAGAAATAGATCAGCCAGTTAGCTGCAGTGTTCCATGTTAAAATCCTCAAAACCAATAGTAAAACCTACAGCTTCGATTCGGAGTCCTAATTCACCTCATTCTTCGTTTTAACCACGGTCGTGTACTTTTAATTCAAATTTGTCAACAAATTTCGTTTTATGCAATTTGAACACATATCATCCTTCATTGAGCCTATTCCTACCCATTTCTACCACCTCTCTTGAACGGTTCGTATAATCTAAACAGTAAAATCTGAAGTAGTTTGTCAGGTACCGTACAATACAGCAGCATAATATGAGTGTGTATACCCGCCATTAGTTCATCTTGAAATTGAGAATTTGGTTCAACATTTTTAAAAGATTCATATTTTTTATGAATTTTAAACGAGTTGTTGGTTAATTTGATCATTAAGATAGCCAAAAACTATCGATACTTTGACAACACTTTAGGTGGCGACAGAGGGACCTCTGATGGGATTTACATAAACCTTTGTCTATTCCAATAAATTTACGTTTAAATGTCGCTATTTCCTCCTCCCACCGTTTTCTGTGCACATGTCAATAATTGAATATTACAGGTGTGATTTTTCAATTTGAGTTATGAAAATAATATCAACTTTGCAGCTCTTGGAAAACAGGACGAAGCAGTCGAAACACGAGTTGGACATCATCGAGTCGCTTGAAGAATTGAAAGATCTCAATAAGCGGCAGCAAAACGTTGATTATGACGTGCTCTTGTCGCAATTCAGCACTAAAGAAGCTCAAGAGCGTATAAAGAAAATGCAAGAAGATGAAGATGAACGATTTATCAAGTAAGAGCGCATTTGGGTTTCTACTCATACGATCTGTAAATTGACTTTTGTTTTGTCTTAGAATAAGATTTGAGGAGTTGGATTAAACTCGTTAGATCATCGAAATTCGATGTCGCCCGAAGACATTTGATGACCTGCATGAGATCCTACTCCTCCAAAATTCAGATGCGTTAAGAATATCAAATTTTGTTACCAACATCATACCGGTATATGATTTTTTAAATGTATACCATGTAACTGAGTTACTGGGTGTAGATGTTCTGGTTATGATTTAAGTCACATGGGAAGCCCACGAAGACTACCTGAAAATTGCTTCAAAACCACTTGAATACCGAAACTATTCGAGTTTTGGATCAGATTTACTCATGTGATATGGAATCAAATTTGCCCAGGAAGTCTACAATTTGAACCCACAATTGCTCGAAGTCTGCTTTAAGGCGGATAACAAAGTTCCCTAAACGTTTTTAGATCCGTTTTTGGCCAGAAACGAGTTATTAAAGAGGAAATCATCGCAGACGGCGAGCCGAAGAAGAAGAAGTCGCAGAGTGGAGAGACAAGTGCCTTAGCTCCTGTTCCCTCGTCTAGTGGATCCACAAATCGTTTAAACGCAAATGGCTCAACACCGCCTGCGACCGATGTAACAGCCTCACCGGAATTTGTTAAACCCAAGGTTTGTTGTCTTTTTATTGAAATCACTCGTGTCTCATATATTTCTGTCAGTGTGAACGCTGCCAGTTGTTTTCAATGATTCTCTCTACCTTTGCGGAACTCCTGTTAAAACCCGAAAGTTCACTCAACTGTCAAAGATCACTTTTCAGCTGTTAAAATCTAAAATTTCACCTAATGATCGTTTTTCAGTTGATATAACTAATTTACTACAAATAAAACAGTATTTTTCATTCAATTGAGTCTAGGGGACCTTTTTTTTACGGCATTTAAGGCGATTATCGATTATTTCTGGCTGGTTTTTCGAATTTTTGTTAAATTAAAACATCTCAAATCCAGCTAAGGCGTTTTACCTTCACAAATAGAAGTGGATTTTTGGGAGGGTTTTAATGAAAAACACCTCAGCTGGTCCCCAACAAGCTGAAATCACTTATTATAAATCTAAAATACGCATTCATTATTACATACGTAAAACGCTTCCAAGGCGCCATTTGAAACACCTCATCTCATCACCTAAAGCCAACGATGTTAACGTAAAACGCCTCTACTCAGTTTTCCGCGAGTTTGTCCTAAACCAATAACATCAAAGCATACCAGTCAAGGTGTTTCAAACGAAGCGTTGAGGTGTTTCTACTCAACAAACATGCAGTTGAGGCGTTTTCCCCCAACATCAAGCTTATTTGAGATTAATTTCAACCCCTTCCTGGTCGTATTTTGAAATTTGGACTCGACCATTAGAATGGTCAGGTTGAATTATGGAGGGGGGTACGTAAAAACTCCATTTTCGACAATTTTGGAGTTGAAGCTTTTTTCATTAATAGTTCAGAAATACAAACATGCTGAGGAAAACTATGAAATATAAGACTGGAATGGTTATGAGCGAGGATGTCCCTTCATTTCACTTACTTTTTCGTTTATGTATCTTGTTGCAGGAGAACCACTTGATGTCAACAATCCCATCTCGATTGGTCACCAAACCTGTGGATCCTCTCACGAACAAAAGCGTCGGTTCGCTAAAAAGACCTTTGGGCAACCTCGTCAAGCTTAAATCTGACAAAAGCCAACCTCAGAGCCGGCCGGTTCCTGAAGGCGAAACGAACCTGGATACCACTAAAGGCCCAACACCCAAGCTTGAACTGAGGCCGGAGAAAGAGAAACAGACAGTAACCTCCTCTGCCCTCTCCATGTTGGGTTCATATTCAGACAGTGACAGTAATAGTGACACAGGTTAGGTTTGCGATGACAAATGTGATCATGATACCGTACCAACTCGTATATTACTTGGTCCATAAAGGAAAATACACGAACCAGGGTTCAATATTGGATTTGAAAGCATATGAAAAACCAAATTATCTCTCACTACCTGCAATCACTATTAACTTCCACGATCTCTTGAGGGGCATTGCTTGCCCTTGCATCTACTATGTTTGTGCATGAGGTATTTGGTCCCAAGATTTCAATTATTAGTAACAACCAAGTAGAATCAACCTCATTACCTTATCAGACACGACACAATCGCTACCACGTGCTACATAATCAAGTGCAATGTAAGCAATCTTGACTCGCTCCATGAATTAGTAATAATTATTTACTAACTCCCCACCCCCTCTTTCGTACATGAAACCTCCCTAAAACATAATTTAACCATATATTATATGGTTAAATATACTCGTATGCGAGGGGCTTGCCAAGATTAAGTTTCCCCATGGCATATTTCAGTTCAAAATGAAGCTTGAAACTTGGAGGGAATTTTCGTTTTGGTGTCGTGGCCACACTGTGACAGTTCATAACCTCCACGTTTCTAGTCTTCTTGTAAACATGGAGTTAATATCGCGCCCACCTTGGAAATTCGTTTTTTAACCGCAGAAGGGATATCAAGTGTTCAAATTCTTCAAAGAGTATACCAATCAACCTCTCTGACCGGAATCGTTGTTATTGAAAAAGATTGTCGATTAACGACCAATGAAGTTTTCAACAATCTTCGACCTGCACTTTAATAAAGCGAAAAATGCCTAGTTAGCTTTCTAAGGGGATGCAGCTCGCCAATCCCAAGATATGCGTTTTAAATTCAATTGGGACTTTCCCCCTCATCTTCCATTCTCTCCCGACCAGAATGTTGCTGATTCAGAAAATGTATTTTTTGAAAAGGGAAACTTACCTACTTTTGGCAAGCCCCTCGTAATTATTTACAACCTCCCTGTTTTGTTTCACATGAAACCTCCCTAAAGTGGTGGTTGAATATAAATTTGATGCAAAACACACACGCCTGATTCTCTGATCTCTTTCGAAATTCCACTATACAGATACTGAGATGAACAAAAATCCATTCCAAGTTTTGATACCATGTAGTAATATTTCAAGTCGGTTAGATACACCTACATCTGCTTTCATTATAGAGTAGATTGAAGGCTGTTGAATTCAAAGGAGCACACAGGTTTGGTTTGTCAGTCCATATACCGTCATTGTACATAATATGACTGGGAGTGTATTAAATTTGTCCTACACGATCTATATGCCTACTTGCTTCTCTCAGGAAGAACAAACTACGGTAATTTTATATGGCAACATGAAATGGTCAGCACAAAAAAATAAAATAAATGTAAAAAACATCAGAACTTCCCCTGTACTTGTACTATTTACCACACGTGTTTCGAATGTTCCACTACCTACTATATATAACTGCAATAAAATTTATAAACCTGGGGATATCTGCTTTTTATAATAATTACTAGTAAGGCCATCTGAAGATGAAATGGTATACCAACTTATAGAACTAGAAATACTCGTACAAAAAGGGAGGACCTCTGGGAAGTACGCCGATTCAAAATGCCAGATAAATGAAGAAAACTTGATTTTACTATAAAAAGAAAAAATAGCTATGCATTGGAAGGGTGTACACGGACATAGTAAATTCCGGAAATTGATCAGGGTTGAAAGGGTAGGATAATTTTGTTCAAGCTATATACACAAAATGACGTATGATGTTCATTTTTCTCTTTTTTTGCATTATTAGGTTTTTTGTCACCATTTAAATTTATCACGTGCTGCTTCCGTTATCTCCGTTATCGTGAAAACTGTTGCCGTTTACAGCGAAAGAAGTGCCAAGGCCGTACAAATGGCCGCAGTACTTTCCATCATCAATGTTATCTTCAAAAAACATCTGCAAACAAAAGAGAGACGCCATTTAGTGTATTAGTTCATGTGATGACGATCAATTTGAGTGGCACCAAAATTTGGTGACATTTAATGTGCAGTAGTTTGATTCAGAAGTGTTGTAAAAATTGTTGTTGCTGAATTGTTGTAGGGGGTTGGTTTGCGAGTAAACACCATAGAACTTAAACTTAGACAAATTCGAGCTTGTAAGTCAGCTTAGGTTAACTAATTCAAATTTAATTGAAAACCTCCACAAATGAGATAAATTATAAATAATTGGGTTGGTCTGGGGCTGATGGCGTTCAGCAATGGTGAAATGGCATGAATCTGATATTCGAAGTTTATATTCTTAGTTTAAATGATGTAATGTGTAATTGATGTGAAGCAGGTGTTGAGAATGTCAATGAGTTCTCATAAGGGGACAACTAAGGTGGAAGATCTCAACCCAGAAAAGGCGCCAAGAACCCAAGCAAAGGTTAATTCAAAATGGCGTCATGAAGATCACGCCATAGCGCAAGGTCATCTACTCCCTCAGTCTCAGACGGTGTTTTGTGTTGTTTGGTTGGCTGCATAGTAATGTAGGTGGCCAACCTGCGGCGAAGGTAATGGTTCACTAAATGCTCGATAATTATGAGAATAGGAGCGATATTATAATATTATATTGAAGTCAATTTCCCATTTCAAATAGATGATTTATAACCCCACGACCAAATGGATCCCTTACATACTTGATTAAAGAGAATAGGAGAGATTAGGAGCTATTCCTGTCACTATACCATTGAAGTCAAATAACCCAGGACCAAATGGATCCCTTACATACTTGGAGTAAAAACGAAATTCTTTTCCGTTCTATCAGCAATTGTTTAGACAAGTGAAATAAGCTTTCAAAAGGCGATCATGCATGAATCAATTTGCATCCATACAAATATGAGACTAATGATCTTGACATGCTCAAGTGCACATGAGAAATGTATCATCACAGAAAATGCCATGCACGTAAATACACCTATACAGAGTAATTGTAAGGTTATTTAAATATGGACATGAAAAAAACCATAGTACTAATGGATGAATCGAGCAGAAACGTTCATAGACTTCTTAAACTGTGTGTAGTCCAGTAGGCCTGGAGAGTTTTAAGTTTGTGGTCAAGTCGTGAGTTCGTGTGAATAATTCAAACTTAGAACGCACAATGTAAATCATAATGGAAAATAGCATGTCGTTTGAATAATACAATGGTCACATTAAGTAATTGGTACGTACCATTTATTATTGTTTTGCTTTTCAATCCTTAGGCTGTGCAATTTTTTAATCGCACATTTTACGTGTCAACTTACACGGACAAAGAAGAAGTTCAAGATTTAATGAGCGCAAGTTTGAGGAATCGCCCTGTAATAATAACCATTCAGGAGAAACCAAATTAGGGTTGGAAAGTCCATTCCTCAAACTGTATGACTCTACGAACTTGACACCAGGTTCGGCAAGTTGTCTGCGAATCGAGTGGAGGAATTTGTTGAGCGCTATAAATCTTGAACTTTCTCCGATTAAAAAGTATAAAAAAAATTTTTCTTTGGGCGATTCCAATGGTTCATTATCGAAGATAATAAACCAAAAACGAGACTCAATATTCCGACAACCCTGAACAAAGTGCAAGTGGGATTTCTACCAAACAAAAGCTGACGCAAGTAAAGCAGAGTAATACAGTTTAAGAAATATGTTCAAGCTTAAGACGAGAAAATTGCAAACATTAAAGCGTTTAGAGACAAAAAAATGTACAGGTAAATATTTGAACATGCAGAAGCCATGCAGACCATGTTAACTGGCTCTATGTACTAACAAACATGGCTGCTAGGAACCGTATAAGTAACCATTGGGCAGTCTTCTTATATCGCATCACTCGAGTCGGCCACCAGGTTAGAACTCAGGCCTTGGTAGGTAGAACCAGGTTAGATAACAGGCCTAGGACTGGGGTAGGTGGAACTAGGTTGGAACACAGGCCTTGGACTGGAGTAGATGGAACTAGGTTAGAACTCAGACCTAGGAGTCGGGTGATGGAATCAGGTTAGATAACAGGCCTTGGACTGGGGTAGTTGGAACTAGGTTGGAACACAGGCCTTGGAGTGGAGTAGATGGAACTAGATTAGAACTCAGACCTTGGAGTGGGGTGATAGAACCAGGTTAAATCACAGGCCTTGGACTGGGGTAGATGGAACTAGGTTAGAACTCAGACCTAGGAGTGGGGTGATGGAATCAGGTTAGATAACAGGCCTAGGACTGGGGTAGGTGGAACTAGGTTGGAACACAGGCCTTGGACTGGAGTAGATGGAACTAGTTTAGAACTCAGACCTTGGAGTGGGGTGATGGAACCAGGTTAGATAACAGGCCTTGGACTGGGGTAGATGGAACTAGGTTGGAACACAGGCCTTGGAGTGGAGTAGATGGAACTAGGTTACAACTAAGACCTTGGAGTGGGGTGATGGAACCAGGTTAGATAACAGGCCTTGGACTGGGGTAGATGGAACTAGGTTGGAACTCAGACCTTGGAGTGGGGTGATGGAACCAGGTTAGAAAACAGGGCTTGGACTGGAGTAGATGGAACTAGGTAAGATAACAGGCCTTGGACTGGGGTAGGTGGAACTAGGTTAGATAACAGGCCTTGGAGTGGAGTAGATGGAACTAGGTTAGAACTCAGACCTTGGAGTGGGGTGATGGATCCAGGTTAGATAACAGGCCTTGGACTGGGGTAGGTGGAACTAGGGTAGAGCACCACCTGCAGCGCTCCACAGTTTGTTAATTAGGAGTTAGAATATGAAACAGTGATTCGAGCAGGACGCACGTTACAAATCGAACACGGGGCCCAGAAATAATGCAATGCTTGGACCATGCAGATGCAAAGCGGTGTAAACTAAATTCTGGACGTCCTAAAACGTACAGCGATATTCAAGGAAATGTAACAATTTTCAAACCAATAGAGCATACCTCACGCATTTTGAAGAAAGCCATTCCTGTTAACAGCGAATCCGAACCTGCTTGATGTTGAGGTCCGACTCTTGTGAGCTCCAACTGATCAGCGACCTCTTGCAGACCACCTTTCAGGTTTTTGCAGCTTTTCATTAAGTACTGCCAATCATATACAAGCATTGAAATGATAAATTCACGAGTACTACCACGAGAAGTAGACCCGAATCATAATGAACGACATGAAAACAAAATGGCAGTATGGACCAAGTTGTGCAATATAAGCCAATTTTGTAGGCAAAAGGGTTGAGGTCGGCACTAGCGCTATGTGCAGTTCCAGCCTGACTTCACCGTCTTGATCCTACTTCGATAAGCTCTTAAATCAAGAATTTTATTTCGTACAAAATTTTTTAGCTGATAACTAAAACTGAACAGCCCATAATCTGAGCATCACTAGGATTAAATCATGTTTTAAAAGTAATAATGAGTCTCACCTTTACATCGTAGACAGTAGGAAAGTAAATCTTAAGAAGTTCGAAAAAGTCGCTCTCGTCATTTGGTAGGTGTTCGTCCGTTAGAAGTTTCAACAAGTATCCAAAATCGTATCCACTGGAAGAACGACAAATATCAGTATAAGCGACTTACATATCTAGCGTTTTAGGGTCGAAAGCTGGAAACGTATTCAAATAGGCATCTCCAGAGACAACAGTGGGTGGAGGTACGTTTTTATGGGTGGAGATTCTAATGCTCTAGACAGAAAAACGACGAGGTTTTATATGTTTTTGGAAACAGAATTTGTAAAATTGGTGAGCATCGAATTACGCCAATCACAACTTCAAAATTTGAGTATGAAGGACGACAATTGGGATCAATTGCCCAAAATCTTCTCACAACAGACTTCAACCATTTTGCAATTTTCTGCGATAACAGGTATGGTGTTTTCCTTACATTCAACACTGGTGTGATTTTGGCCTGAGAAGCCATCTATCGGATGAATTTTGGTGATTTGATAAAAATTCTAGCTTTTCCCAGTAATTATGATATAGTTAAGAAATCATTTATTCAATTAGCGTTGCAACTCACCTGTGGAAGGACAGCATTTTGACGTTTTCCATCAACACAATACCAGAGGCCATTAAAAGCTCTGCAAAGTCTAATGGGTCTATACCTTCCTCTTCGTGCTTCTTGAACTGAATGCCGGAATTTTGAAGCAGATCGATACTGTCTTGGGCGTACATGTCTTCCCTGAAAGAGGAATTGACGGATTGGAGTCGAGAAATGAGAGTACGGATTGAAACAGACGAGTGGAAAGGGCAACTTACGACAAATTGAATTTGAAATTGAACTGCCACGTGCTGTAGGAGCCTGCCGGGGGCTTGCCGCTTTCATCGAGGAACGTAAGGCCGAGTTGAATGATTCTTAACAGGTCGACATTACACCTCAGCAGCTGGTATTGGTAATCGGCAGTACTTCTAAACTCTCCTATTGGCCTGGCAACGACTCCAGGGAACTCCGTGTCCTGAAGAAGGCAGGAAAAAATGTTACATCCTCAAGGCGCCAGAGAACAGCGACAAACATAATCCTCCTCTGTTCTATTGATTGGAAGTAGCAGTATTAATCATGAAGTATCTGATTAACTAGTCCAAAAATAACGAGTACACGTCTTACCTCTTCCCAAATCGATAAACAATCAATCGGATAATCGATTAATTTTATTTGATGAATAGCTATTCTACCTCTAGCTATTCTATTTTGTACCTCTAGTTCAGCATCCAAATTTAATTAAACAAATAGGTGCGGTTTACTTTAACAATTTTACAGACAAGAAACCGAGTGAATGTTGCATTGTCATCCATCTTTGACCTATGTTTAAAATTTCAAGACTCTAGATCGTCATCCAAATTTAATTTGTTTAAACAAGTACCTAGGTATTGTTTAAACAATTTTTCAGACAAGAAACCAAGTGAATATTGCATTGTCGTCCAGTTCTGACCTATATTTAAAATTTCAAGTGCCTAGCTCATTGAGAAGTTGAAAAATACTTTGTTCAAACGTGAACTAAAAGTTTAAAATCCGTTTTGAACCCCTTACCCTTGACCTAGGGTTATGAAATTGTTCAAGGATCACTTTCTTTTTCCATTGGTGTTTAAAACTATTCATTTTGGTTTACTATCTTCGATAATGAACCATTGGAATCGTCCAATTTATAATTGAATAAATACGAATTTATAAAATTGGGTTCATCATTTCAAATAACCCTGAATCTCATTTTAGATCAAATTTTCTAGCGAAGGGATAACATCCTAATTTATCCTTTCCCAACTCAACAGCCACTAATCCTCAATCAAGTTCACATTGGATATATGTTTATAGACGTATCGGAGAGTTCCAAACAAAAACCGTCGATTCCTCCGAATGTTCCAAATATTTGTCACGTTACATCCAAGATAAACGTCAGATCTAGTCACCCCATTCCACTAACAACAACCAAAAGTTACGATAATTTTTCAATTTATGAACCTTAATTTTTTAACCTTCAACTCGATAAATCAATTAATCTGTCTGGGATAATGTTTTATAATTAAACATTTTTTTCCCTGCTTCTATTTGAAGAAAGCCAGATAAGGCCAGAAGAGGCCAGTTGTTGGGTCAATATTTACTAGAAGATGCAGGTCCTATGAGCCATTCCAGACGTTATTTGACCTCCTTCTGGCTATCAATCAATTCCGACCAATAGTGATAACTACACGAGATCGATCAAGTTGAAAGGATCTAACGACAAAAAATCTTATGTCGTTAAATAATTGCCAGCAGTGTTCAAATTACAATATTAAATGCCTATAGCTGTACCAATCCACGGTAGAATAAGTTTTTTTTAAGACCCATGTCGATAATTTGAACACTTCAGGCAATTATTTATCGACATGGGTCTTTTAAAAGAATGTTGAATATTTTCACCTTTTCGCGCTCCTTTCAACTCATTCTACCGTGGATTGCAACAATTATAGACATTTAATATTGCAATTTTGCCCCAATCTAAGAGAAGAACCCACACTTTTCCCATTGCAGATAACAGTGTACAAAGTTTTCTCACCATGGCCACATAGTTGTACTTATGGACGAGTTTCCGGATGACTTTGAACTCTTCTTTGAGATTGTGCGCCCAGACATCCCTGATTCCACACTCTTCATTGCTAGGGATGGACCCACTATGTCCTGCGCAAAAAAATACAACATGCTCAATTATAAATTTGTCGGGTTATAAATAGAATAAATGGCCACAAATACACTGAATCGAGACAGGAAAACGCTAGGAGTTGATTTTTGTATATTCAACGTTGTAAGGTGATTAAATTAAAATTGGTAGGTAAGTCGCAAAATATTACCTACTGAAAACACTACATAAACGTCGGTTCACTCGAAAGACAAAACCGTTTGGTTGCATCAACTCTGTTTACTAATAGCAACAATTTTTCTAATCATTCAAATGAGGAAGGGTTCAGTGATTTTGATAAGTTCAATACTCTCACCGGAATTGAATGGGGCAATTCAAGATTACTGTTGCGCCAATCAAAGATTCGATACAAGGGACACTACATTCACATCAGACAAGTGATGGTACACGCCACAACATGAAACGCGACATTTGGGGTATTTATTGACCGCCTACACGAAATGTTTTCGATAAGTTTCGATTTGGTTGTTGTTGGACAGAGAAATTGAGCGGATTTACCCCGAAACTGTTCATACGGTCCACCTCCTACGTAATAAACGCTGTCGAATTGCATGGAGCTATCTCCTGAGATGGGACGATCTTCACGAGTACAATCGAACTAAGCCGCAAGCACGAGGTGAGAATAGTATTTTTCATCTTTTTGTACACTAGAACAAATCTGGCGGGGACCGCGGGTGTTTCAATGGTTACTATAAACAATCATATGGCGGCTTGGTGTTTGTTAACAACTCCCATTGAGAGAAACGAAGAAGGAAGGGAGGAGTTAATACTTGATAGATGTACCTACAATAATTACACCACTTAGTGTAAAGTCGTACAGGTTGTTTAATTACACACATCAAAAAAGTTTTGCATCACGAACTAAATCACTCGCGACGAATCGGATCTCCGTTCTCGACGTTGCTTACGGATATTAACATGGATTTTCTTGAGAAACCAGCTTGGGCCAAACGTCGGATGTCTCCTGTTTGCTGATGACCTGAAGGTGTTTTGCCACATTGAATCTGATATGAGCTGTCAACTTCTGCAGAGCGCACTGCAGGACCTTGAGCAGTGGTGTATTGGGAATAGCCTTTTCCTAAATCCCTCTAAGTGCTCGGTTATCTCTTTCTGCCGGTCATCGAATAAATACCAGTACGACTACACTCTTTGCGGAGCCCCTTTGGGGAGGGTGCACGAGACGAGAGACCTGGGGGTGCTCCTGGATGGTCAGCTGTCTTTCTCCGGCCACATCGCCAACATTTCAAGAGGTGCCATGAGAGCTTTGGGGTTCCTGAAGCGGCACACCAGGGATTTCACCGACGTCCGTGTCCTGACTCTGCTCTACAAGGCACTGGTCCTTCCCAAGTTGGATTATGCTTCCCCAGTTTGGTCCCCTTTTTACGCTATCCACAAATACAGCTTGGAACGAGTCCAAAATAAGTTTCTGCGGTTCATCGCTTTTAAGCTTGGAATACCCCAGTGCGACGTAGACTATTCGGAACTCCTCATCACTTGCAACCTTATGCCGCTCGACAAAAGACGCTCGGTGGCTGACCTCACGTTTCTCCACAACCTGCTTGTCATCAGCGATTGAACACATCAAGTCGCTTCGACATTATTCCCGATGTTCGTCGAGCCAAGGAAAAGCCTGGGCCTGCACATCTCCACCCGGCCAGCGCCCGAAGGTATATAAACAACCCACGACCGGCAAACGAGATTCATTTGTGCAGTTTACTCCGACTAGACGCAAGGACCACCACGTCATCCTCCTTGACGAGTTGTTGGAGATTCCAACAAGAGACGGGACCAGGACTAGCCCCCTGTTCAAGAGCTCACCCTGCCAGTTTTGGACGAAGGTTGGAAACAAGGTACGTCTGTATCCACATCAGCATTCCCCTCGCGAATCGGTACGCGCATCCGCGGCAACCGCGCTTCGTTGCAGTAAAGACATTAGATTCGAAACAGTTTAGTTAATGTTAAATGTTGATGACAGGGTTTTACGTATTTTAAAATAAACTAGTTGTAAGTATTCTGCTTGCATTAATTTGTTTTTTCCAACCTCAGGCTCCATAGGGCATTCATATTAAAATGTCACCAACGTAGAGTGTTATATTACTCCGTGACATAGTGGTGGAGGCGCCAGTTCTTAATACCCCTCAAATTTTACCCCCAATTTCGAAAACTTAACTCATTACATTTCAAATCTTCAAAATTTCTGAAATTCCACACAATTATTACATTTTCAAACATAAACTCACACCCAGACCACCCCTATACCAAATACTACGCTTTGGCCGGCGCGTGCGTGTTCTAAACCGCATGAGTACCTTAGGACAAGTCAAAGTTGTGGCGTTGTGAAGGTAGAGGGATTGTCTGGAAGATATTTCTTGCAGGACAGCGGTAGTTTTCCTGAGTCATTACAGCGTGGACTATGCTACGTGACGAGTGACTCGATAAAGGGAAAACCACCGTGTTGAAAACGTCGTTCTACCACGTTTTCAGCCGACGCATTTATCATAAAATATCTTTAATCACAGATAGCTAGTGTGGAATCTCTATTTTCCCCAACAATATTAATATTGCATTAAATTAACTTCAAACCTCCCGTCCAAACCTCCAACGAGCGTGAGGTAGGAAAATTTAGCCTAAGTTGTTAGATTAAGCCATGCCACATTTTAGCAATGCTAGTTTAAGATATGTCGCATGCATCACGCAGAAAATCGAATAGAGAAGAATCACCTTTGCTCAGATTAATCCAAAAGTTGATCCTTCGTTATACAGACCCAAAAACTAAATTTGGTTCTCGTAAAACTGATACCACAAAAGTATTAGCCCAATTCATTTACTATATCTCTCCTACACCGGTAGAAATAGCAAACAGACAACAGGCCAGAGATTATATAAGTGCATTTTGGAATAAACAGTGGACAAAAGACGATATTCTAAAACAATTAAAAACAACACTTTTCATTGCTGTAAATGACATACAATACCTAGAGGCAAAAGACTTAGTTCGCCGATCAGGGAAAATTAAATTTTCAACAGAAGTTGAACCTTTCCACACCAAACAAGCCTACTCAGTTCGAAATTCACTTAAAGAATTGCTAACAGACGACACACCTGTGACGCCTATCGATAGTGAACGTGACACTGACGACGACGATTCGACAGAAGATCACCTAGAGACTCATAATTCACTTATACACCAGCAAACCGCTAGAATCACTCAACCAATCAATTTGCATCAACACTCCAACACAATGAACACACAACCTATCCCGAAAATCAGACCCAGATGCTTTGACGCGGAAGGCGAAACTGCCCTGACTTGGGCGCGTCACTTCATCGAAGTCTGCGAATTGAACGAATGGCAGGAGGATACCAGACTCAAATTACTGCCAATCTATCTGGTGAATCGCACCAAAACTTGGTACGAACTGACAAAGACAGGACGAAACCCTCCACGAACCACAGCCGAATGGCTTGACCAACTTGTCGACTACTTTCAAGACAAAAGTATTATCGAAAAGAGCAGATTAAAATTGAACACATTACGTCAAGGGAAAGACCAGAAGCCCACTGCTTTCCTCAACGAAATGATCTTAACGTCAGCTGATGCTCAAATTCTTCAAAATTTTAGATTCAACACCCTTCAAATCCAAAACGTTCTTTCGAAACAATAATGAAGAAACAAATGTGATTTGAAATCATAATAAAAAGATTATTAAACATAAATGAATGAATGAAATGAAGCCACTAAATATAACAAACAGGTAACTTTAGTGCATTCAAAAGACTCAGAACGAGTAGTCACCCCTAAGGACCCGGATTACTATCCGATTGTAGGACACTCCACCCCTGAAGCCTTCTCAATTGAATACTTAAATACTACTAAATACTATTATAAAATCAAATACTAAAATACAAACTGAAATACTAATACTTAAATACTGTTCTTAATAATATATTATAGGTGTCCATTAGGAATTAGAGACTAAGATTAGGAATCCGATAATAGGATAATCCGATAATCTACATTTCACATGTATGCCACACTTCCCTGACGCTTTCCAATTCTTAAGAACATACATTCATTAGGATAGGAAACCGACTATGTACTCACTCACAACTCACACAGGACGGCACTCCCTAAATTAGGTAGCTTAGGAAAAGCACATCAGGTTAGGATAACATACTTATGATAAGATGAATAATTAAAATAAATAATAAGTTAAAATCAATTAAATCAAGGATGCAACAACGCTTAAGCAAACCAGTTCCCAAAACAACTGAATCACACGAAAACCCGACCTAATGACGATCACTCTCTTTGCAGGGCAAAGCAAGAACAGAACAATCACCGTCTTGAACCGCACCAACAATGAAACTACTCGTATACTCAACGAATTTAACACTCCTATACCTCACGGTTAGTATCGTTGCAGTTTATCATCTGGATAAACTGGACCCACAGAAAACCGCCTTAACTAACCCAGCAGGAAAGATCAGTCGAATTGCAAATTACATAAACGCAGTATCCCAGGTCAATTTGACATCAATATATACCAATGCACAAAATTTGGAGAAGGAATTAGAAACAGTTGCGAATCTATGTTCATACTATTTCACCAATTACTTACCCGGTGTCGTCAATCAAAATGTATGCACCGTAACCGTGAATGAGAGGATCAATTCACGAGAATTTCAACTTATTCAGACAAACCTCAAGGATAACTTAGAAGTCTTAGGCCAATTTGTCCATAGGCCACGTTCCAAGAGGGCACTTCTCCCATTTATAGGTACATTATACAGCAAGTTATACGGAACAATGAGCCACGATGACTACAATCGCCTGGCAGACAGTATTCAAACTTTATCAAACAATCAGGGAAAAGTATTGCACAGACAAGACGAGATACTGACATACGCGAAAACCTCATTACATGACATAAGCGACCAGATACAGAACACAGTTAGGGATCTAAGAAACGAGACATCCACTGCGATTAATAGCGTTAGAACCCTGCTTTCCGACATAACACTCAGGGAAGCTATACATAGATATTTTGACCAAATCCTTTTTACAACCATACAGCTAGAAGCGGAAATGGACCAACTCTTCAACTCCTACGAATTCGGACGCAGCAAGCAAACAGCTCACTTAATTATAAAAGCAGATGCATTAAAGCGGACGATATTACAGATAACTAAAGACCTACCACCTTCACAGACTCTTCCCTATTACTCAGGATCAGATCTGGACATTTTTCAAATTATCGAAATTTCTACAGCAGACTTTGCCATAACACAAGGAACTCTAGTAACATCAATAAAAATTCCATTAGTCTATACCGACCAACTAGAGATCACCAAAATTACACCCATACCACACTGTCTCAGACAGAATATATTTGCCCAAAAAATAATAGACCCAGACTGGTACGTGACGTTTCACGGTACACCACTGAAATTACCGAAGAACACATTGACGCAGTTATGTAAGCTCACGTCACCAATGCTGTACTTGTGCAAACTAAACCTCAGGTACCACGCAACACAGACAGACGTACAAACAGAATTAAAAAACGCGCCGAACTACGTTTACGCATTACAGCAACCAATTGTAATTCAGACTAGCATAGACGAACGGACCTATTTGTTAGCAGCACCCCCAAACAGTACTGCAACTTTCATAGTAAACGAACTACCCATCAGAACACATCTCAATGGCACATACCTTCTATTCTTAAATGACTCAACTCAATTACTGCTGGGAGACGAAATCATAACGCCAATGAAAACGATCAGCAGTGACTACTTGAATACTCCACAAACCATAGAATCACAGCCCATACAAATTGATACGCAAGCAATCCCCTCATCGCTCAAGGTCATTGATCAAGTATTAATTCGTTTGGACGACGACACATTAACATCAAAAACACATGCATTGCCCCAATCGCCAGGGAACATTACTCTAGAAAACCTCAAAAATTTGACTTTGCCAGATGTCGACTGGACATTCAACCTCCCAGATTTTTCATTCGATTTTGGAATTCAAAGTAGCATTAGAATGATTGTTTATACAATAGCAACTGTAATTGCAATAACAATAGCATATAAATTGCAACGATTGTGCAATTGTATGAAGCTATTCAGAAGAACGAACTTAGAACGAAACAATGATACACATACTTCGTGGTTAACGTTGGAACATGTAACGAGCCCTGTGAATGACAATCAAAGAGAGAACCACTAGTAATCAAAATACTCACTGATTCTTTAACAATGGTTGTTAGGCCAAGACAATTAATGTCTATTATTGTCTACTAAAGCAGTAGGGAAACAATGTTAGATTAAAGTCGAATTTACACTTCCATATACTATAATTACCATCTAATTAATACACTCTGACAAAACTATATTTGTATATTATATTTGTACTTGTATATTATATTACACTCTGGTAAAACTATATTTGTATATTATATTTGTACTTGTCTATTATATTTTATTACATTGTAAAGCAAATTTTGTTATCTGGTATTTTGTGTTTCTATTGTATATCAAATTTTGTTATCTAGTATTCAATGGTATTGTCTTTTAATTATAATTAACTATTCAATTTCAATACATTTTCATTGCTGTCATCAACAAACTGAATTGCGCACAAAAATTTAACAAACCACACGGGGGAAACCAGTGTCCAGTGAAATTGTGCCCGAACGTACCGTACCGCCACGCAACGAAAAAAACACCCAACTGGGGAAATCGAAATCTGATTTGGCTACATCACCGTCAGCAACATCTTCACCCGTCGGGGCCTCGACCGAGTTCTTTCACGTACTCCGCCCTGAAACAACTCTTCTTTCGGGGGGAGAACATATGTCATCAGCGATTGAACACATCAAGTCGCTTCGACATTATTCCCGATGTTCGTCGAGCCAAGGAAAAGCCTGGGCCTGCACATCTCCACCCGGCCAGCGCCCGAAGGTATATAAACAACCCACGACCGGCAAACGAGATTCATTTGTGCAGTTTACTCCGACTAGACGCAAGGACCACCACGTCATCCTCCTTGACGAGTTGTTGGAGATTCCAACAAGAGACGGGACCAGGACTAGCCCCCTGTTCAAGAGCTCACCCTGCCAGTTTTGGACGAAGGTTGGAAACAAGGTACGTCTGTATCCACATCAGCATTCCCCTCGCGAATCGGTACGCGCATCCGCGGCAACCGCGCTTCGTTGCAGTAAAGACATTAGATTCGAAACAGTTTAGTTAATGTTAAATGTTGATGACAGGGTTTTACGTATTTTAAAATAAACTAGTTGTAAGTATTCTGCTTGCATTAATTTGTTTTTTCCAACCTCAGGCTCCATAGGGCATTCATATTAAAATGTCACCAACGTAGAGTGTTATATTACTCCGTGACACTGCTCAACAACAAAATCGACTGCCCGTCCCTGCTATCAAGGATCGGTCTGCTGGTGCCGCGTCTCTCCTCCCGGTCATCTAGTCTTTTTCAAATCCCCTTTAGTCCGACAAATTATTTACAAAACCGGCCACTTGTTAGAATTCCCCGTCTCGCAAATCTTTTTCTAAGTATCCACCCCGAATTTGACTTCTTCTCCCACTCATTGTCACAGCTTAAATATTCTGTAGTTTCTACACATGTTTCTATTACTTGATACAACCTGTATTTGCGTTCGATTTTCACACCCTAGTATTCTTGTTCTCTCTATTTCTGTCATACCACTTTGATTATGTCTTACCACTTATCGTCATACCACTTAATTATTATGTCTATTTCAATTATTACCGCTATTTAATTTGTACTTTGGATAATATGCTTGTAATTGGGCTCGCCCGTATTTTTTCAAATAAACAAATAAACAGAAACCAATTTTCCAAAAATGTAAATCAGATAACCTTCTTTATTGGTATAGAACCAACAAAGAACCCTACGTAGATGACATCATCATTTTGTGGAAGGGGGAGCGTCTTCCCCCGGCGGATCGATCTAAGTATAAGTTAGGTACCTAAGTTAGGTAACACTAAATCTCACGATTTATTTTACTGAATTACTGAGTAAACAGTCATTGGCAGATGGTTTTAGGGTTCTACTAAAAAGTCGCCCAAATGACGATGTGGGAAGTTGCCGTGAGACCCTCGATGTAGCACCTTTTTTCCTACTAACATCATTCCTTGTACGACCTTCTCTTTAACTTCTCCTATGTGTAACAAGGCGTGCGGATGGTAACACTTGATACACATAACCCTTAACTCAATCTGGAGTGCAGGGCCCAATAACACACATTATCCTTTACGCTATCTCAAAAACCTTTCTACAAATTTACTCGTACCCAAAAATTTTACAAAAATTTTACCCAAAAATCCAGCTCGTACCTTCGTCATCGAAAGGAAAAGTTTAAATAGTGAGGTACCATACTGCTTCACAGAAAGTAGGTCCTCACACACACCCTTTACAATTCTCAATGTTCAGCTGTCGATTGATTGACTATAAAATCTTGAAAGTTAAATAAATTAAATTACTTAAACAAAAAATACTCCGATTTACCAGTAGCTGTGGGCATAACAGGTGTTGCTACGAGAAGGCGGCTCCCCCAATTACCATCTGATCTCGGGGCAACTTGATCTTCTAGAGTAGCCGCCTGAAGAAGACAAAAAAACTCGAAATTACACACTGAAATACTAACAACGGTAACACAAGGGGTGATTAAAACAATAACTGAAATAAGGCAGAAAATGGAGAGCGTATACCATGCGTCATAAACGGGGGTAATGGTCGCCGACCCGGAAAAATAGTACCAGCTCAACTGGGCACAAATTCACTGGAGTAAACGGAACGCAATCTGATTGGCTGACAGGGTGGCCGCCATGTTGGCGGACAGCGCGCTGTAGCGGTCGACGGAAGAAATTTTCATACCGGGTTCCGCTTTCCGTCGAGCTCCGCGCAAGCGCAGTGGACAGGAATGTTGATAATCGCTGAATCAGCGATAATTATCAGATAATGTTGATAAAAGAGTGATTGAAAAGTAGAGGTTGCAATATTTTCGCGTCGAGTGTCTTGTTGAGAGCTTAAACATTTCAATAATACCTACTTGACTTTATTTCAATAAGCTTGCAAATATTTTTTTGTTTTGAATTCAATTTTCACACTTTCTTCCTTCTACCGCTAGAAATTCCATAAACTGTATGTGAATATGATTGGTGTTTTCTCTACGTACTTTTTGGTGTTTGTTTTTTTAATAATACTTGACTGTTTTTCAATAATTTCTAGTTTTGAATCATGTAAATATAATTGGAATAAATAAACGTTCACAATGGTCCTCACAATATAAGCAGATGTTGCCACTGCCATTCCACTTCGCCGTTACTTAAGAAGTATACTGCCGTCCTAAGAAACAAAGTCCTAACTCCATTTTTGAGCTTTTCGAGGTTAGGACATATTCCTATAGATTTTGACGAGATATATCGATTGGACTAGGTTACAAAGCCCTATCTCGATCAGAAGTGCTTGAAAATCAACGATCAGTTCGAACTTCAACGGTATAGAAAATACTCAGCAATTCACAAACCTCATTTTTCTCAAAACTATCAAAATGGGGATAGGACTTTCTTACTTATGACGGCAGTATAGAGCCTGTTGTATGTTCATGCCATCAATCATTTCAACACCCGAGCACACCACAATAATTACGAGCTTTCAGATTATGATTCCGTGACGGAATTTCCGTCCACCATATGAACACTCTTCCTGATTCCAAACACCAAACAACTGATCACTAAAAAGTTACAGTGTTTACAACCCCCTCGAGGGCTAATTGTCAGGTCAAAACTCATTCTGGTTAAAATAAAAATTCACAAGACAGAAGAAATGGCGTTTGAAATATTTTATTTGTCAAGATTACGCGGGAAAACTGCTAAACAGCATGAAAACGGCCGCTTGGAGCGCCGACTTCGCGTGGTTGCCGGAATTTTGGTCTCAAGAAGTTTCAGTACGTTGGTACTCCTACAAGCGTCAGCCAATCACCTGCTGAATAATTTCATCGTCATCAATCCCCATTTACCCGCGAATTTATACATAAAATACCTACTAATTTTCGCGCATGAGGTCAATTTTTGCCCTTTTTAAAGCATCTTCTTTTGAAAAAAAAAAAAAATATATATATAAAAAAACGTGCACACGTAAGATACAAATGCATGCTTGGAAATACAATGTTATACAAAATAGATTGAGTTATCTTCTACAAAATACGTGTAGATTGAAAAGACACGTGGGTTTGTTGTATTCAAGGGACTCAACTGACCTGAAGTTTGTCTTTGAAATTTGATAATTCCCAGTAACGTGTCGGGAGAGGAGCTATATTCGATTGCGCATCAGACTCGAGTACTACTTTCATCGGACTCCGGCATGCGCTGAAAATATCGAGGATTATCGTCAATAAGACGTTACGAATGGTGGAAACTCACTACAGACAATAAGCAGATCATCGGATTGGAGATCCCATGATAGGGCTAGGAGTCCAAAAACTCGGTGAATCGGTTGTGAATAAACTGAGTTGGATTGATTTCAAACGCTGTCCATATTCCTAATTCATTCAATTCATGAAAAGGTATTTATAACGAGTACACGAGTACACAGCTCACTACAAACAAACCAACAAAAAATATGTGTCCAGAGAACGATTCAGAAAAGACGTTATGATGAAGGCCTAACAGGGTCAATTCTACTCATTTGCAACAAAACGTTTCTTGCAGACTTTTCTTTGTAATCCAGTTTAAATGCCTCTTTTTCCTCTTTTAAGATTTTTTTCGTGGTTTCGACCTTGATTCATTCAAATGGCCACAACATCCTTAATCCGTCAAATCAATTCAAATGAAATTATACAGTTGGAAAGAGCGTTAAATTTTCCATCGCCCTGACGCAAAAACAAATTTGAGCGGGTAGAAAAGGAGACCAAGGCGCAAATTTTTAAATTTTCTGAAAATTTGACATTTTTCTATCGGTCGTCTCTCTTTCAGTGGATCATCTATGGAGAAAAAACTTGCTTCGAATCTCACCTTTCCAACGGTGTTCTCAAAATAAATTAGCGACTGAGTTTAAGGGAGAAAAATGGGAGATTTTTCACCAAGATCGATGTTTGCCAATAAGGGTTGGTATAGTTGATAGCATTAAATTTTCCACAACCGACTGAAGGGTTTTCATTCAAAAGACACTTGATGAGTCAAATTATGGATAATTATTTTTAAGAGGTAATAATAATAATAAAAGTAGTAAAAATAAAAATTTTTGATGCTATTTTTAAAATGTACATAATGAGACAAGTACGTGCTCTTGTAAAAAAATTAATTAAAACTATTTTGCAAAGGAATTGACTTTTACAATTTCCCAGTGATTAGGAGACCAAGGAGACCAAAGGAGACCAAGGCGCAAATTTTTAAATTTTCTGAAAATTTGACATTTTTCTATCGGTCGTCTCTCTTTCAGTGGATCATCTATGGAGAAAAAACTTGCTTCGAATCTCACCTTTCCAACGGTGTTCTCAAAATAAATTAGCGACTGAGTTTAAGGGAGAAAAATGGGAGATTTTTCACCAAGATCGATGTTTGCCAATAAGGGTTGGTATAGTTGATAGCATTAAATTTTCCACAACCGACTGAAGGGTTTTCATTCAAAAGACACTTGATGAGTCAAATTATGGATAATTATTTTTAAGAGGTAATAATAATAATAAAAGTAGTAAAAATAAAAATTTTTGATGCTATTTTTAAAATGTACATAATGAGACAAGTACGTGCTCTTGTAAAAAAATTAATTAAAACTATTTTGCAAAGGAATTGACTTTTACAATTTCCCAGTGATTACATTACGTGACATAACGTCACAACAATTGCTCAAAATGATCCCCATCCACCTGAACGCATACCCTTGCCCTCTCACTCTTTATTATTTACTCCGAGGATTTCTCGGGGTTGAGCTCGTCACATCGAGTTAATGCTATCGATTTTGCTGAAAAATCTACCGTTTTTGCATTAAAACGTCATTTTCTCCCTTAAAATCAGTCGCCAATTTATTTTGTGTATACCTACCGTTGGAGAGGTGAGATTTCAAGCAAGTTTGTCTCATAGGCGACCTACCGAAAGAAAAATTACTAAAAAGAGAGGCAAATGATAAAAAACGTCAAATTTTTTGAAAATCTCAAAATTCGCAATTTGGTCTTGTTTTGTGGGCATTAAACCCGCTCAAGAATTTCGATTGTGCGTCAGGGTGATGGGAAATTCAACGCTCTTTCCAACGGTATAATAGTATTTGAATTTATTTGACGGATTGGGGACGTTATGTCCATTTTAATGAATTAAGGTCGAGACAATGAGAAAAATCTTAAAAGTGGAAAAAGAGGCATTAAAAAGAAAAGCCTGGGAGACAATTTTTGTTGCAAATTAGCTTTAAAATTGACCCCTGAAGTCCTTTGGTTAGAGGTGTTTTCTGCGTTTTAGTGTTTTCATCGAAAAAACAGTCCGGAATAGCGTTCTCTGAAACAATCACACAGATCTGCAAGGATTTGTAGACGAACAGCTGGAGGTCATTTCCGAAGTGAATCCAAGCTCAGTCCTATCACGTTTGAATTTTGAGATATTTGAGGTTATGTACACGAAAATGGCTATTTTTGAGGTTAGATACAGGCTGCATACAATTTTTCTTCTTATCTCTACATATTACTTCATCTAGTACTATAAGTACTTAGTGTGTGTGTGTGATTTGTTGACCGTCAGTAAGAATGATGTTGAGGGATGTCGAGGGTCGGTCAAATGAAAATTGATTTATGTGCCAACGTTTCGAAGAATATATTTCTTCATCTTCAGGACAGTAGTGTACAAGATGGAGTTGGACTCCAACAGGGAAGTTCCAACAGGGAAGAACTCCTATAGCATATAAGAAGTTACTTCTGTGATCTGGAGGCAAGAACTTCCCTGTTGGAGTCCAACTCCATCTTGTACACTACTGTCCTGAAGATGAAGAAATAGATTCTTCGAAACGTTGGCACATAAATCAATTTTCATTTGACCGACCCTCGACATCCCTCAAGAGTACTCATTACTAAAAGTACTCTTAAGTACTCTTTCCCTTTAAAATTAGACTTTGAATTATACCGTAGGATGTTTCTTACAGACGTTATGGCATTTAAAGGTGAGGAGACGACACGGAAAGCTTCTGCTGGGTTAAACAAACCCTTTTTTATCATACAATTTTTAAAACCATGTAAACATACAACTAGGAGGTTTTCGAGAATAATTACGAATCTGAGGTCAGATACCAAAAATTCAAGATGGCTCAACAACAACCAGAACCCAAATATTTGCAGATCTGTGTCATTATTATTCTGTTCATAGAACATCGAAAAATGAACAGGAATTAAACTAACAATCAGACCCAAACAGCGAGTATTCCAGGACCACACCAAACACTGCTGCCAGCCAAATTAAGAAAGAGTTTCAAAAATGTTGAAACACTTCTGCCAGGCAACCCTAGATACACAAGATTCGTTCTACATGTGTATGATATACACATTTCGTCATAATATTATTATGACGAAATGTGTGTAATATTATGAAATATGAAAAAATGGTGTGGTTGTAACATATTATTATGTTATAACCAAACCATTGTTTTTGGTAGCGCTGGGTATTTGAGAAGCATGTTGTTGGGTAGCATAACTCTTCACAACTGTGTACATACTAGTACAACTGTGTGTATCAGGTACTCCGGTAGGTATCTTCATTTCCACACAACTTTAAATGAGAAATCGGCAGCGACAAGATCACTGGAGGAAATCTGGACAGTTTTGAATAGTTGTGAACAAAACATAGTACAATGAAGTTTCCAGACAAAAGAACAATGGTGAAAGCTTCATCAGCAAATGGATGAACCCAAAATAATTTAGGTCGAACGATTTCCTTTATCTTCAATCTTGAATGTACAATTTGGATTATTGAACACAACATACTTGGTTGGTATCAATCGATGAATAACGAAAATGACAAACAACGGGCGAATTCATCACATCGTGAAATGTGTGATATGTTTGGATTCCACTAAGTACGTGTTGTGGATGGTACGACTTTATATTGTATAAAGTGTGTGAACCAAAACTGGTTTGAGCGAAATGTTTTGCCGTTTCATCAAATAACGCGGATATAATCGGACGTACAGCTTCCATGAAGTGAGCAGGTTCGAGATGCTAAAAGCGGGCGAGATTATTGAAACTTAAATAATTACTGGAGTGTGGATTTCAATTATTTCACAAAGGACAGGTGGATAATTACCCAGAAAGATTGATTGCGTAGTAGTAAACTCAGCTAAATTTCCGCGAATGTCTTGAAAACAGACGGATTTCGGTGTGTTTGGGTTCGGCCGTAAAAACACGATAAGTCCGCAGTAGGGTGAGCACTTTGGAAATTAATCAGTCGACGAGACAAGTCTATTCATGAATTCATCGTATCAATCGGGTGAAAAGAGACGGGAATTATTTTTCCTTTTTCCGAAGTGAAAATAACAACACCGACTCATACAGAAACAGAAGAACCAAGTGTTTCGACGAACCTCCGTCCTACGTCATCAAGTGGCGAATCAATACGACGGCGAAAAAACGATTTTCGACATATCGATACATTTTCGAGGTTGTGAATTTCATTCAAAACCCGTCGTTTTATGAGTAAAGTCGAAAATTATTATAAACAACGTGAAATGATAAACTTCAACAGTGAACACTCGACGGAAACATCGAATTAGCGCTGCAGTCGGCGGTCGCGTCTCGAACTAGAAGTCCCGCCTAAACTTTCCCGCCAATTGGAAGTTTGAAAAACGATCCACCAACTAACACGGATTTCGCCTTCTTTAGTACTTTTCCTGCCAACGTTTTACGCTCCTAATGAAAATAAGTTAGGTACTCTTGAATGTTGAGGAAATACACAGCAACTGCAATTTACTGTTGGGCAATTACCTCTAAGCACTTGCCATTGTATTTATGCAAAGGACTAGGTATATAATTGTAAAAACTAGAAAGTAATTATGTTTGCTAAAAGTTGTTCTAAAAATTCTTAAAAAAAAAAAAAAAAAAAAAAAATGGCAACTATTTTTCAAGGTTTTTTTTCACTCAGTTTAATTTTGTTTCAATTCATTTATTGGTTGTGTCAACATTATGCGTATTAAAATTGTATTTTAATCAAACTTAATAGTTCCAACTTGAGTGTTTTTCTATCATTCTATCGTTTTTCTAGGTTTTTCTATCATTCCATGTAACGTTTTTTAAATGAAGCAAGAAGAAATGAACGACTTAAAGAGAGTACATGCCAATTATTTAATGGATATTTTGAGTGAAATGAATACAATTCTAGTTATTTTTCCAGTGGTTCTGGTTTGCATTAAAAAACAATTCTGGCAGAAAATTGAGCTTTTTGGTTTGATTTGAAATGTTTGCTCTTCAAGTCATGCTGCATATTTTTCCTCAAAACGAGTGGCTGGCCATGTAGGTAGGCAAAATATGAAATTGAATGCATTTATTTAGTGGATCTGCTAATATCGAATATTTTGTGCGCTAACCTTCAAAATATGCAATTGTATGCAAATCCGCACTCTACTTATAAGCACAGCTTGTGTTGACCCACATGAGTCAAATTTCAGTCTAATTTACTCTTATTAAGTACATAATTCAATATATTATTTATCTACTTTTATTATACATAGGTATATAGTGTTGATGGGATTGACTAGTGTGAAGAAGCAGGTTGTATAAAATGACCAAGCTAGTCTTTTTTTTCGTGTTTATTTTCTCACGACGTTTCGGCAATGGAACAAAGCCCTATTCATGCGAGGTTACATGTAGAAGTGAAAAGTTTTTACATTAAACTCTTTTAATGTAAAAACTTTTCACTTCTACATGTAACCTCGCATGAATAGGGCTTTGTTCCATTGCCGAAACGTCGTGAGAAAATAAACACGAAAAAAAAGACTAGCTTGGTCATTTCATAGGTATATATATACATTTTTTTTTAAATTCTGGGAACATTCAATTTTATTGGAAGACGAAACTCAAAAGCTACTACTTACCTATGGTTTATTATCTTCGATGATGATCGCCAAGTAATCTTTGATAAGTAGGTAATCGCCCAAGAAAAAATTACCCCCTCAAGATTTGAGGGTTTACGTTTCGAATTCTTGATCAAGATCCGTAGATTCCAAAAATCGAATAGAAAAAAATTTGTCCGTCGCTGTCTGCCGTCTGCTTTCCCCCATGCTCCGTCCCCCGTCCGCCGTCCCCCATCCGCTGGCTCCCGTCCCCCATCCGCCGTCCCCCGTCTCCCATCCGCTGGCTCCCGTCCCCCATCCGCCGTCCCCCGTCCACCATCCGTCCTGTAAATACCTGGGTGTTATGTGTTACGAATAAACTCTCACTCAATTTAAAAATAATTATGTCAAAATGTTATTGGAGAATGAATAAGTAGGTAATAAGTTATTCTAGTTCTTGATATTTTTCTTCTTTTTCTAAGGAGTTGTTACCTTTATTTTACTTTAATTTTAATTATGTTATCAATTAGTTGAAAGAGCGAAGCTTGACGAATGAAGATGTAAAACCTGAAATCTTCTGTATGACAGGAAGAGCGGGCTACCTAGCCCGATGTTGTACAGATACATAAATAAAGTTATTCTATTCTATTCTATTCTATTTTTCTCTCTCTCATACGGTCGGTGTCTCAGTGCCAACAGGTCACCCCTAATCTTCAGCAGCCATCTACCAAACCGAAAATCCCCGAGTTCATGAACTAGCTGCAGCTAGAGGCACGATACCTCCCCTTTCGATCAAAGACAAGGATTGTGGGTCTGTTTTGCGCCGACAGGGCTCTCTGCCTGTACTCCATTGCAGCCGCTTCGGTGATTCTGGCAACGCTTTCCTTGATTAGGGTTTTCCCCTCGAAAAGCTTCCTATCTTTTCTTAAAATAGTAGCAGTGTTTATAACTGTTCATCCAACGAAGTTTATTGAACAAATAAGTGTTTGTCGAATAAGGTCAGGATCGATTTTTTTGTATCGAGAAGGTGCTGTAACCATAGTGTTACCTTCCAGTTTCTGTGAATTCTGAGTAGATTGTTGTTTACTTTCTACGTTCGGTGGTTAGTTCGTTGCTACGAAAAAGTTTTAATTTGAAGGAAGAGAACGAGAACACCATGGACAAAGGTATGTAAATTGATGTTATCCTGGTCGAATCGCCCTGCTCCGTGTACAATTACCTACGTAATATTTCAATAAATATTCTGTTTGGCTTTATTCTAGCGAAGCGGCAGAGATCGGCAAATTTTTCAGAGGCTGATTCGAAGCTATTAGTTAAATTGGCGAACCAGTTCAAGCATAGCTTCGAATCAGCCTCTGAAAAATTTGCCGATCTCTGCCACTTCGCTAGAATAAAGCCAAGCAGAATACCTATTTATTGAAATATTACGTAGGTAATTGTACACGGAGCAGGGCGACTCGACCAGGATAACATCAATTTACATACCTTTGTCCATGGTGTTCTCGTTCTCTTCCTTCAAAATTAAAACTTATTCGCGACGAACTAACCACCAAACGAAAATAAACCACTACTTTTATCCTTGAAAATAAAAAAACGGACGCGCAAACGAACAAATCGAAAGCCAGCTCCTCGCTGCTGAAGCCGATCTTCGCATCAAATTGTTACAGGAGGAGAAGTTTAAAATGAATAAAGTTTCCAATATTCTTTCAAGCCATGATGTTTTAGTACTTTTTATTACATAATATACAAATAACCCTATACATAATAGGCATAAGCATAATAATTACATTATTTGCACTCAAAGTGCCGCCATTTTGACTCGTCTGTTCGCCGAATAAAGCCTTGTTCGGAGGTTTCAACGGTCCAATAACTTTATACTCCGAATACATCCTATTCTCCCAATAAATCAACTTGATGAACAGTCATATGAGATCTATTCGTAGAATACGGCTACTCGCCGAATAAGATGGCGCTATTCGTCGAATAAATGCCATTGATGAACCGGCCCTAAAGGAATCCCGTACCTAGCAACTAGTGATTGGTCCCACTCCTTGGACCAATAAACGTTGTGCCTCATACAAATCCTTGCAGGTCAATCATCCGTACGCTCGACGGAATATTAAACAATTATTAATCAATATCAAGCAATTAAACAACTATTGGCTGCCACTCGCCAAGTTCTGTGCTGCTGCGTGGGCGTACCGGGCAGATCTGGTGTTTCATTTCGATTGGGTTCAGCAAGTATGATATCGTTAACTAGTTAGGTACCTACCTATTTGTCTGTTTATTTAAATTCCTTTAGTAAGTATATTTTTTGTAAAAAGTTCCCAATATTCCATTTATATCTGACAAAATAGTAATTCACAATACGTAGTTAGTAAAAAGCAGATCTCTGACAGACGGGCATAGCCCAAAGTCATATCATGTATTTCATTGATGTTTCATTTCCTGTTTTGAATTTTATTTAAATACATGTATTTTCTTCTTCTTCTTCTTCTTCTTCACTCAGTGGAAACGCTCAACACGAGGATGAGTACAGATCAGAATCAGAATTAAGAATTAGCGTCCTCGGTAATCCTAGTAGTACGACTAACTCGGATTGGTGGATTTTTTTTTTTTTTTTTTGCGCTGACTCAGAGTAAGCGGCAACTTGAATTTGAGGTGGTGAAATCCACCATTAACGGTGGGCGGAGGGAGGAGTATGTTGGGTGGAAGGTGGTGGGTGAAGTGGGTGGTGGTTTGAGGGAGGAGTATGTTGGGTGGAAGTTGTTGGGTGGAAGGTGGTGGGTGGAGGACGTGGTGACTGTACCACGTTATGTGAAATGTACCATATTATTTATTGTCTGAGGGGGGGGGGGTCACCCTTTAACCCCCTCCTATGGGGGTGATCGTACGCCAACCCTATCACTCGGGGGATCATAAAACTCAACAGCTACACTACCGTTTGAAGCAAACTAGTTTCTTTTCTTTTGAATGAAAAGCGGGTGGAACAGAGGTGTTCTAATATGTTGTTAGTAACTAGTTTTTTCGACAGTTATTATAACGAATGTTATTTTACGTTTCTCGAAAATAACCGTTATGCCCATCCCTAACAACTTGTTAGTAATGTCTTTACAAAGAAAACAAATAACTGTCTTTTTCAACTGGTAGGAAAAAGTTAAGTTACAGAGTTTATTTAACATTAAAAATTAGAATAATTACCTACGTAAAGTCAGCTTATGGGTTTATACCTCAATGAAACAAAGTGGGTACAGCCTTCGTACAAGTACGCAACCACGAGGGACATTTTATGTCTTTGCGCCCCCTCCCACACCCACACCACGTACCTCGTACTTCAATTTATGGTGAACTTCATAAATACCTGTGTGTAAACAATTGAATCGGTTTTTTTAAAGGGGTTATGTAACAATTTCCACATTTTCGGGGAAACGCAAAAAACTTCCCTGGTTCCTCAAAACTTGTAAATTATTCCATTTTTGGCTATAGTCATTTACAAAACGTTTATTCTGACATTTCCTCGAATGTTCTGATTTTTCAAAAATTTTCTATGCTCCTATGAAAACCCCAAAACTACTAACACATGAAAATGGCCAAAAATGTTACATAACCCCTTAAAAAAAAACTGATTCAATTATTTAAACAATCACGCTCATACCGCAGCTTGTCGGCCACGCACTCCGCAGTGGTTAACGTAATATGGTTAGGTAAATCGAGAGCTATCCAACGAGTGGTGAACGATTTTTCGTACGATGATAACTGGCGAAGTTAAAGTTCCGTAACAACGAATCGGTTGTACGTGAAAATCATTACGTCACACCGTAATGTCACACTTTTTGAGTTATGTGCCATAGTAAAGACATAAAATGTCAAAAAAACCTTTGTTGTTACAGTAATGTAACATGCCTAAATTGATTACACTATAAGGTGAGAAATGGGTTTTTTATTGTTAGGGAAAATGAGATAGTCGTGTCCACGTCATCCTCAAAATTCTCATTTCGTTATTAAAAAAAAAAAAAAAGTTTCATTTGACTGGAAAATACACAACCGGAAATGAAACCTTTTTTTTTACAACCGAATGAAACTTCTTTCCAAAGCTCCGGATGAACTCGAAAAAAGTTAAAATTGATTTCGACTAAGTTTAACTCTGTTCGGAAATGCTATAACGCAATCCGACTGTGAAAAGACTACGCGGAGGGAGGACTTTACGCATAGTGTAGGGGCGCCCGCGTGAAACACTAGCGCCGTCTCCACTGCTGGAACCCGCTCCTTTGGCCAGTCTGTAGTCTGCACGGTAGAAGAGACGAACAACCCTCACGAAGCCTGTTTCACCAGATACTGCACGATCTTTTGAGACCAAAACGAAAGGTCAGTAATTATTATTTATTTATTTATTTTTTTCGTAATTAAAAACGATCGACAGTTCGGTGAGCCGAAAGAGAGTTAAATGGGCTTCATTCAGAGTGCGACAATTCAAAACGAAAAAAAAAAAAAAAAATCCGCAGTCATGCAGCATAGCTATAAGAGCGAATTTTTGAAGAAATAACTGGTTTTATGGGGAAACGTCTCCATTTTACTGGTTTTATAACAAATTTTGTCTCCTTCTCTGGCGAGTAACACCTCAGTTCATAGATTTTTCAACGCTTAACACGATGGTGAATATTATAGCAGCTAAACCGTGAAGAGCATCGCAAGTAACAACTACGTTTCTTCATATTCAAAGTGCTCCAGTTTGAGGACGGAATAAGATATCGCAATTTCGATTTCACTATCGTGTTCAGTGTGAAAAAACCCTTCAAAATGAGGTGTCACTTGTAAGACTGTTTCATTTTGGGAATTTATGGGTAATTTTGTCCCCCTTAAAACTCTCAAAACCCCCCCATAGAGTGGTCCCATTCTGACCATCTACGAATTCAGCCTTTCGATTGCCAAAATAGATTCTTAGTGCAAATGTGAACTTTTTATCTCAATTCTATCCAGAGTAGATGAATATGACATACATAATATGACATACATATTATGATTTGTGGTGTCTTTTGGCAGTGAATTCGGGATATTCTGAAACGAATTTTGGTATGAAAATGTTTTGGAAATTCCAGTTTCAACAATTTTAGACCGAGAACAGTAGCTTCCATTTAAGAAAAACTAGAGTATTTGAAAAATCGCCTATTTCCACTGAAATACGAGTACACTGTTAGACCGGTTTCAGCCATTAAACCATCGTCAGTACCAATACTATTGTATTGTTTTGTTACTGACGATGGCTTAATTTTTCAAAATTTGAAGTATTTAATACTCTTGTTTTTCTTAACATGGGTTTCCACGATTAAGTCGAGAGTGATTTAGTTCGTAGTAA
Organism: Stenodema calcarata; assembly: GCA_963920205.1. Lineage (NCBI taxonomy): Eukaryota > Metazoa > Arthropoda > Insecta > Hemiptera > Miridae > Stenodema > Stenodema calcarata. The sequence continues at coordinate 14,237,504 of OY986062.1, read as the reverse complement.
ATGAACTAACTGTTAGTTCATTTCTTTGAAAATTCACTAAAATAACTACATAGCACTGGCGAACAGAAAAGAGGTGCTGTTTGGTGCAGAGAGGATAAGGGTTGGCGTCAGGGTATTTCAGAGTGCTGAATCCAAATCTGAAATCCTTTTTTTGCTATCAGTTTTAGTTTTTGAAATATAGCTCATACATGAGCGTATATATACGTATAAATACGCGTATATGCGTATAAAAATAGCACTTCAAAAAGTCACAAATAATTTTTCACTTTCAATCACTCTTTTTATGTCTTTCAGAAGCAGAATACGAATTGAAACCCAATTTTAGCTATTTGACCGCCACTTGTCTCCGACTTGACAATTTATGTGCTATGTCCTACTGTGGTCTTCGTTGTATCCTCCTAAAATTGGTCGATAAATAGACCAAAAGACCCCAGAAAATAGAAATCGTATTGTTCGATCCTTTAAAAATAGCATCCACAGTTTCGGAGACGTTCGAAATGTTGTAGGCACTTGAATAACCCCCAACAAACCAAACGTAAAAAATTCCTCAAAAAAAGTTCCGATTACACAAAAAGTCAAATTTCAGTCAAATTTGATTGTTTAAATGGTCGAAAAACGAGTTGAATTCGAATAATCAGTAGTGCACAGTTTACTGCTTCACTTCGAAAGTTCGCTGTTGTACGGCAGGAGAGTGTAAAAGGGTGTTCCAATCTTGAGTCACGTTGAGCCCGTATTGGGGTTTTTCCGGATGTTTACTGGAAGAAGAAGAGATTCAAAGATTCCCGGATTCTAGCGACAGTCTCAATAGTGCTCAGACCTGCTGGGTGAACCGATAACATTTATATAGATTTTTATGTAGGCGAATAAATTTATTCATTTATAAATTGTAAATTTTTATAAGTTTTACAATTTATAAAATTTATAAATTCGCCTACAAAGGCAAATCATTTCATTGGTAATAGGCGTAGATGATGTGGTTAGTTCGCAAGGCCCGCAGGACCGAGCGGTCTTGCATTTCGTTGCCTACCCGCCGTCCAGATCTCAGCCACTTTTGAACATTTTGAACGCTTAACCCTTCGAATACCAGGTGGGGTCCCTAACGACCCCACGATCTTGTTTTCTTACCGTTATTACACAGTTCTGTGATATTTGTGCTGCAGAGCTTTCAGCCAAAAAGGGTGTGAAACTTTCAATACTCAAAAAACCATCAGATGTGAAAAAGCTGTTCAAAACCTATTTAAAAAAATTTGAAACCAGTCATGCAGCATGGCCATCAGAGCGAATTTTCGAATAAATAACTGGTATGTATAATGTGGTATGTATCAGGTGTGGTGCGCTCTGAATGAAGCTTGGTAGGTACAAAGTAGTTCGGTACTATAATGGTACATAATGGTAAAGCTCGTTCTTCTCAATAGTTACCTTGGAAACAAAACGCACTTGCAGTTCCCTCAATGCCGTTTTTATTAATTATAAAATCTAATTACCACAGGAGTATTATTACGCAAAGTAAAATTCTACTGGAAGGGACGAATCAAAAATATTTCGAACGCCAGAATAGTATTAGATAGGTACGTACCTACGTAACAAGCCTTTAATGTAAGGTGTCCTTTGTCAGACTTTTTCATTTTTGGATTTTATGGGTAATTTTCCCCGCTTTAAAACTCCCCATGCCCGCTTAGGCCTTTGTTTTGAACAAGTTGATGTGATGAAAACTTTTCAAATGGGGTTTTCTGCCAGTCACCTGCACACGAAGCACGTTGAAAGTTTACGAAACTATAAAAAGATAAAGAACCCCCCCCCTCCCGTAAGCCCACAACTTAAACATTGTCTAGCTACGAAAACTCAGCTTTAATTGTTTTTTGCTGAGTTTGCACTTGCTCGTTTTGTTCTCAACGTTGATCAAATAGTCCTTCCCTTCCTCAACATTTCCCTCGTCGTCGTCCGACATTTCTTCTGCTTCAACTTCAGCTCACATCACCGAATAAACTTAGAACAACTAAACCACTAATAAACTAAATCAGAATTGTGCGCATCAAACAATAAAAAGATTATTCGAAAAAATAACAGTGAAGTTCACAGGATTTGAAGTCTGCAGTTCACAGGAAAAATAGAATCAAAAAACGAATGAGTTTCTGCAAATTCTTGACACAACGGTTTATCATCTTCTTTGTACAGATCACTGATCTGTGTAGATCACACTGATCTGCATAAAATATCCGGAATTGGAGAATGGGCCAACAAATGGTTAAAATAGGCGTAACTAGCTCAGTTAATAAATTATTTAAATAAATGATGAGTGAAATAATTATTTCGCGCAATACTCGGCTGTCAAAGAGATCGTCGAGGACCACCTTGTGGGCTTGTCACTAGCCACTAGTGAATAATTTTAGTGAAAATTATTACGTAATCTGTAGATCAAATTTATTGAATATTATTTATTAATGGATAAATAAATCTAATTTGTTAATGTGATAAGAAGGATGAGGAGGATGGCAGGATAATGTGTATTATTAACGTCTGTCGATCATGAGGTGACTTACCCCACATTAATTGGAATTGTGAGTGGGTGATAAAGAGGAAAGCGAGGAGTGGAGCGGGACGATGGAGAAGGTTGATGAGAGGGAGCGGGGGTTGTCTCCCCCCTTCACCACCCATCACCACTACTGCTTAAATTTAAATTGTGGGTGAATGTGGGGTTGGGTGTGAAAGAGAAAACCGGGCGATGTGGGTGGTTAATGCGGGGGAGGTGGGAGTTGTCTCATAATCCTTATGTTCTCTCCCCCTCATCTCCCTCGCCATAACTGCTTCAATTCAAATTGTGGGTGAATGTGAATGTGGGAGTGGGTGAGAAAGAGAAAACCGGGGGCATGTGGGTGGTTGAGAGGGGGAGGCGGGAGTTGTCTCTTAATCCTTATGTTCTCTGCCCCTCTCCACCCACCGCCACAACAGCTTCAATTCAAATTGTGGGTGAATGTGAATTTGGGGTTGGGTGTGAAAGAGAAAACCGGGCGATGTGGGTGGTTAATGAGGGGGAGGCGGGAGTTGTCTCTTAATCCTTATGTTCTCTCCCCCTCACCACCCTCGCCACAACTGCTTAAATTCAAATTGTGGGTGAATGTGGAAGTGGGTGAGAAAGAGAAAACCGGGCGGATGTGGGTGGTTGTAGAGGGGGAGGTAAAACGAGGCCTTCACGACTCCCCACCGCAGTTCCACGAACATTACGAATCCAACGTAATCTTGAAGATTTGCCAAAGAGCGTTACAACCCGGTTTTACCTTTAAAATCGTTAGAAGTATTTTAAATTAAATTTGAGAAAAATAGTTTAAATATAAAACTTGAATGTATCGTACATTTTACGATCTCAAAGAGTTTCGATAATGAACCATTGGAATTATTCTCTATTATTCTAAAAACTCTATTATAGCCCAAGATAAAATTTACCCCCCCCCCCCCCCCGTCAACTCATCAAAATATCAGGGCTCACGCTTCAAGATACGTAGATTCAGAAAATCTAATTAAACACGCAACGGTTTATTATCTTCTTTATGCAGATCACCCTTCTGTCTAGATCGACAGGCTGCCCAATGATTCACCCTAAAAAACTATGATGAAAGGAATTCATTGCGCGCTATCAATTACAAATATTAAAACACTTTTTTGATGCAGGTAGACTTTTTCAACGATGTAATTGTCCAATTCTCGACACACCAAAGGAACAACATGAATTATTGATCTCCAAAACTCGAATAAATGTCATCAACGTTAGTTCCTGCTTGGAATTCTGACTTTTAATGCGAACCGTCAAGAATCAAATCCAGGTTTAATTTCAAAATGTTGCACGTTGTTGTATCTATAGGACATCTCAAGGAACCCACATTCGACCCAAACAAGTTCATTTTTCGTTATCATTTTGAGCATTAAGACTGCGTGCAAAAAACGAAATTCCACAGATCAATACTTGTAAAACCAATTATTTCTTCGAAAATTTGCTCTTATAGTCATGCTGCATGACTGTTTTTTTAATTATTGTAATCATTTTGTACTTGAAATGGAAAAAAAACCTAATGTCGACGACTCCGCTTTGCGAGATTGCATTCCCTAGTCCAGATGCCATTGATGTAATTGGTGGTATCAATTCTGCAGAGTAAATCTCATCAAAAACCGTTTAGAGTGTGCTTTTATGCTTTCACCATTTCAAATGGATTCCTCGATAAATTTAATGTAATTTTTTTGTGTTTTTTCGTTATTCGTACTAATGAACTGGTAAATTATACACCTCCAAATAACAGGTTGGTTATCTGATTGATTTCGCCGATGCTTAGAATTGAATTGTCGCTCGGAGTCGTAGAATCGGACATTTCCTCGCAAATGACCCTCGTAGGAATGAACCGCACTATCTGAGCGATTAATCTTGTTTACGCCGCCGTAATTAAGCCGCCATCGAGTTGTTATTCGCGTGACTCCGCGTGAAATCAGATATTGAAAACAGGTGTATTTGACAGCCAGAGCCGTAACTCGGAGCGGAGATCGCGATTGCAAAGTGGGATTGATGGAAACTCGAAAGGCATTTTCCGGAGGGAAACGGCCGCGTCCTGTTTTTGAATGACGAGGAACCCCCCCGATTAGTGTCTTGAAATTCGAAATGATCGCGAGATATGCAAGAACGAGCGCGATCCGAACGCGATTAAGGGAACAGACAAATAATGAGCGCTTATAGACCACTCACTATTGTCATTCGAGGTCATACCCACGTATTTTCGAAGCGGAATCGTCAATAACAATCTGCAGTACAAGCGAGTATAAATAGACTCTATCGAACAGCAGAGTTTTAAGCCAAGTAGCCAAAACATCAATTTAGCTGGTATTTAGCAATTGTGTTGTTTTGGTAAAATAGACCACAAGACTCAAACTTGTTGCACTATTGAAGGTAATCCCTCATTCGTCTCAACGCCTACATAACCTTATAACCGGTAATTGTTCAAATCTACTATCGGCCTGTCCGAAGTTATGAAATTCGACGTTTGTTGTTCGGTATTCGGTTGTAGACGGTTGTATCTACGGTAATTCGTTGAGATTCTCCGATTAAAAGAAATAGTGGAATATACTCGTACTAAGGGACTCGAAGGTATAAATAGGGATTGGCCGCATAATTGAACTAGATTGAACTAGAGGAAAATGTAAGGTTGGTTGATTATGCGGAGGTGACCTCCAGAGAACTCTAAGGTTTAAGGTTTTCACATTGAGAACTCTTAACTCTAAGGTTTTCACATTAAGAACTCTTAACTCTAAGGTTTTCACAATGAGAACTCTTAACTCCAAGGTTTTCACATTGAGAACTTCTAACTCTAAGTTTTTCACATTGAGAACTCTTAACTCCAAGGTTTTCACATTGAGAACTCTTAAATCTAAATCTTAAATCTACTCATGAATTCCAAAAATGAAACAGTTCGATATCGATCTCAACTACATGTACCTACCCAAGAAGCGCAAAGCATCTGAGCAGATCAATCAAGTTGGAACTTTAGAAGCTAGAGAAGGCAGTATTTGTTGAAGGATCTAGACATTTAGACCTAGTGACCTAGACAGAAGGGTGATCTGTACAAAGAAGATAATGAACCGTTGTGTCAAGAATTTGCAGAGTTTTTTCGTTTTGCACGAAGTATTTGAGTCGACAATTGCTCTTCTTGAAGGTCCGTTCGAAATCAAATGAACACCTCGAGTCGATATGAAGTCAACTTTTTTTCGTTTTCACGAAGTATTTGAGTCGACGATTGCTCTTCTTGAAGGTCCATTCGAACTCAAATAAACACGTCGAGTCGATATGAAGTCAACTTTTTTTCGTTTTCACGAAGTAATTGAGTCGACGATTGCTCTTCTTGAAGGTCCATTCGAACTCAAATAAACACCTCGAGTCGATATGAAGTCAACTTTTTTACGTTTTCACGAAGTATTTGAGTCGACAATTGCTCTTCTTGAAGGTCCATTCGAACTCAAATAAACACGTGGAGTCGATATGAAGTCAACTTTTTTTCGTTTTCACGAAGTATTTGAGTCGACAATTGCTCTTCTTGAAGGTCCATTCGAACTCAAATAAACACGTGAAGTCGATATGAAGTCAACTTTTTTTCGTTTTCACGAAGTATTTGAGTCGACGATTGCTCTTCTTGAAGGTCCATTAGAACTCAAATAAAAACCTCGAGTCGATATGAAGTCAACTTTTTTTCGTTTTCACGAAGTATTTGAGTCGACAATTGCTCTTCTTGAAGGTCCATTCGAACTCAAATAAACACCTCGAGTCGATATGAAGTCAACTTTTTTTCGTTTTCACGAAGTATTTGAGTCGACAATTGCTCTTCTTGAAGGTCCATTCGAACTCAAATAAACACCTCGAGTCGATATGAAGTCAACTTTTTTTCGTTTTCACGAAGTATTTGAGTCGACAATTGCTCTTCTTGAAGGTCCATTCGAACACAAATAAACACCTCGAGTCGATATGAAGTCAACTTCTTTTCGTTTTCACGAAGTATTTGAGTCAACAATTGCTCTTCTTGAAGGTCCATACGAACTCAAATAAACACCTCGAGTCGATATGAAATCAACTTTTTTTCGTTTTCACGAAGTATTTGAGTCGACAATTGCTCTTCTTGAAGGTCAATTCGAACTCAAATAAACACCTCGAGTCGATATGAAGTCAACTTTTTTTCGTTTTCACGAAGCATTTGAGTCGACGATTGCTCTTCTTGAAGGTCCATTCGAACTCAAATAAACACGTCGAGTCGATATTAAGTCAACTTTTTTTCGTTATCACGAAGTATTTGAGTCGACGATTGCTCTTCTTGAAGGTCCATTCGAACTCAAATAAACACGTCGAGTCGATATGAAGTCAACTTTTTTTCGTTTTCACGAGGTATTTGAGTCGACGATTGCTCTTCTTGAAGGTCCATTCGAACTCAAATAAACACCTCGAGTCGATATGAAGTCAACTTTTTTTCGTTTTCACGACGTATTTGAGTCGACGATTGCTCTTCTTGAAGGTCCATTCGAACTCAAATAAACACGTCGAGTCGATATGAAGTCAACTTTTTTTCGTTTTCACGAGGTATTTGAGTCGACGATTGCTCTTCTTGAAGGTCCATTCGAACTCAAATAAACACCTCGAGTCGATATGAAGTCAACTTTTATTCGTTTTCACGAAGTATTTGAGTCGACGATTGCTCTTCTTGAAGGTCCATTCGAACTCAAATAAACACTTCGAGTCGATATGAAGTCAACTTTTTTTCGTTTTCACGAAGTATTTGATTCGACAATTGCTCTTCTTGAAGGTCCATTCGAACTCAAATAAACACCTCGAGTCGATATGAAGTCAACTTTTTTTCGTTTTCACGAGGTATTTGAGTCGACAATTGCTCTTCTTGAAGGTCCATTCGAACTCAAATAAACACCTCGAGTCGATATGAAGTCAACTTTTTTTCGTTTTCACGAAGTATTTGAGTCGACAATTGCTCTTCTTGAAGGTCCATTCGAACTCAAATAAACACCTCGAGTCGATATGAAGTCAACTTTTTTTCGTTATCACGAAGTATTTGAGTCGACGATTGCTCTTCTTGAAGGTCCATTCGAACTCAAATAAACACGTCGAGTCGATATGAAGTCAACTTTTTTTCGTTATCACGAAGTAATTGAGTCGACGATTGCTCTTCTTGAAGGTCCATTCGAACTCAAATAAACAAGTCGAGTCGATATGAAGTCAACTTTTTTTCGTTTTCACGAAGTATTTGAGTCGACGATTGCTCTTCTTGAAGGTCCATTCGAACTCAAATAAACACCTCGAGTCGATATGAAGTCAACTTTTTTTCGTTTTCACGAAGTATTTGAGTCGACAGTTGCTCTTCTTGAAGGTCCATTCGAACTCAAATAAACAAGTCGAGTCGATATGAAGTCGACTTTTTTTCGTTTTCACGAGGTATTTGAGTCGACAATTGCTCTTCTTGAAGGTCCATTCGAACTCAAATAAACACCTCGAGTCGATATGAAGTCAACTTTTTTTCGTTATCACGAAGTATTTGAGTCGACGATTGCTCTTCTTGAAGGTCCATTCGAACTCAAATAAACACGTCGAGTCGATATGAAGTCAACTTTTTTTCGTTATCACGAAGTAATTGAGTCGACGATTGCTCTTCTTGAAGGTCCATTCGAACTCAAATAAACACCTCGAGTCGATATGAAGTCAAATTTTTTTCGTTTTCACGAAGTATCTGAGTCGACGATTGCTCTTCTTGAAGGTCCATTCGAACTCAAATAAACACGTCGAGTCGATATGAAGTCAACTTTTTTTCGTTTTCACGAGGTATTTGAGTCGACAATTGCTCTTCTTGAAGGTCCATTCGAACTCAAATAAACACCTCGAGTCGATATGAAGTCAACTTTTTTTCGTTTTCACGAAGTATTTGAGTCGACGATTGCTCTTCTTGAAGGTCCATTCGAACTCAAATAAACACCTCGAGTCGATATGAAGTCAACTTTTTTTCGTTTTCACGAAGTATTTGAGTCGACGATTGCTCTTCTTGAAGGTCCATTCGTACTCAAATAAACACCTCGAGTCGATATGAAGTCAACTTTTTTTCGTTTTCACGAAGTATTTGAGTCGACGATTGCTCTTCTTGAAGGTCCATTCGAACTCAAATAAACACCTCGAGTCGATATGAAGTCAACTTTTTTTCGTTTTCACGAAGTATCTGAGTCGACGATTGCTCTTCTTGAAGGTCCATTCGAACTCAAATAAACACGTCGAGTCGATATGAAGTCAACTTTTTTTCGTTTTCACGGGGTATTTGAGTCGACAATTGCTCTTCTTGAAGGTCCATTCGAACTCAAATAAACACCTCGAGTCGATATGAAGTCAACTTTTTTTCGTTTTCACGAAGTATTTGAGTCGACGATTGCTCTTCTTGAAGGTCCATTCGAACTCAAATAAACACCTCGAGTCGATATGAAGTCAACTTTTTTTCGTTTTCACGAAGTATCTGAGTCGACGATTGCTCTTCTTGAAGGTCCATTCGAACTCAAATAAACACCTCGAGTCGATATGAAGTCAACTTTTTTTCGTTTTCACAAAGCATTTGAGTCGACGATTGCTCTTCTTGAAGGTCCATTCGAACTCAAATAAACACCTCGAGTCGATATGAAGTCAACTTTTTTTCGTTTTCACGAGGTATTTGAGTCGACGATTGCTCTTCTTGAAGGTCCATTCGAACTCAAATAAACACCTCGAGTCGATATGAAGTCAACTTTTTTTCGTTTTCACGAAGTATCTGAGTCGACGATTGCTCTTGTTGAAGGTACATTCGAACTCAAATAAACACCTCGAGTCGATATGAAGTCAACTTTTTTTCGTTTTCACGAAGTATCTGAGTCGACGATTGCTCTTCTTGAAGGTCCATTCGAACTCAAATAAACACGTCGAGTCGATATGAAGTCAACTTTTTTTCGTTTTCACGAGGTATTTGAGTCGACAATTGCTCTTCTTGAAGGTCCATTCGAACTCAAATAAACACCTCGAGTCGATATGAAGTCGACTTTTTTTCGTTTTCACGAAGTATTTGAGTCGACAGTTGCTCTTCTTGAAGGTCCATTCGAACTCAAATAAACACCTCGAGTCGATATGAAGTCAACTTTTTTTCGTTTTCACGAAGTATTTGAGTCGACGATTGCTCTTCTTGAAGGTCCATTCGTACTCAAATAAACACCTCGAGTCGATATGAAGTCAACTTTTTTTCGTTTTCACGAAGTATTTGAGTCGACGATTGCTCTTCTTGAAGGTCCATTCGAACTCAAATAAACACCTCGAGTCGATATGAAGTCAACTTTTTTTCGTTTTCACGAAGTATCTGAGTCGACGATTGCTCTTCTTGAAGGTCCATTCGAACTCAAATAAACACGTCGAGTCGATATGAAGTCAACGTTTTTTCGTTTTCACGGGGTATTTGAGTCGACAATTGCTCTTCTTGAAGGTCCATTCGAACTCAAATAAACACCTCGAGTCGATATGAAGTCAACTTTTTTTCGTTTTCACGAAGTATTTGAGTCGACGATTGCTCTTCTTGAAGGTCCATTCGAACTCAAATAAACACCTCGAGTCGATATGAAGTCAACTTTTTTTCGTTTTCACGAAGTATCTGAGTCGACGATTGCTCTTCTTGAAGGTCCATTCGAACTCAAATAAACACCTCGAGTCGATATGAAGTCAACTTTTTTTCGTTTTCACAAAGCATTTGAGTCGACGATTGCTCTTCTTGAAGGTCCATTCGAACTCAAATAAACACCTCGAGTCGATATGAAGTCAACTTTTTTTCGTTTTCACGAGGTATTTGAGTCGACGATTGCTCTTCTTGAAGGTCCATTCGAACTCAAATAAACACCTCGAGTCGATATGAAGTCAACTTTTTTTCGTTTTCACGAAGTATCTGAGTCGACGATTGCTCTTGTTGAAGGTACATTCGAACTCAAATAAACACCTCGAGTCGATATGAAGTCAACTTTTTTTCGTTTTCACGAAGTATCTGAGTCGACGATTGCTCTTCTTGAAGGTCCATTCGAACTCAAATAAACACGTCGAGTCGATATGAAGTCAACTTTTTTTCGTTTTCACGAGGTATTTGAGTCGACAATTGCTCTTCTTGAAGGTCCATTCGAACTCAAATAAACACCTCGAGTCGATATGAAGTCGACTTTTTTTCGTTTTCACGAAGTATTTGAGTCGACAGTTGCTCTTCTTGAAGGTCCATTCGAACTCAAATAAACACCTCGAGTCGATATGAAGTCAACTTTTTTTCGTTTTCACGAAGTATTTGAGTCGACAGTTGCTCTTCTTGAAGGTCCATTCGAACTCAAATAAACACCTCGAGTCGATATGAAGTCAACTTTTTTTCGTTTTCACGAAGTATCTGAGTCGACGATTGCTCTTGTTGAAGGTACATTCGAACTCAAGTAAACACCTCGAGTCGATATGAAGTCAACTTTTTTTCGTTTTCACGAAGTATCTGAGTCGACGATTGCTCTTCTTGAAGGTCCATTCGAACTCAAATAAACACGTCGAGTCGATATGAAGTCAACTTTTTTTCGTTTTCACGAGGTATTTGAGTCGACAATTGCTCTTCTTGAAGGTCCATTCGAACTCAAATAAACACCTCGAGTCGATATGAAGTCGACTTTTTTTCGTTTTCACGAAGTATTTGAGTCGACAGTTGCTCTTCTTGAAGGTCCATTCGAACTCAAATAAACACCTCGAGTCGATATGAAGTCAACTTTTTTTCGTTTTCACGAAGTATTTGAGTCGACAGTTGCTCTTCTTGAAGGTCCATTCGAACTCAAATAAACAAGTCGAGTCGATATGAAGTCGACTTTTTTTCGTTTTCACGAGGTATTTGAGTCGACAATTGCTCTTCTTGAAGGTCCATTCGAACTCAAATAAACACCTCGAGTCGATATGAAGTCAACTTTTTTTCGTTTTCACGAAGTATTTGAGTCGACGATTGCTCTTCTTGAAGGTCCATTCGAACTCAAATAAACACCTCGAGTCGATATGAAGTCAACTTTTTTTCGTTTTCACGAAGTATTTGAGTCGACGATTGCTCTTCTTGAAGGTCCATTCGAACTCAAACAAACACCTCGAGTCGATATGAAGTCAACTTTTTTTCGTTTTCACGAAGTATTTGAGTCGACAATTGCTCTACTTGAAGGTCCATTCGAACTCAAATAAACACGTCGAGTCGATATGAAGTCAACTTTTTTTCGTTTTCACGAAGTATTTGAGTCGACAATTGCTCTTCTTGAGAAGGCAGTATCGTTGAAGGTGATATTGATGATTATTTCTATTGAGACGACGATGACGTGTATCTAGAAGAATTCGGCCATGGAAACCTGGGAAGACCTCTTGTAGACTTTTAAGGCGAGATTTTGAGGAGGTTTGTCACGGTTCAGCAATGTGAAGAGAATCTTGCAGATGCTCAGCAATCACATGATCATTCGTGGTTTTGTCGGAGGACGAAACAGCGTTTTTCTCACGATATTCCACTGAAGTTCGTCAGTAGTCCATCTTTTGGTCACATACTTTCTAATGTCGATTCGTAATAATCATCGCGGGAGTTTTCAAACGATTCAGGTTTAGCTTTGATCTGACTTCCTAGATTTCAACTACAACTCAACCGCTACTGACATTTTTCCCATTAATATTTGTCATTGCGATCTATACACCTCTCCCACCACAACGTCCTCCAAAAACGCTACGATAAATTAGTCGACGCTCTAATTTGTCTTCCCTCTCTCACCACCCGAGTCGTTCATTTACCGAGTTCAAAACATCGTCATTCTTCTCTGAATTATTACTGTCGTTTTCAGGAGCTATGAACACATCAATAGACCGAGCGGGCGGATGATGGGGTTGGAGATGACGGTTTTGAAGAGGTCCCAATCTTTCAACAAGAAAAACCTCTCTCGAATGAAAGACAACTCACCGTCGAGCCATTCGTCATTCTGAACATTGTTGAGTACGGAAGAAGGAAGAATTTCAGAGACGGACATATTTATTACCGAGTGATTTAGAGATTGCTACATTTTCGCTATTGATTGTCCGTTACATGCAGTTTAATAATATACGCATTAATCCTGCAGTTGACAACAACAAAAAACTCGCAAAGACCAAATTTAGTGCAGATTCTGCACTGCAGAAGCTTTAGTCGTAGGTACAGGTATAGAAATACCTAATCAAATATCAGCTTTCTAGGTTGACTAGGACAGAAGATAGCCTCTGAGCTCAGTCAGCTGATCAGGTACGCTGTCGTAAGATTTCAGATGCCCCATCGAACCTACCATTCAAATATCAGTTTTCTAGGTTGACTAGGACGGAAGATAGGGGGGGGGGGGGTCGCTATTTTCGTAACGCAATTTAGTGACCATTTTGGCAAGTTAGCTCACGACTAAAACAGGTTCCATGGTTAAAAAAAACCCTCATCAGGGAGGCAATATTGAGCCGAATAGTAGCATATCGTCGTTTTGAAATTTCAAAACAGATTGATTGATTGAGTGATTGAAATTTCGAAATGAATTCGATTTTTTTCTCCATGAAAATTCAAACTGTATTCACCGCATTCCCAGGTAAATTATCCGAGGTGTTTCAATGTTATCAACGGAATTCACTTCACAGGATAAAATAACCTATTTATTAGTTAGTATGTATCAGTATTCCCAATCACCACCTCCCTCTCAAAAGAGTGAGACGATGCTTAGGGTAGCTCTCAGAGCTCTTTCAATATCGCAAATCATCTCCATCGAAGGTACTCACAGATAACCCCTGAACGGCTGTTGACCAATCGGCAACTAAAATCACCTATTATTCCACTGCAGTATTACTAGAACCTGTTTACGAAAATTCACTGTTTCTGAGAATTCCCGTCTACTTCATAATACCGGACGACAATGAAGAATTCGAGATAGTTTCTGTTTTTAATGAAAATGAAGACGCTCGAAGTGATGAACGTAAATTCTCGCTTGGGCGAACTAAAAGGTGACTGCGCCATTTTCGTGATTACAAGCCAACCTTTCCCGTTTTTCATCCCTTTAAAAAGTATTCGTACATCTTGAATTCGTACATTACAAATATGAGCAATTTCGCTCCAAAATGTAGAGGTAGTTTGGGGAACGATTCAAAATTGGTGCCGAGGGGTTGTTATGGTCGAAAGTCTTGCTGGTTCAGCTATTCTACGAGTATTCTGAATTATTAGTGTATGTACTCCAAGGTAGTAGAAAATCTAAAACGCTGCTTTGTCCACAATGGTTCATTATCTAGATTACTGTTCAGAATCAATATCCTTGTGGATGCCATAACTGTACGAAATAATTGGAATAATGCGCTGAATGTGAAGGGTGGTAATTAGCTCAGTGATGGTCTCTTCAGTTTCCTAACTAGGTTCTGGGCTGACCTCATAATTCATTTATACAAATTAAAATGAACCCTCAGATTCACATCTGTAGGCTCCACTACCCCATACGTCATAAGAGGGTTTGTGCTGGCCAAATGTCCACACCAATCTCTCAAAATTCACCATCGTGAATTAAATTGGTGAAAATAAATTTTATTTGTACGTAAAAATGATATGGAAAACCACACGGGTTTCTTCAAAGTCTGATCGTCAATTAAAATTTACACTGTTTGCATAATTTGACTCATATCTGATCTTCCCGTATTAAGACGATTTAGATCTTTTCGGTATCGTGAAAGCTTAACAACAAAGAATCAATATTTAAAAAAATTTTGGATTTGAAGGAAACGCAGTTGCCTATTAATTTAATGACATTTAATATTGATTCTTTGTTGTTAAGCTTTCACGATACCGAAAAGATCTAAATCGTCTTAATACGGGAAGATCAGATATGAGTCAAGAACTGGAGCTGCTCGATCCAACGAAACAAACAAGCTCTTCGCCACTGAACGATACCCAGAGCTCATCTTTCATTTTGGACCTCATGCAGTCCACATAGCTTCTGTCGTATAGAACGGCCATCAGCTTTTCATGTTCAATTTTTCAGAAAGAAATATTTCAACGAAGGTAATGAGCCCTCGCGTGGAAGGCAACTCAGTGGGATTGCCGTGGGCTGTGACTAACCTCTAAACTGTGTTTCACAGAACGAGTGGGTTGGGCGTGGGCTTAGTTCAGTTTGTCACCCTTTTGGGAATAAGTGGTTGAGTAGGTAGATAATCCCGAAGATTTCACAAAGGTATTTCGAGTGTAAAAACACCATAAGCTAACATCAGAGCTAAAACATATCAGATCATTTTTTCAAAGTTTCAAGAAACTCTAATATTTTCAAAATTTAATGTTCATCTTAGGTGCATCAGACAAGAAAGGTGCAATATTTTTAATATATTATCTGAGGAGAGAAGGACAAGATTTAATGGCTTATATTGGAAGAGAAAATATGTAGCAGGGAAGAGAGGAAAAGGAAGAAGAAAGACCAGTTGGATGGAGAATCTCCATGATTTGCACAGAGCTGCAAGGGACAAACAGGCCACGATGAAACGTTCCCCATCAGAGCTACTGCTTCAGCATCGAATGCGCACACAGTTTGATCTCTTGAAGCCTTCAATCTGGCGGAATGTGGAAGAGGCTCTGATGAACCAGAAACTAAATCGGGGCAAGGGAACCAAGTGGAGGGAATTCGAAGAGGGACTGGAAGTATGGGTACTGAACAAGACGTCAGCTGGATACTCAAAAGGTCGGGTCACACGCCGAACTGGGGACTTGTCCTATCAAGTTCTGGTGGACGGGAAAGAAGAAAGAAAACATGCTGATCAGCTGCGGGCAGCCGATTGAGGAGGTAGAGGAGGAAAAGATGTAGAGTCACTACAGTTTGGTTGAGTGGTTGTCAGCATTGTAGTTGTTAGTTGCAATATGTTTTGAAATATATTTCAGTCTTAAACTAAACTGAGTGCTATTTTACAAATTCCAACCTCCAATAGGAGAGGAACAATAAGAATATAATATTATCTTATTCCGCTCTCAAACTGGAGCACATGGACTTCATGTTCCTTAATAGAGACGTTTTACATAAAACCAATTATTTCTTCAAAAATTCGCTCTTATAGTCATGCTGCATCACTGGTTTTTTTTATTATTGTAATCATAATGTACTTGAAATGGAAAACCGAGTGAATATTGAAATGTCATCCATTTCTGACCTATCTTCAAAATTTCAAGTATCTAGCTCATCATCAAAATTTAATTTGTTTAAACAAATAGGTATTATTTAAAAGAATTGACAGACAAGAAACCGAGTGAATATTGCATTGTGATCCAGTTCTGAACTATTTTTAAAATTTCAAGTCAATAGCTCATCATCAAAATTTAATTTGTATTATTACAAAAAGGTATTATTTGTAATAATACAAATTAATAATAAAATTAGCGACAAGATGAAGGATTTTTCAACGTGAAGATGTAAATGAATGCAAAATGAAGGCGCGGAATTCCAGAGGCTTATTAAAACCCGATCACCTAGCCAGCCAGCCCTCTGACGTCATAGGCTCTTACGGCATCGGCTGTGACGTACTATTCGGCCTCCTGCCAGCCGTCTGACGTCATACGCTCGTGCGTTATAGGCTCTGACGTACTATTTGGCCTCCGGCCAGCCGTCTGACGTCATACTCTCGTGCGTCATAGGTGCGTCTGACGTAGTGGCCCGCCTGTCGCTTGTGTTCTGACGTGATCTGAGGGAAAGGGTGAATCAAGGAAACAAATTTTTCCCGTTTCAGTTCATGTGCCAAAGCAAAGACATGAAAATGTCAAAAGAATGTCAACTCCATCCTGTTGTTGATACAGTCGAGAATTAAATGCTTGCATACGAGTCTGCAACACATTGGGACATTTTATGTCTTTAAAGAAGTGATTCAAGAACCTTCGAACAATGCTACATCACCTACTCCAGTAGCGTAGTTGTTATACTTAATTGTAGGGTTCATCATAAATTATGAAGCTTGCATTCGTATAGACAATATAAATTATTGAGAATGATCACCTGTGTGTAAACAATTATTTAAACAATACCGCAGCTTGTCGGCCACGCACTCCGCAGTGGTTAACGTAATATGGTTAGGTAAATCGAGAGCTATCCAACGAGTGGTGAACGATTTTTGTACGATGATAACTGGCGAAGATAAAGTTCCGTAGCAACGAATCGGTTGTAAGCGAAAATCATCAGAAATTTTCGTGACGATTTCGTGTAACGCTTTTGTGTAACGTTTTTCGAGTTATGTGCCAGAGTAAAGACATAAAATGTCAATAAGGTAGCATCTTTCCCTCCAGAGTGTCGCACTCATCGTAGACACATTTTAACTGCAATTTGTGATCTTAGATACACCTTGCATTATAACTGGCAACCTTCAGACCTAATTTTCGTATACTCTACCCTCCAAAACAGTTCTCAACGCGTTATAATGAACCTTTGTCTTCACATAATAGCGTTTTGTAGAGTAGAAAAATGGTATATTGGCACTCAGCAGAGCAGAAGTGGCAAACTGTATCTTCATCATCTTACAGTTGCCCAAACAAGCTCGCTTCAATCACCCCGCTTCATTTACCTTTTGAGCCACTGGAGCCAACAGGGGTTAAACTAACAAATCGTTAGCGTATTCCGTAACGATAAAACCGCTAGAACAGGGTAGTTTCACGGGACTTTCAATGCATAACACAAAACACCGTTTGAGGGCAAACAAATCGGTTCCGCTTCTGTATAATTAATTGTGAACAAACTCAGCTGAGAGGGAATATTTCATCGATTGCGAAATTTCCAAGACATAATCGCGGTGTGCGGCAATAATTTAAACGGTGTGTTGATCTCGCGTATCGATTCCCTAAAGGGTTCAATTACAGCTTCCATAGGTACTGTTTCACTTGGAATGTGATTTATAGTGTGGTATTTTCTGTGGGAGTGTGTGGCGAATAGAACTGGTGTCACTGTACGTTTCCCTCTCATCAGTCTATTCCTCGATTGCCAGGGAAATTTTTCGTCACCCGCTCGAACAACAGCACGAGTCTGGTCGTTTGTAAAACGGAGGTTTCGTCTCGAATCAATAGATGAAAAGATAATTCTTCCTTTGTCGTAACTCCACCGGAACCCTCGAAATACACTCCGGCAGTCCCTGGGTGTGGCGATAAATGTAAAAAAAAAGCTCCCCTCCTCTTCCCAATCCCAGTAATTTGTTCTTAAAATGGAACTCTGGAATTCGTGCGAGCGCTTTGCCCCGGGGATGTTTTAATCGCCCTCAATTGGAAGGCGTTGGAGCTCAAAGTTCGGACATGGAAAGGGCAGAGGCTTGTGACCTTTTGCCTTTTGAGGAGAACGAAAAAAGCGAAAAAAGTCCCATTGGTACCGACTCCGGGAACGGAATAATTACCGGAGCTTGAAAGAAAACACGTACCCAAGAGGTTTTGTAGGAGAGCTACCCTTGAGAAACGAAATACTGTGTTTCACGGAAAAAAACCGCTATCTACCGATATTAAGTGTTTATAACACTGGACTTTTTTCCACAACGAGTGCCCATTGAGATTAAAAATTTTGAATGAGTATTACGGAAATTACGTTACGCAGTGCAACGTGTAGGTCGTTTTCTAGTTATAGAGGGTGAGCCAAAACAATCGGGGCAGTTTCAAAGGGCGATTTAAAAAAAATCCACAGTTATGGCTATGAGAGCAAATTTTCGATGAAATGACTGGTTTAATGTAAAATGTCTCCAGTGAAGAAATCTCAAGTATCCACCCAGTTTCTTCACCTTCAAAGTGCACCATAATGACAAAAGAATAGGATATGGTAATTCTGATTTCACCATCGTGTTCAGCGTAAAAGCTACCTCTGCTGTCACTTGTCAAACTGTTTCATTTTGGGAATTTATGGGTAATCCACCCCCTCCCCCAAACACCCCAAAACCCTCCTTGGTTTATAGATTTTTCAACGCTGAACAATGGTGAAGTCAGACATCTCATGTTTCTTCATCTTCACAGTGCTCCAGTTTGTGAACGGAATGAGATATCGCAATTCAATTTTCGCCTTCGTGTTCAGCGTAAACAAACCTTTAAAATGAGGGGTCACTTGCCAGACTGTTTTAATTTGGGAATTCATGGGTAATTCCCCCCCCCCTTAAAATGCTGTGGCGTAGTTAAAATCTTCAGGATTGGAGCTGTTTTTTATTAATATTTTATTGTTGTCGCATTTGTGTCCAAATATACATATAATTGTTGGTGTCTTTTGGTAGTGGATTCAGGGTGGTCTGAAACGGATTTTGGTATAAAAATGTTTCGGAAATTCGAGTTTTAAAGATTTTGAACTGAGAACAATAGCTTCATTTTCTTCGAAAATTCGCTAAAAACGGATTTATGGATGTATGTGGTTTCTTGGAAGAATGTGGTTTGTTTTATTGTATTTTTGATTACTTAGATCTTGAAAAATCTGTCAGGAAGGTGGCCCTTTCCAAAACTCCACTAATTGTTTTGGCTCACCCTGAATACCTTAGTTGCCGAATGGCCGTTTTTCATAATTGGACGAAAAGTGGCTCCAACGTGCTCAACCTCCCCGAAATTCGAATTCTGTGAATGTTTCTCGTGGGATTTTGAAAGTTGTACTGCGGGAAGAGACGGAATTGTTTCGAGTGCGATAGAACCACCTCATGACAGCCCCGAGGGTAAGACGAGGGGTTTAACCCGAGCCATTCCTGAGGCCAGTGGATTCCGTAATACTCCGTGGGGTCTCCTCACACAAAGGGGAGCTCTGGGAAAATTGAACCAGTCACACAACCAACTTGGGTCTTCCGGTCTAACTGAAATTTAATATATTCGCACGTTCTCACGTAGCATAACAGAATAACCTGGTGACTTATGAAGGTTCCTTCATGAAACTTACAATTTTCTTAAAATGTTTGTTATAACATGATCATAGGAATTTATTCCCATAATATGATATTATCTGAAAAATTGGTATGGGATCACAGGTTAATGTTTGATTGTGTGACAATTCTTTACCAACATCAACATATTAAATTTCGTTTTTAATCGTACAAAATCATTAATCCATGATTTATTGCCGTTACAAGAGTACACACGTAAATACTTGAGATGTGTTTTCAGAAACCTTAGCTTCCACTATGCAAAGTCTGATACATTCTAAAATATGTCTACACCTGATTCATCACACGTAGATTTATCACGTTATAGTGTGGATATCATATCCATTGTAGATACGTTTTGAAGAAATAAAATTCTTCTAATTCAGCTCAAAGCAACACCGATTAACTGGACGGGTTGATTTTGCAATCATATTACTTAAGGTTTGTTAATTAGAGTCAGTAACACGAATACGAATCTATTGAAAAATCATTCATTTTCATGTAGCAGTAACAGTGAATTTTCTCAGAACCAAAATTTCGTAACGGTCTTTTGTGGACCACTTAACCTTGTGAAGAGTTAAAAATATCAATTATTAAATGAGATTTGTAGCTTAGGTAACAGGGATGATTCTTAATTCAGCTTTAACTAACTCGAGATTGAAAGGTTTCTGGTACTTCAAACGTATAAAGTATGGCGCAAGTGCATTGTGGCACCTATTCCTAGGTCACGTAAGCTGTATGTTTTCCCTGTAGTCAATTCACTCGAAAGAAATCAAATGTTAAAAATCCAAACCATGTGCTTCATTTAAGCTAACGCATGTGATTGTTCAGTGATTGACATCAACCAGTATTACATGTAAATGTTTAGTCAGTGATTCAGCGGTGATTCTTACCAATGATGCATAACTGATCGTCCAGTGATTTAGTGATTACCTATGATTCTTACCAATGATGCATCAATGATCGCCCAATGATCGTCCAGTGATTTCTGGAAATCACTACATAATCATTGGTAATCACTGATTTTTAACGATTGAATCATTAAACCGCCAATGATGAATTTCTGTAAGGGTATAAGGTGAAATGAAAACGAAAACGGTTACTAGGTTTTTAAATGCATTTATACGAGTACGTACAGAAAGATCGGTATTTCAAGTCTAGACGAGGCGGTGATTAAAAATCTGGAAGGATTGGTGGACAAGTGCAAACCAAATGTTTGTCGCCATAAGCGTCGTCAATGCGCCCAACAGTTGGCCAAATTTTGGTGTCGCCTTTCACGAAATGCTGCAAATGAAAAAGAAAAATGGATGAGAATTTGAACAGAAGTGTTGAACGTGATGAATTCGTCCAGTTGACAAAAAATATTAGGGTATCAGCGTAATTCAGAGTGACTGGTGTTTAAATTTGAATCGCCTAAATACGAGTATATAAAGAAATCTTGTAGGTCTAGTTGTATGGGCATTAGTAGACTGTTATATTAGTTAAGTGCCTTTACCAACGGATTTTGACCCCGACTCAGTAGTTGAAATACGCATCAATGAAATAAATCGTGATTAAAAGCAGTGCTAATCCGGGTACGCTGATGATAGATAGAACTAGTGAGAGAGTTGTGTCATTGGGTGTG
Source organism: Stenodema calcarata (assembly GCA_963920205.1). Taxonomy (NCBI): domain Eukaryota; kingdom Metazoa; phylum Arthropoda; class Insecta; order Hemiptera; family Miridae; genus Stenodema; species Stenodema calcarata. The sequence goes on along the minus strand of OY986062.1, from coordinate 14,216,451 downwards.
ATCTTGAAATGGTTCTCTAGAAATAGCAGAGTAGAGTTTGGTTCTTCGGATGATAGCACAGTTGATTCGTCGTTCTCCGTACTGTTGATGGAATCGGTTGAGTAATCAGTAGTTGTAAGTGGATCCACTGGGTCGCTTTTTGGTTCGTAGTGTGCTGTTGAAGATGCGTTTTCTGTGTCAAAGCCGACTGGGTCGTGACTAGGTAGGTAAGTGTTTTCTATCAGCGGTGTTGATGATGCATCCGTGTTTTGAAGAGTGACAAGTTCTGGAGAGTTTTGTCTTGTTGGTGAATCAGGACTATGTACGGAGCTGGACGTTGAAGCTGCAATTCCACCACCAGCATTGCTCTGAACCGAGACTCCAAACTGCGTTAAGACATCAGTTGTATCAGTGATTTTGAGTGATCTCAGTCGATCCGTAAGCGCCGGCTCTTCCCCCATAGTGCGATTCAAAAGATCGCGGTATATTGGAACTAGTACGATCGTACCGCTGCAATTCACTTTCTCGACTAAACCGCCGCTGCACAGCCTTCGATGAAAAGCTTCAATACCAACCCAATTGTCAGGACGGCTCAAACAAGAAAGATCGTCGTTTAATTTATCATCGGAGAGATTGACGGGTTTGAGCAAGGGGCAAATGTTTTCGTTAAGGCCAAAGATTCCGTAGTCAACATTCCCATTCGAATGGACCACCGTGTGAAACGTGTCAAAGTGCCTGTACCCTGCAATGCACACAACTGTTGCCACATCGACATCACGTATGAAATGGTTGGACCGATTTAAATACTCAACTAAATAGCACGGATCGTAAACGAAGCCTGAACACCAAACGAAAACCGCACAAAAATTCAACGTTAAAGCCCACGATTTGTAACACATCATGACACAAAACTGTGGAAAAGACAATAATTATGAGACAAACACTCTGTGAAGATATCCTGTTATGATGTCTCTGATTTCTAGCGGTATTCATAAGAGAATCAAAACAACACACAATAACATCCGTTATCCCTATTAAAATTTACATTTTCCTAGTTGCTCCCACAAGCCAGCAGCTGTTACGTTAGATTAGATTGTAGCAGAAACTTGTGATGGGTCCGGTCCCCACAAATTTTGTGGAGGTCCCATGTCTTCCAAACCAGAAACTATTAGTGCACAGATTCAACATCATTATATGTGAATAGTGTTGTAGAGAACTTTCATTTTATAACCCATAAACCAGAGGATCAATGTTTAAGGTACGTATTGATTCAAACTGAAATAAAACGTTCCAAAATATTACAAGTGAAATGTTTAAAAAGTCCACCTAGTTAATCTGTCTTGAAATGGCCAACTCAATTCGTGGATCTATTGATTGGGTACACCAGTATTAAATACATTTTATTGAAATCGTAAAAAGGGTTAAATTATTACAATTTTAAATGCTCAAATCACAACTACTCAATAATGAGGTTTTTCGTGGTTCCATTGACTTGATTGTTCAGTGATGAGCCAATCGAATTCAATTAGTTCAGGATTAGGTTAATTACACGATAATGACCACGCTGTAGCCAATAGTTAATAATGTGATTACCAAGGGTATTATTAATACTAATACTCACTGCGGGGAATGCAGCTTTAGCTCTTGAGTAGGGTCGATCCCAGGAGTCAGATGTCACCTGCGCAAGCGTGTGAGGAGCGCATTTCAGAGGGTTGAGCCGTCTGTCCATCTTCCCGCTTTCTATTTCGGATATTTCGTCTCTTATACCTAAAACGCGAATAGTTGTATCAATATAGTGATGAGAAGTGTGGGGTCCAGTTCCGTTCAAACGGGACTTTTTGAACCCATTCAAGGGAGCTCGGTGGTTTGGTAGGATCGATATTCCCTATTTTTTTATGACTGTTGTTAAAATCCGCTAAAATGGTGTTTGATGAGCGATAGGAAGGTTAGGTTTTCGGTTTTGTAAGTTAAACTAAGACATAAACTTTTATATTCCTCAATGCGCAAAATTCTCAGTTGTCTCAGTACCTACTACGATCAGAAATGATACTCGTACTTACAAATTAGAGCTTCACAGTAGCGATCAAGCTCTTCCTTATCCTCAGATTCCGTCGGCTCAATCATCAACGTTCCGGCAACAGGCCATGACATGGTGGGGGCGTGAAAACCTGAAGGCCAACATTTTGGTGTTAGCAGCAATTATTATTTATTAAGATAAAAAATGAAAACGTCAAGATATGATCGACTTCTCGTTGATCTACGACTGCTTCTTCTTTAACTCACCAAAATCCATCAGCCTTTTGGCCACATCGCCAGCCTCGATGCCTGCAGTCTTTTTGAAGGGTCTCAGGTCCAAAATGAACTCGTGAGCGACCAAGTTGGTTCCGGGAGCTTTGAATAAGGTGTCGTAGAAGGGTTCAAGTTTCCTTGACATGTAGTTAGCGTTCAGGATAGCAACTTGCGTCGCCTTTCTGAGACCACGGTTCCCCATCATCTGGACAGATAGGAAACACAGCCAAATGAGCTAGTAGCTCAGTAAAGCTCATTTTCCAACTAGTTTCGTCGTTATTAATCCAATCGACTCTTAATTGACAAAGTTGGTTCCAGGCTCACAGCTCCATTCCGAACCCCGGCAAGTGTTACTTAAGGTTCTTGAGTGACCCCCTTCCCCACTTTGTCTCATGCTTATACACTTTCCGAAATGATTCAGAAGTCGTTCAATCTCATAGATGGCTCAATATAATTATTGTATCACTGTAATTATAATTATAAATACTAGTTTGTTCGATTGGAGACTGGATTGCAGATTGGGGAGAAAAAATATATGAGGCAAAATAACGATGGGTTTCTCTCTGCGTGGGAAAGTCAACATTAGTCAAATTGAAGTTTAATTGCACTTATTGAAAACAGAACTCCTTGATTGTATAGCTTGTTTAGAATGGTAGTGGTGGCAATGAATACTGGATAATGAAACTCATATTTCAAAATCAGACAGTGGAATATCGAATTGGTACATGAACACTTCCATATCAATGAAGAAACTTACCTTCATGAGGAGACTTTTAAATTATCCTACCAAATGGAAACCAAATTGTAATTTAATTTGATATTTCTACCTCGCATTTGGCCTTCTAATTTGTAATATTGGAGTGAGGATGTGATCACCATCGAAATCATCGTCAGTTCTCGTCTGTGTTGTTATTTGGGAGGTTTGACATGGAATGTTTTCCACCTATCATATTGACTAATGATGACCTTGTTGAGATGAATCATTGATGGTTTATTCAGAAATATTGTCATCTAGGTTCATTAAGAAATAAAAGTATTGTGATATAGGTTTATTTAGAAGTAAAAGTATTGTGATCTAGGTTTATTCAGAAATAAAATTATTGTGATCTAGGTTTATTTCGGAATGAAAGTATTGTGATTTAGGTTCATTCAGAAATAAAGGTATTGCAATATAGATTTATTCAGAAATAAAGATATTGTGATCTAGGTTTATTAAGAAATAAAAGTGTTGTGATCTAGGCTATACTCTACCAGGGGGAAACTTAAAGAAATAATGTCCACCAGTTCATCACAGGAACATCGTCATGAGCAAATAAATAATGAATTGTGTAGGGTGAAAAATGCCGTCGGTTCATTCGCGTAATGGGAAACATTTGTGCAACTTCCCCTCCAAACTAATGCGCTCTCTCGTGTAATTTAAGTAAGTTTAATGACACACTTTTTCTCTTTTTTTTTGCCTCAACGCCAAAGCATAAATAAAATAATAATAAAACCACTAACAAGGTTAGTTTGTTCAACTTTTACGGGCACCTCCGCAAAACTGCTTTACAAGGAAAAAATAAAATAAAAAAGGTGAGCCCTGTAATCCTACGCCGAGCGATCTATCAGGGTTAATGGATGGACCATGAAAACAGCTCAATTCAACGAGGTCGGAGAATCCTGACATTTCATTGAGCTTCACATAAAATGAAACATTAAACTTGAGATGATCCTTCGTTAATGAAAATAGATACAATAAGCCATTGGAGTAGGAAAGTGAAGGTGGGTCAATAACATGACGAATTTCAGTGGGTGGGTATTTCTTGAGTTTAAAGGAGGGGTAAAAGTTCCTATTACGAATAACCTGATAATCATTCATTGGGCGAAAACCACATAGACAGAATTTTGTGAGGTTATCTTGAAAACTCCTTTGTAATTTCTTTAACTAACTCGATTCTTCCATTTAGGTCAATACTCAATCTAATCGCATACGATCTTATAGTTTCAGACAAACATATTTTCAAGCTGTAATCAGACAATGGCTCAACACAGTGCCCCTTCCAGGGTTACTGATGATAGTCTGTACAGCGAGGACGGCGTGTACTTAGTGCATGTAACACGGCGACGACTTATATATCTTCGCTTAAGAAGCAACCCCCCCGACCATTTTCACAAAAATTAGGTTTTGGCAGATTCTTATTCGACTTCTCACGCTGGATAGGCTCCTTAGCTCAAAATCGATTCAACTAAATTACAGAGTCGAGGAAATTCGAAAATTAAAACAGCCAGCTGTGTGGAAATGGTCGATAAGGGGTGTTGCTTCTTAAGCGACGATATATCCAACGTGTCACGAACAGACTCCCACAGGACAACAGTCTATTCCCCACCTAGACCATCTAGACCTCATAGTCTTAAAGGATTCCCACTCCCAAACTTTTCGCTTGGGCGTTAAAGCGCCCACAGGGTTAATTTTTGTCACTGTGGAGGGAAGTTCCAATAATTGTTTCAAATGGTCAAGTGGACTTGAGGAATCTACTTCTATAGGTGCAATTCAGTTCAAGCTGACATATCAGATATGTTGACATATCAGATACAACAGATTCTGTTGTATTGGAGCGAGGACGGGAGTGTGAAGCCATGTGCCTCATGTCGCATCGATCATAAGTTAGTCTTCAACACGAGGGGTGTTCCATTGTTTTCGATTTTCGTGTAAAGGGGGCAACTCGGAGTCGAGAGAAAAAATAACCAGATACACATCAGAACACATTTCAGAACGTTCAATATAAAAGGTTCCACATCTCTAAACGATGGAATGGAAGTTGGGTGAGTAGGTAGGTTTATTTGGGAGTACTTTAAAACGGCTTTTACCTTAATGTAAGCCCATGAGATAGGGAGAATAGCAGCTGAGCCGAATGGTCCAGCGCTGACAGCTCCAAAGCTCAGGCCGCTATCGTTCCCTGTAGACACGACAGGGTGATTCGGAAGGAATGGGGCCAAGTGCTCTTTTCTGAAACATAAAACTCAGCTATACATAACCACAAATTTAGTGTTCTCCGTATCAAACGGCAAATTGTCATGTAGGGAACACGTATTTGAACTGTGAAATTCGAACAGGGGGCGTTGTTGCCACTTCTGTAAGATCGGATGAGGGTCATTCATATCTCGGCGAGTGTATAAATTAGAATATATTTGAGCGTATAGGGAGTGAAGACTTCACCCGTCAGTTCACTCACACTCCTATAGGGCCCATGCCCGGCCCGCCGCCTCCATGAGGGATGCAGAAAGTCTTGTGAAGATTCAAATGAGACACGTCCGATCCATACAGTCCAGGAGCACAAAGGCCAACTTGCGCATTCATGTTGGCTCCGTCCAAATAAACCTGCGAAATGAACAAGTGAATAATTCCAACTCCCTTACGCTTTTCATGATATGAATTGCTTCTACAAACAAATTAACCAAATAATTTCAAAATCCCAATAACGTGACATCTGTATTGAATGGAGTTAATTTTATGGCAAATACTTGATGAAAATATCCAATTTTCTAGTCGATTGGTGGGGTTATACGAAGATAAACATTGTTTATTAAACAGAGTTAACGAGTGCGTCTCAGGATTCTCTTTCGGTATTCATACAAACTTACAGACGCACAACAAGCGTAAAAGTAACCAATTTTGGGGAAGTTAAGGAAAATTCCTTGATATACACATTGTCTCCTCCAGTCCACCCAGTCACAACCATTTAACGGCAAATCGTTGTAAAGCCAATGATGTGTAGATCAAACCATGGTACGTCTGTGGATGAATAGTGGAGATCGAGAGACATATCTGCATCGCATACACCCTAGAATCCTACCTTAATGTAGATTTTGTGAGTCGTTCATTAGAACAACGTAAAACATGATTACATTTGATTTGATTCTATTAATAATAATAATTTAATTTTTCAACCATTCAATTATAACTCCTTGAATTTTGAAATACATGAACAATTTTTATTTATTTGTGCGAATGCAATATTTCAGTTTAGTTTTTTTAATAGCTTGTAATAATGATATGGCTGTGTTCCATTAATGCCAAATAACTTGAAAAAAAAAAATAAATAAAATAAATGAAAGTAGACACATGGTATAGACACTGGATTTCAGTCACTAGATCTACATGTGGTAATTTTGTTTTTGTTTCTAACCCTGGATTCCCTGTGTATTTACCTGACCCCCGTGCTTATGTACGAGGTTACAGATATCTGCTATCGTGTCTTCAAACACTCCAAACGTGGATGGGTACGTGATCATTAGGCAGGACAATGATTTGCTGTATTGTTCCACCTGTAAACGGAAAATCTTGTCAGAAACTGATGCGGACATAAATTGATATAAACAACTACAAACATAATACGGATTCTAACAGGGTTAAGGCGTGGTAAGACCGATCTATCGATTTCATATTGTCATACCTGCTCTTTGAGTTGTTCCATATCGATTCGAGCATCCGCGTCCACTCTCACTGGAACCACCTCCATCCCGCACATCTGCGCTGAGGCTGGGTTCGTTCCATGTGCGGAGACTGGGATCAGACATACGTTCCTTTGGTGGTCGCCACGAGACGCGTGGTAGCTCTGAATGGCGCGCAAGCCAGCATATTCGCCTTGAGCACCACTGAGACGAAAAAATATTCATAAACATCCGATTTTCAAATGGTCACTCAATCAGACAAATCCTTATATCCCGGTCAAGATGTCCATCCACTTGAAAAAAGTCCAGTCATTTTGCCTTTTCCACATGTTGTTGGAAATAAGTGACTATTTCGACAGTTTTCCATTTTTGGAAAATTAGGTCTGTTTTTGAACCTTGAGAACTAATGGTCTCAGAGAGCTCGCTTTCGTCTCAAATCGTACAAAATTTAGTCTATTTTAAGATATTGAGCAAAAACCGAAAAAAGTGCCACAATTTAGTGGGTTTCTTTTTTGGCTTCAACACCAGCCGCTCAGGTCTATGGTCACTGCTTTTCTCTTATTTTCACGTCTAACTCGACTGGGCAATTAGTAAAATCCCATAAGATTTTGCACTTGCCACTTTTTTATAACAATTTTATTGCACTGCATAGCATAAATCATCTCTTAGCACCAAAGTAGTGGTAAAATCAATATATTTATTTAAATCATAATGAATTTGACTTTTATTTACTGTTCTTGGTAAACATTTCAGTAAGAATGAATGTACAGGAAAGGAGCTAAATTTGTCATGAATTCTCGTATATCTTTATCAGCTTTATCCACTTCTCGAGCTTATTCCATGTCATAATCTAGAACGAATCACTACATGTTACACTGGGTCATTGCCCTGTAGCGTGCGCTGATGATACTCGTACCTGTTGGGCTGGAACGATATCCTGTCGTAACCTGTGATTTCGCACAAGTCCTTATGGAGCTCTTCCATCAGAACTTTGTGTCCCTGAGCCTGCTCTGTTGGCACGAACGGGTGAATTTCGTTGAATTCTCTCATAGAAACGGGCAGCATTTCTGTTGTAGAGTTCAATTTCATTGTGCATGAGCCCTGAATAACATTTTCGAAAATGGCGTCATTGTGAAAATATGGTTCGATTTGATAGAATGTTGTGAAATACATTCGGGGCAGTTAGAACACAAATTTGAGGTAAATAAATAGTTTTGATCAATGAAACAGTCAAAATGATAGAACTATTATTTGAATTTATTTATTATAAATTGTGAACAGGAAAACTACATAATATTATGGACCATTGGGACTTGGAAAATAAAACCAAGAATGTTGGGAGGGACTCAACTTTAAAAATATGGACTGATTTGGCCTATGACTGCAGGAATATATCAAGATTTCTACCACTTCCTATTTCTTAATGGGAAGAACAACAACAGAACTTGAAACAGTGATAGAGTTGGAGGGATTGGTTGAGGCAATAAGTGCCACAACTTCAAAAATTAAGGCAATGAACCTCGTCCAAGTCCTGTTGGGGTCTGTTTTCCACCGTCAAAATAAGCCAACATAAAACCTGCAACGTAGAGCTAGTGAGAATAAGATCAATTTTACCATTTAATTAATAAACCAAAGGAGAGTTTGAGATGTGGGCTTCGTGATGACTAACAAACTTCAAATTATTTTGGATCTCTACGGGTCCAAATCGAGGCAGGTAAATAAAAAAGGGGAGCTTACGGTATGACTTGACCACCCTGCGATCGATGACGTACTTTCTGTGACTGTCCACGAACAACCTGGCCCAAGCTATATGTGGTATAATATACCACATACTCGTATTATATTCAAGTGTGTAATTTCAATTTGATAGACCCTAAATATACTCCTGCGTTTCAAATTACAAGTCAACAAACAGAACGTGGAAAAAACGAAACGTGTCATGCAACTTTCAATTAATTATCTCGAACGAATTAAAACTGGTGGAGAAATGGATTGGTCGTGAGGTCAGTAGTCAATCAACTAATGTGATCTAATTAGGAAATGAGCGTTGAAGTCTCGCTCAGATCGACACGCCCTGACTGTATACTCGAAACCAGTAAAGTTGGCTTGAAAGAACTTGGAACACTATATTATTTATCTCTATTGGTGAGCTCTGCTGCACATTTGAAATATTGACACATTTTTTTGGCATATTGTTCAATCGATACCTAGTTATGAACAATATGCTCACCATGCTCACTTGCTCACCTTCACCTTGAAATTCACTCAGCCATAAGTAGTGTATAATTTTACAAATGCCACACTTACCAGAGGTATCATGGAGTGGACTAGTGAGACATCTTTGTTCTCCAAACTCTTCATGTATCGAACGATCCTGGTTTCTGCGTGGTGGCTGTTAAAGACTGGATGCGTCAAATATGTTGACGTCCGTTTCAACTTGCTCTTCTCTATATTGTATTCACTCACTAACGGGTGGCTCTGCAACTACAAACGGACAGTCAATTAGTCGATTTCACGCCTATCATCACGAAAACGTGGACTGTGACTATCAAGTAGCAAGTATCGAACCAAGGTGATGATACTTAGGGTTGGATGTTTTCTAGTAGATACAGCCCTTATTTTCAACGCGTAATCACTTCGATCTGGGGGATCAAATCGTTTAAGTTACGTTTAAGTATCGTCTTGTTCTCTGTAAGTTGTCAGGTCTTTTTGCAACTTTATTAGTCAACAGCAACAAATAGGTCAGACGCTCTATTTATACAACCTTTTCACCCGTTCATTTAGTGCAGGAGGATCAAGAGAACGAAATCACTCTCCAATTCAAACATTTCCACAGGGATGTTCGGAAAAAACGCTTTTTGTTATTTTTCAGTTACTTCTGAGCGTTTTTGCGATTGGAATCCACCACCAGTAATTAACTTTTCAAAAATCCTCTAACCCATTGTCGAGGAACACTACGTTCTTTCCCGATTCTATTACAAACCCTACGCGATCGTATAATAATTCCACTTCGGCTTTTCGCGTCGATCCGCTGGGACCAGGGGAGTGACGTAACTTGCGGCAAATCTTCATCGAATTAGGGTTCAAACTTTGAAGGGGAGGCGATGAAAGAAACTTTTAATAATTGCAAATTAAACACAACAACTATAGGAGTCGCGAGATTCAATTACCCGTGGAAGTGGCTTTCCTCCAGCCGTTTCAGAATAATTGAACGTCGTCTGAAAACTACTCTGCTACTGCAAGGAGGTTTTTGGTTGATCGGTTAGATTTCTACCTCACATTCGACGATACTCTAAGCCCACGAGTATGTTTCACCGGGATCCTTCTTGACTGCTCTAGTGAAAAGTTCTCAAACGTGATAAACGCGCGACATTCGGTCACAACAAAACTGAACAAATTCTGCACATCTATCATATACACTGATGATTTCATAAACTTACTTCTTCAGGGGTAGACGTACATCCAAATATCCATAACAGATCTTGCAAATCGATGGAGGACACGGTTTCATCAAGTGACACGCCAACCTGGAAATTATTCGTCGTATACTAATTGATTAATGAAACAGCATTATTCAAAAGACGATTGGTGGTGGTGTTTTCAAATTTATTGTACACAACTCACAATGTCAAGTAATTTGTACATATTTTTTTTATAGACGTGGACTTTTGAGTTGGTACTCTGCGCCAATCTTTAATACTCGTATATGAAACTCACATGCATTTCACATTATCACTCTTGCGTTGGTATTCGAAAAACCTTCGTTGATATTCTACAACACTGAGATTCAGAATTCTATTCAGCTCTTCAATTGTCAACAACGTTCGTTTGCTTGGGAGAATTGAGTTTACTCAAACGAGGAGATCAAACAACGTTATTCAAACTAATGCATGTAAGAAATCGTACGTTTTATGTACACCAATTTCTAGACAACCTCTTCATATTTACCCACTTAAATGAGATGTTACTCATCGGTTGTTTGATCAAAATTTATACTAATTTAGCAACGCCCGCTCGCATCGCTCGTATCCTTAAAATGTCCTTCTTATCTACACGTCTGATCCATAATATGAACAGAATTTTGTATGAACAGTCACCTACGCTTGGTTCATTGTTGAATACTGTCATCTTTGAAAAAATACCTGCGTCTATTGATAATTTACTATTTAGAAGGTCCCTAGGTCGACCTGCGAAGGACCAAAGAGGTAGCTGGCGAAGAGGTCCTTGGGCCTACGAGGTACCCTATGTACCTATGAATGTAGGTTCCTAATGTACAATAAACGTGTTCCATTTCATTCCATATCAACTTATTTACAAAATTTAGGAATTTTAGTTATTTTAACAATGAAAAACTGCGTGCATAAAATCAATAGACGCAGGTATTTTTTCGAAGATGCCAGTATTCTACTCCTTGTGGTGGAACAATGAACCAAGCGTAGGTGACTGTTCATACAAAATTCTGTTCATACCAATCAAGTTGACGCAAGGGAAACAGGCAATTAAAGCAATTGTCCGAACCGAATAACGAAGTTGAATCGTCCCACAGAATAGGCTTCGTTTTTAGATTCCATGCGTCCAAGTTCTCCCTAATCACCATACAATTTTCTGAGTTACGACCTTAAATGAAGATAATATCTTCATTTAAGGTATTATCATATTATTACCAATATCGCTCCACACGAGCAATCTGCTGATTATTTTACCGAAAACCTCACCAGCATCGATCCAGCTATTTATAATTACAGAATTACTCAAACCTTTCTTAGCGTCCATCATATACGACTACGTATTTCAGTGTAAACTTACATCTCCGTCATCGAAAAATCTCAAGTTGACTTTTTTCTCCTCACACCGCCTTTGAAGCTCGTCTAGACCTGATTTGGGAGTGACTTTGAGCGTGTCGAAAAACTGAGAGTTGTGAACTGCATTCCCCGACGACCGCAGTCCTTGTAATATGGAAATAGAGTCATATGAGTATGAACAGATCATTTGTGGGAATATCGATTTAGTTCTTGCTCCACAATGTTGATGTAACTACAAAATGACTACCCTTATATTAAAAATTCAGAATATATGAATATATATAGGAATAGGTTTAGTATATTAAATCATTCACGTTGATGCGTATTGGGGACGTGGTATAAGTATAAATCGATCGTCTGACCAAAAATTGGTTTGGTGTCCTAAAAAACTCCTTTAAAACGAACTTTCGATTGAACGTCCATACAGAATAATATTGAGTACGAGTAACTTCAAAGACACTTTTGTAAGGTTCCAATGTAGGGTCTGGTGGGGTGATTTCACCTGCTCATTGATTTCACATCTCATTCGTCTTTTCAACAAGTCGAAAAAAGAAATTATTTTTGTTTCATTATAATTTCCAAATAATTAATTGTTTTTATTAATAATTATACCCTACCTTTCCATCATCACGACACAGAGCAGGGGGATGTGGTCTAATGAATTGAAATTTTCATCATCAATGATCTGGAGCCTGTTTCGTTCAAAGTAGATTTATTGGTAGCTTTAAAGCACATTGTTCACTATTACCTCATAATATTAAGTTACTTCAAGTCAGATTTAACAGTTAATTCAAGGTAAGTTCTACATTATTTTGGAAAAATAGTGTATTTTCATGTTAAAATGACAAACCATCATCACCTCCCAAAATGTTTAACCCGTGAGGACAATGGCATTTTGGTTCGTCGAAATCCAATTCGGTGCCTTGAAGTCCCATTTACTCGTCAGATCTTATAAACCCACACGTTGCATTTACACACATTATTCACGATAGATGGTACGAATCTTCATGATTTTTTAAAATTACACATGACTAAAATAGGTTTATAAATATGTCTCATGTAGGTACCTATATTTATAAACATTTTGAACCTCCGAGTCTTGCCGAAAAAATAAGTGAGCGAACACTTAACACAAAATCACAAATACTTGAGTTGTATATTTATATATATACAATACCTGCATTTAAGATCAAAGTGGCCTTGTGAACTCTGGATGCAATTTCTTTCAAACCCTTAGGACCGTGATAGACAGCATACATAGCAGACATGTTGGCCAATAGCGCTTGCGCAGTACAAATATTGCTCGTTGCTTTGTCGCGCCGAATGTGCTGTTCCCGAGTTTGCAACGCCAGTCTGTACGCTGTCTGACCGTCTGAATCCCTGAAGGACGACAACGAGAAAAGCAAATTGAGAAGCTTTTGAGTCATTAAGGCAGACAAGTTATAAGGCCCAAACCCTCCCAGTACAGTAAGTCGTGGGAACATACGGAAACTCTAAGAGACCTGTAAGTTGAAAATAGGTTGAGCCGCTGCGCCAATAATTAAAAGGAGTTGTCGAACGTAATGTGCGTATTGGATGTGAAAGGAAGTTAATCGTGATTGGCTGTTGGAAAGTGACGGATGGGCGGAGCAGGAGAAAAGGACCTCTCCGAGAGGGAACCGACCTAATATGGTGAATGGGCCCGATGAAGCAGAAAAACTTGGAGGATTTACGTCAAGCTATCAATTTGAAGTAATTAAAATTGATGGGGTAGGTCAATTCCTTGTTTCTATCTCACAATAGCCCAACCGCCTCGAATCGACATAGAACCTCTCACCACACACTCCAAAAGCCAATTTCACGATTCCTTTAAGTGAAGTTACATTTTGAACAATCAGGTAGGTAGGTACTGATGACGAAGTAAAATATTTGGTGAAATATTTACTGCCTTTTTTAAACCACCACTGCAGTGTATCCCAATTCAGTCAGGTGGTTCTATTCAGGGACCCCGAAGTCGAATATAAAAATCGACTTTTGAGAGCAGCCATTATTTTCTTTCCCCTGACACTAATCAACTGCCTTTTTGTATGCCAAAGACAATCTTAGAATAGTTGATGCCATCGAAATATGATACAACATGCAACAAGCCATTTCGTTTAGAGGTACCTCGTGACTCCAATCATCCTTCCGGGCATAAGCCTCACCAAGCTCTCCTTGCACGCGAAGTAACCAGCGTGGGGGCCTCCGTACCCCATCGGCAAGCCGAACCTCTGGGTCGACCCGCAGGCGATGTCAGCTCCCATTTCAGCGGGTGCCATTTGAAGAAGGAGGCAAAGCAGGTCCGCAGCCATCACTACCAGGCTCTGAAAGGCAGTAAAATTGATGATGTTTCAAACGGTACTGAAAGGGCAGTCCGGACACCAGATTCTAAAGCTACTCCTCAATACGGGTCCCAGTAACGTGGAACAACCGACGCTTTTCAAGTGCTACTTATTGACACCCTACTCACCCAATTTCTTAAATAGAACACTCAATACCACCGCGTAGCAGTAGAAAGTATTCAAAGTGATTTACCGGTATTCTCACGAAATCCCCGGGCGGATTCGGTCAAAATTTGTGAAAACATCCAACAACAAGCCACTCATAAAATAGTAATAATACACCAGACAATCCCACGGTCTTAAGATTGCAAATGTAAGGAAACTGCGAAATGTCGAACAATCAAAGTGCGTATTATAATTCCCCAAGCAAGATCCAAAATCCACAAAACCATTCCATTTGGGGTAGATGAGTCTAACTAACACTAAGATGCATCAAAGATATACTGGTATCCACTGATTTGATGAAAGTGCCTCGCTATGTGATCTACCATGATTGAACAAAGATTCTCTTGCAAGAACCTTCCTTTCATCCCTCTAATCAAGTTCTTCCGGCCTCTTCATAGTTGTCTCTTCCATTTTCCTCCGCGGACTTTAACACCAAATATTTCAATATCAAGCGTTTTTTCGAGAGCATTTTCAAATTTGTCGAGAACCCTCAGCCCTACCGCCTCTCTTCGCCCTATTTAGTAATCCCACAGTTTTATCCGCCTTCTGAAGCCATATTTCCTCGATATTACCATCGAATTCCTTCGTCCAAGCGGAGTCCGAAACACCCCCCGGGGAAACCATGCGGAATACCGGCCACTTGTATTTCGAAGAATTTCGAGCCTCGGCCGACGAGAAAGGATTCCACTTCGGATGGAAAAGGACACATGTATTTGGAGAAAGAAAATGACGAAATGTCGAAATGTCGAAATGTCGGTCACCACAAGCGACCAAACCATTTTATTATTATTTATTTGGTTATTGGTTACTGACAACTTCCCGACAAGATGGGGATGGAAGGGGATGTGATGGTAGACCCCGAGGGATCCCGCTGACATGGAACATCAACACTCTGAAGGATAACGAATCTGTGTCAGCAGGTCCCCATCACAAGTGGTCCTATCAAAAACTCCAAAACGATTGAATTACTTCTATACTGTGGTTGAATCGTACAGTAGTGAGTCGATGACAAGCAAACCGTTTTACGTCTGACTAGAGAAATATACTCACTCCGTTTTCGTGAGCTTTCGCAGCCAACTCGCTGAAATCCTTGACTGTCCCCTCGGTATCGGGGTATTGGAGGAGGATTCCAGACAAATCCTTGTTCTCGAGATCCATTTCTTCGACGTTGCCGACCACCACTTTCAGTCCCAAGGGCTCACATCGGGTTAGAACGACGCTCAAAGTTTGCGGGTGTACTTTATCGCTGACGTAGAGCGTTTTCCTCTTGTTTTGTCTGTAAGGATTCAGATATTACGTTTTATGGTGAGGATCGATCGAGTATTGTTTTCGTGATGGGGGCACTAAACATACTACTCAAAGTGTGATTCCTTGTGTGTTTTGCTGTCGATTTGGTGAATACCTCGAGAATTGAGCAAAAATCTCGTTTTGTTGACGTAGATGAGCCAGGAATTCGTCAAACCGAGTTTTGAACGAAAATTTGAAAAAGTGATGACTCAAACTACTTCCGGGGTGATACTTCATACAATGGAAAAACAACACAAACAACTTCGCTGTATATCGATAACATTTTATATTTGATAAATTGCCGCCGAGCTTAAAATAATTAACTTAGCAGCAACGTGTACCTGTAGCAAAGGCTGAGACCTTCAGCTGCAGCGGTGCCTTCATCTAAGAGCGAGGCGTTAGCTACGTGGAGGCCAGTAAGGTCGGTGATCATGGTCTGGAAATTCAACAAGCTTTCCAAACGGCCCTGAGCTATTTCCGGTTGGTATGGTGTGTATTGGGTCGTCCTGAAAAGTTCAATATGTGGCTGATGGGATCGTACCGATGGAACCAACCAGTAGATATATAGATGGATGGATAGATAGATGGAGTTTTATTGTGGTGAAAAAAGGTCTCTTTACAAGAGTTGACAAGAGTGAATGCAGCCAAAAAATCAAACTTAAAATAAAATGCATTCAATAAGAAGAAAGAGATTTAGTGTCAGAAGTAAGTTTGAGGTAAAAAAAGTAAAGGTGGTAGATAAAAAATAAAGCACTAGTGTGACGTCTGCTTGATTGATTGGTTCAGCAAATCAAATGCACTGCTATAATAATTGAATTAATAATGAAATCCTCTGATTTTCGTTATGCAGTAATTTGGAATTGTGCAACTAATTGATGGCTCAAGAAGTGGTGTGATCTGGATGTACATGATGATTACTTCACTACAGCATCTGTTATTTGTTATTTGTATTCATCTGGACTACTCCAAGTAATTACGCGCAGTTACTGCGCACCCTCTGGCCAGACCTCTCATTGGTCGCGGAAAATACATTTCCCGTCCTCAACAGACCTTCAACGTTTGTTTTAGCGCCAAATTACTATGGATAAGTTATGACCTTGTACCGGCCAATAGAATTGGCCGACAGAATTGAAACTGTGCGAATGACACTCGCCAATCTTGTATCCTGTTTCGTTACGCCAGTTCTCATTTGGCCATTAGGTGTACGAAATCACCCACGGTGTATTGAATGTGAAGGAAAATAGATTCAAGTTCTCACACAACTCGCAATAAGAGCTTGACTCTGTTCTACATGGCGAACATATTATATCGATTCACGCTTCATTTAGAATGCCAAAACACCTGAGGGCTTTCCATCTGCTAACTCCCCCGGCGTAACTACCCACGCGATTTTCGCACTTCGACGACAACAAAGTTTCTTCGAAAAGTTAATCTACTGTTGCAAACTCTTGGCGTTTTGGTTCGGATAACCAAAAGTTTAGACACCCCGTAAGTGAAAGAAGTGAAAAACGGAGGCAGCGAAAGCTCTTTCAATCCTCGTTCATTCAGCTATAAGGTCACAAAATCGGAGGTATTTGTCTCTGGTGATCTTACCCAAACTAATATCCATCTGTGGGGTCATTTGGGATCACGAAACGACCAGTAAATCTGAACTTCAACGAACAACAATTACAATCTACTCGTACATCGTAGTGTCCCGAAACTTCCAAAACTTGCCAGATAAATCGTTTCATCGAGGGATTTATGTGTATGTAGAGGACAATGGAACGGTAGAGGGAAGTAGGCCGGGAGACAATATACCGACCTATATCGACAGACACTTCTATCTGTCTTCCACTTGTCAATCAACCCAATCAATGGAGGAACCGAGATACGCTCTCTGAAATCACGGAAAGTTTATGCAGCCGACAGAATTCTTAGTTTATGGTGCCCCAATAGAACAGGTAGAATTTAAATTCAAATTATTATGTACACTAAAAAGATGGTGAGCACACTGAGAGTAACGTTAGCTGGGTCTGAGTCAAAGAAATATTTTTTGTGGTTAGTAGTATTAAGGATAAAGTAAATAAAATAACTTTTTTGTTAAGGAGGCGCAGACCCTGGATTAACTCAGTTTCTTCTCGTCAATTATGGTTCTAATAGCTGTATCCTTGCATAAAAAATTCCAAATTCCTAATAATATTAGGATTGATGGTTACATGGCCCTATTCTCGGCCATCTAAATGTTAGAGGGGTACAATTGCATAGAATTCAATGTGTGGAATCATAGCATGCGAAATGACGGAGAGAAAAGGTGGCAAGAAATCCACGGTCGCACTCTGGTGGGAGCTGGCCAACCCCGCACAACCGAAGGAGAAAGCTTGACCCTATGAAACCTCTGAGTTGTAGCATCCATGCGAGCTTGTCTGAACTTGTTTGTACTTGACTATTCGGCGGCACAGCATCCCAGAGTGCCCAAGTGCTTTTGTCCTTACGTACGCACTGGTAGTACACAGGTGGCAAATTATTAGTTAGTGTCACTACAAACGTAGTTATGCAGATAAAACAAGGGCTCCTATGCTATTCAATTTTGATTTACTTGGATGCATGATATGTGGTTCAAATAGAAAGGTATCATTTATGGCCACTAATTTATTTCGATTTTCAAATTGTTGTTACTGATATCCGAGGCCAAAGTGATACAAAATTACCACTATTTCCTTATCGCATCTTTGGTTAGGCATCAAAGTATTGGTAGTCACCATTGTCGCCTCTTTGATAAAGTGTTATAGTGTCTATCTCACACAATGATAAGAGGCGATAGAATGCAAATTACCCATCACCGCGGGACATGCTTTAAGTCTTCAAGTCCGGGTTTTTGGGTGAATTATCTAGGGACGCGGGAGCGTCCCGCCCGCCAACAAAACCGAAGCCCAAAAAACCGAAGCGACTGAGACACTGATTACGCGACGGAACAAGTTCGGGTTTTCACCCTATCGTAGCGCGGCTCCCTGAGTGTCTCGAGAGTTGATTTATTGTACACCAACTCTCCAGGGGCACGTGAGGACGTAAACCAAATTTCAGCTCTCGGGAACATCAGGTGTCGGGGGTATAACAGTTTTAAAACCACTATTTTTCACGTTTTTCGTGTTCTTCTTCTTCTTCTCGTTGTTGTTGTTGTTGTCGTTGTTGTTCATTGACGGGGCTACAGCCCAGCAGACAAATCGGATCGAGCTGAAATTTTGCACACACGTTTGTTATGCTCCAAGGGAGTGCCTTTTGAACATTTTTTCTCCCTCCCCCCATTTCCCTCCCAATTAGGGGGGAAATAGTGTTTTTTAGGAATTTCAAATGGTCATAACTCCTTCAAAATTGAAGCTTTTTCAGATTTTCTTTTTTAGTTGTGTTCAGCTTTTCAAACTGTTTAATTTGAGATCAAAAAATGCTTCCTAAGATGATAAATAAAGGAGTTATGGTGATTTTTCTATTTTCAACAACAACTGCCGCAAATATTGATGAAAATTGGTGCGGTTGGTCTTAAAATGTCCGCTAGGTTGTCTAGAATATGCTCAATAATTTTGAACTAAATCTCAATCGATTTGACTAATCCACAGCCAAAAATACGTGAATAAATTCCACATCTACTGATTTGGCTAATTTCCGAAAACATCAAAGTTGAACGGTGGTCAGAAAAATTGTCGTAGAGTGGCGCCTGTTTAAGGATCGATAGGAAATTTTATGGGCTTTCGAATGAGGGTAGCGCACTTTGTCACTTTTCCCAACGGTTCTCGAGTTATTCGCGATTGTTGGTGTAAAAACGTGCGTTTTACCTTTTGCAAACTTTCTCTTTCCTCTTTCTCTTCGACACCAATAATTACAATTATTGTAATGATTCTCAACAACAAAAATTTGCACAATCCCCAAGAAAAAATGCAACCAATTTTCAAAAAATTTCTAATTCAAATTTATTCAAATGTCTAATTCTTTCTATTTTTTTAAATTTAATAATAAGAATAATTGTATTAAATTTTAATAATTGTTTTTAAATTGTTGATTGTTTTAATTAATCGAAAATTTTAAAACTACTATTTAACCAATTCGCAAAAATTTTAAAACTACTTATTTTTCAAACACATTTCAGATAAACAATAATTTCCAAAAAATAATTATTCTTGTCACAAAAAGAAGAAACAAAAAGGCGTACTAATTTTTTATTAAATTTTGACTAGAATAAAACTTCATTTAGGAAAAAATTTACTAGTTACCTCGTAGGTACTTTTGTTAAATTGTACCGTATTGTATAAGTACCACTCGAAAACTAGCCATGCAAAAAGATGTGATATCCCCCCAAAAACAACTCCGTTGTAAAAACTGGCCCGCCAAAAAACGTCAGCCGCAAAAAGGAATGATATCCATTTTGCCCGCCAGCCACATATATATAGGATGCTCGGTGCTTCGCACCTCGCTGTTGAGTGTGCATATAGAAACCTGATCCTCCTACCCCTAACCTCCACCGTCAATGTTTTCCTGTTCCCTGTCTCCTTCCCACAACCCCCTCTCACCCTTAGTTCCCCTCGGTTTCACCTAATATGTTTCCTCTGTTACACCGGCAGGGAGCTTTACGCTTCTTTCAATGCTGTTGGCGGGAGCTTTTTGCAAGGCTTCTGAGAATTATAATATATTATGATATTATATGTATTACCGGTGGTCACGATTAATCAGTGGTGGTACACCTATAATGAAGTAATGCTTCAATTATATTATAAATATATTTTAGAAATATATTATAATTATTTATAAATATAAATATATTAATTTAATTATAATTATAATTAATTTAATTATAATTATATTCTATAATTATATTATAGTTCTTAGACGCCTTGCTTTTGCAATGTCAGGCAGCCTGAAATGGCTCATTACTTTACTTTTGTACCAGCACCAAGTACTCATCATCACCACTACTATCTGTATATCTAATTCTCAGAAGCCTTGCAAAAAGCCAACAGCATTAAAAGAAGCGTAAAGCTCCCTGCCGGTGTAACAGAGGAAACATATTAGGTGAAACCGAGGGGAACTAAGGGTGAGAGGGGGTTGTGGGAAGGAGACAGGGAACAGGAAAACATTGACGGTGGAGGTTAGGGGTAGGAGGATCAGGTTTCTATATGCACACTCAACAGCGAGGTGCGAAGCACCGAGCATCCTATATATATGTGGCTGGCGGGCAAAATGGATATCATTCCTTTTTGCGGCTGACGTTTTTTGGCGGGCCAGTTTTTACAACGGAGTTGTTTTTGGGGGGATTATCATTATTGGACGGAATTGCGAGCAGAAAGAAAATAATTTCCAGTTATGCAGTCTGTTCGGAATGGAGATCATGCACTCGATTCAAATAAGTTTTTAGAATGGAGAAAACACTGCCACGCTAAATTCAGTTCATTATTTTCGATAACAACGACAACGTCTTCATAGCTCTACTGAAATAATCTATAATACTCTAATAATATTATTATATCGACAAAATTTGTTATAAAACCAGTAAAATGGTGACATTTTACATAAAAGAGAAGACCACCTCAAACGAAGACAAAATACTCCACCTCATAATTCAATAATTGGAATAATAATTATGTCGTACAGTTTTGGTTCTTGATCGATTGCTTTGAAATGCTGACGGAAATTTTTAATTTTTAATTGGGCGGATCAGATCTAGACACGGATTGACACGCACATGGACAATAAATTATACGTTCAGTTCTTTCAACAATAACAATTATTGTTATTATTACACGTTCCCCGTTCTAGGGTCGGCAAACCAGACAACCTCCACGCAAATCTACGAGCTCTGTGAAATTATACATGTACCTACTTATTAATTATGTACTGAGCCAGAGGCACACTCAACAGCCTGTTTTCAGTATTTAAATCTAAATGATACAGAATTTTGATCTTGTTAAGGACACGCTGATGTTGTGTACCTCACTTTCAGAGGAGTTTGTTTTTAATTGAATGAAAAATCGATGAAATTCTCATTATTCGGCATTGAAAATATTCACGGATCCCCTTGTACCAATTCAGAACAAATTTATCTTTCACTTCGCCGGCACGTGGGTTTCAGCAAACTGACCGTTCATTAAATTGCATCCGATTCCTGAAAATGAATAAATAATTTAGGTAAATGATATCAGAGGAAATAGGATGAGTGAATGTTGCTATCGTATAACTCTTCTCCGATGTTTTCCTAGCGACGGGTTTTGCCTCAATCACGTCGGTAGGGTAGTGAAATATATTACGCAGAGTGACAGTGTTTTTGACCCTAACCCTTAATGTCCTGAGGTATACATGTTTTTGAAAGGGCCTGCAACACTGGTAATCCACTTTTAAGCAAAACCCACTATTTTGTCGGCTACATTGAGCCTTCAAGTATCGATTGTGGAAGAAAACGCGCCAAAAACATCGATTACTTAGATAATATCGTGATAAGATCAGACTCACCTCCACTAGGGACCGCCGTGTGGGCAAGGTAAGTTTCATGTACTCGTTTAGATATCTATTTATAACTTTTCCGCCGAAATTCTTTTTGAATCTTATGGAGAAACATTCAATGTTAGTTGTCCCTGGATATCTCCACAAATGGCAGAAAAGTGCAATTTTTCAATTGTTTGTTTTTGGATACCTCAGAAAGGGGGGCGTCGGATGGTGCACTTTTGGACACCTCAGGATCAGGGGGCCACTGCAGTTTCATTCCAATAAGATACTCCAGGAAGGGGAGGGGTCTTATTCTTTGATTTAGGAAAAATCACATGATTTTATATCAAAACCAGGCATTCTCTGCCATTTGATTATCCAAAATGCGCCAAAGTACCTACGAGAATTGTTTTTGAAGAATCGAATTTTTTCGACTAGTGGGAAATTAAGGGTTAAAGAGCACCTCGTTTAATCGGAATTGAGGACATAGCCGCAATGAGGAGGTAGGGCGCGATAACTCTTCTTTGCACAGAATGCTATTTTTTAACAAACAAAAATTACCGAGCTCATAAAACACGTTGAACCGTAGCGTACATTGAATATAGCTGTAGATTTTCTTAGACTGTAGGGG
The DNA here is from genome assembly GCA_963920205.1 of Stenodema calcarata. Lineage (NCBI taxonomy): Eukaryota > Metazoa > Arthropoda > Insecta > Hemiptera > Miridae > Stenodema > Stenodema calcarata. Next base: position 14,194,060 of record OY986062.1, on the reverse strand, counting down.
CATGATACGAACATGATAAAAAAATGTTGACAATCGGAGTCTCCAAAATTCCGAAAAATTCTAAAGTCTTTTTTGAACACGCCTCATGTGTACATCACCGGTCTTGACAGAAAGGTGGTCGATCTTGACAGAAAATAATAAACCGCTGTGGAAAGTTTTGCACATTGCGATCTGCAAAGTGTGATAATCACTCAATGGCAATTACTTGGGAAAAGATTAGAGTTCAGTTGTGCATCTACGCCCCCTACAATCCAGCTCATCAGTTAGAAATGTCCGACAGATACAGACGTCTCATACGTGCCTCGGAGCCTCATAAGTTACTCGGAGCCTCATTGACGTCTTCATCCCTGATGTTACTCCTTGAACGGACGTCTTTCATCAACGTGATCCCTCCGATCCTCATCTTGCTCGACAGCTTATTCCTGAGACGGAAACTCCGTCTGGGCTCGATATCGCTGCTCTGCGACCTCTTCTCAGGCCTGGTAGAAACATAAGAAACCCAATTCATAAGAAACCTAATTCAACAACCATCAGGGCTGATTCAAGTGAAATTAAAGAATCTCATAAAAACGCAGCTGCCTCCAGGGATGACGCAGGGCAACGGTGGGGGTTGATGGGTTAATTCGAGATTTCTATTCAAAGTTATTGCTGCTTGAGCACCGCAATACAAATGGCTTAACCCCACCATAGAAAACGAGATGTGTAACGGATTTGCGTAACTGCTACAGTGGCTACCGCGTGGGACGTATCTTCCCGCTACGTTTTTCGATAACCCATGCGTTGCTATGTTTTCGAAAGAAGCCTTTGATATGAGCATCGCACATCCTTTTATCGAGCCGAAACCCCAATCTGGTCCTCTTCATCAGTCCCAATTTAGCAGCTTTACGGCAGCAATATCTGAAAATTATGAACACGAATAGCTACTGGTAGGTTTTGTCATGAACTGAATGTAGTTATACCTATTATCGCTCAACACTGTCCGATCCCATTATCTGGTTTATTGATAAGAAGATTGTTCTATTGAAAAAAACTCTGCAAATTCTTGACACAACGGTTCATTATCTTCTTTGTACAGATCACCCTTCTGTCTAGATCACTAGGTCTAAATGTCTAGATCCTAAATGTTAGATTAATTATTATTATCAATTATCACTAATTATTAACAATTTTATCAAGTACCTAGTGAAAATTATTATAACTTATTGTTAGGTATTAATAATTCGTATTTATTATTAATAATAATTATTATTAATTATGGTTAATTAATACGATATAATTCTGGGGTTTTTAATACTACGTCGGTAATAATTTTTCTATAAAAGAAGTACCTACCAACAAACATTCGAAATTACCTTCATTTCCGTAGCACGAAACGTATTTCAGAACAAAAAACTCGACATCACTTAAGCCATATGATGTTCCAAAGAGCTTGTTAGTATGAAAATGGACCTGTATTTCAACAATTTGAGTCACGATCGTGTTGTGAGGCACAATCTTTGAGCCGTCATTGTGAACGAACGGCTGGTCGTACAAAGCTGGGGATGGTCTTAAAAAATTCTACGGAACAAACTCTATCTAAATATGAAATAAAAAACATACCGTTCTATATGAATTTTTCGAGATATGAGATTTTTAAATTTTCAAAATTCGTTTTGAACCCCTTCCCCTTGACCTAGGCTTATGAAAAGTTTCGAGGACCATTGTGGGGTTGGTCGAAACCCATAAAAAAAATTTCGTAAATTTAACTCAACGCTAACTGGGCAAAGTGGCGCGGACGGCGTACGGCGTACGGCGTACGGCGTACGGCGTACGGCGTACGGCGGACGGACGGATTTTTATTTATTCGATTTTCTGAATCTACGTATCTTGAAACGTAAACCAACAAATTTTGAGGGGGGGTTAAAAAAATTTTTTCTTTGGGCGATTCCAATGGTTCATTATCGAAGATAATAAACCAACAAGTGCTTTTCATCGCCTTTGCTAGGTAAGATAGGCATTGTTCTTTGTAAGAAACTAGGGGTTGTGCATCAAAGCCTCACACATCGAATGACCACAACATCGATGTATCGATATGTCGCCAAAAACCTCGATGTTTTATAAACAATCAAAACTGCCCATCTACAAACTACGCCTTTCGATTGCCAAGGCAGATTTTTAGTGCCAATTTGAACTTTTTATCTCAATTCTATCGAGAGTTATCGTCTGGAATGACACGTAATAACATAATAATAATATTATTATCCACTACTGTTAATTTCTGTGGTTTATACGAGCCTTTTAGCGAATTTTCGAAAAAGTGAAGTTATTTTTCAAGGTTCAAACTCCGAAAACTCTCTGCACAAACATCCGTCTCAGTCTATCGACTCAGACTTTTGACAATGGATTCAGGATAGTCTGAAACGGATTTTGGTATAAATATTTTTTGTAAATTCGAGTTTCATAAAGTTTTGAACAATAGGTAGCTTCCTCTTCTTCTAAAATGCGCTAAAAGGCTCCCATACATCACAGAAATTAACAGTTGTGAAAGAATTCGCCGTGTTTTTGTTTCACTCACCTTATTTGTGTCACCGTGAGTTTAAAGCCTTTATTGTCCAATGCCTCTTTAATGTTCCTCGGTTTCTTTCCTTTGGTTTCACACAAGCGTTGGTACAAATGAAAGTCTAATTGTTGCTTGTCATTACTCATCATTATAATTTAGTGTCTTCCCAAATTTATGGACCGAAACAGGAATATTCCGCACTCAGAAATAATTTCGAATTGACCACATCACACCAATTGTTCAGGGTTATCGTATCAAGACGTTACATTGCACATTTTTGTAAATTCTATGGTAACATCGTTAGTATTAATATTATGAGGCTGAATCATTGTATCATGGTGATCATGTTTGTATCACAGTCTTACTCATCTCAAATCGGAGGTAGGCATAACTTTCAAAATAATTTATTTCCCTATCCATTTCACATTTTGAAGTTGGAGAAGAAAACGTACGTTACAGACGATAAATTCAAAAATGAATTAACATTATAACCTTGTGTTGCCTGTCAACTCTGGCATACTAAACTCCACTTTGCAACGCCCCTCCACTCCGCTTCGTACTAGTACATTCAGTGACATGTTAGTTAGGCCAATTGTCAAAAATAGATTAATATTGAAACTGTCACCTTTTTATTACTTAAGACTGGTGTATTTTTAAAAGTGTCCTAGCAATTGATAATTATAATGTTAAAAAGATGAAGGATTTTTCAACGTGAAGATGTAAATGAATGCAGAATGAAGGCGCGGAATCCCAGAGGCTTATTAAAACCCGATCACCTGGCCAGCCAGCCCTCTGACGTCATACGCTCTTGCGTCATAGGCTCTGACGTACTAGTTGGCCTCCGGCCAGCCGTCTGACGTCATACGCTCGTGCGTCATAGGTGCGTCTGACGTAGTGGCCCGCCTGTCGCTTGTGTTCTGACGTGATCTGAGGGAAAGGGTGAATCAAGGAAACAAATTTTTCCCGTTTCAGTTTATGTGCCAAAGCAAAGACATGAAAATGTCAAAAGAATGTCAACTCCATCCTGTTGTTGATACAGTCGAGAATTAAATGCTTGCATACGAGTCTGCAACACATTGGGACAGTTTATGTGATTCAAGAACCTTCGAACAATGCTACATCACCTACTCCAGTAGCGTAGTTGTTATACTTAATTGTAGGGTTCATCATAAATAATTTATATTAATAATTTATAATAAGATTTATAATTATTAGGTATGAAGCTTGCATTCGTATAGACAATATAAATTATTGAGAATGATCACCTGTGTGTAAAAAATTATTTAAACAATCACGCTCATACCGCAGCTTGTCGGCCACGCATTCCGCAGTGGTTAACGTAATATGGTTAGGTAAATCGAGAGCTATCCAACGAGTGGTGAACGATTTTTGTACGATGATAACTGGCGAAGATAAAGTTCCGTAGCAACGAATCGGTTGTAAGCGAAAATCATCAGAAATTTTCGTGACGATTTCGTGTAACGCTTTTATGTAACGTTTTTCGAGTTATGTGCCAGAGTAAAGACATAAAATGTCAAAAGATGCTAGTAAATTATATTTTATTTAGGTAAAAAATGCCTACATCAGGGGCTCCTGGACTTTCAATTTCAATTTAGGATTCATGGTCTCGTTGATGGATAATTTATTGGAGACAAAATATGTTATATGGGGTAATACCAGTATTTTTAAAACTGAATGAAACGAACTTTTCCCTGTAGATAGGACGTTCTAACCTGGTACCATATACGTACATGTACGTCCAATGTAGTGCATACTAGGTTAGATAATTTTGCTAGAATTGATCATTATCGTCAAGGTAATTAACTGCATGGTTGAAAAGTATATGAATGAGTTGGGGGAATAGATATGAAACACGATCGAAGAATTTGGGCTTGAGTTACCTAATTGAACTTGGTGGATGGCAGAAGAAATCTCTCTTAACCTCGTTTTCTCGAAATCGCCAAAATGGACTTAGGACGTTCTTCTTGGCGGAGGGAGTGTGGTCATACGAGTCGTCTCGTACATCAACTGAAATGCTAGAGATTGCGTAGTATCGAACATTGTATTATACTGTGTGTGGAACAGGCTGGGAGAGTTTTATTCAATACTGGTCGAGCAGATGAGGAACGCTCTATTGTTTGCTACTTCATAGCTCGTAATGATACTTAACTAATGAACAATCCACTAATCAATGATTGGGCAGTTTCGCTAGTAGGTACACGTGTAATATCATACTTGAACAATCCCTAATGATCCCTACAACGTATTTTGCATTTATACCATTGAAATGCTGATATTACACCGTTGAGAGTCGTAATGGCTTCTTGGTAGGTTGATAAATTACTGGGATTGGAAATATCCGGATAGTTCGAGTACGTTAGAAATGATCTCTGCGATTCAATTCTGATATCGGCGGTGATCCAGGAATCGGGTTTATTCCAATTCAATCGATACTCGAAGGGCTCAACTCAAAAATGAATTAAGGGAAAACGGTGTAGTGAACGCGAGGAGTGATTATTATTGACAATTGGAGCGTTGAATTCGCTGCAGTGATTCAATTGAGAGAGGGATGAATGGAGATTAGACCCTGGCTGGTGTCTTGTTTCCGCAATGACGCTTGTTTCGCGCGGCATTCGCCGATTGTTCAAATGTATGGAACGGGGTTGGAGCAGGTTTTAGAAATCGGGTCGTGAGCTCATTAATCCGTTTTCATCAAAATCCAGACTGCGATTCAAGTCTACGGCCCTCCCCGTTCTTCCCTTGATCTATTTCAACGTGATCCCGTAAAGCATTTAAGGGGATAATAGCGACAGTAATGACGGTCAGGGTGACTCGGAAGAATAGAGTGGGAGGGAGGAAATGAGAAAAGTTTCAGGTAGTTCGAGAGAAGCTCTCAGACGAGGTCAGCGATAAATTGCCAAGTCCTTGAACGGGCGAATCCTCCCTACATTCGTGCACTGGTGTCCTGACGCTCTTGAATGTTAATTCAATCCTTCGGTCGCGTTTACATCCTAACGAAGTAATCAGGGAAACGGCAATCATAAATTATTCCGTATGAAACACTCCAAGTAGGTAGTAGCTTCCTTGCTACGCCACTTTGCACCACTTGAAACTGACACACACAAAACGTTTTCCTCGCTTCTTCTTATATCTTATCCAACCTGATATTTAAATATTCGTACTTCTTCTTCGTGTCTCTTTTCGAGAGAGATTTTTAGACTTCTTGTGGATCTTTCCCATTTCTTTTTTGTTCATATCAATTTGACAAACCGAAAAATCTCAATTTTGATATTAAGATCAACTCAAATAAAATACCGAAAGCTGACACCGTCAAGCTATAGACGCAATATGCACTCATTGTGCTCATACCCAAAATCAAGCAGCCCTCAGAGGCTAAGGATGTTCGTGCGATCTCTCTCCTGTGTTCCTGTCCTCGGTAAGGTATTGGATAAGATTAAATATCTAGAATTGAGCTCGTACGTTGATAGATACAAATTGCTTGATCCCTATCAATCAGCGTATAGAACTGGATTCAGCACCGAGACAGTACTGGACGACGTGCGGATGGGAGTGGACAAAAGGGAAGCAACCGTTATGGTCATGGTCGATTTCTCTTCTGCCTTTGACGTCCTCAGAAAAGACGTACTATTAGCAATTTTATGCTCGATTGGGGTTGAAGTTAACACGTTAGATTGGTTCGCGTCGTATATGTCAAACAGGAAGCAGAGCGTAAAAGGTCCAAATGACACCCTCTCGTCCTGGAAAGAAGTGGTCGTGGGTCTGTACCATCGGCTCTGCTGTTCATCATATACGCGAGAACGTTACCCGAAATTTTTACGGAGGGAACTCGCTACATGATGTATGCTGATAGTCTCCAGTTCTACCGCACTTGCGAGACTGGGGAGATCGACGAAGCAATCACTTGCATTAACGAAGATCTCGTAAGGTTAGCTGAGTGGTGCAGGAATGACGTCGAAGGTTAATGAACTGAAAACTAAATGCATCGCATTTGGCTACTCCAAAATGCTGTCAAAGATTGACCTCCATTCGACCCCGAAAGTATTGTACGGTTCATCTCCCTTGAAATACGTTGGTGAGGTCAAGAATTTGGGCCTTTTAATGTACATCACACTATCCTGGAATTGACAGGTATCGTGCATGTGTAAATTTGTCGCCAAAAGCATATACCAATTGAGGATGGGTGGCAAGCGATTTCCCGGTGAAGGTCAGAAAGCAATTGGCTGAAGCACTAAGTCTTATAATAAGTCTGAATAAGTCTTATTCTCTCCATCTTCGATTACGCGCCAACTGCGACCTCTGGCGTGCCCAAACGGGCTCGCTGGTCACTAATGATTAAAGGAGTGAGGACGTCCATCTCTTGCAAAAAGAACAGAATATGGTGGTCAGGTTTGTCCTATGCCTCAAACTAGATGACCATGTGACGCCTCATTACAAAGCTCTGGGGTGGCTAATTGCAGGGCGGAAAGATGTAGAATACTGATGTTCAAAAACTTGAAATTCCAAAAGCCCGAATATAGATATTCTACAATATAGATAAAATATTGTAGATATTGTGTAGGTCTACACAAGGAATTCTCATTAATGTCGCAAGTGCATACCAGAGACACCAAGGAGAAAGTACTACAAATCCCCAAGCACCGTACAGTTATGTTTAACAGATCCTTTGCCGTGCAGGGGTGTACAATTTTCAACGAGCTGGCTGAAATGTACTAGCTGGAGCAAAGCACTCAGTGTTTCAGAAATCTTATAAGAAAAAAGTTACTTGAGAGGTACTGAAGGAAAAGAAGAATTATATTATTTTTTATTTTGATGCAAATATGGACAATCTGAAGTGGAATTTATTGGATTTTCATGTTGCTTTGATTAAATTAACTTTTATGTTGCAAAGATTAAATTTATTTTATTTTATAGTTAAAATTCAAGTATTTAATACTTATTAACTTTGTAAATTGCGATTGACGGTAGAGGAGTTTGTAATTTTTTTCCAGAGAAAGTTGAAGAGAGGGCTTAGTGCCACAACTCTCCCTGGTTTCTAAATAAATCAATCAATCAATTATCTGGGGATGACTCTTGACTCTAAACTTATTGTAATAAGCACATCGAGAAGAAGAAGGAGCAGGAACTGAGGAACAAACTGCTAATATGTATATTGTATACAAGCAGATTCTTCGCCCTACTTGACCTACGGGATCCAACTCTGGGGCTGTGCAAAAAGGTTTGAAATAGGTTTGTAATTATGGGTATTTTGGGAGAAAGGAAAAAACATCGAT